>NADL03000657.1:1200000-1800000 GCA_002205965.3 Kappaphycus alvarezii | reverse complement strand
GGACAGCCGCGGGGTTCGAAAGCCTGGGTGGGGCCATTTAAGGGGGCAACTGCGAGAGAGAAGAGGGCATGCGGAAGAGGTTCGAGATGTCCCGTGAGCAGGTTGAACGGCCGATTGGGTTCGATCCCGGCAAGGACGATGGGGAGAAGAGCAGGTGAGGCAGTAGCGTGCTGCTACTTGCCATCGGCGGATGCGACGGTAATCAGGTCATGATCGAAAGGGGTGACAGGCAGCGTTGCAGCGCGGAAGTGGAAGGCTTGCGGTGCCCTAGGTGGCGCCGCAGCAGCGACCGCGCGTACGCACGGCCATGCCGGGGCCACCGCGGCCACATACGGCAACCTACTGCCCAACGACATAACCTATGCCCCCACCGCAACCGCCAGACCAACAACATCATCCAACCGCCCCCGGAGTGACCATCTGTGTAAAAGTGGGTTAAATGAAATGCGTACATCCAAAATAGATAATTCCAAATAAATGAATAATAAAATTACCTGAATAGGAATGAGAATAATAATAATAACAAAACCAATATTTATTGAAAGCTGTTTGACTGGGATAGTGCGATGGCCCGAGGCTTGCTAAAATTTTCTAACAGCCTAAGACTATTTTACATGTACTTTAGATCAGAGTAGAAACACTACAAAGGTGATTCCAGCAGTATTATAATTTTTTGGGCCAAATTCATGTTTAGTAATAATTATAGAATAATTTTTCAGGCGATCATTAATCCAAATAATAACTTACTGGCAGTATAATTCCAGTAATTATAAATGTAGAATTTTAAAACCATCTGGAAGATATTAAAATTGCTTCACGTGTAATACATTGTGAAACATGGGCCAGTGAAATATAGATAAAATTATTTTCGATGATTCACAATAAAAAAAAATTATGGGCCTCTGACTAAATATTGTTCCACTTTTTTAACCACGGTCGAAATGAAAAACAAATTAAACAGTTTTCCAATACTTGCAAAGATAGGGTTTCAATTTTCACAATCCGCCCCATGGCATCAACAGTCCTGCCCACCAACCCCTGTACTTACCAGCCAGACGACATCAACCATCCTCAGCACCGGTGTGACCACTGCCCTAACGATAATACCCACCCTTTTGGCCATTGTAATTGGTCGACTGACCACAATGCCCATTCTGTCCCTCACCCCAACGACTGTGACCACCCCTCGGTCCACAGCATTTACCCTTTTCAACAATGCAAGCACTTCGCCGACGCCCGAGTCTACCCTAACTACCACGCGACTATCTTATCAAGCAAGTAGTGTCACATGAACTGATTCAGTTTCGTGGTAAAGGACCGTAATTAGGATGGTTCAATGAATGTATAGTATTTCAATGTAGATCATAGACACTTGATTGAATGGTCGTATTGGTGTCGTGGCATCCAATTCACTGATGCTTACAAGCTGAAATACTCATCCATAAGTTAATATTCAAAGCTGCTGAGAAAGACCGGAAGCGCTAAAAGCTAAACAGGAACTCGAACTTGGTAAGTTTCGGATAATGATGGGGATAATCGGCAGAAAGCGATTTTGAGACATTTTTTTTGCGTTAATTCCTAATTTAAGCTTGCTTCCCATTCGAGCAATGCGAAATACTCTTCGAGAGGTAGTGGAGGGCATTTGAAGTATTTTGATTTTGATTTTTTTTGGAAATAGATACATTTTAGCAAAATGAGCAGCGTACCAGTTATGTATAGAGATAATTCTAGATCTTTACGCAGTTGTTGAATTCTATTTGCGACTATAAAAAGAAATTCTGGACGAAAAACACTAGTTACCGCGTGGAAAACGTCAACGAGAGATAAATAGTACCGCAAGCCTCCAGTTCGATATAGAAAACTGCTATTGAACTTCGTGAAAACCTTCTGTAGACTTCAGGTAATGATGCTTGTGAAATTGCTAGTCCTACTGCTACAGTCAACCCTCAAGTAATTTTCACTTTCCGCTACATTCGAATTATACTATATTTCCGTGATATCATGAACATGAGGCACAGAGTAATACTCATGGCAGCTATTACTGAGTACGCGCTGTACACCCAGATTTCAATGTACGAGAAAAAAATTTCAATATGAGCTGAGAAAATCGATCTGGGTACAATTACTCATATTTATTTCAGAATTTCTGCAAGCGTACGATTTGTATTATCTTGAGTTGTATTAAATTATCAGAGCATTGTACTGAATCACCTTGAGTCACGGTTTTGTACGGAACAAAAGCCCAGAAACACTGAGAATCTTCTGTCAAGAGGACACACCGATTTCAAAACAGGAAAATTCTTCGACTTAGTAATGTTTCGGAGGATTCTCTCCTGGCGATCATATTCGTCTACCTTTCCTTTGCGAGGAAGTGGGTAGTTGTGGACCGAACTCTAATCATACCTGGACTGTATAACTAAGGGCAGAGAGCTCGTATACTAAGCGGCTTTTTACATTATTGTCGGTGTTCCACGCTCCACCTTAGTTCGCACGGGGAAGAGTTAGGCAATTAATGAAAATGCGACTCACCCAAGGAGTATTACCGGGGGCTTAGGTTCGTCCACCCCCTACGTACAGTTAAGAAAGAAAAAAATAAATAAGACCATAAAACAGAACATGAAAAGGGACAAAAGGGATAAAAAGAAAATTGCTAAGAAGGTACAGTGAGTATGAATGATCAGCCGAAGCAATGAATCACTGCTTTAAACTCCAAAAGCCTAACAAATAACATACCCTAGAAACTTACCCTAGAAACTTTCATAAACCTAAAAGTACGTATGTAAGCTCAAAAATGTACTACCATAGCAAAAAAAGAAGCTTATCTTACCTTCTACACTTTTACCGGACCAGAACTTATTTCTGTAAATACTCTAGAAACAACTCGAAACGCCCTCTGATTAAATAGTGTGGACCAGATGGATAAGGGCTACTATTATGACAGGGAATCACGCCATTTTCGGAATGCTCGGAGAACTACTATCAAAATCACAAGCAGACATGTCTGAATGTACCAAACACTCTTGAAGAGCAAAAATTGTAGTCAATGAGCGCCTCGCAGCCTCCGACACGTAACAGACTCTTCGGCGTTGATGGCTCAGAAAGCGCTTCAGATCTTTCCGATGAGCTGAAACGCATTTAAAAAGCGCCTAACTATCATTTCATTGAGAAAAATCCAAACCAGTTTGACAAAGCTAGTATCGGAGGAAATTAAAGGTTGGCACAAGCACGTTTCCCAGTTCAACGGTATCTGTGGAAATGGCAACTGAAGAAAAAGAGCTCCCAGAAAGGGAAAAGATCTCAAAGCTTATCAGCTTTCTTACTGCTCCTTTTAGAGATCTTTCCATGATCTACCAAAAGCATTCTTTGAAGATGTTTTGAATGCTGTTCAATCGAAACTGGCCAGAAGAATGAACCCGAATAACCCGCAAAACACTCCTCGAAGGCAAGGTTATGTCCAAGCCAAAACAAGCTAAAACATTCGTGGATTCGTGGTAATTACTCGCAAGAGCCGAGCAATTATATGTGAACAATTATTATGAAGAGGTCGTGGTGGAAGACATATCGGGCCATATCTGGCGAACTAGACCATATGAAAAGTGCCACTACTACGAAAGCCTGGTAATTTGACGAGTAAATGTAAAAAATGCCTTCAGAAGGATCAGATTGGCCTTATTCGGAAACGTCGACGTTGGAGTTGAGGACAACGCCACTTTCCACAAGCTGACCGGCAACTGAACCCGTGACACAACCACGAAAATTTGGGAATTACAATACATCGAAATTATCCGTCCATCCTTTTAACGAGAACTACCATGAAGTTTACGAGTAATTACCACTTTTTGAGTAATTCAAGTCAGCCGCAGTTCCAACCATAGTCAAAATTCGGAGCAGAAACCCTTTCCGCGCCAGTATGGCAAAAGGAAAATTTCAAACCCAGCCGGCAAAAATTGGAAGAAATATAATTGATACTAGTTACATGGACACTGGTGCAGTGCAGAAATTTTCCATATTCCCTTCTCATTCAATTCTTACTGAAAAATCTGCAAAAAGACCGTACAAGCAGCAGTAGAGACTTCATATCTCTCCCGCAAGGGTCTGGTATGGTTAATATTGAACGGCGGGGCATACATAGAAGCCCAAAATGCACCTAAGTTGGAATAGAATATCATGGTCGTTAATTGTTTTACTAAGATCTTCACCGTGATATCCACAGAGCCACTTTTCAAAAAAATGAATGTTTTACCTTAAAGTGCGAATCTATGGATATTGCGGATGTAATCTGGGTTACCAAAAGCGTTGAAGGACCCTCCATATTCTAGTTAGGAGATAAATGGAAGCATTTACAGAAAGCTATAAATCAATTTCCTGAAATTGGGGTCAAAAAGTAACAAACGAAGAGTGGAAACATCTGCAAACATTGCTATATGCAATTATTTTGCCATCATTCGGGTTTTACATGTTGTTTACGCTCGAAATTCGTAGCATTGAAAAAGTCTCAAGTCTGACAGGGAATACATGAAAATATCCCACTGAAAAAGAGTCTCAGGGACTCTTCAGTCCCTGAGAAAGGCTTACAAGGGTGTATCAGCTCCCTTCACTAGCTCACGCGGAGGAAATAAATACAAAGTTCATTTCTTTGAACCGTGCGGAGCAAATTTTGACCTTGTGATGATTCAACACAGATATGAACTGCCCGTTATCTTTGAGGCATACAAATAACTAGTTGAAACTCATTTTTATACTGCGAACCACAAATTATGGAGACTTCGCTTTGAGCGGGCCGGGGAAAATACGAGGAAAGAAATGACGGCATTAATCAATTCCTCGGGAATTTTGGTCAGGCCATCATTTCCAAGGGCACTTGAAAGCACTGTTACTGCTAAGCACTTCGTTCAAGAGCATTAGAAAAGGGCTTGAGTATTACTATGTGATATTGAGCTCCCAAAAAATCTATGGAGCGAAACTTTAGAGCATAAAAAACTGGCTACTTGTTAGGTTTGCAGGTGTAAAAGGTAATGGCAATATCCCGATACTAAGTGATAATCTGGGTTGCATTATTTTCCTGGGTTGCAATAAACTATCAAAATTCTGTACTGAGTTACTCAGAGTCAACATAAATTAATCTCCTTCTGAGACCATAGCATCGTCTGAAAATTACCTAAGTTTCGAGCAATATATAAATATCAATCGAGTTCCCTCTGCAGGGCCCGAGAAAACAACAACTTAAACGTTCTTCAAGTCGCCTCTTTTTGCTCCCGAAATCGATTCCAGCTTCGAAGTTGTTCATTACCTTCTTGAAGCCAGCGCTGTACATCAGAATAGGGTGCGTTTAGCAAAAGATCCTCATTTTAGTAGATCTGTGTTTATTTGTTGCGATTATGCATAGCCCTCGAGGGTTGGGGACTGTTAGGTCATACATTGGGGATCAGTTCCCCATCAAGTTATTTACCGGTATTTTCGACACTTCCTAATCTTTCCAGGCCAATTTATATTCCTTTTCCCGTACAATACAGACTATACGGTCGTGCAAATTTTAAGACTCCAGAAAATTATGCGTGATGGCGCCTGAACATTATTATTGCGTGCCATTCGAGATTAATCGCAAATAGTTTAATAGAAAACATTCCATCTACCGTCACATCACCTTCGAGGGTACTGAATTACAATGGATCGCAAGGATTCATGAGATAAGTGAACGGGTTGAATGTACCGTAGAGGTGGCTTTACTCACTGCACAGTGGCTTGGACTATAATTTTTTTTGTTGTTTGCACTGTTTTATGCACCCAATAACATTAAAAATATTGTAAAAATAGACCGTTAATGATTTTTTTGCGATACCTGTTTAATATGTGAATGAGTTTATAGCAGATCGGTATTTTGAGAGTTTCACCCCTACAAGTATTTTGTGAAATATTTAAGTATGATAGTCTCATTTTTAGATGATTATTACTTGATAACTGATATAAATAATATTTTAAACGATTTTAGCATTTTGGGGTGCTCACTTCAATCAAAAGGTATTTCAAGTACTTTTTCTCTCTTAATCATCTAAATTAACGCCTAGCACTATACTGTAATATCTGACGGAATTTTTAATAAATTTTACATAAAACAGTTTGAATAACAGTAGTTTTCATAAAATTGTTCTTAAAATAGAATTTTCAACTCTAAATGAAGGGTACTACAATATAGCTGGACTAAAGTACATTTATACTAAATTTTTACGAGTTCTTCAAACTAAAATATAGCTGAAACACCGCTTCATGGTATTAAACCTCAAAGAAATGTTATGAAACTTGATTTTCCATTACGATTTCCAAACATTTTTATGAAAATAAGGGTAAAATTGAACGTTCTCCAGAACCGTAGAATAAATTTGAGTTGAGCATAGACCAATTAAAATTAATCATTTAAATGTTATATTTTGCTTCAATCAGAATAATATTAGAAAGATTCTATTTCATCATATATGCTAAAGCAAAAATTAGTTTAAATTCTGAACAATATTATTTAAAAAGCTTCTATGAACTCAATGATATTGAAAAATACTTTTGAAAATCGAAAATTGTTTTTAGGAATGTAGCGGAGAACATTTAATAATTACCCTTAGAGAATAAATTGAAAAATTTCTACAATCAATGCTTTATTTTTGTCTTGTGTCTAGAAATTGTTTTCATTTTAGTTTATACAATCCTGACAGAGTTTCCTCAGCTATTTTTGCTCATGTTTTGTCGAAAATTCAGAAGAAATAAGTGCATCTACGCTAAAAAAAAAGTAGAACAGTAAGGAGAAGAAAATTTTCTGGCACCAGCTAAAGTATAATCAAGCGACAAGTATTCAGTAAGAGGAGAAACTTTCCAAAGATTGCAAAGTTAAAGTGAGCATTACAGTGGAATATAAACCACTATCCAACAATTGCACCAAGACAAAATGTCTTAAGGTTCTGGCGCAAATTTTTCTTTCATGTGCTGATTCTGGGACTACAGGAATTCGTATGCCTAGTTAGTGGTGAATATTAAATATTATATTTTTCCACGCTTAGTTATAATAAGGTACTAATATTCTTATACAAGAAACTCGTAAATTAATTTCGTGACATCTGATTTTCGTTGGTTAGTAGAAAGCTTTGGAGATACAAGAAGAATTTTTCAGCACACTGATTTTCGGTTGACTATGCCACAAAATTATATTCTTTTCATACATATTTCGAGTGATGCACAGAAGTGACCTTACAAAATGAAGAGAAATAAGCATCAGTTATCCATTTCAGGGACAAACGGATGACTTTTACAGATCTGTATCATATTTTGAGCTATATATCCCAAACAGTCATCTACTAGTCAAAGAAATGCTCTGTTTAGTTTTGAGTCGCCCATATAATGGATTGATCAAATTCATTCTTCTTGGACAGGAGTGAAGAGTTGAATAAATTAAGAAAACATATCATAATATGTAATTGGCACGTAGAGAATGAGAGCACTGATACTTTTCCTGCTTGAGAATGAAGGCTAATTGATGAAGACAGTAGTAGTAGCATCTATTTCAATGGCGTGGGAAGAAAATTAGGTCCATCTACCATGCGCTTCGATGAAACGTCCTATGAACGTTTAGCCAAACAAAATAGTTTCTTTATTTAAGCCCACAAGTAAGTAATGTTCTGTCAAATTATCCCAAAATTTTAAGAACTTTTACCTTTTATGTAAAATTAAAAATCATTTACTCGAAGAAAAGAAAGGCTAAATACCTATTCTTTATTGCAAAAATTGTACCCAACGAGAATTGAGAGCTGAATTATCTCTTTTCAAAATATTCTACCTCAAAGAGAAACTTATCCTAATTTTTATCAGATATTTTCTCCACGAAAAATGATAACTTAAAAGATTTCCTCTCATGAGGTCCGTCAACAGGCTGCAAAACTGTCAAAATGATTTAGTATAAATAATTTCATGGTTACTTATGTGGATAAACAACAAAATATGGACCAACTACAAGGGAGTTCTATGGTAGTCTAATTAGATCAGATAAGTATAGATTGAATAACCATACATCAAATTATGATGAATAGGGTGATGAGCTAGCCAGCGTAATTCGCCTCTAAGTGATTCAGAAATGTGAAATTTTAGTTCATGTGACACATTATAAAACAAAATTTTAATCCAGAAGTGTCGGTATGTTTTCGATCCATCTTGACCAAACGACAACTAGGCTGTCCCTTTTTGACTCTTAGTCTCCTGCCGCAAGCAGTCGATACTCCAATGTGGAACTCAGCTTTAGTTCGATATATCGTGAGATTTTATTGATAGTGTTTCGGTGCCGGACGTCCAGAATAAGCCCTCTTGGAGACTGTGATTTACCAGGCACAGATAGGACTAGATTTAGGCCGACGACAACTAGTTCAACCTGTTAGGCTTACTTAAGCATCGTAATCAGCCCCTCTTTGCTAGAAACGAGAAATCAAAACGAGTAACAAAGATAACCTCGCAACAAAGACTGTATTCACCTTTCCCCGGGGAGCTCGCATTCCAAGGGCTTTGCCTGGTGCGACCGTTTGTCGCAACAAGAAGATGAGAATCTAGCCAGCAGAATACACCTGAAACTGAGCTTGTAAGGCCAAATATTTAATTTATGGAACTGAAGGTGAGAAATGGTCTACTGAAACGAGCACTGTTTAGTTTTGGTGGTAGTTGCAATATGATTACCGGAAGATCGATTTTGTTATTTAATATTTTAAAAGGGCCAGTCAGCTAACACCCGGTGTATGTTAAACATGAATACCTGATCTTCAATGAGTTAGTGATACATGTACAATATACTTTTTTCCTAATAAAATGATTATCAAAAATACAATTTGTGCTGCACTGAAAGAAGTTCATATGAATCATGTTAGGATATCATAATAGAATAAACTATTTCAGCAAGCCAACATAAATATATGCTAACCATCCCTATGCGTGAATTTAAAATCAATTATTGACCAATACTGTGTGATACCCTGAAAGTTTGGGTAAAAAATGCTGGTCGGGAGTAGCATTTCGTGAATAAATATTCCTTCCGCTTAAAAATGAAAGTTGTAGTGTAACAATATTTATATTATTAAATTTTGTTACACTACCACTGTAACAATATTTATATTATTAAATTTTGTTACACTACCACTAATAATATAAATATTATTTTATCCTTTATAAAGAGATCATAAATTATTCGTAACATTGTACTAATGAATACAAAGCGCTCAATAACGGGGGAACTTCTAATAGATCTCCCTAGTCCCAGAAGTCTTGCCCAAGGCGACATCGCTTCGCAATCAATAAAAATCTGGGTTTCTACCTCTTAGGGTAGATATGGGAAACAGAACGAGGCTTACTACAGATCAAGTAGCGACAAAAAATTGATATTTTCCATGCTTCGCGGATATCGCCGCGCTAGATGATGTAAGTAGACAAAGGATGCATACTCTCAGTTCGGAGAATGTGCTGTCTAATTAATTGCCAGCTCTGCAGAATTAGTTATTCAACCACTTACTGGACTCCATAGAGTCTGCTGGCCCATTTTAGTTATGGTATAAGGAGTTGTACACTGCATTCTCCACTTAAATAAATTTGGTAGGTTAGTATTTTCTTGCTGACTAGTATTTTCTTTACCAATTTTCTACACACACGTGAAATTTATCTATAGAAACTCTTACCGAACCCCTCCTTCGACCAGGTCGGCCACCGAAAAAAAATCTTCAACTACAAAGTCCGCTCCGACCACATGTTTAAGTCCTCCTACTGAACCTCTGCGCAGACAAGGGCGTACATTCATCGACTGAACTTCTGCGGCACCAAGTTCGACGGCCTATCAATCGTGCTGGTCCGCCGCTAAGTCCGGAAGAACCCTGCGCGGGCCCTACTACCGGGGGATCAGCGCTGCGGCGCCACCAGGGCGGCAACTCCTCTCTAACATCATAACTAACGACTGCGGAATATCGGATTAATGGCCAAGCCGGTGGGCCTGGAGAGTCTCGCTAACAAGTGATGCAAAGAAAACTATTCAGTCGCTGCAACTCTGGTCAGTAAGCAGGGCCAGCAAACCGGGAGTCTCGCACAACCAAGCCAAACAATTCGCCAAGCTCAACCTTCTCGTTCATCATTATGCCGGCTAGTGGATCGACTCGCAGCAGAGAGTCCGAGAAGGCTAGCGAATGTGACGTGAAAGAATTATTCTACTCTTCGGCTTGGTTGACTGGTTTGGTGCGACGGAACTCGTCCTGCGACACTACAGCGGGGTGACAGGCTGCTTTTTCAAGGTCTTTGGCGAGGAAGACTTTCAGTCTTATCGTCGGGTTGGGATTGAGAAAAGCTTTTTTGTTGACAGCAGAAAAATCACATTAGAATTATCAAGAGGGTTTTAACCTTTTTTTTCTGACTTGGGAACACGGCCTGGCCTGTTGGCACAGCTCTGTCGCTGGTTTCCGACAGATGCATCCCAACGATGCGATGTTGTCTCATGAGCACTCTGTAATCATGCTTTGAAGTCACTTCGGTCTCCCAGTCTACCAGCATGTTGAGATCTCACCACCGCCGCGAGGACTTCGGTGTCCGAGATAGTCGTGCTACTGCCCGCTCTCCGAGTTTGGGTACATTCACAGCCGCAACTCCGTTTGCAACGTTTTGTATAGCACGTCCTCTAGGCTACAGGCCTCGACTGTTAGGTTTAATATTAAAATATTGTCCTTATCGTGGACTATATCCCAGCTGACACCTTCCTTGTGCAACCCTTTGTGACCCTGAAACATGCATCCCAAACTGTACTTTGATACGAGAGCAATTCACTTGACAGCGGAGCCCAATAATTGCCCACGCGCAACTAAAACAAAGCCTCCTACCTATAACTTAACACTTCCTTCCACTTCTGAAAGTCCCTGGCTTAGCAGCTGTTCCATCACACGATTCGCTCTCCAAGCACGACAAACCATCAGTTCATTCGCTCTATGATCTTTGGTTGAATACATCTGAATTTCCGTGCCTTCCGCGTGAATAATGCGCTGTGGCACAATGAAAATTAATTGAAACTGCGAAGAACCACCTGGAAGTCTTCGACTCCTGTACCTATACAATACTGTCGCAATGAATTCTTCCCATGCGCTACCCGTTGATAATACAGACTTTTTGATTGACGATTTAGTGGTCCCTTCTATTCTTTCTGCTCTTCCATTTGACATTGGCGCACAAGCCAGTAACGTCTTCCACGTTATCCCATTTTCCTCCATAAAGTCTATTAGGTCTCCTGATGTGAAACAAGTTGCGTTGTCCGATATTATTCTCACAAATGGCCCACAGATCGACATGATCTCCTTCCTAATGAAATCAATGACGACTTGAGCTGTGGCTGATGTGGTCGTAACCAAGAATGGCGAACCAGTCAAGTACTCCACAGCGATTAAGATGTAACTATTTGTAGATCCTTTTGTGGCAGAAAGGTCCTGCAAAATGGATGGAGTAGGTTTCAAAGATGTAGACGAGGGGCGTGTGGAGAGTCGTTTTGTAGGGAGCCGGTGGCTTCGACTTTTGACATACTGCACAGCTTTTCACAAATAAATGGATATCTCGATGGATTTGAGGCCACCAATACCTATCTAGCACGAATTGCTTTGTAGCACACATAACCCAATGCCCAATATCGTCATGAATCATGGGTAATATCCCAGCACGAGCACATACTTCTAGAATTACTCGGAGACCCCTAGCAGTTTGTCGAAAAAGCTCTACCTCCCAAGGCAAGAAGCTTTTGGCACTCAGCTTAATCGATGAACGTAACTTCGTGTCTGTTTCCGGGACTTCAAATCTGCTCAAGTATCGGATAAGGTCCTGCAAGGACTTTTTCAAGTCTAATACACTTATCTTAGGCTCAGTAAATGTAGCTAAAAATCTATCGTCTTAATCTTGTCCCAGGGCTTCGCGAAGCGCAAAAAGAGAGAGAGAGAATCAGCGGCAGCGCTATGCTTTCCAGACTTGTAATCTATGGTGAATTCATATTCAGCGAGAAAATTTAGCCACCTGGTCAATCTCCCATGTATGTATTTCTTCTGTGATGCGCATCGGAGGGCCTGGTGATCCGTTACTAGACGAAAGGGTTCTGAAGAAAATAAGTAGACACAAAAATTGCGTACTGCGAAAATTACAGCCATAGCTTCCCTTTCACTCGCACTGTAATTTCTTTCCAAAGAGTCCATCGTTTGACTCGCATACTACCTCCGATGAACCTTCCCATCCTCCTTCTTCTGTGGCAGGATGCTACAATCACAGTCTTAGATGTGTCCTTTTACCGGCGAAAGGCGCGTAAAAATCTGAGTATGCGAGAACAGAAGATAAGGTAAGTTTTGTTTCAAGTCCTCAAATACCACGGTCATTTCCTGAGTTCATTCAAATTTGTTATTTTTCGAGGTTCCGGCATGCAGAACTGCTGAGATCTCTGCGAAGCCTTTGATAAATCGCCTGTAGTATCCGTCCAAATCGAGGAAACTTTGTAGCCCGGTGGAGGAAGTTGGGATAGAAGCTCCTCTGATAGACTCGATTTTCTGCCCACTCACGTGTACACCAGATGCGTCAGGAATGTGTCCAATTAAGCCTACCGAGGGCAAGGCAAAATTGAATTTGGTTATTTTCAGCTTCAGTCCCGCCGCAGCTATTGCTTCAAACATTTCTTTCAGGTGTGTCACGTGATCCTCCATGTTTGAAGAAAATATTGCGAAATCGTCCAGGTAAACGCGAGCCTAGAGCATGTCACAGAGGACCTAATCCATCATGCGCTGTAATGTTAACGGCGCATTCATGAGGCCCAACGGCATGACCTCGAGCTTGAATTTCCCGAAACTGCACAAAAAAGTCGTCATTTCTTTGCATTTTTCCGTCATGCATATCTGCCCGTATCCTGTGAACAAATCTAAAGTAGTGAAAATGGTACCTCCTCTCAATTCTTCAAATATTACCTCAATATTTGGCAGTGGCCACCAGTCTGCCTTAATTCTTTGATTCAGCATCCGGTAGTCCACATAAAAACGCGTAATTTCATCCTTCTTCCGAGCTATCACCACTGGAAATGACCAAGCAGAGCACTCAGGGGTTATGATTCCCGCTCTAAACATGCTGAATAGCTCCTATCGCACAACCTCGTTATATTTCGGGGCCTCTCGGCAGGCCCTGTGATAGATTGGAGTGGAGTCTTTCAATTCAAAACTTTGATTGATCGGCACTGAGGCGAGAGGCAACTTATTCATCGTCCAAGCCACAACGCTAGGTTCCCACAAAGAATTTCTTATCTCGGCTTGCATATGTTTAGGAAGATGCGTCAATGGTGCCTGTAGTGCACCAAAAAATGTTCTTCCTCCTGATCCTCTGCCGATATCGGCTGCTCAGTAGGGGCTCGTTCCGAGCTCCCTACTCGTTCGAGCTGCGAGCTATCAATTTGCATCTAATCCAAAACAGCCACGACCAAATCGTACTCTGGGTGGGAAGTATCTATAAAACTATAGGAGCTAGAAGTAAAATGTTCGCTCGGAGTTCCATCGGCCTCACAGTCCATAATCTTTCTGTCAGTTGCCCGAAAGTCTGGTTCAAGTGGAATGAAAAATTACTTTCTGTTGGCTCTAATGATTACGGAGTAGGTGTAAAAGTCCATCAGCGCCTTGAGCGCCTTTAGAGTAGGCCGACCAATGATAATATCAAATGGAGTGTTATCGACCACTAGGTAATCGAGATGTACTGTCAGATCCTCAAAGGAAGTGGACGTACGAGATACGGCACCAACACAGTCAGCAATAATACCGTTTTCCACTGTAATTGTGTCATTAGTTTCTTCCGGACTTGAAAAAAGTATTTGTGAGAATTATTTTGACATTATATCTGTTCCAGCCCCAGAATACATTAAAATTATTGCTTCTGTGCTAAATAATCGGAGCTTAGCCAAGCGTAGCAGTTTTTCCGTCTCTCATTTGGACCTTATTTGATCGATCTGAGGGATCATGGCTGCTTTGGACCCTGATGGCTTCCCAATAAGACGGCGGATAACTTTTCTCGCCTCGCCTGCCTCTCATCGTAATAGATGGCCGAAATTCAGTACGCAATTGGCCCTTGAAAGTTCTGCAAGTACATCATATCAGCTAAAGTACTCCTGTAGTTTTCGAACAGCTGCCTTCTTAGATCTGCCTGCCAACAGCTTCCGATTTCCTGCGTATATTTGCAGAAACAGGGGCTGCATCTTTTATGCGTGGAATTACAAGAGGTATATTGAGAAGTCTTGGGATTGAGATTTCAGCTCAATACTCATGAAGAGTTTTTCTGGCAAAGCTCGCCCATCTGATAGTATTTTATTTGCGTTCAGGGCTTTCGGTTTGTTTTGATATTCTTCCACTACTGTAGCTTTCTCGCCACTTTTGTCTTCGTTCTTCTCTGCTTCGGCAAATTGTACTTTCCTTTGCACTTTTGTTCAGCATGTCATCTTAGAGTGACCAAAACTACTGCATATGGTTCATCGGGTAACGCTGTCCGGGTTCTTCGGGAAACGGGTAGTCCCGTGCCCGGCCCTCGGCAGTAGGATCAGAGTCGCTCTCCTGGTTTTGGCCCTGCAGAAGGGCCAATACTGGACTTGTTCGAATCTTTCTGTTTCTTGATAAGCAAGGTGAGCTTAGAGAGATCCTCCGATAACGAGTCGACCTTATCCTCGATATTTCTGGAACGAGCATCCGGGCGAACTGAGAGTCTCGCGGGTGGCACTTGCTGCGGGTCTTTGTTGGATCCAGAACTAAGGAAGTTCAAATGATTATACCAAAAGTCTTCTAATGCTTGGACCACACCTGCGTAGTCGAATGGGCCCCTGAAATTAAGTAACCGTGCTATCTCGCTGTGATTACATGCCGCCGACCATAATATTCCGACATTTTCCCTGTCATCGAATCCAGCCTTTTCAAACAGCCTTTCGATGTTTTCAGCGACCACGGGATATCAGTTATAACAAGTACCGCTTCAAGAGCTTTACGAATGATGTCTTCCGGTTCCTCCGATGCTGCAAAGCTATCAAAAATCTTGTTTTTGACTAGTTCATAGTTTTTTTGCTTCTTCTACGGGCGAACCGTCTCTCGCTAAAGTATTGTAGTAGAAGTCAAACGCTGCCTTATCCAGATGGCCGAGTAGCTTCATAGCCTTTTCTTCGTCCGCCTTGCCTGCCGTGACCACATTCTCGAAGTAGAAAAAGAGCCTACGAACATCCCCAGTACCTTCAAAGACTTGAATGCTCTGTGCAGTGAGGTTTTTATTAGAGAGGACTCATCACCCTTCCATAGGAGTACAATGTGGAGTCGATTAATTGCTAGTCTTGGAAGGGTTCAATTTTTTTTGTGAAACTTTGCTTCTTTTAACGCAGAGGCTCTCCTTGATAAATTCAAAGTCTACTCAAGAGTTAAACTAGACACGCTGTTGGTATAGCTCAGTTTTTTGTATGCAGACTCAACCACTAGATTACAAGCCTCGCTATCTTTCCAATGTCTCCGAAGGTCTTTTTTGTCCCTCTTTTCGGTAGGCATAGGATACGATCTTCTCTGCGAGGCTTGATGTTCGAGCCGCGACACTTAGGTTTACAATCTTCTCGTGGAACTTCCCCCCGTCCCTGTAGATGCTGGATAGATCTTTGCCACCCCTCTTTTTTCCCGGTAGATGACGTCGTTGACTGGGATTGATGCACGGGGATTTGATCCCTGGAAGCCTTTTGCTTATCGGCACTGGGTGTTATGCCGTGGGAGAAGAGTAAAACGGAATGCTATAACCCGCTTGCAATCGGACAAAAAGGCAAATGTAATACATATTTTGACCCTCTGTCGGATTGGAAGAACTCGCAGCACAGACAAACTTTTTTCAATATATCGGGTGTGGGGATTTAGGCGCACACCAGGTAATCGCTGGTTGAACTGTTTATTTCGGTCTGGTCGGGGTGGTCGAGGCCCGAACACTCCACGGCTAAGGTTTATACAGGCCCCACCAATTTTTGAAACCCCCTAAAACAGTACTGTAATAAAATATTTTGATTAAAAAGTGACCACTACAGTAGTGAAATCGCTGGTTTTCATCCGTGTCATGGCCCGTACTGTAGTCAAACAGTAATTTGGTGGCCCAATTTTCTACACACACGCCTTGCAATGCTTTCCAAAATTTTTCACCACAATATTATTAAAAAAATACGTTTGAGATTTCAGGAGTCGCCCAATAGCTACCGACGACCACAAGAGAAAACAGGTGCGCTCATAGACGCACGTGCGAATATTATTGTTCGAGGTATTTCATTACCCAGCGACGCGGGGTACGAACTTTTCAGCGCAAAATATAGTTCGCGGAGATGTAGCGCTAAAGAAACCGAGCACCAAAGGATGGAATCGGAATATTAGATCCTCAGGGAGGTCAGCAGATGAAAAAGATGGGCGATTTTCGATATAAGCCCCTTCCAGTGTTAAGGAGAATATCAGAACGAGAAACTATGACTACAATAGGGGCTGAGCCTCCATCCACGGTGTGGTTGATCGTGAGCCGATGATTGATGGTCCGTCTGTTGGTACTGTGTGTGAATATACGCACATTACTGGAAATACAAAAGGAAAAGGTGTGAGAAGCAAGTCCTGGCGAAAAGTTGACAAAGAAGACTTTGAAGAGATGGAGGGCTGTAAGAAATTAATCAAAAAGATCTTGCTGTAAAATTACGACACAGCTCAATGCCTGCTCCTACTCCGGCAAAAAAACTTGTGATTAAGGCCACAAATAAAGTTTCCGGGGAGTGTTTGTCTATGCTACATGGCACTTTCGGTGACAAGACGCATTCTCCTGCTTCCTAGCGTCTGATGCTTGGCCGCATACCACATTTCGATTTCGTGCAGGCAGTACGTTGTCTACTGAGGAAACACCAGAATCCGGATGATTCTTCTGGCAGTCTACACTACAAGAATTCGAGGGAAGAAAGGCAAGGGGATAAAGTCAGGGGGCAAAACAGTGTATAGTACTTTAATACATGATGAATTATAAGCGAAGTAATGCATGGTTCCGAATGTTCGATTCCGATATCCATACAGTGAAGGAGGCTTCCCCTGTGTTACGTTTGAGATAGTGCGTATAACATATTTCGCCATACCATCTGCTAGGAATTTCAGGGCGGGAATTTTTGCTTTACTATATCTATATATTTAGTATTATGTGCAAAATGGATTAGCAATGTCGGTTCTGCGTGAACTTTCGGAATTTGGATTGGATTTTCAGTGTCCTGTCAACGTTGGCGCCAACAAAAGCAGATCACTGTGGCGCAAAGTTTACAACCAACCGTACATCGTGTGACGCGATGCGGTAGTCCCAAGAATTGTCCCATGTCAGTTGGAGCCGTTTTTACTTTCACAGTCAAAAAGAGTGGTAAAATCATACGGGCTGCGAAAGAATGCGTTTATCCAAGGTTTACTTATCTCAAAGGGGGAAAGGTGTTGGATAGCTCTGTCGTTGCACGTTTTTCGGAGATGCTAACAGATTTAATGCAGTGTTTGAGATAGAACAGACGCAGAGAGGTGGAACAAAGCTTATCAAAGTTTGAAGTGTGAAAATTTAGTGATGTTGTCAGAGTTACACTACTGGACGGAGATAGTGAGCGCATCGGTACCGCTGTCCTTTTCCATTCAAACCCATTGGTTTATTTGGCAGTTCCACCAAGGAGACGCGGACAATCGCGAGCTGATGTAGGTAATGGAAGCGATATTCAAGATTCTGTAGTCACCTGTAACGTCCGCCTGGACGCTACTGTGCTAGTTGACTACGTGTAGTCCTATTCAGAATGGTACACGACAGGGTCATTGCATAGTTTAGTTCAAATGCACTTTAAAAACGAAGTTGTACCCAAAAGTGTTTCACATTTGTGTGCACAGAACATCATGTAGCTGCTCTGGAGCAGGCCTAGACTAATATTAAACTATTTTTGGTGAATTTACTTGCCGTTTGGGAGTATTTTTTCGCCAGTTTGAGATTAAGGTGTTCTGGGACCATTGGTTGAAGGTTCAGTTGTCTTGAGACCAACTGTTCAAAGCCAAAATTGTGCATATTGTACAATATCACTCATTTTTCATTTTTTGAGGATGAAAACATTTTGCACTAGAATTATATAGATAACAAGTGCCAGTGGAACAGTCCCAGGATGAGCTGAGATTTTGGTGGGATTTTCACTCTTGCTCCCATGAGCAATTGAACTGCCTTTATCTCTAATATTCCAAGGTAAATCAACTGATTGCAGTACAGAGTGCTGATGGGACTCAGGATCCTGCAATAAGGCGTGCCAGTCCGTCGATCGTTACCGTCAACTTATTCTTTGGGACTTATTGTCTGACATCAGACTCCATCCCCAAAGGCCAGCTAATAGATAGGCCTGCGCAAAGCTACCCATCTTGGTCCCTTCTTTCCTGGATATCAGTCCGACTTCAAGAACAGGTTGTACTACATATACAACCAGATTTGTATCGGAAATATGCAGTTGTATCGAGCTGGAGGAGAAGTGATGCGATCCAAGCAGTTGCACGATTTACAGAGAGAAGATTTACTGGCTTTACGGACGGGGAAAAGCATCACTATCCTCTTAGGGGCTGGAGAAGGGAAAATGTTTCTGCTTCTTGAGTTTTTAAAATATGCTCCTCGTTTAGCTCAAGGAGTAGAAAATGTTGTCGCCTGTGGTCTTTCCAATAATGCAGCAAGCAGCCTGGGTGGCTCCACTATTTATTCATTGTTCGGGTGTCGTCTTACCGTAGAATGGGCGAAAATTAAGACACGGTAAAATTTTAACCGTAACCGCAAACTGAAGGGAGTTCTGGAGAGATGGAAGATACTTATAATTTATAAAGTATCGCTACTACAACGAAACGAGATTGAAGCCGTTGACTACGTGATACGAAAGCTCACGTCGAATGTCGTGGACTAATGCCTACCTATGGGGGGCAGACAGGTTGTTGTGGCAGGTGATCCCTTCCAGTTAGGACCGATAGGGGTCGTGGATAGTAAGTGTGCCTATGGGTGGTTTTTTCAGTCGTCTGTATGGAAACTGAAGTTTATCAGGTACGTAAATGGAAATATTGTCATATTGGACAATAACCATACAAAAAGTGTAGATAACACTTTTAATGACATCCTACAAAGATTGCGGTATGAGTATTGTTGCAGTCGATATATTGTTTCAATCAATAATACGAGTCAAGGGGTAACCCATCCGCCCTCCGGCCACACAAGATTATGTTTATGAAAAAATAAGTATATTTACACAACAATACGGGACTCAGGGAGTTACCGGGTAACATGATCGAAAGTATTTGTGTAGAGAAGTACTATTGCCCTCAGCAATTCGTACCCGACAATAGACGGATGCACGGGCAAGTAGCCGAATCAAGAGGTAGTTTAAAAGTAGGTGTGTGGCTAGTTCTCACACGGAAATGTGATAGTTTGCTCCCAGGTTCTCAGCGTGAAGTGGTGCAGATCACTACACGCGGATCCGGTGGTGGCTCCAAAACATCCTCTGGAATTACGCTAAAGGTCAGGCAACATTCAAGGCTGGGTAGTTGTATGGGTACATCGCGCAATAACCCCAATAGCCCAGAAAGATACCACTACATAACTCCAATGGCGCTTCATGTTTTCAATTAGAATCAGCAATTAATAGCTACTCGTACGCAATTACCTGTACTTTTAGGTAATAGAATAACTGTGCATAGTAACTTTGGACAAAAGGGTTATTGATTGATCTGACATTCAAGGATAGGAACCAAATTGAATGGCGTATTTTTCATTGTCGCGATATCGCAGCCTTAATGGACTGTGGGTACGATTTTTATCCAATGAACACGTTACAGTGAACGATGGCTCGACAACTGATGAGGGGTATTTGTACTATTTACGCTTATAATTCCAATAAATTTACTGGGTCCGAAGCTCTACATCGAAATCTGACACAGTGCCATAAAGTAAGCCCTTTTTGGCGCCAGAAAGATCGAATAAAGAAACAAGATCGAAATAAAACATCGAAGCAAACGCGCGAGGCGTCTTGCGACGCCTCGCGCGTTTGCTACCTAGTATTATTCTTGTTAAAGACGTTCTTTTTTTGCAGTAAGCTTTGCTTATGGTGTTGTTAACGTCGTTCTGTTAGCTCTCACATTACTCTATACATCGCCACTTACATATATTTGCTTCATGTATTTCTTTATCCAAATCAAAGTCCAGACTTCGTATCAATGGTTTGGCATTCACGTTTCTAATTGATTCTAGCCCTGAAGAACCATTTCAAAACAGATATGTGCTGAAATGTTTCTTTTCTTCGTCTTTGAATTACTGTATTTCAGTCTAAAATATCTACTTTTTTCGCTCTGTGACCAGTGACTCTCAGTCTATTATCTTGAGCAATATTGCATTTAAATTCAACACACACCAACTGTGGTGCAATACTAGTTGAGGGCTACTAAAGATACTTGGGTGTTCGAAACCCACTTTCTTGGTATATTGGCAGAGCCCGTGGGTTCAGAACCCAGAGTTTGAGTTTAGAACTCCCTTCCACCTTCTGGTAGATTGGAGTGCCATCCACAGCTTTCGACGCATCGTCCGGTTTCGCAATTGGCTTGACAATGATACGATATCTACGCTCCGGTACAAATTTACTGGATACCAACCCACATGTCTACCACAGTAAATTAACCCCCATTTACACAGTTTAGAACTCACTAGAATGTGCTGGAGCTTCTGTAGCGCTGAACGCTAGTTTGGGTTGGGTGAACCAACAAAAAAAAACCACCGACAACAGGAAACCGGCCTCGGGTCTACCTGAGTGACAATGATTACTACGGGGCTCTTTAGCCCAGGTTGCAAAACGGTGGCAGTGCCGATTAGTTGCAAGTATGGGGGATATCCCAGCGTAGACAGTTTGTTGCCCATTTTCTCGGTGAATGGAAAACGTGCAAAGTAATATATAGATCAGTTAAGTTAGATACTATCCATTATCAGTTTAATGGTTAGGTTAGAAATACAAATAAAAAATACGCATAGAATACAGTAATACAGTAGTCAATGGCGTGCGTGCGTTGAGCTGGGAGGGGGAGCCTCGGTAATTCATGCCGTGACACAGGGTGCGGATCGTGCCCTTACAGTATACAATGCCCTACAGTTCTGCTAGCACAGCATGCATACAATGCAGCTATAAGATGCAGTAGTCGTTGGACCAAATCCATGGGTCCCAAAAAAATAACAAAATTAAAGGTTTATCAAACCCATCAGTAGCGAATTCGCGCCAAAGTACGCGCCGTAGAGTGCTAGCGGGGTCGATATCCCAAATTTGCGATAGGGGACGGAGGCCACAGGACATTCCGCCCAAGGGAGCCGGGCACTACACCAACCATGGTTTTCTGGTCTTTTTCGGACTTAAAAATATTTTTCTTTATTCTAAAGACTAAGATATAAGTAACTGGATAATATAACGATTCGAAATGAAGCCCTAAATCCTTGCACAAATTTTCGTAGATTGCGGAGGATTTAAGACAATATTCATCTGCTTAATACAGTAATTGTTTTTTGGCGTTGTGATCTACAATTAAACAACAATTAAAAACAAATCCGTACAGACTTTTGGCCAGTTTATGCAATTCCATACTTTGAAGAAACGTCGAAAACAAGGAATTGAATAGTAAGCCTGTGAAACCGGTTCTCAACGATTCAAATTATAATTTTAATCATTTTTTTGCCAAACAGACCATTCTTTTGCAGTCTGTCTAGAATGCTTCTTGTACCACAATGCAGGTATTTGTGGACTTTTCTTCATAGTTTGTCTAATTTTCGTTCTGCTGTATCCCCAAATAATTTACTGATCACCATACTGATCAGTACCTAAAGATAGAAATTTCCGTTACACTGCTATTGCTCAGTATAGTGATCAGAAAAACGGTTCAGGAAGACGAATTGGAGAACAAAAATCGAAGCTTTCGGACTACCTTTAACGTTGGATTCCACTGTATGATAGAGAAAGCGGTTTGGCAAGTTCGGTCGACTTTCGAAATTGAAAATTGGACAACTTGCCGAAATATTACCCGACTCGCGGGGTAAATGTCCACAAACCCCAGTCCAAAAGAAAAAGCAGGATCTGCGCCATATTATCCAAGTTTTTGGGCATTCAAAATCCATCTCGTATCCCGATGCCCGTCCTACCGCCCCTTCTACCTTCCAATACTGTGCTTTTCAGGCTCCAACTTTACACTGCGATGGCAGACGCCATTCAACCTGGACCAGTTGACACCCCCAACAAAGGTGTTTCTGACGGATCTAATCAGACTCGGTGCTTGGATGCAAGCGCGAGGGGGCGGGAGAGAGCACATGGTAGGGGAAAAGGGCGTGGATGAGGGCGTGTTATTTCTTGAAAAAGGGGTGTGCGTAGTTTCAGACGTCGAGGAGCAACTATTCTTTGGATCTCTCGGGGGTTGGAGGCTATCAAGTGATGAGTGTGATTCCATTATGTAGGAAGACAACTTTACCGAAATTACAGTGGAGAAGGGATCTCTTTTGTTTTGCAAAACCGCCGTGGACAACCTCATTACCCAATATGCAGTGAAAAGCATCTCAAGTACTCGTTTTGGTATCGTCGTTCTGCTCTGCGATCCTCTATTGAAACAGATAAGAGACCGGATTAGCGAAGCAATAGTGCTTCATCAATTGAACGAACCGCTGGTCTCAAACGCAGACATGTATCGATTCTTCGCAATGCTTCTCTTCACGCACGCTTCAGGTTTCAGCTTTGAGAAAGCTATTTTTACGATGTGTTCACTCAGTACGGTAACACCTCCTCGCGCCTGCTTACGTTTTATTTTTGCAAATCTACTGGCATATTCCCCAAAGGGCAGCGAGGAAGAAGAAGGATTTACATGGAACTCTCAACGCGGTCAGACTGGCAACCTTTCGGCGTTTGAACACCTGGCGTTTAGACAGACAAGGAAATTATTCTTTTGTCTACTGCAATTGATTGCGACGCCTGACGATGAACTTTTCGGAACACGTGCAGCGGACAATAAAGTGAGAATGTTCAGCGTACGCAAAGTTGAAAAAGAAGGCCATTCTGCGGATTCGATTGTAGACGAAAAATTTCGCGTGGCCATTGAGGCGCTGTTCGAGGTTGGAATGGTTGAGAGAAAAGATGCCCCTACTTCGCGAGCTCCCCTGGTGGGATCGCTTTGTTACAGGTAGATCTATTTGATGATGGCTCTTTTGATGAAGATTACACATTTGATGTTGACGGAAAGTTGTTTGTTGCGGCTACTGTAGAGATCAAGACGAGAGTTCAAACAACAAGCCTTGCCCGTTTCCTTGGACAGATCTCTTTGGGCCTTAATTTTTGCGTAATGGGAGATGATAAATTCGAAGAAGTACATCCCGGAGGAGCACTTAGGTCAAATTATAAATCAACTGCCATTGATATCTATGCGCATCGCTTTTTATGTCGCTGCCTCTGAGACTGGAGTACTGTACACGGTACTTATTCGCTCTCCTGAAATCTTTATAACTACATACAGGCTCTTCCTCCAAGCTCTACTCGATCCCATTCTTCGATAGGCGCACGAGAAACCTCACCACGTACCTGGATTTGTAACGAAGTCCCTTTGCAGAACAACGCAGTACCGGTTTTCTTTCTACCGTTTCATTAATGAAAGGGTGAAAGAAAATGGTGCCTTCCCTCCTTTAAAGCTCTTTAAACATAGCAGAAAGGCACTATACAGTAAGGAAAGGGTGAAATTGACGGAACAACACAGTAGAGAGCTGTTTTGAGTCTTCTACATCTCATTTGAAGTGAAAACAGAAGTTGACAGTTCAGATTCTCAAAACTATGGCGTTAAGCGCATTTGCTGATTTTTGTTTGTACGAAAGTTCGTAGATCCTCTCTCTTCTGTGAGTTCTTTAGTATCTCTCGAGAAGTACAGAAACCTTCTCAATAAGCTTCAATCTACTGCAGATTTCATGTTTGATTTATCTTTGGAGTTTCTTCACTACGCTGCTAGTCTTGAGCTCATTGAACGCCAATCTGCTGACGCGAGGGAAACTGCGGAGGTTGGCTCTGAAGAGGCGAAACATCTGGGGTCCACGGTAAGAAGACGGAAGAGGAAGCGTTTAATGTTTTTTGACTCGCCTGACGAGTAACGGTTGAGGTTGGAGGTCACTAGCCATACTACAAAGCAGGTACCTGTCAGATACTGTGCTTCGTGTGGTCAGTATTCTGAAGATGTGTCTTGGCGTGGAAAAAGAACGACGTACAATTGTTCCCAATTTTTTACGTACTTTTGCATGAGGACCTACCTTGGACTAAGAAAGAGTCACTGGGATTTATGGCATTCCACAAAAGTTTTATTGATGCGAAATCTATCGCAACAGACGGACAGCTCACCAAGGGGGCTGCCCAAGGCGGAGGGGTTGGTAACTACTGAAGAGACGGCTAAAACAAACATTGTGGTACAGACTGAGGAAGAACCTGTAGCACGGCGTCTTCGAAGCCACCATGGATAATGAGCTTTGTATTGATCAGTAGTGGGTTAGATTATCGGTCAATCCATAATCTGGTAAAAGACACATTTGACCTCAAACGAGTTCTCTTTCGTTGTAGATGTTGTTTATGGTTTGTGGTAAGGGAGATGATGGGAACTCTCCAGTGCCAAAATAGCTGGGTCTGAGATCGGCTCAAGGCGGGAAGGTACAAAATATACGACGGTTATTATTCTAATGCACTTAACTGTTGTGTGCAGTGACCAATTATTGTGAAGTATGTGACAACGCAGGTGCCATGCTCCAGTCAATACCATAAAATATCTACAAATTTTGAGACCCCCAAAATCGTCTACAACTAGCGCATAGGGTTAGGAGTGTTTTGAGCAGTATACTGATCAATAAAAATTGCATTAGACTCCTTGCGCAAATAGCTTCCGCAAGAAGCTTTATGATGGCAGTTCGTAAATACACAAACTTTTTTACATATTCTTAAAGCGAAACAGCAATGGTAAAATATTACCAATAACACCAAAAATTAATTAGAAATAAGCAGCAACTGTGGTTGCACAAGTCCAACTCAGAACACAGCGTGCAAACTAAAACAAAAAGCCTCCAATCCAAAAAGAGCGGACGTTTCCATGAATTGCGCGCTTATTTCAGAAATCGATGCGTCTTTTGCAACTGGCCTACAAAAAAACGTACCCATCACCAGGCAATCAAAAAAATCCCTCTGCACAACGCCCAAACCATTCAACGCTGTCAGGTAATGGAATTCTCGAAAAACCAGGCCGCCCGTGCCCTCAATTTTCTAGCCGCTAAAGCCGTAGCACGGGAAAAAATCCTTCAAAAAGAAATTTCTCAGCCTGGCAAAGGCGACTCTGACGAAAAAAATGACAGACCTTCACCGATTTCGACACATTTATGAGCAGGGCTCAAGCAGAGGTACCGTATAAATGATTCATTTCGACCCCGTACAATTTGATGCCATTTGGGCGGGCTCAAATAGTTCATCGAACACGAATTTTGTACGGGACGAGGACGCAAGAGCAAACATTCCCTAAAGGAAATGCTTTTCAAGACCATGAGTGTATTAAAGCACAGGGGTCAGTGGTATTTTCTAGCAAAAACGTTTGGAACAATGTAGACTTCTCCGTTTGAAAGGCTCATCATCAACTTCAAAACGCTGATATCGGATACATTGATCGAGCATTATGTTGAATACCATGCTAACAATTACACTATAAAATTTTTATTGGATGAGACAAAGAAATTCCAGAATTACCACATGGCAAGATATGTTACCAATGTAACATTCCAGCCTTCTTACAGGCCTTCTGGTGCCCTCGGTGAGGGCAAGAATTATTTCAGTAAAAAGCACGGGCAATATGGTTACAAGGTGGCATGAAAATTGGATGCAGTCTACATTATCCAGGGTCGGAATCCTATTTTAACATGTTTTAAAGCATTCATTGGTTCCATAAGAAAATGCTACGGAAGAGTAAGGAAGAGCGTCAGATCGAGGAGAATGGGCCGCTTCTACAGAATTTTCCTCAATAGTGGGCGGTATTAGTGGATAAGGGCTACCAAAGAGGCCAGAAGTTCATCTGTTGCATACATCCTACCAAAAAACCCAAAAATGGCCTTCTCACCCCGGCGTAAGTAGCCAAAAGCGTCATATTTCAAGTGATCGCTTGTTGGTGGAAAACTACTTCGGGCGGTTTGCACGATTTGGAACGATGTTGGTACTACTTCGGGCGGCTTGCACGAGTTGGAACGTTGTGTGTGTGAAGTTTAAGTGGTCTGAATCTAACTACGAGTGTATTTCCCGCTTGTGTCTGGGACTTATAAGCTTTCATATTATGTGTAATCTGCTTCGTGCGGATGATGGCCGGATGTATCACAAGATTCAGAATCGGTGGTACAATATAGGTCGTACCTAGCTGAAGAAACCCAAACGCGTCCAAGCGAAGTATCGCGAGAAGCGGCGACGCCGCGTCGCGATGCAGTTCCGCGCTTCTGTTGCAAGTGACGTTGATTCTACGGAATCACCGTAATTGTCAGTAAACAATGCCTCTTCTATCAATTAATCAATCATCTCGTGACATGTACACACACATGTAGATCACAAATCATAATTTAGCAAGTAGCTTTTTCTAATCTATTGCAAATGAATACTGTAATACAGAAAAGGGGGAAATTTGGGGTGTTTTTAATGCATGAAAAATATAGTCAGCTGTTCCCACAGAAAAGTGCTGAATCTTGTTTGGTCGGAATTGGGTGTGCGTCAGAAGGGCCCTTTGGGGATAGCGATGGTAGGGAGATGCAATGTACGTAGTGGCCGCTAGCGATGAGAATATAGAACAATGATGGAGTCGGGTAATTGTAAGAGCTCGCTGTCGGTGAGGGCGTTGTTCCGGGGGAGTTCCATGGTCCTGGTAGCGTATGTGTGGGGCGTTGTCGTAGGCACTGGGTGATGTAGGAATCAGTGCAGACACCAGCGTAGAACGTGGGTGCCCCTGGAGGATGGGGGGGGGCGAGAAAGGATGGGAAGGATCCAATTTGTGTTTTGGCGGGTGCGTGTCGGGGTGAGAAGCGATGTTGGCGGCGGCATGGGGGCTGTTACGGGTGTTCCAGATAGAGATGTAAAGGTGAGATGGGTGCGCCTGGGGTGGGGAGGTGAGGGTTTTGTGGAGTACGGAGTTGGCTCCGTAAGTTGTGATATTGTGTAACGTGCGGGCTGTCGTGGTCTTCTGGTTGCCTTAGCCCGCCTGACGAGTGGCTGGAAACGGAAATCCGAGTGGCGAGAGGGTTGTCAGAGGGGGTACCATGCGCTGAGAGAGGTTGCGCTCGAGGTTCTGGACCGTTTGGCGGTAGGCCTGGGCGATAGCGCCTCCGGCTGTGCGTCGATTTAGAGACGGAAGCTGGTTTAAACGGCGAAACGATAGTGACATCACAGGCAACGGGCCCTTCCCCGGGGCCGTTTGCGCGAGGAGGTCAGCTGGCCGGGGCTCGTTTCCAGGAATTAGGAGTTGGGCTTACAGTCCAAACCTACGGGGCGAAAACCACAGTAAGCGAGGGCGTTGCGGACAGAGCCAAGCTGGTGTATGCAGCCAACCTCCGAGGGACGAAGGTTCGCAGCATGTCCACCGTGCGCATCCAGCACTTGGTGGCGGTGTGGACACTTTATCGGCATCGAGTCTGTGTACATTGGAACACCCATGTGGCGACAGAGCATGATGCTCCAGTGTGCGGCAGACACTTTGGTCACAATCGTCGGATTCGCTCGTAGGAAAGTGGCGGCAGCGCTGCGTGGAAAAGCGCGGCCGCCACTTTCCTACGGGCCGCGCACCCTGCGACGCGCACACTCGGGATATTGAGCCGTGTGTCTGCGAAAATCCTTCCAGAGATCCTCCGCCCAGTACTCCTTTGCCCTAGCCTCTTGCTACGCCCTACTTCGAAGTGTTTGCAAGCTGGCGAGCTTATTATTTGGCGCGGTCAAAGGGGCCGAGGTCAGTCTGGAAGGATTTACTACTCTGGCGGCGGACGAATTCGCGAGGAGGCGAAGGAGCTTGGGCGACATGGAAAAGCCGGTCGCTGCAAGGACTCGACCAAAGATGGCCAAGGTGCGGGCCGCGATATACGGGCGGTTCGGAAACGTGGAGGGGCATTGTGCAGTGTGCTCGCGGCACCTGCCCCACTCAGGAAGGGTCCAATAAGCGAGAACCCCCGACCAGCAAGTCGCCGGGGTGGCAAGTTTGGACGTTGGCAGTGTCCGTGGGAGCCGCACTGCAAAGCGACTCGCAGGAGGAGCACTGGATAGACTCAAACTCGGGAGCGGATGAGCGGTGAGCTCAGAGCCCGCGAGCTTAAAGGCATGCGTGACCGGGCACGCCGATGCAGAGTGGCGGTACACATGGAACCGAGCCCCCGGGGCCCGGGCCTGTTGGAGGAGGCCACAGGTGCGGCAGCGGCCATCAGTCATGCTCCGAAGAAAGGGCATGGTGTACTCACCACTGCCTCTCGGGGCGCCGAAGTTTCAAACCCGATACAAGCGCAATTTGAGAGCGGCAACGCAGCAAGAATAGACCGAATAAGCGGCTGGATGGTGAGAGAGAAGAGGATCATACTAGCAGGATCTCCCTGACAGATGCCCTTGGCGCTAGGTATTTGATGCGACCCTGGTTCGGAAGGATTAAAAGTGGGTACGTGCAAGTCAAACGGTGATTTTTGGAAACTCAGAGACAACTAGGGTAAGGCAAGGGTTGACTTTAGAGATTTCCTCCCGAACACCTCCCCCTCTGCCACAGCATGAATATCCAGCAAAGACGGCACCCTCCATCTCCCACACGTCACCCCAACTCATCGTATCTCTAAACGCAAGGGCTGTTCCTTCGGCAGCATGGCACAGGATCCGCCACCTCTGCCGCCTTGAGTGCTGTGCTGACCCTCGCAGCCCATCGCAACCTTTCCACACACACCCCCCAACTCCGCGGCCCCCCCCTTGCACTCCCAACGCCAACCATCTCCGACGCAACACGGGATGAATCGGGCATCAATCGCGCTCAAATCGGACAATAACGTCGCGTCTAGTTTTTTATAATACGCGACGACGGTACCATCGGGTTCCATTTCCGCGGTATACGTTCTCGTAAACGTCAACAAATCGGTGACATCTTCAACGTGCAGTCCGAATTTCTGTGCGATAGGACGCGCATGCCACTGATGAGGGTCTTGTCTGCGTAGTTGAAAGAGATGCACGACCTGGCTGTGTGTGAGTCGTCCGGGAAGGTGGAGTGGTTGTGTGTGGGTGGGGGTAGGGGTGGGACGGGCGGGAGTTTGTGGCGGGTATTGTCGCTGCGACGGGCTGGATGTTGGGATGTGGGGCGTGGTGTGGTGGGGTGGGGTGGGGATTGCCAGGGGGTGGAGGTTATGGCGGAGGTTATGCGGGAGAGGGTTTGGGCCCATTCGGTGTTGGTTTGACGGTGGTGTGGGGGTGGGGGTGGGGGGTTGGATGGTTGGGGTGGGAGGGGAGGGCGTGGTGGGGAGGGCGGATGTGGGCGGAGGGATCGGGAGGCTGTGGTGCCCATGGATGAGAGGAGGCGGAGTGAGCGGTGGGAGGGGGGGAGAGGGAGTGTGGATTTCGCAAAGTGGGCGATAGAGGGTGGTCGGTAGGTAGGGAGGGTACTTTGTAATAGTACTGTACTGTACTGTACGTACAGTACCACCCTTTCAGTACAATAGGGCAGCCAAGTTTCGTTACTGGGGATTTACAGTACTGCCACGGCAATGGCCATGTACGGTACCAAACGGCTCGAAAGGGGAACGGCATGGTCCGCTGTGCAAAAGTCTTCTTTCATGTGATACAGTACGCTTTGCAGCTCCAGCAGGGTGGTAATGCTTTATGAGATGCGTGATGATGCTGAGAGTCGAGTGTAGTAGTGTCTGGAACGGGGCGATTGATTGTTGGTGGAAAAGAGTAGGTAGGACTAGAGAGATGTTGGTTTATCTCAGCGGTTGAGGTTTGTCAAAGGTTGGGAGGTTTTTGCGGTGGCATATTGTTGGCAATGTCGCAACAGAGTAGCGTAGCTTTTGAAATGTGAGAGATGATGACGAGGAGAGAAGAGTACAGTACAGTGCAATAGAAGGGTTACACTCGTTTTAATTAGTTGGAAAGGTGCCTCATGCAGTGGACAAAAAATAAGATAAAATGTAAAATGGGCGACAAGGCCAGTGCAGTATTGATGACAATGCTATGCTATTTGATCACACGGAAGCCTTGCTGAACGCACAACTTTACTGTACACAAAAAAGTGCCTCCTCTGCAACCCATTCCATGAAAAGCCGCTCCCCACCCCTTCCTCCACTGTCCCGTCTCGGCAGGAAAACAAGTGGCTTGAACAATGTCGCCAAGCAACAGACTATTGATATTGCAAGACCGTGTGTCCGCCTGTACGACACCATCCACCACTCCACTCCTCGCACCGTTCCAACCTGCAAGCTAGACAACATTTCCTTGTGCAATCTCTCTACTTACTCCCACTCCCCACTCACCCTTCCTACTGTCCCCGTGTCCGCAACATCCCACCCCAATATTCCTCCCCCCATTTCCCCAACCACCCCCGAAAACCATGATCCCCGACAACCAACATATCGAACTGCGCTTCTCCGCCACCAACCTAGTCAACAAAGACTTCTTCTCCCTCTCCGACCCATTTCTCGTCTGTCACACCGTCGTCGACGGCTACCTCATAGAAAAAGTCGGCCGCACCGAGACCGTCAAGGACGATCTCAACCCGGTCTGGACCACCACCATATCCTTCACCCACACCCCCCGTTCCAACCCTCCCGTTCTTCTCTGCGACATATTCGACCGCGACTCCACCACCGACCACAAACTCACCAAGCATGATTTCCTTGGTCGCGCCTTGGTCCCCCTGGACAAGGTCCTCGCCTCACCACACCTCTCCCATACTCTTAAACTCCTCCCCGCCCCGCGCCTCCCCGTCAAACAGCTACACCAGTCCCATAGCTTGTCCAATGTCATGCCTGATTCATCCTGGTTCGGACTGCCCCGTACCTGCTCCACACTCTCCACTGAGGAAGAAGAGGATGATTATGTGCCCATGCCGGCTGCACCCGATTTAAGGAGGGCTACCATGAACTCTAGGGCTATGAAGGGCGTAAGAGGTACACTCACCGTCCATGCCGAGCTACTCAAGCCAAGTCATCATGCAATGCAGGTCGTCTTTCGAGTGTCCAGTGCATTGTTGAAGGAAATCGCCGGCTTGCATCGCAAGGTCACCCAGTTTTACGAGCTACAGAGGGAGAGGTCCAACGCAAGTGGCCACCTCGTTTGGAGTTGCGTCTATCGTAGCAAGGATGGCGTCAATGTCAGTCGCGACAACTATGTCGAGTTTAGTAAGATCGCCTTGGCCGAAGGCCAACTGCATAATATGGACCCTACCAGACGCCTCAGATTGGTCTTTTACAAGAGAAACACCCGCTCCAGGCATGAGATGATTAGTTATTGCGTCATGACCATGGCCGATTTAATGCTAGCCGCGACCGATGAACGCAAGGCTATCATTCCTATGGAAGGCACTTACAGTGACGACACGGGCCTTGGGAATGTCATTGTCACTCGCGTGGAGAAGACCACCCCCACGCTGCCTTTGTCACCGGTACACCAGATGAGATTCACGTCGACCTCAGAGGAGACCACTTTCTGCACCGCAGGTTCATTAGCTCCCTCAATGATTCCCCAAAGTACAGCAGGAAGCTTCGGCAGGTCCCAAAGTTTATGACCCTGCATTGAGTATTTCCCCATTATTGAATAAGTTTAACAGTGTTATTAAGAAAACTGCTTCCGCTTGTCCAGCGTCTTGTCCACGCTCACTTTGTTCTGCAAAACTTGCCGTCGCCTGTTGTGTCTTCCGTGTTTTGCTGCCGGTTAGAGCCAGCTCACGACATCTTTATTCGGTTTCCATCCATAGGCAACAATTTCACTTGCCAAGCTACGAGCGAATTCTACCAATACTGATGGCATCCCCAACAACAATCATTTCCTCATTGCACATCCTGCCACCGTGGAGTTAGAGAGTGCATGCTCTTAGGATCCCCTTCACCGTAGCCTCAATCATCTCCCTGGCTTGCACCCCCATGCCAATACTACCAACTACAGGATTCATCATCCCTTCAATCATGATCCTGGTCAACGGCATGATGCCCTCCCCGCAAAGTCCACATCCGCCAACGCTAAAGGTTCCCCAACCAACCGCCTCAATTCACCACTCTGCGCTTGTGCTCCCATGAGACCAAGCCTTTGCGCCAAGCTCATCTGATTTCGCATCACCTCCAGTCGCACATTCTCTTCCTCCTTGACCCCTGCCTTTTCCTTTAGAATCTCAACAGCCCGCGCCATACCTCCCAAGTAATCCACCATCCCTCTCTCCTTGGCTTGCAACCCGGTCCACACCCTTCCCTGCGCAACCTCATCCATCTCCTCAAACGTCTTACCCTGCTCAAAGCCGCCTTGCTGACAAAATTCCGGTAAGCTTGTGCTACACCGGCGCGGAAGTATTGGCCCTCCTCATCCGTAAACGGACGATCATCCACCAGCAACTCCGCGTACTTGCTCCCAATGCTCACATTCTCTTTCGTATACCCCACCTTTTCGTAAAACTCCCCCAAACTCGGCTTTGCTGCCACCACTCCAACACTTCCAGTAATCGTCAATGGCTCGGCTATGATCTCACTCGCCATACTCAGATAGTAACCGCCGCTGGCAGCAACATCCGACATGCTTGCCAACAGCGGCTTTGTTTCCGCTAGCTTTCGCAACTCTGACCAGACTATATCTGAAGCAAGCGCACTTCCCCCTGGCGAATCGCAGCGCAGCAAACACGCCACGTACTTTTTGTTCTCTCTCACCTTTCGAATCAGCTCCACCAGACTATCACTCCCAATCGTACCGCCCATGACTGGATTACCCCCATTCTTACCACCCGTAATCGCTCCAACAGCACGAATCACCGCAATAGTCTTCCGCCCCCGATTCCCATCACCTTTTCCGATGCCCTCCTCACATACTTTCTCACATCTAAGCCTTTCAGCACCCCCTTGACATCCTCCTCCCTCTCCCATCTGCCCCTAAACCTCTTCTTCAACGCCTCCAACACCTCCCCTTCATACGCCAACGCCGTGACCAGCCCACCCTTGACATACTCCTCCATATCCCAAGGACTTCTATCGACAAACGCCTCTAATGCAGACCTTTCCACCTGTGCGGCCTCACACACGCTGGTCATCCACACTTCATAAACTTCACCCAGCAGAGCCTGCAACACCTCCCGCTGAGCGCTGCTCATATCCTTCCTCATCAACTGATCACCAGCACTCTTATACTTTCCAATTCTCTCCACCTGAGGCTGAACGCCAACCTTGTCCAAGACGCCTCCCACAAATGTCCCGCTACCGACAAACCCCCTCAACGCCAAATCGCCCTCTGGAGGAACATAAAGCGCATACCCATGGCCAGGAAAAACTCCTTTGGCCCGCCACCCTCCATGTACACAGTAATACCTTTACCGCTCGATCTGAACATCTCCAAATGCCTCCGAATCTCAAACACCTTGCCCCAACCACAGGCCAACCTGCCAATGGTCAAATGCAAATGGGCGATCCTCGGATCATACGCTCCAACTCGCAAGGCGGTCAACAATGTGGGCAGGGTAAGCTGGGCGGGGCCGGAGAAGGGCAACATGCGTGGGGCGTCATTTTCTGAAAGGGCCCCATCGATGCGAGCTGTAAGAACCGTACGTTTGGGCAAACGACCACGGAGACGGAAAAACAGACGGAATGAGACTTGAAGGCGACGGAAAAAGGAAACCGGGGTGTAGGTCATGGAATGAGAAAGTGTGGAAAGAGGGGAGGGTTGGGGAACTTGTCAGGGAGAGAAAAGGGGGTGGGGACAGAGGGGAGGAGGGGAGGGGGTCCGGGGTTGGAGTGGGGGTTCAGGGGTGGTGGCAGTGGGAGGGGGAGGTTGAGATTGGGAAGACATGACAAGGTTGCGGTGGTGGGTGCGAAGGTGAGTTATGGGGATAGGAAGGAGAGGGGTGAGTGCAGGGCGCGGGGAAAGACGGGGTAAAAGTAACGGAGTGGCGGGTAGAAAGGCGTGCATGATGATGAGAGATGGTACCAAAGGTGAGTTGGCGTGGTAGTTGGCGGTTGTCAAATGGAGGCGGTCCTTGGGCGAGAGAGGATTGGCTGGAGGCTGGGTGCTATGTTGCTGGCACGAGAGACGATGGTGTTTAATTTTTTGGGGGATTTTAGGAGTCGCCGGTGAGTGTGAGGTGGCACTGCCGACGACGGCTTTGCATTGAAGTTGAAGGGGAGAGACCTGTCGACTTGCCGCAATGAGAAAGCACGATTGACGCCAATACACGGAGGTTGGGAAATCGAAGAGATCACTGCACGCACTTGGTTGGCTATCAACGAAACAGCGGATGTCGCATTGGTTGGTGCTGCCATAGACAAGTTTGTGGAGGGTTTGAATTGATCCTGTTCTCATATCGCACAGTGCTGTCCAACACATTCGCGTGTAAACCATACAGCATGTTTCGACAAAATGCTTCATCCTCCCGATCCAATTACCGCCGGATTCCAATCCTGCCGTCCTGCCCTCTTCCGTCCCAGCAACCGCATCTCGCCATGCACATTGTCAAGTTTCACCGGTTACTTTACAAAAGTTGGATCCGTTCCCCACTCAACATGATTACTGCAACACAGGAGGACACTTACCATTCGTCCTGTAACACTTGCCTCACGCTCTTTCCTTGTTTTTAAGCGGCAGCTCAGAGTAAGACCCGACGGACAAAGGCGCCTGGGTCAACGCCAACTCGTCAATCAATTCACGTACACACTGCAACCTGGTTGCAAAATGGGACCCCCTCGCTGATATCCCACTTCCATGTCCCAGGTCCGTGATCGTTCCTGGTACTAACACATGCAATGGCGCAGCCCCATTGTAACCAGACACCATCATATTGAACAGAATGTCTTCGCAATTACCATACTTGTCCACAATGTCATGAATTCGTCTCGGCAGCAGATGCCAGTACAAGTACAAAAAGTACCGATGTGTGAACAACCCCTTTGTCAACACGACATTGTATCCATCGTGAACCTTGGCCGAGTAGTAAGGACTCTCCATCATCCATCTTCTCGGAAAATATCCCACCAACCGTCGTGTATGCCCTTTCCATATCTGGAATCCCCTCATCAACTGCTGTTCATTCACTTTCATATCATCATCGGCTACATACACACATTCCGTCAAATTTCCTGGTGCAAAGAAGCGATTATTCAACGAATCAACTTTGGGCTGCCACACCACCACTTCAATCCCAACCCGGCTGCCAACGGCGGATCCCCAAACGGATCGTGCCACACCAACACAACTTGATTCACCACCTTAAAACTCGTATAATGCCTCACCAATCCTTGCCAAGTCCCCCGATGATACGTACTCAACAACACCGTCAACCTTTTCTTATCCGACCATCCGCTGGGCTGCATCACTCCTTCCATTCTTCCACCCCCTCTTCCCCGCAATCATATCCCGTTCCTCGGCCACTTCGCACCACAGTCGAAATGCCTCTACACTCAAGCCTCCTCCCCCATTAACTCTCCACCAATTCCACGGCTTTACTTCCCCTTTGAAATGGATCACCATGGGCCTCAAGTCCACCCTTCTATACCAATGCGTCCATATGCTCTTGCGGTACATTATACGTATCCCCTACTTCCGTCCATGCCTCATCCGGCACCACTCTTCGAATCACGTCATCATCCGTTTCTACACTCCCGCAATACTCTTCTCTCAAAACTTCAAATACCTTCCAATCCGGCACAACTACCATAACACTCGTCTCAAACAACCCCGTCATACTCTCCCGGACTCCCCCAAATGGTGGCATATCCCATAATCCCTCCAAGCTTTGAGCACTACTGTATCGTATTCCAAAAACACCAGCTTGTCCACCTCTCCCAATCCAAACAGCAACAGTTTTAAATATCCACATTCTCCACCACCTCCACCGGCCCCCCACAAAATGCTCCACCCCCTTCTCCCACCCAAAACACCTTTACCAAAGCCAATAACTCAATCTTGCCCTCACTTCCCTCCCGACGCCTCTTCCCGCCACGACAACAACGGTTCACGATGCCCGTTTCGAAGCAACCCTCATGCAAAACGGATACTCCGGCCTCCATACCATCATCACATACAATTGTCGCAAACACCCGACCATGTCTTTTCAAATGCTCTGATACTCTTAATGATTCGAAACTTCCTGTCAAATGGGCATGTCCATTCCTGTCATCCTCTTCAGTCGATAATATAGAACGACCGGTGACAATTCGACGCGGCGTATGCGGGGGCAACAGGTGTTGACGGAGAACGGGATGGCCATCAGACCCCTGGCGTTTCCAGGCTGCGAGTGCATGGACATGGGTGTAGAGCAGGTGAATCAGGAAGAGGAAAAGTGGAAGGAGAATGGAGGTGGTGTCTGCATTGGTGATTAGTGGGATATGGTGTTTGGACATGGTAAGAAGAAAGAAAGGGAAACGGAAAAAGAATAGCGCGGAGCGGACTGATCGGGGCGCCATGTTTTAGGCTAAAGCCAGAGATGGAGGGAGGGATGTGGCGTTGAGAGCGAACGGCGTTGGTCGCATTTCGCGGAGGGACAGGGGAGAGGACAATTGATCTGGCCTGGCCTGTTGACCTGGCCTTGCCCTACCACGGATGCATCGGCCTTTGCCGACCATGTGCAGTACAGCAAACTGTACAGTACTTTGTACTGTACAGGGTTTGTGTACACGTATTACACGATACACTGTGATACTGAACTTGATAATTTACAGTAGTGCACGGAATCAAGTGTAAAGCATCAAATCCCATTAACACCCCCACACTGTTGACAGCTTGATCCTACCCGCCCATTCTCAACGGCTGCATCGATAAATCCTCACCCTCTCCCGCCATCATGGCTCGCACCCCCGAAATCCTAATTCACGAGGAACAAGTCACACGCAACCCCTATCACCTAAGACCCTGGCTCTCTTACCTCTCCCATCTCTCCACCCCACCTCATCCCACTTTGTTCCACGTCTATGAACGCGCCGTCGCTGCCCTACCTGGCAGTTACAAACTCTGGCGTCAGTACTCCGCCGCTTTCCGAAAACTCGCCCTGTCTCATCATCCTCTACATCCGAGCCGTAACGCCTCTCTAAATGTCAGTCTCAGAGCAGCGCGTGCATTACGAGTGAGTCCTGTCTTATGGAGTCAAGTCGTGGCCGACTTGCTACGGGAGGGAAGGTTCGGGAGGGCGAGGCAAGTCGCAAATGATGCATTGAGATTGCTGCCACCCCTGCAACACCATTTTGTGTGGGATGTCTTGCTGGAAGGTGTCGTGTCCGCGGAGAGTGCCCCAGTGGAGATGGCCGTGTGTTTATTGAGGCGTTACTCCAAGTTTCGACCAGGGGAATAGAAAGACTCTTTGCGTGTTTGGTAAAGGCAGAGAGGTGGGATGAGGCTGTTGTTGAAATGGTTGCTGCCTTGCGCGATCCTGATTGGCAACCCGAGGGGGAAAAGACAAGGGAGATGTTGTGGATGGAGGTGGCAAGGGTTGCGGCTGCGAATCCAAGGGATATTGGTACTGTCGATGTCGCTGCGTTGTTGAGGGGGGCTATTCGGGCGGCTGTTACAGACGTCGGTGAGTTATGGGTCGTATTAGGTGAATATTTTATTCGCAAGGGCTTGTTGAAGAGGCAAGGAATGTGTATGAGGAGGCTATGGGCCAAGTGAAGGCCGTTAGAGATTTTGCTCTGATCTTTGAGGCCTATGCAAAGTTTGAGGAAGGACTTGTCAGTGCGGCGATGGAGGATGTAGAGGTTGTGCAGGAGGAAGGCGGGGGAGAAGAAGAGCTCAAGCAAGTCAAAGACATGGTCGAGCTATTGATTGCCAGGTTGGAGTATTTGACCGATAGGCGACCCATGTTGTTGTCTGATGTGTGGTTGCGACAAAACCCACACAATGTGCATGAATGGCATAAGAGGGCGAGGCTGTTCAAGCAAGCAAAGATCCTGCGAGGGTTGTCGATACCTATACAAAGGCGGTGCAGACCGTGAATCCGAAACGGGCGACCACTGGACGACCACATACTCTGTGGCTAGCGTTTGCGAGATATTACGAGGATGCAAAGGATCTTACGTCTGCGAGGCGAGTGTTGGATAAAGCAGTGTCCGATCCTGAGGATTTCGAAGTGCAGAGGATCTCGCTGCAGTTTGGTGTGAATACGCCGAAATGGAGTTGCGTTGCACAACACCTGAGGCTGCACGAAATATTCTAAAGAGAGCAGTCCAAAGCCTGACAAGCTGAGAGATAAGGAAGTGAAGAAACGCCATGGTCAGACAGGAAGCAATGTTGAAGCCGCTCTGGGCATCGGGGCTGGGAATGTGCACATAAGTCATGAATACGACAACTCAAGCCCGGCTTGGTACGCATACAAGTCAATGCGAGTGTGGCACTTTCTACTGACATCACCCAATCCATTGGAAGCGCGGAAGAAGTGATCGAGTTGCACCATCGTATGTTTGAGTTGCGGATTGCTTCGCCGCAAACTATTTTAAGTGGCGCGATGTATCTGGAGTCGAAGCGCTTGTTTGAGCAGGCTTTCAGACTCTATGACAAGGGGACTTCCGTGCTTTCGTGGCCATCGGCGTTGCGTGTATGGGTCGTGTACCTCACGCGATTTGTTCAGCGGTACGGAGGTAGTAAACTCGAACGTGCAAGAGATCTGTTCGAGGAGGCTATCCGATCGGCGCCACCTACACGTAGGGGAGGGCATGAGTATGCCCATCCGCAAATTGGGCTGCTATTTCTGATGTATGCCGATGTAGAAGAGAATCATAGCTTGGCTCGTCATGCGCTAGCTATACTATCACGTGCAGTCAAGGCAGTGAGGGAGGAGGACCGTGCGAATATGTACCGTGTATATATCGTTAAAATGGCATCTTTGTTCGGAGTCACTAAAACTAGGGCTATATATGAGGAGGCTTTGGGTGCTTTATCGAAACCTGAGGAGGTGCTGGAGTTTGCCGAACGGTATGCAGGTATGGAGACAAGACTGGGAGAATTAGAGCGGGCGAGAGGGATATATAAACATGCATGCGAGATCGCAGATCCGAGACGGAAAGGAATGTTTGAGATGTTTTGGAGCTCATGGAGTGAATTCGAGTTGGAATACGGAACAGAAGATACCTTCCGCGATATGCTGAGGGAGAAGAAGATGGTTCAGCTCAACCATCGCGGGCCGCTGGTAGAGGACGATTTTGATGAGAACAGAGAAGGGAAGGGGATTCGGTACATGGTTAGAGATACGGAAGTTTTAAATGGCGGTGGAAGCGAGGGGCGAAATGGAGAGAAGTCAGGGGTGCAAGGAAAAGAAAAGGACGATCAACCTTGCGCAGATTCTCCAGTGAGGAGAAAGATGGGAAGGAGGATGGAGCCTCTGGTAGCAATAGCGGAAATGGCCCAAGCGCAAGACCCCGAGAGTCTCGTGGATCAGGGTAATGAAAAAATATTCGATCCGGAGACAGGACCAGAGGTGGAATCGGGGAGTCCGCGAAAGTCAACTAGGGGCAACCCAGGTGGCAAGATGAAGATTGTCCAAAAAGAGTTGCCGGAGGCGTTGCGCAAGTTGGTTGGTGAAGCGCACGAGCACGCGGCAAAGAAGCGGAAACATGGAAACGGTTCCGATGAGATAGAGGGTGGGCCCCGGGAAACGGACGTCGATGGACGGCACGGAGATAAAGTAGAACGACCAATGGGTGCGTTGGAAAGAATAAAACGGAGCAAGCTGAACGCAACTTGAGCTGAAGCAGCCGCTAGAACTTGAATTGAAAAGGCATATGAGCAGAACGTTAAACCTACTGCTGATAGAAAGCTCAAGGAAAGAGTTGATAAAGCTGAACGAATATACTTCGGCGCGACAGTCTCACCTTTACAGTTAGGTTCATGTAGGATTCCGTCATTAGAGCATACCGCTACGCAAGTTAAATAGACGTGGCGATAATGCAAGAGCAGAAAGGGACATCCCTTCTTGAGAGGGTTGGCACTGCAGTACGCCTGAGTGCCTCTTGAAGCACTGTTGGAAATCGGTGACAAGCCTGGTCCGGCTCGCAGTGAAAGATATTCTCACAAAGGAGCCTCATCGTTCTAACATAATGTTGCTCTTCGTAGAGCTGAGTAATGCTCTGCTATGAAATTTGTCTCGGCTATTCCCACGCCATGCTCTTACGGCTTCCTCAGCGCTCTCGAGCAACGATTTCCTGAGGACAATACACAAAATGAAACGCCTAGAGTGTCCAACAATTCGCTCAATTTACTTAAAGACAGAATGTGCTGCCGCTATGCATGGTGTTTGTGACATGCTACAGCCCAAAGACGCACGTTTATTCGCATCGAGAAACTGCTGAAGTAGCTTCAAACCAAGATTTAAGCCTCCGCGCATTTCTCGAGTCCGTAGATGGATGCGGTAGCTGGAAAAGTTTGAAACTCTAGTTGAAGAGCACACCGGGACCATGGAGGAACTATCGCATTTACGGTCGCTCCTCCGCGGTCCCGGTACCCTCTTGCTAAATCGTACCTATGCGATAACCGCACCTGTTACGCATTGTTAGTATGCGAGGGTAGCATTCCAAGAAGTCTGATCCGAGTTTCGACCCTTAGTGCTTGCGACTTCCGCGCTTCGGACGGGCCCCTGTTTCGATTTGCTTGGGTTAATACTGACAAAAAAACTGGCCGTGTATTAGGAAGGGCCTCAATAAATTAAGCCTCTAGGTGACATTCCATACCCCTTCACTGACGTCCCGGGACTACTTTTCGATGGATGTTTACAATGTTTGGTCTGCGGCCGTCCAAAACAAGGTGAGTGACTCGGGCAGAAATTAGTGGGCATTACGGCGAAGTTCAAGCGCTCACCTTGGCAACAGCAGAAATATTCATAGGAGATGCTCCCTCATTTCTGCAACTCTCGAGGTATAAATAGAACTGGCCTTCAAATCAGAAGATAAAAATCATCAGTCAAGTGGAGCAGGGACACCAGTGTGCCATGATTACAACTCTGCGTCCAGCCATGCCTCCGGTCGCCAGGGTCTTCACCATGCAAATCGTAACGGAAACCAAGACTATCTCAGAATCGCCAAAGGATCGCACACTTTGTATTCGATCAAGATAGGAGCAAATATTTGTTGAATAAAGTTAATCCAAGTTCAAATTCCGCATTTGGTTACAAGACAACCCTTACAGCTTTGACAGCCTTGGGCTGGTAAGTCATTTCGGTTCCCGGGCTATTGCATGCGATAGAGGCCAGTGAGTACAGGAAATCTGTATGAATAGAAAAATGTGCAGCCACTCTGCAATTGCGGGCGAGGTTCACATCTGTGCGCGACCTCCTCTGCTATGTTGGCGCCAGCACAGATTACTTCAATGCCGATCTTGATGAAAATGTATCTCCGTGGACAAACCTAATGATCTCGCACAAAGACTTCTGGAACAAACAAATGTGGTCAGAATCAAACGTTTGAATGGGCGCTATGTCGATATGCAGCTGTACAAAGCTGTGCATGAGTTCCTGAATGATCACTAAATGGAATCTCAGAGTAAAACAGCTTGATTTTTTCTGTTTCAGCAACGGCGGCTCTTTGGCCGCTTCTCTGCCAGGGATAACTTGGTTTGTTCATCCTTGATTCGAGGGGCATCCATAGGCGACTTGGACTGTCGGTGAACGGAACTTTAGATGAAACACGGAGAACTGCGGACGATGAAATACTCTTACCTCGATCTGACTGCCGTCCCAGGGCCTCGAATGGCTAGCGAATATCCGCCGTACTCGCGGCGGGGAAAAAGTAAGTTGTCGTGTGGCAAGTGAAACACTGAATAAGGGTAGATACCGTCAGATTACCTACACTGTATGGAGTATGGACTCGCCTGCACCCATGTCCGTGCTCGTTGAGAAGAATATGAGGACTGTTCACATAGGGTGAGATCAATGCGGTACCGACGGCGGGATGTAAAAGTGATCCAAGGTCTGCTTTAAAATTGAATTTGTTAGATACAATTTTTACGACATCAAATTAAATCAGATCTCCAGATCCAATTTGGATCGATGATAGTCGGTGCAAGGGCAGCGTGTGCACCGGCAAGGATGTCAAAAGACGCGACTGTGATGAGGGTCAGTTTGCACACATGGAAACACGGGGCAAAAAGTGTGAGTAAAGTACTGTATGGGTAGGGTTCTTGGGAACCCCAGTTTTAACCATCAATATAGGGTTTTAGCTAACATATCTCTGCGACTATTTGAAATAGTCTAGTTCTAAATCTAATGAATCACCAGTACAGTATTACACCCTAGATAGAAGAAGAAGAAGAAGAAGACTTTACCAAGCAGAAAAGGGGGGGCTAGCGGCCCTCAAAAGGGGAAAAATCTATCCGAGCCAGGAACGGTCGAGTAGTCGTCGGTTGATCGCGACAGAAGTTCGTTGTTGTACGAGCGAACTGATGATCGTGAACAAGCGATCGCGCTCGAAGGCAGGGCTACTGCCTTTACGTAGTGCGATGTACTCAGCAATTCTGGACAGACCTCGTTCGGCACCGGGACCGGCAGACCCGTTATATCGAAAGCCATCGGGTGGAAGTCGATACGTAGTTCGGCGCAGAGGTGGCCATAGGGAGAGATTTCGCGCGCTCAGATGCAGTAAGGGCAGCGAGGGGCGTGTGAATCCGCTGTTGGCGTATGGAGCGGAGTGGGGGCTGATGACAGTGACGTCGTAGCCCTGCGGGACGGGAGAGAACTGGACATCATCGATGTAGATGTCGAGGCGGCGGCGGGAGTTGGAGGGTCGGGGCAAGTCTTGCGGGAAGGTCCATTCCCGGACAGGGCGAATCCCAATTGATAAGCGTGATACCTCGGAAATGAGGCGGTCGCGAACACAATTGTGGCGCCGAATGGAGCCGTCGGCGCAGGGACAGACAGAGGCATGGTGTCCGTATGGATCCAGGGTGGGGACAGTGCGGAAGTGGGCGGCGGCGCAATAGGTGCAGGGTTGTGTGCCAGAGAAGATGGGGACACCAAGACGGAGGCAAACCATGGTTCGCCATACTTCAGGAGCGGCCCGGGTACCGAGATGGCTCTGCGGGAGGTTGTGAAAGGGACGGGAGGCGTGGGAAGAAGCGACGGAAGCTAGGCGGCGGAGTAGCCGGGAGCCTTCGGAGGAGGAGAGGTCGACGGAAGAGAGAAGTTTGGCGCGAAGCGCCTTTGTGATCTCAGCAGTAGCGGTTGTCTGGAAGTCAGACAGGCCGGGGAAGAAGAGGCGCGAGGCCAGCAAGGACGGCGGGGGGGAGAAACTGTCGGGGAGGCTGTATTTGGCCCGGATAGAGGCGAGAGGCGTTGAGATCAAGGGCGAGACGTCGAAGCAATCACCGAGGAGGAGGCGAAGAAGTGGGTAGCAGGAGAGAACAGAGCCAGCGTAGCATGCCTCTGCGATGGTTTCTGTTAGGGAAGTCCGAGCCCTCCCATACGTAGTGGAAGCTGGGCGGTGAGCCAGGCACTGTCTGGGAGACGACGGTGCATGTCTTCGAACACCCTTCGCATTCCAGAGTCAAAGGTTTGAGCTCCGGAAAGAGTGAGATGCGGCGGGGTGCAGCGAAGAACATAGATCAGGCGGCAGGAACTGGCACAGTGTCGCAGTAGTTGGTAGCCCAGTTGAGGGTCATTCAATCCGGAGATGCGCGACCAAACCTCGGAAATGGCATGTACGCGGGAGGCAAGAAAAGACTGGCAGCTTTGAGGGGTGCCGATTGGGGATCCGAGGACTGTCACGAAATTGTCGGAACGTATCGTGCAGGGTATGGCACACCGAAGGGACGCGGGGAGGGGATCCGGGCCAGGACGCCATAGCGTTGTTTTCGTCATGTTGATAGAGAACCCGAGTGGCTTTCCACGGTCTGAGATGAAGCGGAGAACCTCAGAAGCGAGGTTGACAGGGACGATGACGGTACCGTCGTCGGCGAACCAAGCGTTTAGGCGTATGGCGGGAAAGCGTGATGAGAGCTGGCTGACCAATGGATGGATGCCAAGGGCAAACAGGATGCTTCCGAGCGGATCTCCCTGGTGGGTGCCTGTGCGACTGTGCAGGATGTGTGAACCGAACATGAGCGTGGAATCACCTCCATACAAGTAGTGCACAAACGGGCAAGGTCGGGGATATGCTTGGCCGTCTCGAGCAGAATGTTGTGGCGCTCGATTTTGTTGAACGCGTTTGACGCGTCAATTTGAAGGAGGGCGAAGCTGGCGCTGTCAGGGCGGGTGGAGAAAAGCCGTGTCGCATGAATGATGGCTTCTGTTCCGTGGCGGACTCCGACGGCGAGCTGGTGAGGAAGGAAATAAGAGACGACGGTGGGTTGTGTAGACAAGCGCCGAACGACGAGGCGGCAGATGAAGCGTCGGAGAACCGTACCCATGGCGATGGGGCGGAGACTGTCGCCGCGGGCCTTTGGGATGCCGAGTAGGGTAGCCCCGGCGAAGAGATGACGGAGCTCAGTTGGGAGTCGGCCGTCCAGCAGAGTTCACAAAGATTGTGAGCTGAGACAGGGCGGACCGATCTTCGGTATCACCGCCTGGTGCATGGGAGAGGGATTTGAAGACGGATGGGCGGAGGCCGTCAGGGCCCGGAGAGCTGTGGTGTGGTAGGAAGGCGAGCTGACGGCGAACCTCGGCCTCCGTAAAGACAAAGGCGGGGGCAGCAAGTGGCGCGGAGTTGGGGTAACCGGGACACTTGGAGAGGGATGCAGGGAAGCAAGGAGGGATTTGTTCTGGAGAGTAGCCGGTGCCGGTGAGGTGGTAGAGCAGAGTGCGGCGACAGCCTTAGTGAGGGCCCCCTGCTGGATAAAGCGGCGGCAGCGGGTGGTGGGAGAGGGGTGGGAATAGGAGGTAGATGGCAATGGGGAACCGAAGGCGTCAAGTGCATCTGAGTAGAGTGTTTGCCAGCGTCCTTCCAGGGCCATGGAGATGCGGGATCGGAGAAGCCGGTGGACGGAGGCGCGGTTGCGATTACGGGGTTCCCGCCGGCCGTTTTTCCGAAGGACCAGCTTACCAACTGCGAAGAGACGGGTGAGGCATTCCACGCGATATGCAGGGGAGTGGGCGTGGTTGTAGGCATGCAGAAGGCAATAAAAGAGATTGTGGAAATCGGAACGCAGAGAATTGGGTAAGTAGAGATGGACGGGATCGGAAGTTGAAAGATGGAGAGGAGGGCGGGACAAGATTCGGATGGTAACTGGCGGTCGGTCGGTATGAAGGTTCCACGCGAGGCCTACTGGTCATCGTCCATAGACTCCGGAATCGGAACGTGTTCAAGTACGGAGTATCCGGCGCCCGCGGGCGGGGCAACAGGGGCCGGGTGGGGCGAAGGTACGGTAGAGGCGTCTGGAGATGAAGCCCCAGCCCGCGTCACTAGTGTAAACCCGTCAGCATCAATCGGGGTTGGGGGACACGTCGGCGCTTAGTCGAGGCGACCGGGGACGGGGGGGAGGAAGGGGGGATGAGAAGTGGCAAAGGAGGCGTCTTGACAAAGAGTATTGTAAACCACCGATTCCATTTCGCGGAGAGCGTGAGCGAAGGCAGGTGCGGGGTACCACTGACAGGAGGAGGATTCCAGACGAGCGATTTCGGAGCGAAGGCCAGGGAAAACGGAGAGAAGTTGGGGGGCGGAAGGTCTGTACGGAGGTCGAGAATTGCGGAGAAATCCAGGCTAGGAGGATCGAAGTTGTCAGAGGTCTTTGCCAAGGCGCGAAAGGCGGAGTAGGCTGGCTCTAAGGAGAGCAGGTCACGTTCGGCGGCGCATACAAGGAAGACGTTCGGAGAAGAAGAGGGCAGGATGGAGCAAGAGCCAGGGAAACCGCCATTAGATATCGCCCGGCGGAAGGCGGAGGGGTCATGAACAGGGGCGTCAGGCGGGGCAGTGACGACAACAACGCGTTTTCGGTTGCCCCCGAACAGGCCGCGGGTGGCGTGGCGGACTCTGCCCGCGAATTTTGCCGAGAGGCGCTTGTCGGAGAGGTCAGCGTGGTGGGTGAGGCCGTGGCGACCGAGGAAGGGAAGTCGTTGAAGCGGTTTCGGAGCGGGTGCTGGGTGGTGGCGGCACGGAGGTACGGGCGGGGGACGGAGCGGTCGGAGGGGGTAGGGCAGGGCGGGCGTCGAGGGCTGCGGAGAGCCTGCAGGTGTGTTTGGTTGAGCGGAGGCGGACGGGGAAGCCAGCGGAGACGACGGCGAAGAAACCTGTGGAGAGCCGGCAAGGGTGTTCAAGATGGCTAGAATAGAGCGGAATTGGGGGTTGTGCTGGAGGGACGGGGATAAGGCATTGGCAACAGGAGACTCGGAGACGCAAGATAGAAAGGAGGCTGTAGCGGTGGGATCGGTGAGGTCGACGAGGCCGTCGAAGATGGAGGCGCAACGCACGAGGTAATCCATAGAAGCGTGGGTTAGCGAGACGATGGCCTCCGATTGCGCAGCACGAGAGCGGGATGGCATGGTGCAAGGAGGGAGGGTAGGTTCGGGAGATCGAAAAAAAAGGGTCTCAGCCAATAGGAAGCAAGGAAAGAGAAAAAAAAAGGGGCTGGGAAAAAAAAACTCGTTACTCGGAAGAACGGGAGAGACTTTGAGGGAGGAGGGTTAAGATGCGACCAGCGGTCGCGCGCGCGCCGCAGCGTAGCCGCAGCAAGGCGACAAGGAGATGCGGGGGCGCGGGGCAAAGGGGGAGAAGACGGGAGGAAGCGGTACGAAAGGTGGGAGAGAAGAGCTTGAGCTAGAGCAGGAGGTAGAAGTGATTCTGTACAGTACACTCTAGAAATACAATACTGTACTGTACAGTACACTCTACAATACAATACAGTACAGTATTGTATTGTACTGTACTGTACTGTACAGTATTGTAACTTGTATTTCTGTAACATCTATTTTCTGAAGTCTCGAAAAAATTTTGGGTAATTTAATATTTGGATAGGCACCTTTTTAGGGTAATTTAATGAGGTATTAGAGTTGTCCGCAAAGTACGTAACTTGCGAGTTTTTCCCGAAAATAATCAAAACGGGATTTTAATCTTGACTAAATTTCGAACGAGTTTGGGCAAACTCACAAGGCCTCCAAAACTCGAAAAAAAATTTCCGAGTTTTCTCGACTCACATGGGACTCCGATGACACAAAAAGCAGCCCCAAAGCACACTCAACAACACCCCCGCTCTCAAATCCCCCAACCGACCCCAACCATCCTCCTCTATCGATCACAAAGAGCTTCCGAAAGCACTTTAATCTTCCCAACAACACGCCCACTCTGAAACCTTCCCAAAACCCACCTTTCGGTCCTCCTTTATCCGTCACTGCCTCCAGTCAAGCTTTCCTTACGATGAACCCTGAGCGAGGTGACCGAGCAGTCCGTCAAATGGATGCCACCGATAGATACCAAGACGGTATTGCAGCCGTGCTGGAAACTACTACTATCCCTGTGCCTCTTGACGATGTACCCCTGAATGACAGCAATGTGCCCCCCGAAACCGAACTGGTATCTCCGTGCCCATCTGCACCTCATGTTAGGAGGCGCACCGCGAATGAGGGCCTAGAAGGGCCTTATGCGAAAAATCGCGACTGAGTGCTGTTAGTGCAGACGCTCTTGTGGTTTTGACCGCAAGTTACAATCGACACTTTGCGGAATACTGCCGTGGGCGGAAGCGGGTAGTTCAAAAGGTGCCGGGGCTGGTCTGGAAACTCGTTTTTCAAGACTATTTAAAGGATCATGATGCAAAGTGCAAGGCTACGGGTAATAGCGGGGAGAAGGCTAAGCTGCCAGCAGAGCGAGTTCTTCAGGATTCCCTTCGATCAGCGCTCAGAGAGATAGGAACTGGGGTCTCTGACTTGGCAGAGTGTGGTTTAAATAAGGCCACAGTGCAGGATGTCGACATGTTGCGGCGCCTCAAAGAATCGGATACCTATAACAAGAAGAAAATGAGCAGCTTCCGGGAGCATTTAGTATCCGGTTCGAGCAGTAAAACTGTCAGCAATAATGTTGGATCAGAAGGAAGTGGGGTAGAGGTGAAGTTCAAGACCAAGAAGGAGTTGTTAGAGGGTGCGGTGACCGCCATTTCGGACATGACGAAAACCATTTCTAGCGGTACTAAGGACCTAGTAGCGGCTCTTGAGTAACAAAACGCTGTTATCAAGAATGACTTGGAGGACAAAAAAGCCCTGCGAGATAGACAGCGAGCGAACCTTAATGCATAGCTGGAAGCACACAACAGCGCAGAGATCGATCGCAAGATAAACAGGCTGATAAAGCTCCGGGATAACATGGTCATAACAGAAGAACAGTTTAAAGAACGGATGTCTGCTTTCACAAATCTGTAGAACTTATCAATAGGTGTTTGTTCTTATAAAACTATAGCTGACCTCATCATCTCATCAAGAATCGATAAAACCCCATGATCCTCCCTCGCTGTCACTCTCCTCAATAGACGAACTAAAATTCTGCCGGAGTCTACAAAGAAAGTTAGTTAGAATGGCTGCTGTACGAAAGAGGAGATAAAATGAGGAGCGGCGGTTAGGACATGTGTCCAGAAACTTTTTGAACTTCATCTTGAGTCCCCTTATACCCCACTCAACAGATACATGGTAACCAGCGTGCATCTTATTAAAGGCCCGAATGATTGGGTCGTTAATATCACTGACCTCACGAGAATCTAGTCTCCTCATTATGAAATGATCCAGACCCATGTATCCAGGGTCACCTACTAGGTACTCGAGAGGATGTGGACTTTCAGCATCCACCTCGAAATATTCTTGCCAATTAGAGGCTAGGTCTGTCTCTCTCAGAACATGCGCATCGTGAAAGGAGCCGGCGTACCCTCCAGAAACGTAGATAAAAAAGCCGTCATGGTCAATGATGACTACATTGTTGAAACAGTAGATCTTCTTCCGCCCATTAAAATACAAACGATGACCAGAACATGTCGGGCGTTTATTTTTACAAAGCGTCCCATCCACATGCCCAATACACCCTGGGAGAGCCGGAATACGATTTCGCAGCTCCGCACGGCGTTGCGGGGAAGGCCATGAAATTTCCAGAACTAAGATCTCGCATATGGTTTCAGAAACAAATGCGGTATCATTGTGCAGAGATGTGCGAGAGCAGTTCCACGAAGAGGATTCATACCTTATGGTGTCATTATGTCGTAGGTATAAAACTGTAGATAGAAGACGATCCTGTGGTGTGAGCTTGGATGGACGTCCAACCATGACCCGTGCGTTTCGTGTCGAGCGTGCTCTTAAGAGTAGCGCAGGGTAAACTACGGATGCAAGAGACTCAAACTCGCCAGGGTAAAAGCCAGTTATGGTCTTAAATAGGGATACATGGGAGGTCAGAAGGCTCTGTAGTCGCTCCGTCTTCGGATATTCGGTGTTAACAGAAAAGTCACCATCAGCATCTAAGCCAGCCTCCTCAAAAATAATGCGAAGAAGGTTACAAGCGGACGAGGCAGCAGAATAAAATGTAAGTGTTTGGCTCACTACTATGAGCGCGAGAGAGGAATGCGGCTCAGAATCTTCCTCATCCATCTCACAGTATGCGATGTTAGACGTTTGGGAGATGGAGAAAGATAGAGGTGAATGAAAGGTACACTCACTGATCAGTTTCATTTGTTTGTGCAAAATTTGGAGAAGGGGTTAACTGTTGTTCTCTCGGGTCCCACAGAGGGGAATCGAGTGTTCTTTATATACTACGTGAAACATGGCTAAATACAATAAGAAAATGTAGCTCACAAGGATATTAATGAACATTGACGAGAGATAATTCAGCACTGCACCAGGATAATCAAATGTAACCCTGGATAATAATGCAACTTAGGAGAGGATTCGTTCTTTCGATTTTCAATGTAATAATTACAATATGACGCGCCTCCTCGGAAGAACAAATCGTCCGTTCTGGTTGCGGTGCTCAGCCGCTTCTGTTTCCTCTTCATTGATAGGATTTTTCATAATTTAGTTTCCAAAAATATTCAAAATGAAGCTGTATGTCTGCTGCTGCTTTATAAATATATATATATTTGCTTCTATGTATATATACATGTATATATACGTATATAAAGCAGCAGCAGGCACGCAGCTTCATTTTGTACATATATGTATATGTATGCTGCTTTATATATTTATGTGTATATAAATATGTATATAGCAGCAGCATACACACAGTTTCTTTTTGAAAATGTTTGAAAACTGAATTATGAAAAATCTAAATAAACCAATTATGCATACTAAGATATTCCGTGGCTATCTGAGTACAATAAATGAATCATACGGCTCAAAGCGTCTCTCTTCATTGATTTTTTTAGCATATCTTCCTTGTCCGGATTGGAATGGACATAATACATCTTGATAATGTTGTTATAAACAAGTTCTTTCAAATTGCGTACCCTAAGGTCGATGCACTTGTTCTTGGGCGTCACTAATCTGCCATGTCCATCGATATGGCTACTGTACTGTCCGTTTTAATTACGGTTGGGCAGAAAGATCGGCCCTCAGACCAGGCGTTTGGTAGAAAATTTCTCAAAAGAGTTTCCTTATCCAGTAAAGTTGTTTTCCGCAAGCTGCGAGTCGAACTTACTCGTTTTTTCCCGACGAGTTGGCGATGACTGTCTGTCGCTCAGACACTCCCATTTCCAATATATATTGATGACCACTTAATGTCGACCATGAATCCGATGGTTGAAAGACTTTAATTGCACCCGCCCCAGTCGGCATCAACTGAAGCACCAATATATTCTGCTCTTATCCTAAATGCGTCACTACAGTGCAGTCCAAAATGACTAGTACCGTTGAGATATCTAAAAAGTCTCTTCACTAGTTTAATATGGCGTCTGTCGGTGCATGCGCCTGATGGGCCGAGTCTTAGACAAGAAATGGTAAATTTGGTCGATAAGAAACGGTGAAATAGAGTATACCGCCTATTGTGCTGCGATAGACTTGGTGGTCGTTTCTTGATAGCGTCGATTACCCGTGTTCTGCAGTTACTAGTGGTTGAGCGCCTTCAAAATTGAATTTAATTGGTGCATTTCGTATCCTCTCAATAGATTATTGGAATAATGGTTTTTAGCCGATCCGAACTCCCGTCGGATAGGGAGTTATTGTAAATCCGATGATTAATTTAAGCTCACCAAATAATGTGATGTCAAAAATTGAAGACAACAAGTCTTTTAAGTTCTGTAAGGGACCTTTGAAAATCGCAGCAAAGGCTACATAATCCACTGTGGCTGCCATTAGAGTTAAATATGAGTTTAAACGTAGAAAGTACAGTCTTTTTTTCGTAGTTGGAAGGTTCCATTACCCAATTGATGAGTTTCTCGTGGATGAATGAACCTCACATATGACTTTCTTGTTTGCCGTCATACATAGACTTATATAATTTGCATGTATTCCCAGTTCTAGACAGCTGATGAGAAGAATTTGTTGCCTGTTCCATGCATGTCGGTTCGTCAAGTGTTCTTCGTAGATACACATTGGAAATATCATCTTCCTCCAGGATGCGTTTATTAGCTGCGGCTATAGAGAGCAAGACGTATGGTCTCATGGGATGCGAAGGAAGCATAAATGCTGGTTCTCGTTGCAGTCTAGAGAGTTAGCTTTGAATGTTCATTTAAAATGTTAATAGAACTATCCCAGGGTTTCTTTGTACGTGAGACCGTGTATTTCTATTAATGCGGGCGTTGTACTCCCTGCTATAGTCTCTGCCTGTTGTGTGATCTTATAGGAATTCTGAAGGTTTGTAGGTCATAGAAGGTCTTCAGGATTTCCTTTCCGTCCTGGTAAGCCACTTCAGGATTCTGTTGATACTCTGAGGTCATACACCGAACTAGTTTATCTTGTCCAGATTCCACGTAATATGTATTGGAAACCTCAATCTCATATTGTCTTGCTAGACAGTCAAGTAAGGATGAAATTCATAGAAGTTTTTTGTCTGATATCGTAGTGAAATAAGCTCTCCTGATGACTCCGATGGACTTGAACTCTGAGAGATACACCCTTATCAGCCTGTTGTCTGACTTGATACTGAAGAAGTGTCCGAGTTCGGAATTAGATTCTAGTTTTTTAGATTGTTATGAGTGAGGACAGTAAACAAAATCGAAACCTGTTTGAACAAATATCACCAGTGATAGAAAGTCTATCTTTATAATCGGATCCCATAGCTGGATCAGAATATGCCCAATAACAAATGAAGTCGGAAGTCTGTTGCTTAGCCAGTTTGCGTGTTTTAAGGCTTCGTCCCATAGGTTATGGGGGAGTGGATCACTGTCGCACAGTAAAACTCTGGTCCGTGTCCAACGCTCTTGAAAGAGACGTTCAGCAGTACCATTGCTTTCAGGTGCCCATATAGGCGAGGATTTGACTTCAATCCCTGATGAACTACGGAAATTCATCAACCCTTTGCTCATATGTTACCCAGATCTATCAAACCTAATTCTCCGTAGTTAATAGTTGGCTGTCGAAAAGTGCGTTTCCGCCATTATTTATAGTCACAAACTGTTACTGAGACCTAAGATCTACTTTGGATAATTGGTACGTCGTATTTCGATGTTTAAGGTTTGAGAAAGTGAACAGAGTACTTTTTTCCTCCGAGAGGGCTGGCGAAAAGGCCTGACACATTCATGTGGATCTCGCTTAGCGTCAGCAGTGTTCTATCTGCGGTTGGTTTGACGGGAGATGTTCTCGTCTTTCCCGTGAGGCCTAGGACGCATTCGATTCTGTCGGTCTGCGGACGATCGAAAAATAATATAAAATTGATGTAGAGATTACTTCATGTAACGGTCTGTCGCAATGTTTCCGGTCTTACGGTGACATTTAATGAAATCGCTTTCAGATAATTATTTTACAGTGATGTATAATTTCTTTTCAATATTTCTCAACTCTAATTGATACGATTTCTTTACTGTCCAAAGAGCCGTATGTAAAGATAAAGCATCTATTACATTGGTACAAATATTATGAGAATATCACATGGAAATGTTTTGTTAGCATGTCAACGACCAGGATGTCCGATTCGAAATGGGGTGCATGGTAGGCTTCTACATGTTTCTCTCCATTCGGTGGTAACCGGTCTAGTCCTTTACAGAGGAGATTTGACGTTCCGGCTGCTGCCGGTACAGTCTCTTTGGCAATTGGAATATAAGGCTAAAATGAGGAGCGAATATGGAAGGATTGGTGTGTGGGACCATATTCTGCTAAGAAGACATGACCAGGCAAGGGCTTGACTGATGCCTACTCCAGCAAAGAGGACGGAAGAAAATTGTCCCAATGATATCGCGACAGGCAAGAGAGCAACGAGTTGAAAAACTCCAGGAGTAAGCGCGGTGTTTACAAAAAGAGACGACAACAGCGAAAATTCTTGAAGTAATCGACCTTGAGTAACGCCAATAGGACAGAAACATCTTGGACCCTCACTTGCTGTGACAAAGACAGCATGGTGGAGTACGGTAGGGTATGCTGAGCATTGCTGAGCATGATCGAGGAGGACGGTCTTTCTAAGATGCCTTTCCAGATCTCCCCGACGTGCAGAGGGAACGAGGGATGACAATCCAACCAGAGTGGCAAAAACCAAAATCGACATCACGAAAGCTCCGAAGTGAGGACGAACGATCTTTTAGTCCAACTTGGCCTCGATTCCTCGGCGCCGAGCTCAGTATGACCTGGTGCCGAGCAAAGAGAAACGGGTATTGAAAAAGACCAATCGTAAAGGTTGAAGAGGGAGAAGGGGCACGCCGTTACGTCTGCGTACGAAGATTCAGTGCTCAATAGTCCTAGGACTTTTGTTTGAAGTGTATCAAATGGAAGGCAGAATATAGGAGTGGATTTGGCTATTGAGCGTGGATATTTGTTTGTAGTACTCACTACGATGCTACCATGTAAAAATTTGGAGAAGGGGAAGGGGTAATCTGTTGTTCTCTCGGGTCCCACAGAGGGGACTGGAGTGTCCTTTATGTACTACGCGAATATAAGTAAATTCAATAGGATGCCGTAGCCTCAGAAGGGGAGTGATGTAAATTGACTCTCGATGATTCAGAACAGTATCCTGACTTCGCAGTGTAGCTTATATCACAGTGATAAATAGTGGGCCAAATTTTGATTGTCAAGTAAAACCCAAGATAGTCATGCAACTCAGAAGGGATTTGTTCGTTCGATTTGCGCTGTAATAATATCATTGTGGCAGTCCGAACAGTAATACAGTACAGTAATGTTCTCCGAGCCTTGAGAAGGGTATTTTACGTATTTTACGTATTTTTTGTATTGATTAGGGATGTAGAGCGGTTACTTCGCGGCGCAGTGGTGGAGGATCTGCGCATTGGAGACGTGGTGAGGCAAAAAAACTCAGAAGATTGGCGTGAGGCCAGCCGTAAGGGATGCTGGAGACTTCGGGAAAACAAACACATTCATTTTTTTGAAGGCGATGTAGATTTTGGGGTCTGGTGTGCCCTGAGCAGCACAACACAGGCCATTACCGCGCAGTTCATGAGCGACGAAGGGCTGTAATTAACAGAAAAGAAAGTAGGTTAAAACAACATAAAATGTCCAGGGCTGAAAACATTTGCCTGTGGGGGTACCTGTGCAACGCCGAAACACCCCTCAGGACCTAGCTATTCCGCGTTGTAGGATAGTACCGAAAAAAATTAGCGAAATCTCTAGAGTCAACGAAATAAATTTGTGTGAAATCCGGATATGCCATTTCTACACTGAATTTGCATACTTACTGTACACTGTTACTGTCCAGGAAGAAAAAACGCTTCAGACAGTGAAAATTGCTACCAATGCAGACAAGACTATATTACGTCACAATAAAAAAATTGTCTGAAACATTTTAATTTAAACCGTCTTCTAAACCCGAAAAAGAGGATAACCATTTTTAAGAGCAACTTGCACGATGTTAGCAACTGCATAGAAACATATAACATGCAGTTCCTTTCAGTTCCGAGAAAAAAGAACTGAGAACATTGAACTGCTTCAATCGATGGTTCACGGCCTCATGACGAGCCCTTATTCTCTTAAAAACTGCAGAATGGGCTGAACACTGTGTCAAGCAGTAATATGCATCATATCATGTATCGGCGAAAGCGTTTTTGTCACTGTCCATTACTCCCTTAAGACGATAATTTAAAATCTTGCGATCTGGCCAGAGTCCGGCAGGAAATGGTCCATGGATCCAAACGATGTTGTTTGCGAAAATCGATACAGCAACTTCATATAGCAAGCCTGGACCCTTAAACTTGTGGCTGTACCATTTTGAACTGAATGACTTCGTTCAAATATTTTGCAGTCAGTGCCATCAACTGAAATATAGCAATTTAAGAATTGCTTGGAATGCAAACGTTTCTCAAACTTGATCTAAACAATGATAGTTAGTTAAATGATTAATATGCCTAAAATGACAATGAGGAGACATACCACTTGAATGTGCGCCAAGTAAATTATATACTTCTAGGACCATCTTCGAAAAGTTTTTCGTCAACGCCTGCAATAGTGGAACAAATGCTTTCTGTTGCATTGGTTTTGATTCTTAATAGTCCCTAAAGCAAATGACATGAATTTGATAAATAAAATGAACAAATCTTGATGTAATTCCATAAAAGAGCACAAATTTCTGGTGTTACACCAAACGATGAAACAAAACGGACAAGAAAACAGAGTTGCGCAGGCCATTGGCGCGCCCCATCAGTTTATCTCCAATTTCACCGAATCGAAGAGCGCTGACGGCAACCATCTGGAATTTTGTACGGAGTGACTTAGTTGTTCTGCTATTAAGATGATGGCATCAGATAATATTCTCAATCTTAAGAAGGTTACTGTGGCAAGACATAGTGTTGATATGCGACCTTGGCTCCTGTAATAACTTCTAAATACTGTTTTCGATTAGTTTTTTGACTTCTTTTTTCACTAATATTTTATTGGCCATAGAATTTCAATCCAAAAATATTTGTTGTATTGTTTGCATTTAAATTGTGCAATTTAAATGAATTATGTTAAGTTCCTCAAACCCAATAAACGATTATTCAAGGAGCGGCACAAAAACATGTAACCCTACGGCACAAATAGCTAAAGTTCCTTCACTTGCTTTGGTGAATCTTGCAACACAATCCTTCATGAAGGGATAAAATTTTCTTATTCAGCGACACATTTCTACTCCGAATCAAAGCACAGATTTTTTTTAAAAAAAATTCCGAAAAAATCATACTGTTGACAGTTGTACCGCACTTGAAAGCGCCCAAAAGGGTTAAAATAGGCATAAATGCAATTTTAGACGGGGTACAACTGAAAACTAGAGTTCGCACGCCGCCAAAGCTACCTGGTCTTACAATACGAGGCATTGTCTCTAAATGTGTCGTAATTTGTCAAATCATCACTTAGGTAGACCAATTGCTTCCTTTGTCTAGTAAACGTAAGTTTCTGCTAGAAATTTGTGCCACCCGGATTGATCGCGACTGTTTTCGGTATATGCAATTTTTATTCCCGCGAAAAATTTTGCTTTGTATGTATACTAACGAATTTTGCTTTACGAATTCATTCAAATAGTACAAGAAACTACTTTCAAGGACAACCTGAAATCTCTGATCTGTAGTTTTTAGACTGTTTTAACAATGGTTCAAAAGAGGGACGTCGACCCTCCTCCGAAAATCTCCAAATCAAACCCGGATGTCTAGTTATAACTCGACTCATCGAAAGTGGAGACGTCACAGCCGATGACGACGCAAGAAGCGTGAAATCAGCTCACACTAGGTTCTCCAAATACCTGCTCAAGAATTTTCGCACGTGTTACCTTCGCTTGTTAAGGTCAGTATCTTCTGATCGCAGTCCTGACAAAAGTAAGTTGGCAACTTTTACCTTTATTAAGATCTAGAAAAATTTATCTGACAACATACGTAAAAAATGAAACTGCTTTTGACGACGATGGAGTGTCTCCAAAATGTTCTGAAGATGTTGGCATAAGCGTTAAGCGCAAGTTTTCTGAGCTTGAAGATGAATAAGAAGAATCAGATAGCGACAACGAGATGGAGGAGAGAGATGATCTTATTCTTGGCCAAAGTGTTTTAAATCGCTTTACTTAATTACAACATGGAAAGAAACTTTTACAACCAAACCATGTATGTCTGTGGCAATTTTGCTTCCATCTGGTGTTCATTCGAACTACAAGTTATCGATCATTAATAACGGTAACACTTTGCAATTTAGAGTAGTTTGGCTTTACCAATTGACTGACGTCAGAACGCTGCATCATTTATGGCTTGCATTAGAAGGTAGAAGGAGGGCTAACAAAGACCACTGTAAAATAGGAGGCCTTGAACACGCGTTGCGGTCATTGCGCGCCTCTCTGGAAGATCTAGTCGTTTCTGTTGTGAAGATTTAACTATCATTCAGAGTTAAGTTAAACGTGGAGCTGGAGCCCTTTATCTGGTCGAATACTGGTATTTGCATTGTCTACGTTGATTTGAAATCCACTTTAGATAACTACGCCGGATATATGGAAAAGAAGATATTCCGAGACATGTCTGACCCTGTTTGCGGAGGATCGTCCGTAATCACTGAATCATAGGCTTCAAATCGGCAGGTTCTTGTGTGATCATTGTGCCATTCCAAAATTAAAAAAATTAATCTGGATTTCTTTCTCATCAGCACTGTACTGTACACTTCAAAAGTTTCGATAAAATAAGCTCTTTTTGACCGGTTTAGAGGGATTCCTACTGTGCATTAGGGTGTGTGTGCAATTTTCTTTGAAAGAAATTTTGTTTCCTGTACAGTACATTAAGTATGCGAATTCAGTGTGGAAATAGCATATCCGGATTTCGCACAAATTTATTTCGTTGACTCTAGAAATAAGCAGGCCTTCCGTGCCTCCTTGGGGCTCCCCGGCGCGAAAGATTGGGTGTACTGCACCACATCTCCGGGAATTCAGATTAGCATTGAATCATGAAAATTTCAATATGGTTCCAATACTATTGTCAAGTCCCGCTTATTCTTCCGGAAATTCCATGCGCCAAGCGGAAATGTCCCGAAACTCTGGACTGTTTCGGCGACCATCTGTTGCACTGCTTACACGAGGGCGAAAGGACGCGAAGACACGACTGTCAGGCTCGTTTATTGTCGAACTATCTCGGGAAAGCTGCGTGACATCCAGTCATCGAGCCGCAAGAAGGGGTCCACCACACAAGACCCGATATTCTCGCAATGGGACTACCTGGTGGAACGAACATCTTCAATGTCACCTTCGTCAACTCCCTAGCGCCCTCTAACAGGAGAGTGAGGACATTCAACCCACTCACCTCGCTTAACGCGGCAAGAACGGCGAAACACAGAAGATACCAGTCCTTTATCGCGGCAACCGCCGGAAGTAGGCTGGTGCCCGTCCCTATCTCTACCCTCGGAGGATGGAACCCGGTCGCCCACGCATTTTTAACCGACGTCGCACGAAACGTCGCTATGAGGGCAAGGGAGACGTACGCAAAGGTCAAAGAAGTCTTAACACATCGTCATGCCGCAGCGGCAGAGATGTCCAATGCAGCGTGCCTGTTGGCCGGCCTCCTGTCAGTTTTCTAGCGTTTTTTACAGCTTCCCGCCAATCTTTCACATTGTAATCCTTTACCATCTCGACGTCCCTCAGGGAACAGCAGACCATATTTTTCATAACTTAAAAACATATCAAATTTCCCTTTCTAGAGATTACGCTAGTTTTTTCTTGGTAATGTCCTACAGAGTTGAATAGCTAGGTCCTGAGGGGTGTCGCGGCGTTGCACAGGTACACCCACAGGCAAATGTTTACAGCCCTGGACATTTTATATTATTTTAATCTACTTTCTTCTTTCTGTTAATTGCGGCCCTTCGTCGCTCTTGAACTGCGCGAAAATGGCCTGTGTTGTGCTGCTCAGGGCCCCCCAGCCCTAAAATCTAAATCGCCTTCAAAAAAATGAATTTGTTAGTGTTACCGAAGTCTCCTGCGTTATATAAACCGTCACCGCAGCATTTATTTACGTGAGTACAGATTGCAGCCGGCCGGAGGTCTCTCTCTGCGGCTACCATCGCCACGTGTATGGCCACTTCTGCAGGAACCTCAAATGTGTTGGGTGTCATCCCCAAAGAGTGCGGGTTGTTGTATAGTGTATACTGTACGAACGGTCTCGGCCAATCACAGGCCACGATAGATCTGACTTGGCAGATCCAATGATTTGTGTCCTAAACAGCCAATTGGCAGAACTCCTGTATTGTGCTCCCGGTATTACAGTGGCTATTGTCTACTGTATCTGCTATTCTATTGCTATCGAACGGCTACATAAGGAAGCTCTCACTGTTTGATCGGGGCGTTAGGAGAGGCAGAGTTTTTGGGGATTCAGAGAGAAATATCGACCGTTCTAGTGACGCGTACTAAGCAACTAAATACGGGACTGCAACTGCATCCCGGGGGATCTCTGTACCCGTTCACTGTGCCTTCCTTCCTCGCCCCCCCTCGCTGCCACCGCGCATTCTACACGTGTGATACTTTACAAATGATTGGTTCAAAGTTTGAGAGAAAATGAAACCTTTTATTTCATGAAGTTCAATGGGGGTGTACAAATGTTTGAAACTTTGAACACTTCAAACTTCAAACTGTGTTTTTGCAGTACAGGACCGAAGACTGACTGGTCCGACTATTCAGCTAAGATCTAGGGGGACTACAATACCGTGTGTAAAGTACAGTACAGCACAGTACTGCAGCGACGAACTTCAGCTATTTTAGCATACTGTACACTGTCAGCTAGGCTTGTACGCCTATTATAATACATAAAGTAAAGATGATTACACTGAGTACTGTAAACTCTCTTCGCTTGTTGCACATGTTGTTCGGGTTGCCTCGGGTTGCTGGGCATCTGTCAACTTGGCTCTCCTCCAGCTGAAACTGCTACTTACACCCCAGCGGAGCGAGAAAAGAACCATTAAGCCAAAAGGTTCTCCTTCCATTATGTTCTCCGACCCCTGAAATCCTGAAATTGAGCCCATATTAGAAATGTCATCCTGAGTAATTATCATCTCTCTCAAATCTCATTTGCAACTGCAAGAGGGCTGCCCACTCTGTTTCCCAATTAAACGGAAAATTGCATTTAAGTCTTTTTATTCTAACAAGGATATTTACCCATACTGTACTGTAGATATCTCATGAACTCACGTACCAAACAAGCGCATCGCCCTCACTGCAGTCTCAAGATTAAAGTCGGAATCTTGTTATCATACTTTACGCAAGCTGCACACTTGATTCGTTGCTTTCCTCCTTACTACTCAAGGATAACATTAGAGCCGAAATCTCAAGCAGAGCGGCAAAGAGCCCTGCAACAAGGAAAAGTACGATCCTCGCAAATGCCAACAACAGAGATAGGCCCCCAGATTTGAATGTGGGTAGTACTGGATGTCTCAGCCCCGTCCCGGACCGGGCTGAGCCATACAGTCGTCTAATTTCGGATTTGTAGACAGCTACAGAAGGGAAGGGCTTTGACACGACAAAAGGGTTGGACGAAAAGGCGCGTTCTACTCCACGACTAGCGATTGTAGCATCCTTGTCCGCAAAGGGAAGTGTGTAGGAACTAGCATGCGGCATCAATTCTCTCAACCAACCTCCAAGTGGCTGACTAATGACGCGCAAATGTCTTTACTAGAATGGGTTCCAAATGCAAATCACGTTGAACAATACTCACTAGCTTTCACTCTACAGGATTGTGCCGCACAGCCAACCTCCGCAAAACTTACCGGTCATCATAAGCGTTCCCCGGTTTCCGCCCTTCGCGGTGGGTGTCCACCAGGCCGCACAGCAACAGACAAATAAGAACAAACTGATAATCTTACATAGCTATGCCACACTCGATAGAGCAGCAACTTACACAAGCGCCCATAATCAGGCCCAGCCACTACCATATCCAATTCCCATGCCACCCATGCCCGGGTCGAGGGCAATGCGAATCATGGCTGGTTGGGGAGGGGTGGCGGTGGAAGGCGTCTGCGGCGGAGAGCAAGGTGGAGTAGTAGGGGTAGGCTGGGGGCATGAGGAGTTGAGTTTGGTGGAGACGGCGGGGGCGGGCGATGAGAAGTGCTGGAAGAACGGTGGGACGGCATGAGGAAATAGCGGTTTGCACAAGTGGGAAGAAGTTGGTAGACTCCTCGCGAAGAAGTTGTGGGTCTCGGAGTGGAAGAGGGAAGGGAGGAAGAGACATTAGTCGGCTGAGTCGATTTGACGCTGTGTTGTATTGGCAAACAAGGTGCATGTATAGACCAGAGTTTGTAGTACTTTACTGTAATGAGCTGTACAGAACTCGGCAGTTCAATCATATTATTTTCCGGCTTATTTTTTCGCTAGGTAGTCTTGCAAATCGCAATGCAACGAAAAAGCACCCAGCGCGTGCTTAATGTGCAGTTTTCAAGCATTGCAAAATTCGCAGAATGCTATCTCTGCTTTGCATGTGGCCAATTAGAGCACGAGATTCATGACGATAAACATACTGCCTTGCTTGGTGAAGAGGGATTTTCTTTCAATGGTTGGATCTTTTGGGAATGTCCAAGATTTGGCGGCGGATTCGGGGCATATCCACTCCTTGGCTCTTTGGAATCTGCAGAAATATGTCTCATGTCACCCATCCGCGCCTTTCTCACCGACAGCTGTTCAGGGTAACTGCAAAAGTCGACGTTCAACACGAGATGAAGTGCCTCCTTCCCGGATTCAAAGCGCGTGTCGTGCAACACCAACACCCTGCCGCCTCTCGCGGTGGAGTACGGCATCAAAATAACGTCGCCATTCAAAGAGAGCTCTACAGTATGTCCATAGGGGCACATGAAGCAATTTCCATCGCCAGACAACGACGGAAGAACAGGGAGCTAATCAGCAAAGTGGCAGCCATCCTGCGAAGTTATGCCAGGACTATAAAGATTCTAAAGAAGTTTAATGCATTCAATATCTACTGGGGACTGTGCACGTCCTAACTATTCGGCTAAGATCTAATCGGATGTACCTCGAGATTAGGATGCAAGTTTGTGTCACTGGCTTCACCGCCAGCGAAGAAGTCCAATGTAATCGACGAATACGGTGCCGCTGTTGCAGCTCGCATTGCATGCTTGAAGGTAGCAGTGAAGTCTCGGCTCCATTGACTAGGCTACGACACCTGGTCATCGTGTGTGTCGGGTCTATCTTGCATAATTCAGACACCCCATTGCAATTTAGGTTTTTCACTAACCTCGCACGTTCTCAATTTCACAGGCGTGGATACTACCGACAATATTTTCCATGCGCAAAAATAACCTTAACTCCTCCCCTCGTTCTCAATATGCTCCCTTTTTGAATTGACCTTGGAGAAGCAGGCTAATTGCTGTCCGCGTCTCCATGCTTGAATGGTGGCATGCGGAGGCGCTTTCTGTCGTCACAGAGGTCGTGAGAACCGTGGTCACTCATGCAATGAACTGTTTTTCGAAGCTTCGAGGCATTCTTCTGCTGGGACACTCGGTGTTGGCAGTAACCTCCAACGCGGTGTGTCAGCTGGCTGGCCTCGCATCGACATTCTGGTAGACTGTTGACCGTGCTAGCTTTCTACTGCAATGACATCCACATCGCCTAAAAGAGCCACTCTTCGGATTTCGGCCGACTTCGATTACAGTAAATGAACCCCCTTTTTCCCTGGTTCTACTTGGGGAGTGTACATACTGCTACACTGCCGTGGTCTGCAAGTCGGACGTAGCATGTACTTTACTTGTGGGGGTAAGTATGGTCGGTTTATGGATGGGTAGTAGATCTTTACGAGTTATAAGCACGACAGTGTGCAAAGAGTATTCAGAAATCAACTTCGCAGGCAGGCGGTTGGTGGAAATGTGTCGCGCCAGCGTCGTCACTTGAGGGCTAAACTTCAATCGGGTGAAAAAGTCGCAAAGCTCCTGCTGAGGGGAGAAACCGCGATGGTATGCAGCGAAGAGAGCGAGATTATATAGCGATTGGTGCGAAGGATAATATTCCTATAAACTATCGTTCACAAGCCATGCTTCAAGATCTACATGCAAATAGGGCCAAGGGGGGGAAATGTGGGGTGATTTAATATTTGAAAAATATGGTCGGTTTTGGCCCGCCTAAAACAAGGGTACTGCAATAACCTTGGTAAATCCACTCCTACTCGATCCTACGCTTACTCGTCACCGGTCTCCTTCTCACATCCCTCCTCTCCCTCTGCGTCAGCAATGTCATCATCGATGTCATTACCTTCTTCAGAGTTCAAATCGTTCCAATCCATCCAACTTACCGGCACCCACAACTCGGTGCTCGTACTGGCCCCACTCTCTCGCCAAGTTGACGCCGACCCATAGACGCCCTGGGTTTGTTTGAAATAACGGCGGCTTCCGAAGATTCGGAAGATTGGAGCTGCTCGCCACCAGAAGGTGGCGAGCTTGGGGTTTTCGGTTGTTGCACCGGGATTGTAGAGGGCCTGTTCTTTTGGGGAACAGATGGCGGTACTGTGAACACGGGTATCGACGAGAGCGGGGCGGCGAGAGCGCAGCGGTCGTGGCTTATTGATCTGCACGAGAAACCCGCTAGACCGGCGGAAGTGGCCGCGCCCACACCCGACGACATGTCGCACGGGGCGGGCGCCGAAAGCGGCGAAATTTTGAAGCTGTGAAGTTGTTGGGTTGAGTGATGAGAGGGGAGAGTGTGGAGGACGAGGTTGTGGAGACAACAAGTAAATGATTCAATATAGGGCCAACGGTTCTCTTTGTCACAACATAATTATTACAGTACGAAGCGAAAGAACGAATCCTCTCCTGGGTTGCATTTTACGGTAATTATCAGGATACAATACTGTACTGAATAATCGAGAGTCAATGTGCATTGCTCTCACAAATGAGGCTACAGAATCTTGTTGCATTTACCTACGTTTCACACAGTATATAAAGGACACTCGAGTCCCCTTTGTGAGATTGACGTGGACCACCCGGTTAGCACTTAGCTAGCAGTATAGTCGGATCCTGCAGCGGACACCCGTTCTACTGATGCCATAAAGATGCCACTCGAGCCAACAACAATAACATACCCTTCCCAGAATTTCTACATGGTAGCATCGCGCTGAGTCAGCCTTCCCCCCGCTCTCCAACCTCCATCACTCAACAACCACCACCTCTCACTAACCTCACAACACAAGTCTACCACATCCTATTTACAGTCGGCAGACTTTAAACAAGAGTCCCCGGACTATAAATTACAGTCAACTAACCCTAAATGAGAGTCTCCTGGAGTTTAAACTTCCCTGTCCGGAACGACTATAAAAAATAGTGCCATTGCGGGCACGTGAAATATACGTGGGTTTTGCTCGAGGGCTGGAGTGCCGAGCAAAGGGAACAAAGTCGACAGTCTAAAAACAACCCTAAGCAACGGAGGCAACTTGAAGCCCCCCGATCGAGCTTGCTCGGCGGATAACGGTGTTGATCGATAGATCTGGTGGAAAGCGAACAGGCGATCTGACACGGTGTTATACATAATACTAGCTTAGAAGCACTGAGCAACTTCTCGTAAGAGGTCAGACCGACCTTAAAGGAAGAAAAGCCTTCGACTTAGTAATCTTTTGGGGGAGCGCTCGTAGAAATCATCTTCAACTGTCTCTATTTTGCGTGGAGGGAGGTAGGGGTGGCTGAAATTCGCATCACACCTGGAGTGTCTAACCAGGGGCCGATAGTTCGTACTCTAAGCGATCCTTCACATTAGTGGCGGTGCGCTACACTCCATCTGAACTCGGGCAGGGAAGAGTCAGTCAGCTCAAGGAAACGCAACTCACCTGGAGAGTCTCACCGGGGGCCTGGGTTCCAACACCCCCTAGTTGGAGTCAGAAAGAAAAAGAAAGAAAAAAAAGAAAAAAAAGAAAAAAAGAAAAAGAAAAAAAAAAAAAAAAAAAAAAAAAAAAAAGAAAGAAAGAGATTAGCATATAAGTAGACTTTTGCTCAGCCGTGAAAGCCTAGCCACTGTCGTAGCCTAAAGACTGCCGTACACACAGAAACCAGCTCCCTATTTCGTGTTAAACATCTGGTGCAATGGATACCTCTAAAGATTTTCGAAACCTTTTTCGAATCGAGTCTCTTGAAAAGCATTCCGATTACTTCATGTGGGCGAGGAGAATCAGGGCCATTATGAGAGCAGAAGATCACGCGATGATCGGAATGCTCGAGGAACCACCATCAAACTCTCAACCCGCCAAAAATGAATGGATAAAGAGCTCCACAAAAGCTAAAAGTTTCATCGCTCTGGGCCTTGGAACTTCCGCCATGGCTCAGGTCAGAAGTGTCACAGATGATGACTCAAAATCCGCTTTGGATCTTTGGAATGAGCTGAAGCGCATCTACACAGCTTCTAACGAGCAAGCCATCCAAACATCCGAAACAGGTTGGAAACGCTTGTATTCGACGAAAAAACGGATTGGCACAGACAAGTTTCCCAGTTTAATGGTATCTGTGGAGAACTTGCAACATATGACGAAGAAGTACTACAGCGGGAAAAGACCTCCAAACTCATCAGGTCTCTTCCTCCGTATTTTGCAGTCCTCTCCATGGTTTCCACGATCACTAACGCTTCATTACAGGAAGTCTTGAATGATGTTCAAGCGGAACTTGCTCGAAGGGTGAACCCGAACAACCCTCATAACGCTCCTTGGAGGCAAGAATTCATCCAAGCCAATATGGTCTATGGCACAGGAGAATACGTTAGAGGACGCGGGAGGAGTTACTCATACGTCAGAGGCGGAAAGTTTCGTGGAAGAGGTCGCGGTAGACGCCGCACTGGGCAAATCAGACCACCAGGGAACTGCCATTACTGCGGCAAATAAGGCCATTTCATTAACATCTGTGGGAAACGCCTCGAGGATGAGCGAAATGGGCGCATTCGGAAACCCCGCCGTGGCTGTGGAGGACAGTGTCACTATCCACAAGCTGACCGGGGATGGAGCCCACAAAGTAACCAAGAACACTGGGGATTCCTAACACCTCCGAATCTTCCTCCTATGCCTTCAGCAAACACCGCCGTGGCCCTCACGAATACAGATAACGTCGCTTATCCACAGATTCTGACCGAGTTCCAACAACGGTCAAGCTTCGATGTGGAGCCTCGCTACCGCGCAAACATGGCGAAAGACAAGTTCCGAATTCAGGTGGCAAGAATGGGAGGTTAGAAAAACGATACCGCCCTTATGGACTCTGGTGCAACACACCATTTCTTCCATAGTCGTTCCTCACTTAAGTCCTACCGCCCAATTGCCAAAGAAATTGTGCAGGCAGCAGCTGTAACTTCAAGTCTCCTAGGTAAGGGCCTAGTGCGGTTGACATTGAACGGAGGGACATACGTCGAAGCCTATCATACAACTCATTTTTAAACAAACATCCTGGCTGTTAACTTGCTCACGAAACACTTCAGTGTGATTTTCTCAGAGTCTCTGTTCCAACGCAATGTATGCTTTATCTTTAAATACGGCTCCTTGGGCATCGAAGAAATTGTCTGGGTTATCGAATGTGTTGACGGAATCTACCCGTTAGAGTTAAGCAATTATCCAAAGCAAGCCAAAAAAAGCCACAAAGGAATTCCACGAAAGTGAGGTCATGAAATGGCACCGGAAAACTGGACAAATCGCGACGAATTGGTACATGCAGCTATCTTGCCAGCGCTCCTATGTACCTTCCTTCGATCGTTCACAGCTCGACAACATCGAATGTGTTCCATGTCTGACCGGAAAAGCAAGAAAGGCCCCCATTAAACCAGCGACGAACAGGGCACTGCAACCACTTAGCGAGGTTCATATGGATGTATCTGGTCCGTTCATTAGCTCTGTCGGAGAAAAAAGTACGTCGTTCACTTCTTGGAACCGTACAATGCAAAATCCGACGTTGTGATGATCAAAAGCGGATCTGAGCTCCCTGTAATAGTTTGTAATTACAAAGCTATGGTCGAAACTCACTTTTCGACCTCGAACTACAAATTGTGGAGAATTCGCTTTGATCGAGTGGGTGAACACATAAGCAAAGGGATGATGAATTTCCCCCATTCATCAGGAATTGAAGTGAGCCCCTCTCCTCCACGAGAACCCGAGAGCAATGGTGCTGCTGAAAGTCTCGTCTAAGAGCACTGGACAAGGGCTAGAGATCTTACTATACGACAGTGATCTCACACATAACCTATGGGGCGAGGCTTTAAAGCATGCAAACTGGCTACAAAATAGGCTTCCGGCTTCTAGTGCAAATGTAAATATTCCGAACCAACTTTGGGATCCTAGTATAGAGATAGATTTTCCATCACTGCTGATTTTAGGTCAACCAGGGTACGCGTTCATTTATCTTCCTCACGCGGAGCAGGCCAAAAAGCTAAAACCTCGTTCCGAAACTGGACACTTCGTCGGGATGGAATCAGACACGAGGCTGCTTAGGGTATATATTCCAGAATGTCAGCCTGTTAAAGTCATCAGGAGGGCCGACTTCATCACGATATCAAACAAACAGCTCCAGGAACTCCTTCCTTGATTGATGGTCTTGCACGACAGCATGAGATTGAGGTCACCAACGGAGACAACACGGATTCAGGACAAGCAAACCTAATCCAATGTATGACTTCCGCGCACCAACAGACTCCACAAATGGCTTACCCTGACGGAAAGGAACCCTAAAGACGGCAAATGAATCATCGAAATTTGCGGAAGCATGTAAAAACCCTCAGTGGGCCGAGGCTATGGAAAGAGAGTATAATGCACTCATGAAGAGAAAAAGTTGGTCGTACGTTCCCCATAACCCTGGGATAGTGCCTTTGCCCTTCAAATGGGCCTTCGAAGCTAAGCCTCTGGACTTCACTGGGAAAAATTATATGGCAAAAGCACGATGTACTCTGAAGGGGGGCCGTCAACAGGCATACATGGACTTCGACCCAGAGAGCATTTATGCTCCAGTCGAGTCTCATGAAAATATACGCCTACTGTTCTCTGTAGCTGCATTAAATAATCTTATCCTGGAAGGAGGCGATATTTCCAATGCATGACTCCACGGAAAAATTGATGTAGCAATATAAATGGGACAGCCGAAAAACTCTTCCCGTCAGCTAGCTAAGCCTGGAAACATCTGCTAGCTGGAGAAGTCCATCTATGGCGCGAAACAAGAAGGGCATATCTACTGTTCATTTCTCCCCGAAAAGCTCATTAATTGGGGAAAGAAACCTTCCAACTTCGACAACCGACTTTATTATCTTCATACTAACTCAGAGTACATAATACTAGCAGTCGTAGTCAATGGTATGGCATTTGCTTCAAATTCCCACACCCTACTTCAGAACTTAAAAGATTTATTGTCATCCACATTCGACATCAAATTCTTTTTTGTGAACTGAAATCTTTCATCTGATGGACAATCACTCGTTTTCCAATGGGAATTCGGATCGAACAAACGCTCTACGCAAACGCCCTTCTGCGGGCATATGGAATGGACCGGTCAAACACTGTCCTGACTCCACTTCCGATGGACTTCAAACTGTTGGTTCTAGCCGAACATGGGGACTAGAGACTGAATGGGAATGAACACCACGCTCATCGAAGCATAATTAGCGGATTACTCTACTTCGCCGTTTCTACTCGACCCGAATTGTCATTTCACGTGTCTTCATTGGTCCGTCAAGTCCGTGCCCCGACTGAGCGTCATATGAAGCTCGTTAAACGTCTCTTTCGCTATCTAAACGAGACAAGTCACTTGGGATTAGACTATAGTAGCAGGTACGGTATGCAATCTTCTCAAATTCCTTCATAGTCTACGGCTGCACAATTTTGTAATAGGTATAGTACACTACTTATTACCTTTCACGATATTCTCGATTTTATTGGGAAAATTTCGGGTAATTTATTATTGGGAAAAAATATGGGTGTCCTTACTGAGATATGATGATTGTCTGAAGCCCATTTGGAGTTGCAAATCTGAAGGTTATATTAAATACCTGTGCTGATGGTCGAAGCAATGCACAAATCATTGATGTCGAATGCTAGCACCAGCCACAGGCTACCAGAAAGTCAATAGGATGCCGTTCCGCTGACAAGCATCATTTGTTATACAGAAAGGGCTCGCGATAGTGCAAGTGCAGCAAGCAAACAATTTGCTGTGCTAGCGCAGCATGTGTGACAGCTAAGCAGGAATGCGTATATATTTTATGATATTAATCTAGTACAAGATGCTACTGTAGCCACTAGATTTAATTGTTATGGTGAACTGGTTCTTCATTGCACTGTATTGTACTTTCAAATACCGTGCAGAAGGGCTTCAAAAAAATCTATAAAAGGGCTTGCGTACCGAGTAGCGGAGCAAGTCTAAGAAAAGAATCATCAGCCACATGACAGAAGAAGTAAACACTTGTTCTTACCTCAATAAGGGGAAGCCAAACCGTCGAGCACAACGGTCAGTAGTTGCGTCAGAAATTGTAAGTTCGGCTTGTAAGGCTTACAGTAGACTTCCACCAGCAAGCTTGCTGTGTGCTACACGTGTCATACCTTTTGGGTTGTGATAAGTTCAGCATTAGAAGTTACTGCCACGATGGGTATCGTTGTAGAAGAAGAAGAAATGGTTTGGGTGTTTTAATCTCGGAAAATATATCCGATCTTACAGAAAATTGCCTTGAAACTTCGAAAAAGTTCCATTACGCGGGTTTTGACGGTTCTTGCAGGCTACATGACCATTGAAAAAGCCTGTGGATGCCATCCGCCAAGAGTCGAGATTGGAACAGGAACTAGTCTGCTTCTTTCCAGTAATTCAGTAAGAAAGCCTTGGTCCTTCCGCCGATTATCGCGCTTCCTGCATTGAAACTGGTCATCAGGTTGAAAATACGAACTATGGAATGGGAGGGAGCGAGTGGATTGGCGATTGTTATGGGGAAGCAGCCTGATTGTTGTGCGGATTGTTCCGCTGACATCCATAACGACAGTGCAGCAAATGGTCTCCATGGATGTCTAATGTCTCAGGGCACCCAGGCTTCGGACAAGGAGTGTCAGAGGCGAAAAACGGAGTTTGGCAGAAGTAATGCAGGCACACTGAGAAATCATTGCTCCTGATGTATTTCCTCAACCCCGTACGAGGCGCACAGTAGGCTCATCCCTTTGCTCCAGGTAATTACATGGAGGTGCAGAGAGCATGGGTACGATTATTGCCAGGCAGTAACACTTCCTGCGCCGCTGCGTGGACTGCGTTTGTAAGCTTCTTCTGTGGTGGTGGGTTATTTGAGCAGAAATTGCTACGGAAGTCTATCCGCAGATCAACAGGAGGCATTAAACATGTCAAAATATTCGAGTGCGTCATCGTATTGGGACAGGTCTTTAATGGAAGACGGTAAAAATTTGGCGCACAACTTGTTCAAGGCGGCACTGGACGCAAGGAATGAAGCAGCGCTAACTTCTTTCGCCTGACTTCAAGTCGACTCCCCAATTCGGCTTTATTTTCTGGATAGGCTTGATGGGTTTCTGTAATGATGGGCAGCTGCAATTCCCTGAATATTTATTATTAATTTATTATTTGAAAATCGAAATGATTGTGCTTTTAATACTGCTCGGGCCAAGCGTAACGTCTGCCTTCCTCCTTTTCCGAACTTTAAACGTACTCGATTCACTTTTAGATGCCGCCAAGATAGTTGCGGCATACAGTAACGAGCCATCCTGGGCATGACGTCAGGACACCTGTCCCGCCAAAATGTCCCCCGTCTAGCTGTATGCCACTCTCCGGCATGCAACTGCACAGCTCCCTTCCTTTCATTTTCTTTCCCCTTTTTCTCTTGTACTAACTCTAGTGCGCTCCCAATGAGCTCCTGTCACGTCAACCCGGAATCTCGACGAGCTCCTTCACCTCAGGCCCTACGGCGCCCAAAAGCCCCTCCAAAACCTTTCCTCCTACTAGTTCTTCCGCCTCCAAGCTCCGACATCTACGAGATCCTCCACCTCAGGCTCCTCCCGCCGGCAAGCTCCTCCACCTAAGGGTCCACCTACCAGCTAAAGCTCTACCTAAGGGTCCTCCTACGAGCTCTCCGCATCCGAACTCCTCCACCGAAAAATCGAAGGATCCCATCCCACGCTAGAGAATTCACTCTCGAAGGCTAGCTCGTTATGGGAAGCTTCCTATTCAATTACTCCAAAATTAGTGAGAGAAGTTGTACGCAGAGAGTAAGGATCGAAAGTAAGTGGTTACAGGGTTCCGGGAGTTTCAGAAGCCAAGAAAGAAGAGGAGATGCGAGGGAGAAAGGAGAAGAAACAGTTGAAGGCCACCGCTCCTTGCTGCGACACCTGGAAACCCAAGTTGCGATCCGAAAAACCGCTCCAAGAGTACCACCCCGCGATCATGCATACTGCTACTATATCTGATGATAAATACGTATAGTAGTGGTTTGGGACCACATTTTAGTCGTTCGTTGGTGTTTTTAGGAGACAATAATGGGCATAAATGGCAGAACGGGGCCGAGAATCCATTGACGGAGGGTGGCGTGAGGAAAAGGGCGCAGCAGAGCTTGAGGAACCAGGAGCATTTGGGGAGGTGGAGGCGAATAGGGGTAGGAGTTTAAGAGCCAGAGTCTTGGAGTGTTCGAAGCATACTGGAGTCAAAAAGAAAAAAATAGGAAAGGAGAATAAAGGAAAAGAGCTGTGCAACTGTATTTCAGAGGTTGGCATACAGTCAGACGAGGGGCATGTAGGCAGGAAAGGATTCTTAGCAGGATGCCAAGTATAGCTCGCTACTGTATGTCGCAACTATCCCGGCGAAATACAAAAGGAAGGGAGGAGGGCGCTGAAAGTTCGAGCAGAAAAGGAAGGAGATGTTACGCTTGGCTTGAGCAGGAATTGAACGCTCAAGCATTTCATGGGCACTGGTGCCTTTTCGTCGGATCGCGGCATGGGTTGCCAGGAGTCGCAGCATGGAGCGGTTTTCTTCACTGCTTTCTTCTTCTTTTTCTTTCTTATCTCCTCTCCTCTCTTGGCTTCTGGAGCTGGAGCCCCCAAAATATCCTTGATATTATATTCGTTTACTTTCATCCAAGTGGGGTTGAGGACGTGGCCGAGCAGCCTTACTTCCAAGTGAGCGAAGCTGCACATGGTCACCTTGATCTTCAGTTTCGCCTTCTTAATTCTTTCGAGGACTTCCTTGCAATGGTATACGTGTTCTTCCATGTTTTCGGAAAATGTAGCCACGTCATCGACATAAAACATTGTGACAGAAATCCCTGATGAGCGCCGTCCATTATCTTCTGGAACGTTGAAGGTCCATTCATTGACCCGAACGGTATTACTTCAAACTTGTACGTTCTAAAGAGACATACGTATGTCGTCTTCTCCTTGCATTCTTCCGACATCACCACGTGCAGGTATCCGGTATAGAGATCCAACGCCGTGAGGATCCTGGCGCCTGCGAGGTCACCGAAGAGTTCCTAAATATTCTGCAACGGCCAACAGTCAGGCTTCATGAATCTATTAAGCTGGCGGTACTCGACCAAAAAATGGTGCCTTCACTCTTTCTTTGTGACTGTAACGACAGTGAATGACCAAGCAGAACTCACAGGTGTGATTACCTTTACTTCCAGAACCTCTTTCACATCCTTCTTCACGACGGCATAGTGTTTGGGGGACATCTGGCGAGTCCTTAAGTGAGTCTTATTGCCGTCGTTTAACTCGAAGTTGTATACCACACGGACGTTTGAAGGCTCGAGATGGTGGATATCCCAAGCTGTGGCGTCCGTGTGCCTGTGTAGCCCAGCTAGGTCCCTCTGGTACTTTCCCTCCAGATGATTAACAGTCGAGGCGAGTAAAGCAGCCCGTTTACCATCCTTCTCTTTCCTTATGGACTCTCTGAACTCTACCTTTCCTCTCAACTACGGCTTGTAAGGTTCCTTGTTCAGGATTGCAAGCAACAGCTCATGCTCTGTATCTGATCCACTATCACTGCCACTCGACCTCGATGAGGATAAAGTGCGAAACTGCTCGTCCTCTGATTTGTCGGGGAATTTAAATAATCACTGTCAGTGCGCGACCCATCGGTCACGGGAGGTTCGCTGAACAGTGGTAAAAGTACCTTCCTCTTCCCAACCGACAGTGTTACCTGCTGATGTCCGCATTCATGGTTCGCCTGCAGAGACTACAAGGTCGGGCTTCCCATAATGACATCGAACGGGACGTTAGGCACTACCAAAAACTCAAGGGCACAAACGGCGATCCGCGAAAGACTTGAACCTCGTCAACGCAACCGACTACCTCAGCAACAGTCCTGTCCGAGATGTTCGCTTGAAGATCCGTAGCCACCGAGGATAGCGCCAATTCTTGAAAAAATACCATAACATCACATTTGGAACGGCTCCCGTGTCCAATAGGGCATGTGTCTCCGTCCCATACGCCTTTACCGCGAAAACCTTCAACCAAAGACGGCTACCCAACGGGTTAGCTGCGGAGGCTCAAGTCATGGGAAAGGTCTTCGAAACGAATCTTTTGGGCTTTTTTCAAGCCTCCTCCACGTAACCACGAAGAAGTTGCCCAAATTTCATCCTTTTAGGAGCAGAAGCTATCTTCGCTACCGCATTATACTTTCCCATATAGTCCTGCAAGCTGCCTGTTTCTTTTCTGGCCCTCTGGACTTTGGTCTACTTCTTGTCGGACGCCGTGAAAACCAAAGGTGGACAAAAACAACGGTGCTTTGTTTATCAGGGCGTCGTTGTCCATTATGTTGTTCCTTCCCTTGTTTTGGGAGGGCCTGGCCTTTACCATTACTCTGGCTATAGAAACCAAATCCCTGTTCTTAGACTTGCGAGCAATTGCCACGGGCTCTTCATTTTCCTTTTTCTTCAACTTGAGCTCTTCTCCGGACTTTACCGCGCCAGAAGCTCCAACTCAAACTCGAGTATCAACGTTGTGCTGCCCTTTAGACCAGCACGTTTCCTCAAAATGGCCTCTCCTCCCACCTCCGGTACATTCAGTGTTCCTGATGAGATTTTGAGAACAGTCGGTTGCGAGTTGACCATTTTGCCCGCAATAGCTGCATCTGAAGTCCTCTTCAGCAAACACCGCAGGTACGGGCTTATTTATCTGCATCCTCAAGGACAAAGAGAGCTAGCCGAACTGACCAGCGAGACGATAGACATATTTTAGAGCCTTTTCGTGTCTCTAACGAACACCCGACCGCTCTAGAATCTTTTTCAGGGCCATAGGCGCTTCTGATTCTTCTCCAGTGGTTCTACAAAAAGTTTTTGACCGATAAAAAAGTCATATATCCCCTTCTCCAGTCCATTAAAATGTACTAGGGTCGTAAAAATCACGAACTACGCCAAATCCGAGTAATGTTCCAAGGCAAGATGGACGAGGCCGCATAATTGAAGCTAAAAACCGCCTGTATAGGGCGTCAATTCGTGCTATTGTGCCTCCTAGTTCCTCTATCTCTAAATTAGCGACCACGGCCTTGTTACTCTTTTCTTCATGGATGATATTCTTCGCGAAATAAACAAGAAACCTGTTCTGTACTAAGTCGTACTTCTGGTCGTCCTCGGTAAGGGGTTCATCCTGTGCGAAATTTTCGAAGTACTATTCAAATTCTTTCCTCTGCAGATGGAAAAGAATACGAGGGCCTTCTAGGCATCGCTTTTGCCGCGCATCGCGGCATTTTATTACACGAAAGTAAGATTGAAACTTCGGATGGCGGGTATCCGTCAAGAGAGACATGGTGGTTTGTTTTTCTTCATAATGCTCTACCTTGGATGCAGTATCATCAAATGCTTGTGCTTTTACCTCCTGCTTATGCCGATCGGAACCTCTCATTCATTTTTCTCTAACTCTAAGCTTACCTTTTCTTCCCACTTATATAGCACCGGGATAGTTGCAGCATACAGTAGCGAGTCATCTTGGCCCTTCTATCGGGACACTTGTACCGCCAACAGAGAGTAATGTCATTTCCTGAAGTGGCCATATGTTCCATTACGGATTGAGGTGAGTGAGTATGAGCTTGCAGAAAGCTAGGTTAGCAGCATGGCAGCGTCACAATAGACTCTTCGTCCCCGTCTGAAAGACATACTAATTCACAATCACTCCCTCCGCTTGCCTATTCCTTGCAGACATTAGCTCCGTTTATCTTGCAATCTACTGTAGCCCATTTGCGTTGGATATAGCATTCTACTCACAAATTTGTTTGATTAACAGGTATAGTTATTCAAACGGGGAGTGTACGATTGTTCCCTTCCTCCTTCTTTGCCCATACAGGACTTTTGGAATCGCTTCCTCTCAATTCATGCTACTACCCGATAAAGCCTTTGATATATCTCTTTTTATCGTCCCCATCATCCTCTCTGCTCTTCCATTAGAAATGGGAGCGTAAACAAGACCCGTCTTTCAATGAATTCCCCTTTTTGCACGAATTTATTAAATGCTGTTGCGTAAAACAGAGTAAATTATCCTATATAATCATTTTTGGAAAGCTATACGGTTCCATAATTGATTCCTAAACGAAATTTAGAACTAACTCCGCAAAGGCATACTACAATAGTGTTTCTATAGCCTATTTAGTAATTTACCTCACTCCAAATAGGATATACTTGTTTCCTTAGCAAGTTTGTCGAAAAGACCCCACGAAATCAGTGGAGAAACTTAAAGAGAGCGGAGATTGTAAATTTCAGCGTCAATTTGTACCATCACACGGGCGCGAACTTTGGGCACTCATCACAATTTCCACTAATTTTAATGCTTCCTTAGAAAAAGTAGGCCACAAAAGTCTATCCAAAAGAACTGATTTGATGTTTTAAGATCCCAGTGACCGATTCCATCATTGAAAGTCCTTAATATCTTACCACGCTCCCGCAGCACGAACCCGATCCTTGTGCTTGAGGTCTATTTTTTTTTATTCACAGGCCGGTAAAAAATTGAATGAGTGCCTCAATTTTGGACTCATAGCTTTTCGCTCTAGCCTTTTTACCCTAGTTAAACCTGCGACCTCATCACTAAAGCTCCTTCCCTATTTTTGGTGTTCCTCTAAGCGAGAAAAGAAGTCCACAGGTTGATTTTTCTGTCCCGTTCTGTAAATTATCTCAAACCTGTACTAGCTAAAAGGTCGAGCCATCTTTACGAACGGTGGTGCACGTCCTTCTTCTAAAGTGCTGTTCTGAGCTCCTGGAGATCAGTCATTACAGTAAACATTTGAGCGAAAAAAGATATACGGTAAGATGAATTTATTCAATCAAATGACGACCGCAAGTGCCTCTTTTCGCACACAGAATATATTTTACTCGCCACATTTTATCGTTCTCCTAGCAAACTGGACTGGGTGAAGTCCACCTCTCTCATTCGTTTGGGAAAAAACCACCCCAACTACATGGTCTGATGAATTTGTTTCTACTGTAAATGGAACCTTGAAACTAGGAAAAATGAGTATTAAAGGGAACAGAAGCTTTATTTCAGCCCCCAAAGCTCTGTTGACTATCCGGGTTCCGTACGAGTTTTTCGTTCCTTGATGTGCTAGAATTAAGCGTGGCCGATATTTTAGCGAACTTCTTAACTAACCAAAAATGACTTCTGAAGATAAATTTGTCTCGGAAACTTGGTCGCCTGCTACAAAAGCAATATAAAACCCCTTTTTTCTATCTCTTCCGTTCTTTTTTCTCTTTCTCTTCGGATTTTTTCGCAAAGAGCCCTTTTTTACAATCCGATGAGACTCACTTCGACTTCTTTACTCCCCGCATCGATATTATTTGTTTTTTATCTCTCTTTAGCAATCTCGGAGCCCTTTCGTGTATTAACTTAAATGATGAAAGTACATTTTTCCCTTTTTCGACGGTAGCCGTGTAAAACCCTTAGTGAGACATCTTCACATTGGATTTCATTCTCCGTCATATTTTTTGGTATTGCTTTGGTAATGGTTCTGACTACTATTTTCACTATTCCGTTCGATATACGAGCGTAAGAGAGAACGTTTTACAATTAAATCCATTTCTCTCTCAGAAAGTTAATCAGTGACATTGCAGTGGACAAATGGCGTTATCTGACATGATCCTTTTTTGCGAGACCAAGCGGTTCAATTATTTCTTTTTTTGATGATTCTAAGGACCAGTTCAGAATTGGCCTCTGATAGGGGTATGTCGTCAAGAGAAGAGATAATAAGAATCAAATACCCCAGGAGGGAGGAGTTGCAAGCGACAAAAGTGCTACCGTGGTATAGTTTAGCGATTAAAAAGGGTTGGGTAACGGCGAAAGTAGAGAGGGCTACAAGAAAGTATAGAAGGGGCAGGATCTACCACTGATCTTCTGTGAACGTCGTAAGAAAAATGGTTCCTAGGTCTGAAGCTGACTCTCAACTTCCTACTTCTTGGGACTTGGCTTGAGGTTGCTGCCAACTTGCTTGACCTCCACAGGAGGAAGCAGTTTACTCGGCTTATATAGAATGTTTGGCTAACCCTAAAATCTCAAGAAAACATAGTGATAACCATGAAATACATTCAAGGGAATCTTGTGAACCTGAAAGACTATGGGAAGATATTTTCTCAAGGGAAATATCTAGGTGCTATACACATGGACAACAATCGGGATACTGGGCCACCCAATTCTTTCCAAAATGAATTTGTTGGTTTTTTTTGATATCCACATGCCCTAACTCATCATGGAAAGTCCTCAAGATATTCATTCATTCTTTCAAAGGGGCCACTAATCGAGGACCGGCTTTAGTGTGTCAGAAGAGTTTCCCATTCCACAATGTAAAGGCCTTCTGATTACTGCGTACCCAATTTCTGTGTTCAAAATAAACCATTCTCATTTCTAGTCCATCAAGGAATTTCACTGGTCCCTTCATATTAAGCTCATATTCGTTATCGTTTGGCACATGTACCTCGCCAACTCTGTCGATTTCCTCGGAAGCTTTTTCACTTGAATTTATTGGATATCTCAAATAAATTAGGTAATTACCAGGCTGATTAATACATCCGGGTCTATACAAAATTCCAAACCGATATTATACAGAAATTTATAAGCATCGAGGTAAGCGGTGATGCACATCTTTCTTTTGGAATGCCGTCTTCAGTGCCTGTAAATCAGCGATCAAAATGAATTTTTCGAGCAATAAAAGGTAGACGAGACACTTTTTCAACGCAAAACAGAAAGGTATAGCTTCTTTTTAATAGAATAGTTATATCTTTTCCGCATCTTTCAGTGTAAAATTGCTAATTGAACAGGTTTTATTCTTCCGTTTTCATCTTTTTGAGACAGAAGGGCACCCAGAGATCTTGTTAGGACATATGTTTCCACAAGTAATGGTCTCCTGAAATCTGTATACACGAGAACTGGAAGGAAACATAGCTTATCTTTACATTCCTCGAATGCAGTTTGCATTTTATTGCTCCACAACAACTTTCCGTACTTCGTAGTACTGGCATGTAAAGGTGCTGCCATCTTTTCGAAATCGTTGATAAACATTCAATAATATGAGGCAAGACCTAGTAAGCTTCGAACCTTTGGCTTTGATGCGGGCCTCGGTACCCGGTTTATTTTTTCCCCTTTTTCTGGGTCGACCTTAACTCCATCTTTATGAGAGTTATGACAGTTTTCGTGGATAGATTTTTCACAAAGGAGCATTTGCTCAACTTATTTTTCAGGCTGTATGCCAATAACCTATCCACTACTGTCTTGACATCCGATATGTGCTGATCCAATGTTTTTGAGAATATTAACACATCATCGATATAAACGCTCGCAAATATAAGTCCTTTCAAAACTTCGTTCATCATTCTTTAGAATGTAGCTGGTGCATTCATGGTACGAAAAAGCATCACCTCGAGTCCGCAGCGGAACGATAAGCCACAGATGCGATGTCGAACGTCGGTGTCCCTATAGGCGGGCATTCTCGTGGGTTTTTTCGACATTCAAAATATTCATTTTTTGTTCCTGTAGTACCAACTTGGGCCATATGACCCAGTTGATAGTGTCTAGAGCGGCTGGCGGGTAGGTCCCGGGTTCGAAACACGGGAGTTTCCTTATTTTGAGGGAAGTCTCCCAAATATTAACCCTAATTCGGGGATATACACGTTTTCCACATTTGCCAGGTGTTTGAGATACACTTTTGTCCTAATATAAACTGTAAGTTGCGGTATTACGACACAACTCCGAGAGATTACGACCACGGAAAGGCACAAGACAAAAACAAACAAAGGAGCTCAATCGAGTACTTATCCAGCCACTGTGTAAATGTCCCGAAACCCCTTATGTCAATTTCGACTTCTGACCATTAGCGGGGTGTCCCTATTTTTCCTTTGCTCTATTCAACGCAAACTGCGACAGCCAGACAACACATCACCAACGTAGCGGTTTCTCCTTTCGCCCTTCGTTGTCACATGTACCGCCATGTCGAGCTGTGAGAACTAGACGGTACTTCGATGGCAAGGGATTTACAAGCTTTTGAGCGCGTGCCATGGCTAGAGACCCGGTACCTAGACGATATGGAATTATTCCACAGCTACACCCTTCGGTGAGGGTCCTTTTGATGCTCCTAGGCAGGATTTCGTTTAAAGCGCCACAAAGTTTCGAGTGGCGTTCCCTGCTGGCCATGTCATTTTCCGAATTTGGAACATAGAGGTTTTCGCCGGTGGCGAATGGGGTTTTGAGAGCCGGGGTTTTCGCGTAGATTGTTGCGCAGCGGTCAGATTGCTAGACTCTTAGAAAAGCTCATGTTATTAGCTAATTCACCCTTGTGAGGGCGTGGTTTAGTTCCTATGGGCTTTTGCTGCGCTCTATGTCCGCAGGAATTTCCCTATGCTCACTCTCTTGCGCAGATTGCAGATGCAGTTGCAAGGTAGTCGTGCCTCTGGGTGAAGACTGATTTCTATCCACAGGCAGTCCTTTGGGACCTTCAGGTGCTCCCTCAGGACTGCATGCGAACGAAGAAAGTGGACCTCGTATTTTGGGCAAGTACCGTGCGGTTTGAGCGGCGGTATCGCTCTGTGCTTAGGTATTTCTTTCAGTGGCATCAACTGGAAGCTGAAGTTTTCATCCCTTATCCCTTCGATCTCGTCACGTCAAAGTTCCCCCCTGGTAGAAAGATTGGGAAGTTCCAAAGGGAGTATGGGTGGAATTTCCATCTTTATTCGCTTACTGCGGCTCCTGCTTTCGCCAACGCTTCGTCGGCATGGTTAGTTTTGCTCTGCAGGGGATGGGAAATATCAGTTGTGCGCTTCCTTGTATTGGAGGCCTTCGACACTTTTCGCCTTTGGCGGATTACCCCTCGCTTGCAAGCAGCCCTTGAGAGAATCGGGCCGGACGTTCAACGTCTTCTTCTCGGCGGGAGAGGGTTCGAGGATTGGGCATATATGAAGCAGGCAATGTGCCAAAAAGAGTGGGAACAAGTTCCGTCGCAAAATGGCCCACGCGGTAGCGCCAGTCGTTATAGATACTGCCGATCGCGAGAAGGAAAGGCAAGGCATTTCATATAGTCCGATCCGTGGGCGAGGGAGGTGATTGGGGAATCAGAAGCTCGGGCACGTCGAGCGCAGAGACAAAATAGGTTACCGGACAAAGTCCGATGCCCTACAGCTCCTCGTCCGCGCGACATGCGTGGACAAGGTTACTCCTGCGAATCGTAAACTTTTGAGGATGTAGCTGTGGAACAGAGGAGGAGTCCAGCCGAAGCGCCCAAAACAATAGAAGTTGAAATTATGGCCGATGTAGTAAGTGCCGCAGATGTTGTTCAAGAAACGGAGGAAGGCGCTGTCCAGGAGGGTGAGCAAAGAAGATAGTTAACTCTAGGTCGAGGAGTGTCAGGTACAACGGGTACAACTCCGACTGCGGAAGCACAAGCGGGAAAATCTCAAAGATATGAGACTATCGTTCTTTCATCCGACGAGGGCCCTCCATCTCTTAAAAGCCGTAAGTGGGAGTACTCCGAATACATGTCATCGGTAGCTGGGAATAGTTTGCATAGGATGCAAGCACGGCGCCCCAGGGAGCAGAGTAGGGCTCATTGTCGTGGTTAGACTAGAGCAGAAGCTCGTGGATCTTCAATGTGGGACTCCCGCCTCGCGTATATTCACTCTTCCGATTCTTCCCCAGCTTTGTCTGACCAGGAAATGGCATGGAAATCGGCTCTTGCGACCGTTCTAGCAGTACTGGTAGTGGATGAAACCCAACCTTCTCCACCGAAGTACCGAACGACAGGGCACCACCCGACTGACGTCGATGTCATTAGGGAATTCTTGGCATCTCTCTTGTCACCTCCTCAGGGGAGCTTGGCTAGTACAGTCCCAACTCTGGTGTGCCACCTTCTTGAAGCAATCATGAAGGCGCGCCATAAGATCATCAGTGGGAGCAATTGAACGTTCAATCCTCAACATGATTCTTGACATTCAGCCCTCGGATTAAACATTTATCTCGCCGGAAGCTTTACGGGTCATTCATTAATTCGTTGTTCAAGTAGATGGAAAAACCGCTAGCCCTTTATCTTGTTCTGTAGGGGAAATGAGTCAGAGTTTGATCTCATTCGTTGAAGACGTTGAGAGGCAAGCAGCCAAAACGTTCCAGTTTTAACTCAGTGAACCCTTCTAAAATTGCTAGTAGCCAGCCCCTGGCAAATCGCCTTATGGCATTGTCTATTTTGGCCAAAAGATAGTTAGTTCTCGGTTTAATTCTTTCTTTTAGGTTTGTAGTTCATCCCCCTTCTGGAGAATGGGAAGGAGTTGATAGATTCCGAACTATCTTGAATATTTTATCCACCTTGAGCAGTCTCCACTTCTAGTTGTAGGGTTAGTTTATTTTCCGGACGTATGGCACTACCTTTCTCTTTGGAAGCGCGGATATGGTTTCACAAGTTGCCGCAGAGATTGGATAGCCGGTCCAGTGGATGCGAAGTACAGCTCCTCGTCTTCAGCTCGACCGTTTGATAAAATATTCTCGATGAAATATTCCATACTCTAAACTGGTGGCTTTTGAACCCTAGCCTCGGATTCTCCTGACTCATACCGTTTCCGTGGGGGTAGTTGTTTTTCACGGTAGTTCTCTTCAGATCGCTCGTCTTTGATAGAAAAACTGTTCTCTAGCGAGCGGGCCGCAACGGATGGCGAATTCATCTCCTTATCTCCGCTTTTATTCTCTAAGGAGGTGACTGTTTCTTCGGAAACTGTCAACTTAATGTTGTAATTCTGCACATCTAACAAGTCTTTTACTACATCAGTTATTGCTTATTCTCTATTTTAACTGAATAGAAAGACAAGCAGTCCTCTGGGCAACGAACTACCTTCGGGGATACCAGTTGATTTGATTCGCATTATGATGGCTGCAGTGGTGTTATTCGTTTGGTGCTGTTCCAGCGTAGGCTTTAATTACTTCCGATGGGACTTGTTTGTACTAAAACGCAGAGCATTGGTGCAGGCTAGACTCAATTGCGCTATACACGCTGTTGCGTGTCTCCAATTTCGATCACCACAGTGTCGTCTCGACCTTCCCTGACTCTTTATGAGCCAGATGCCACAGCAGACAACTTTATTTGCTGTTTTTTTTCTCTACCCGGGCTCCCTTCTCAGGAATACAAACGATCAGATCGATACTTCGTATGCAGTTTTTCGTAGCCGCGCATCAAAGTTGCTTTTGTATCTTGCTTGTTCCTTCTCTATGGACTGGTCCACGTAGACTTAAGACCTTTAAACCAAGCTCTCCACCGTTGGTGGTATTGCAATGCAGATGCGTTCTCTTCAAGAGTAAGCTGTGCTTGGATTGCTAAAGAAGTGGGTGCAGGTGACAAGACAAGTTCGAATACGGCCACTTTCGTTGTCCTTTGGACTTGAGTGTTATAAGCAAATGCTAGCGCGTCCGTGAAGATGTCCCAGTCCTTTGGTAGTGCTGGAGAGTCGCAAAGGATGGTACGATTGAAAATTTCGGCTTTGAGGGACCATACATCGGTGAACATGGTTTTACGTTCTCCATTCGCATATCTGACCAGATAGGCCAAGATGGTCTAAATGATCTATTTATCGCTCGATTTTCGCATGACATTGTTAATATAGATATAAAAATGCCTTCAATGTACTCATCTTTGCTTTCTACACATGATAAGATAATAAAATTTGCATCCCTACTTCGTACGATAAAACAAATGAAACAGGGGTTCCAATATTTCTATAACGCCCCGCAACCTTTCTACTTCTGTTGTAGTTCCCTTCCCAAAAGTAACATATGATAGGATTAAATCGATGAGAATGCAATTCTCTGAACCAATTATATCCCAGGCCGGATGCCATGCAAGCGACAAAGTTCTACCGTACTATAGATTTGAGGACAATGGAAGGTGGATAATAAAGAGGGTGTAAGGTACTACAAGTGATTCTAGAGAAGGAGCAAGTTCTGATACTTAGTTACTAACGTAACCGAACGCTTCCTAGATCAGAGGCTGGATTTCAACTTTTCAGTTAGTTGGGTCTGCACTCAAAGTTATCTCTCAACTTAATTCAACTATTGTATGGAAGGCTGTTTAGGCAGTTTATACAGACTTTTTGGCTAACACGTAGGTCTCTGTAATACAAAAAAAAATGGTCCTCCCTTCATGTAATACAGGAAATGGTCCTCCCTTCGTGTAATCCAGCAACCTACAACGATCCCGCCCCTAACTTCTCCCACCGTCATTTCCAAATTTACTTCCATTTTATCTAGATATTTTTATACTGTATTTAACCCTCTGAATCGACCCCGAATCAAGTTAATTTTCCCTTTTAGCTTACCTCCTCCTCCAAATTCGCCTTTTTTGTGAAGAAGGGCGCAAATGCACTAGTGCAAAATCCCTTGCAGATTTATTTTACCTATTCCTAATCTATAGAACCTGCCCGGGAGCCTGTTTAAACCCCTTTATTCCAAGTTCCAAATGTCCCTGATCATTTTACTCATCACGCCTCCGCCCACACACCCAAAACACCCTACATTGCCTCCCATTCCCCAACGTCTATCAAAATGAACAAACTTCGCCCCTCCGCCCCCATCACCAAAAACCGCCCCTCTCGCCCCATCAACGGCCTAGCTCTAATGAATAATGGGCCAACAGACTACGACGACTACTTCAGGAGGATGGAACGTGAGCGTGTTCGGGAGTGGGTTCGTCGGCACTTCTTGGAGGAGGCGGAGGAGGAGGAGTCAGAGGAAATTGAGTCGGGCGTGGAGGGATCGAGGATGAGAAAGACTTTGTAGCTCCGTGGGAACCGATGGTGTATAATCGTGGGGAAGTTGCTGTGGGGGATGGAGGGGAGAGTGAGGGCGTGATCGTCATCTCGGATTCTTCGGATGGGGTTGGAGGGGAGGTTGAGGGTCGCGAGGAAGGGTTGGAGGATCTTGATATGTCTGATGAAGCCATTTATCATTCTGAGCCGTTCGAGGGAATTTGTAGGGATTGCATTGAGAGTATGGATATTTTGGAAGAGTTATTTGGTTCTGATCTTGAAGATGACGACTGTGAGGAGTAGATACAGATATTTTCCTTGCTAATATCTTCCCTCTGGCCAATCACATCCACAAGATGCCCTTTTATGCGTTTTATGGTATTTAGTATGTTTGATTGAGACTTTAGGATTAGCCGAAAAGTCTATATAAGCTGAGTAAAGTGATTCCTCCTTGCAAGGTCAAGCAAGTTAGCAGACAACTTCAGGTCAAGCTCCGAGTAGTAGGAAGTTGAGAGTCAACTTCAGACGCAAAATTTCTTTTTCCTAAGCTGGTCGCAGAGCATCAGTGGTAGACCCTGGCCCTTCTATACTTGCTTGTAGCCCTCTCAACTCTCTCCCATATACACTCCTTTTTATTCGTTCAACTATACCACGGTGGCACTTTTGTCGCTCGCAACACCTCCGTCTTGGGGTAGTTGGTTCTAAGTATCTCTTCTCCCGACGATTTACCCCTATCAGCCTCCTCGTTGTTCATCTCCGCCCTCCCCTCTCCGATTCCATCCCCTCCCACCCTCGCCCACCCTGACACGGCCCTTCACAGATGCCGCAGCTTCCTCTCCCGGGGTAGCCCTTCTCGGCCACAACAGCCCTTCTCCAAGTCGATCCCCCACTCTCCCCCAGCAAAGTTACCTTTCAATCCTTGGCTTCACTTCATCCCCGCCCCCATCCCAATCACTCCCATGCCCCCTCACAATTTGCCTCCGGCGCTAAAATTCTCGGTATCGAAAATCAGCCGTGCCATTCACCGCCTGGATCCTTCAACCGCTCCGGGGCCGATGGTGTATCCCCAGTGTTCCTGCGAATGCTGCTCCGCCCGGCAGGTGGGGTCACGCCCGGGAGGGATTGCTTACATGCCCTGACAAAGTTCCTCAACCTCTGTTTGAACAGCGATCTGCCAGCCGCGTGCCGCCCGTATTTCTGCGGAGGCCGTCTTACTGCGCTGCCGAAGCCAAGCGGGGGAATCCGTTCGATCGCGGTTGGGCTCCTCTACCGACGCCTAATTTCTAGGCTCGCGGCACACAAAGTCACCCCCGCCATCCGCTCCTACCTTCTGCCCCATCAGGTCGGGGTAGGCGTCAAGAACGGCACCGATGCAATAATTCATTCTGTGCGTCGTCTTTCCCAGAGATCCGAGTTCCAAGATCACGTCTTGGCCCAGATCGATGCTCGAAACGCTTTCAATTGCATCTCCTGCCAGCGCATTCTGGAAGCCGTACAGACACATGCCCCAGACCTCGCACGGTGGGTTCAGTCTTGTTACGATGCTCCTACAGAGCTTGCTTTCGGACCCTACTATGTCCGTAGTTCAGAGGGCACTCAGCAAGGTGATCCCCTAGGTCCCTTGCTCTTTGCCCTAGCTCTCCATCCCTCTTGCTATCGTTACAGGAGAAGTTCTCACCTGCCCTGAACACTTCGTACGCAGATGACGGTAACATTGTTCTTCCTCGGTCCCAAGCCGCTGCTGCCATCCGTTTCATACAGCTTGAAGGAGGTCCACTGGGTTCCAGTTCAACCTTGCCAAGACCCAAGGTTACGGCTTCTCCCCTTCGCGCTCCCTTTGGCACTTCCTTGCCCCTTCTGAACCCCCCTGGTTTCATCGTGCTGGGATCCCCGATTGGCTCGGACCCTTTTGTTTCCCAATTTTCCGTAGGCCGCCAAAACGCAGTTGACCGCATCTTCCAATCCCTTCGAGACTTGGATGATGCTCAATTGGCTTTCCACTTACACCGCTTCTGCGCGAACGCCTCCAAGGTCATGCACTTGCTACGTACGCTTCCCTCCACTCAATCTGCGGTACTCGCCGCTAGCTTCGATCAGAAGCAGAGGGAAGCGTTCCACCAATTGCAGCTGCCCTGCCAAGAGCGAGCCTGGCTCCAAGCCTCTCTCCCCTTCTCCACGGGAGGTCTAGGTCTCCTGCAAACTTCAGACATTACCGACGCTGCATACGCAGCATCTGTAATTGATTCTTTTGGACTTATTTCCGACCTGCTTACTCTTACACAGGACCGCCACTTGGAATAGATCCCTCGGTCTGCCATCTCGCTCTTGACCTCCCGCTACCCGCAGCTGCCTTAGTCGCTTACAGCTACGGCTCTTTTGGAGCGTGGTTCTTCGCCGGTCCCCGGCGAAAGGCTCCAGTCTGCGATCACAACTGAACTCATGCCATCGAAGTCCGATAGCTTGTTCTCGTCCGCGGCAGCCCACGACCGAGCACGGCTCCTCTCCGTGCGCACATCATCCGCATCGTCTGTTATCTCTTCGCTTCCTCACCCCCACCGCGGTACGTACATGTCCTCTTCTGCGTGGAAAGTCGCCCTGGCTCTACGTCTTGGCATCGCGCTTTTCCCGGGATCTACTCGCTGTCCAGTCTGCTCCCGCCGCTTGGCCGACATCGCACCCGTCTTAGATCCAAGTAGTCAACACGCGTTGACCTGCAAATACGAAGACGGGATGACTCGTCGTCATCACATTCTCCGCAACGTTCTTGCCCGCTACTGCAAGGAAGTTGGGATCGTCGCCCTCGTCGAGCATCCGCTCCTCTACCAGGTTCCCAACTCATCTGGGCATTCGGAGTCCCCGCGCTACGAATGGACATTTACATACCCGCTGCATACGGGCTTCACAGTACCGATATCGCCGTCGACGTTACTGTTGCCCACCCCTACGCACGCCGCCACATTTCGCCAAGTACGGTTACCGCAGGCGCTGCCGCAAAACTCACAGAGCGCGAGAAACATCGTCATTACGGCACTTACTGTAACCAAAACGATATCCTTCTCTTCCCCATCGGGATTGATATATATGGCGCTTTGGGCGACGACGGCAAGGGTTTTTTCCGCCTCCTTGCTTCCTTCGCTGCTTCCTGTCGCGGCTCCTCCCCTTAACAGGAGCTCCGCGACTTCGTTACCCGTTTTGCGATTAGTCTCAAATAATGCAGGCGCGACAGGTTTCTACCCGCCGCCCGCATCCGTAGTTAATTTATGATTAATGTCGCACGCCTCTGTGCGACATTGTAGGACCCATAAAGATCTACCACGACAAATTTAATGGGTACCAACGCACATATCTACCACAGTACATTAACCCCCATTTCCTCACAGTTAAGAACGTACACTCAAAGTGGGTTTCTATCCTGATGTTTTTCTGTGCATACATGGCTAATGCGCATTACCATCTGCCTGCCGAAACATTTCAAGAACATACACACTACTGTACTAGACGACTGTGTGTCAACAAGCTTGTCTGATACAGTAAATGAACCCCCGTGCTTCCTGATAGGGGTAAATCGTCGGAAGAGAGGTACTCAGAACCAACTACCCCAAAGAGGTGTTGCAAGCGACAAAATTGCTACCGCGGTATAGTTGAACGAACAAAAAGGAGTGTATATGGAAGAGAGTTGAGAGAGCTACAAGCAAATATGGAAGTGGCAGGGTCTTTCACGGATGCTCTGGGACTGGCTTCGGAAAAATGTTTCTTGGATCTGAAGTTGACTCTCAACTCCCTACTACTCGGAGCTTGACTTGAAGTTATCTGCCAACTTGCTTGACCTCCGCAAGAGAAAGCAGTTTACTCAGCTTATAAAGACTTTTTGGCTAACCCTAAAGTCTCACAGAAAGATACTAAGAACCATAAAATGCACCAAATGGAATCGTGTGAACGAGAAAGACTAACAGCAGATACTATCAGGATAAACATCTATATTCTTTCCTTAATATCTTACTCCTCTATATCAGAGCCAAAAAGTTCCCCCAAAATATCCATCCCACCCAAGCAGTCCACAAAAATATCCGCGAACGGCCTAGAATTCTCTATTGCCTCCTGCGAAATATCTAGATCACTGAGGACGCCCCCATCTGGTTCCAGATTCGGGACCACCCGGTTCATATTTTCTGGCTCCTTCCCCACTAATCCAGCACTTTCCATGTTTCCTACTCCCTCTTCCTCCTCTTCCTCCTCTTCCTCCTCTTCTCTCTTCTCTCCATCTTCGTCAGAAGAGTCAGAGATCATACTTACTCCCTCAGTCTCCCCTTCATTCTCCATGGGAGCCCCTCCACCGTTATACACTAGTGGCTCCCACGGATCCACCCAGTCTTCCTCTTCCTCCTCCTCTTCCTCCTCTTCCTTCTCTGCATCTTCTGCCTGCTCGAAGCAGTTACGGCGGACCCACTCCCGAACGCGTTCCCGGTCCAACCTTCTACACTAATCATCGTAGTCAGTTGGACCATTTGCCATCAGGGCCAAAGCGTTGAGTAGACGACGGCCTCTGGATAACTTGGTGATGGTGAAGGAATGGGCTGAGGTTGTTCATGTTAAGGGCCGAAAGAAGGGGTGGGCTGATGGGGTAGTTGACGGAGGGGGGTTGCCTCAACGATGTCGATTTCGGACTTTAAATACTGCAACGTCTTCGAAAAGTAAGACGACCTTGGACATGTACAGTAATGGCACCTATTAATGACACAGGGTCTTAAAATAAAAAAATAACCCATGAATTTGCGACACTCATCCAAATTAAAAATATCTTGTAAATTCAGAAACTGTAAAAATATCTTCCAAATTCCGATACTGTACACAATTTTGGTCTTCTTCTAGATTTTTTTCGTGTGCGAATTTGCGCGCATCAGATTGAGTGGAGGGAAGCGTACGTATCAAGTGCATGACCTTGGAGGCGTTCGCGCAGAAGCGGTGTAAGAAGAAAGCCAATTGAGCAACATCCAAGCCTCGAAGGGATTGGAAGATGCGGTCAACTGCGTTTTGGCGGCCTACGGAAAATTGGGAAACAAAAGGGTCCGAGCCAGTCGGGGATCCCAGCACGATGAAACCAGGGGGGGTTCAGAAGGGGCAAGGAAGTGCCAAAGGGGAGCGCGAAGGGGAGAAGCCGTAAACTTGGGTCTTGGCAAGGTTGAGCTGGAACCCTAGTGGACCTCCTTCAAGCTGGATGAAACGGATGGCAGCAGCGGCTTGGGACCGAGGAAGAACAATGTTACCGCCATCTGTGTACCAAGCGTTCAGGGTGCAACTCAGTCGCTGGTAGATCGTGCGGCGTATAACGCCAAGTGTCGAGTGACACTTGGACGCGATTCGCGGAACTAACTCATCGATAAATGCAATAGTACCAAGTGAAGGGGCACCCACAGAATCAAACGCTAGAGATCGAAACGTGAAATTCGGCGTGTATGGTGCAAAAGGTGGGGCAGTTGAGGGAGCGGGGAGGCGTCGGGCGAGGTTCCGTTCACGGTTGTAACCTTGTCGCGGGCTACCACTTCGACAGCGCTACCAGCAACCTGGGTCGCCTTGTTGCGAACTGCGGCCTCGAACGCCAAGAAGACTGTGATGTCACAAGCAATGGGGCGCAAAGTTGTGCCTTCCAGGGTTGGGGGGGTAGTACAACGGTATCGGCGGGCCGGAGCTCATTGTCCGGGACAAGGAGCGGAACCTCGTGCCGAGTATCCAGATCAGCGGCGCAGGTAACGTGTGTCGCAGACGGATAACAGAGCGAGTCATGGCGATGACGACGGCCGAAACTAGGGCAGCAGAGGTCGGCGGCGTGATACCCGAGGGAGTCCAAGGGGTGGTCACAGTGGTGGCAGTTGAGGGGCATCGAGTCATAATACACTGGCAGTCCGAGGTGACGGCGGAGCATGGTCTGCCAGTGTGTTGTGTGCACCTTCACTGCTACCGTGCGGTAGGCGAAGAGAAAGGCCGCAGCGGGGCTGCTGCGGAACGCTAAGCCACGGATCCGATGGCGGACGTCGGCGTCGCTGTGAGCGGTCAGGTTTGGGGCAGTCTCCCAGGATTTGTAGTGGCAATGAATTCTTGTCCGCGCCTCTTGCTGCACCCGTTAAAGAAGCGTTAGAGTGTTGGTTGGTGAAGCAGCTAGAGTGGGAGGGTAAAGGTCGAAAGGTCGACAATCCCAGGGATGGACGGGGCGAAACGGCGGAGCGAAGGCCCAACCTGACGGAGGAGGAAGGACCGCTCACCGCGGAAGCGGGCAGTGTATTGCACAAGCACGCGGCATGGAGAATGCGGAAGTCCGCTACCGTGCGGGCGCAGCATCAATGATGCTTGCGGCTGCTGCGTTGTGGAGGAACGAGGCGATGTTTTCGTGCAGAGGCGTGCGCGAGCAGATATCAAGAAGAAACTTTACTTCATTGAGTATCTTTCGTGTACGCTGCAGGTTTGACTATACGGCTAAGAACTAGCCGGATGTTTCACGTCAGGCACGTGCAGTGGGGCTCGCGATAGAATCGCCATTGCAACAGATGATCGCAGTGTGCAACTTATGCGCTAAATAAATACGTCTGCGGATCACTGGTGTGGTGGTGTGAAACTTCTATGCGATGCGCGGGATGAAGTCTTCGAGGAAAAGATTAGAGGGGGGGATGAGGCAACAAAGTAGTCGAAAGCCAGGGGCTTAAACTTGAATTTCGGTTCTTGGAAGGTGTTGGGCGAAGGGAGTGGGATCCGGCGTACCAGTTTGCGCTCCAAGTCCTTGCCTTTGTCTCGGTGGACAATGTCGGCGGCGCCGCCGGCCATTTGTGTGGCCCTTATGCGCACGCCGTGTTTGAACGGAAAGACAACGGTAAGGTCGCAGGCTATGGGGCGAAACTGTTGGCCAGTGAGCAGGGGTTGTATGGGAATGTCAGCAGGGCGGATTTCCGTTTCCTGGACAAGCAGCGAGACCTCTTATTGGCAGTCCAGGCCCGCAGGGCGAGCAACGTGGTAGGCGAAAACTTTGCGTAGCGCGTTGTGGCGATGCGTGCGACCGAAGCCGGCTGTGCAGAGGACCACAGCGTGGTCCCCGAGTGCGTCCATAGTTTGGTTACAGTGGGCACAGGTGAGCGGGCGAGAGTCATCATATACGAGGAGGCCGATGTGCCGTCGGATCATGGTCTGCCAGTGGGCTGAGGACACTGTAATACAGGAAATGGTCCTCCCCGCGTGTAATAAGGAAATAGTCATCCCAAAGGGACCAGCAACTTAAAAAGATCCCGCCCCTTAATCCGCTTACCGTCCTTTCCAAATTTGTCTACCATCCTCCTTAGATATTTTAATATTGTCTCTTCTCCTCAAAAATACTCCAAATCAGCGTTTTACGGCTTTTCTAGCTAACTTCTTCATCAAATTTATTCTTTATGCAGAAAATTCACGCAAACGCGCTACTTCAACTTCGATTTAAACTTTTTAGTATCGACTTCAGTCCGTCGCTAAGGTGTACTTCAACCCATTTTACCCAACTTTTTTGAGATCCACCAACCCCTAGATACACTAACCTCCCCCTCAAATCCTCTATCCTCCATCTACAATGGCCCCACCCCATTTACAACCAAAATGAACAACATTCGCCCCTCCGCCCCCATCACATAAAATCGCCCATCTCGCCCCTTAAACAGCCTTGCGCTGGGTGCATAGGGCCCGAAGGACGTAGACGACTACCTGCGACTCTAGACGAAGAAGAAGATCATAAAGTTCGTCCGCGAACGCTTCGTCGAGGGTGAAGAAGTCAGCGAAGGTGAGGCGGAGAAGGAAGAGGATGAGCTCAATATGTCTTTTGAGGCATGAGTGACCCCGGATTTATTTTACGGAGGTGGAGAGGACGATGACATGGACGACAAAGAGTATGATGGGGAGTATGGGGAGGGGCGTGAAGAAGATGAGGCAGAGGAAGCCAGTGAGGTGGGGTGGGAGCTGAACAATACGGACCAGGTGGTCCCAACTCTGGAACCGGACGGGGGCATCTTCAGTGGTCTAGATATTTCGCAGGAAGCAATGGAGAATTCTAAGCCCTTCGAGGATATTTGTGGGGACTGCATGCGTAGGATGGATATTTTGGGGAACTGTTTGGCTCTGATCTAGAGGACTAATATATTATGGTAGAATCTAGATGTTATCCTGATTGTATCTTCTGTTAGTCATTCTCGTTCACACAATTCCATTTCATGCATTTTATGGTTCTCAGTATTTTTATTTGAGACTTTAAGTGACAAATTTTCATTACGTTCTTTCGATGGGTGCTGTTTTTGCAATATTTGCAGGCTTTTATTATTGATTTGGTACGTATTTTTTTAATAATAGGAGTACGTTTTTTATTCTCAATTTTAATCTATAAGAATTTATAGGTTTATCGAATGCAGTTCATTCAGTTTTGTTTTTAATTCTAGTTTTTTGAGGCCTACCCAAAAAAGTCTATGTAAGCTGAGTAAAGTGCTTCCTATTGTGTATGTTGGAAAGTTGCTAGACAACTTCATAAGAGATACTTCAGTAGTAACGAAGTTGGTAGTCATCTTCGGGTCCAAAATTATAAACGGCTTTCTAGCCTCGAAGCTAGTTGGAAGAGCCTGTCCCTTTAGGAGTGTTGGGGGATCCACGAAGCCCTCTTCCATTTCAACCTATTTCATTTGCCTTGGGACGTACACAGAAGCAGATCTCTTGTTTGCAAGGCGAAGGTAAACCCTTCCCCTTTCGGAAAAAGTCGGTTGCCCTAGATCTCTCGCCGGTATACAGCACACAGCTACCTTACCATAGCACTTTTGTCGCTCGCAACACCTCTTTTTTTGGATAGTGGGCGTCGGATATCTCTTTTACGCCTACTTTCTCCTAACAGACACCACCGTAGCGGTTGTGGGATGAGCGATGAGGAAAGCGGCGGGGCTGTTCTGGAACGCCAGGCAGCGAATCCGATGTCGAACTTCTTGGGTGCTGTGCTGAGCCGTGTTGGAGTGTGTCACCCACGAGTCGTCGCGCCAGTAGACCCTTTTCTGAGCCTCCTGCTGCACACCTTTTAGGAAGGTTTGGAGGTTGGACGGTTTGGCAGCAAGCAGGTATGGGTCAAATGGGCCGAAGTCGACGGATCACGGACGCCCGGGGATACATTGCAGGAAGTCACGGAATCGCAGCAAGGCTTGTCAAACCAGGAACGCCCTGTAGTCCCGGTATAGATGACCGAAGAGGGCGATGGAACGTTGCGTGGTGTACGATGCCGATCTCTCACAGGCTGGAGCCGCGTCTATGATACTAGCGGCAACCGTACCGTGTAGGAACGTGGAGATGAGGGTGAATCTCTGACCTCCCTGGCGGATTGGTAGTGCAACTTGGTCCCATGCAGTGTCTGACAGGACGATCTCATGTAGCTCCGAGTAAGACGACTTCTGCAAGGCGCCAAAGGCTTGTGCAGCGTGGGCCGAGTTTTGTGGGTCGGCGAGCTGGAAGGATTGCGTGACGAGGCATGCAGACGCGCACAGCTGGTGAATGTGAAAACAGGCGCGGGGGTCACGAACGTGGGTCAGCAGTCGGAGGTTGCGGCGGCACCCATCGACCTTGCTCCGTAGGTATGCATCCGTGAAGGCCCGGTTGCCAGTCGGCGCTCCCAGGAGCTCGAAGCCGTCCTGCGAGCACTTGGACAGAGAAACATTGCGGAGGTAGGCCGTGTGGTACGGCAGGAGCGAGCTCGGCCAGTGAATGCGCGTCTTACTCGCATTGGCAAAGAGGCCAACAGCGGGACCCTAAGCCTGCAGGAGGCGCTGAGTACGGAGCAGACCCCGGAGTGTCCCTATTAGGATCACGTCGTACGCGTAAAATTTGATTCAGCAGAATATTACTGTCATCAGCGATTTTCCGGATTGGTGATTGTATCGTGAGGTAAAACAGCAACATACTGGCCGGGTCGCCCTGCTGGGTGCCCTGAGCACTCATGATGGCCGTGTTCTGGCGATTTGGTATAAGCAACAGTGGCGGAGTGCGACCTTATATCATATTCATGAAGCAGGAAAGAGAAGAAGCGATTGCTGGAAGTTGACACAGTACTGACTGGCGATCATAGAAGAAACTTTACTTCATTGATCCATTGCATCGCTTGTGACGGTCAATTATGGTGTATGTATCATAATGCGTCTCTGCCCTCTCAAGAATATCTGTCTCCGAGCTTACAAGTTTCACGTAGCCACCTACAGATCTCCATCTTTTCCTGTAAAAAGTATTGCCTCTCCTCGCAGTACTGCCTGTACTGAAAAAATATCTCCTGTAACGGTTAGCCCACATAGCTGCAAACCCCTAAATACCCTTCTCAATTCATCTGCCTCCTATTCCATACCAACGTGACATACTTTCATCCACGGAGATGCGGCCAGCCGGTTTGACAATTAGTCTCCAATGGCTATTTATCGCATCCACGGAACTAGTGATGAGGCCTCATTGCCTTATTGAACTTTCCATTTCACCCTCTGTCAGGGGCCTGACATCACTGAAAGAAATGTGACTGCGAAGGCTTTCAAACAGGCTTCTGGGAATAATACGTACAAAATTAGGTGCCTCGATAAGTTTGGATGGCGATTTTGAACTCCATAGAGATCTTCCGTCACTAAATTCCAGTCGTGGCATCAGAACCAATATACCAAAAACACTTAAAAATCTTCGCCACATGTGCATGGTTCTAGATTGCCTCCTTCCAGGCCAAGGTTGGTAGTTGAGATAATAGATGAAAGATAGCTCATTAGAAAAATCCACGTAAAGTAGCCGAAAGGCGACATGTCACGTGGTCCTTGTCCTGTCGTAATAAATTAATCTCCTGGGCCATATTTCTCCCATTTGCGCGCAGCCATTGAGGCAATCAGTCAAATGACTTTCAATAGATTTCTGTCCGTTTGCATAAACATTTACATCGCATCAATCAGTGCTTCCACCGATTTGAATTTCTTGATTACCATTGGTAGCTTGATTTGGAATGGCAAACAAGGTCAGAGTGGTAGCTAGGTTTGTACTCAGGCTTAAAATCGCGGGAGATTTGGCAACAGGAGGAATCATCGAATGTACCCGGCTTTCTTCTTGACCTGTGTCCACTACTGAACAGTCAAGAGATAGATTTCTCTGACTTTTGGTGTCAGCACAGCCTCTCTTGGTTTAACTTAACCCAGATGTAACTTTAAAACTTGTTTCAATCAGAAATTTCCCATTTTGCTGTCACCATTGTGCGAAATCGGCCGTCTCTCCTTCCATTTAACTTTCACGACAGTTAAACTTACAACCTGCGTCTTTCATAACGCCTCATACAAGCGCATACACTTGACGTCAGACGTTAGAAGCCTGACTCGTGTATTAAAACGGTTTCCGGTAATGGTTCGGAGGTCTTGTGCATGGGTCATTGTAGAGGGCTTTTCTTTGCTAGCAGAATGAACGCAGTCTCAAGCAACTGGAATCAGCAAAGAACTAGAAAATTTTAAGCCTGCCACCCCGAAGGAAGTCAGATAGATTAATTATAGATAAAAAGGCGTGATTTAATAGTTTTAAAGTTACTTTTATGGGGTTTGAAAATGTACTCAATTGAGTACACGTATCGAGTAGACAGTTATGTGACACGGTAAAAGGCCCAATCTTCAACACCATTACCATCGATAATTTCTTTTTTTCCGCTGCCTCGGAAGCAATTATTTCCGGTCTGTAGGCTACTCTCAAGTGTTGATGCAAAATTAGCAGTCTTGGCGAGACCAAGCTTTTCCTCAACTGGCGAATCGAACGTTTCCAAGACAGCTCCATACAAATATCCGAATCTGACACAGTCAGATCCATAGTGCAGAAACAAAATATGGCCTATATCAATCCAAAGCCCACACTCTGCGCTTACACAAAAAAAATATACGACTACCACGTCCTCCCCCTCTCGCACATCCTAGAAGAGCTTCATGTTCCTCCAAACTGACTGCGAGCTCCGCTACTTAGCGGAATTATATCGCTCATGCTATCAGTCGCTTTTCCACTGTCATACACAGCCCACTGAAAAATAATTGGGGTCAGCTTCAGAACCTTCTGAAGTACCTAAAAGGATTGGAGACTCACAGCATTCTTTACAACTCACTCCCTTACGAATAAATTGATCACATACGCGGGCGCTAGCTTTGTCAACTCAATCGACCCCAAAACTTATACCAGTATCATTCACCTTCTTACCAGCGGCCCGGCCATGTGGAAATCCAGGAAAAAAAGACTGTCCCCATGTCCACTTCTGAAGCGAAGTTTCTTTCCGCATCCTCCGCAGCATAGCAGTCTTTTTGGCTCTAACTACTCCTCTCTTACATTGGTCACGCTTCGAATACGCCGACACTGCTCGTACTCGAGAACAATTCTACCATTGAGATCGCACGACGGCGGACGTCATGTCCAATGCGGCCTGCTTGATGGCTGGCCTGAATGTAGCGTTTTAAGGGGGTGTAGTTATATCCCCATCACTGTGTCGGTATACTTTTTTGAGTCTATTGTGTTTGTCTGGAAAGCCATAAGATAAATCGGACATATCTTACTAGAGTAAAAAACCCAAACTGATAGGAGTAAATCGTCAGGAGAAGAGATGCTGAGAACCAACTACCCCAAGAAGGAGGTGTTGCAAGCGACAAAGGTGCTACCGTGGTATAGTTGAACGGAAAAAAAGGAATGGATAAGTAAGACAGTTAAGATTGCTCCACGTAAGTATAGAATGGACAGGGTCTACCACTGATGCTCTGTGACCAGCGTAAGGAAAATAGTTCTTAGGTAGGAAGTGGACTCTGTACTTCCTACTACTCGGGACTTGGCTTGAAGTTGTCTGCCAACTTGCGTGAACGCCACAAGAGGAAGCAGTTTACTCAGCTTATGTAGCCTTTTTGGGTATCCCTAAAGTCTCGAACAAACATACTATGTACCAAAAAATTCATCAAATGTAATCTTGTGAACGAGAAAGACTAACAGCAGATACGATCAAGATAATTATCTACATTTCTTCCTTACAATCTTAATCATCGATATCAGAGCCAAAACATTCCTCCAAAATATCCATTCCTCCCAGGCAGCTAAAAATTCTTTATTTTATCCTGTGAGATATATAAACCACTAAATATACCCTATCGGGTTCCAGGGTCGGAACCACCTGATCCATACTGTCCAGCCCCCGCCCCATCATTCCAACACTTTCCATGCCTCCCTTCCCTTCGTCCTCCTCTTCCCCCTCTTCACTCCTCTCTTCATTTTTGTCAGAAGAGGCCGAAAATACGATTAACCCCTCAGTCACCCCTTCTTTCTCCACATCAGCTCCCGCACCGTTGTACACTAGTGGCTCCCACTGTTCCGCTCAATCCTCCTCACCTTCCAATCCTTCCAAACCAGCCTCAAACTCCTCCTCTTCAACCTTTTCTCCTGTCTCGTCTTCCTCTACCTCCTCCTCTGCCTTTTCTGCCTCCTCGAAGCAGTGCCGGCGGACCCACCCATGAATGGGTTCCCGGTCCATTCTTCTACAATAATCATCATAATCGGTTGGTCTATTGTCCATCAAGGCCAAAGAGTTGAGGAGGCTAGGGCCTCGCGATGACTTGGCAATGGCGAGTGACGGGCTGGTCATGTTGAAAAAAAAAAGGGGGTGAGCCGATGTTGTAGTTGATAGCGAGTTTTTTCCCTTAACGATGTCGATTTAGAACTTTTAATAGGGCGACTTCTTCGAAAACTTTCACGGTCTTGGACGAAAAACTGGGAGGCAATGCCGCAGCTTTTAATTTTCATGCAATCAAGGCAATAACTAGAAATCTACTTGATAAAATATCGGAACTGAATTTGGAGGATGAAGCAGATCACGAGTCGAAAGATTTCTTTTTGAGAAAGGAGGGCCAAAAACCACAGAGATAAAATAGAAACGGAGTTGTATAGTAAATTTGGATTAATAGGCGAAATTTTGTTTCATGATTTTGTTCTTGAAACAAAATTGGTGGGAAAAGTTGTTTTTGAAACATTTAGGGATTAAGAAGACAGATGTTTGTGTAGAGGGCCGCTCTCATATAATAAGGACCGTTTTGATAACAAAACTCTCCTCAAATATCTGTTAATTCTAGAGTATGTTCATGTAGCTCTCCACCTACTGCGAACCTACTACCTCTTATGAGTAGTTCCCCATAATTCCACTCTCAATGGAGCTACGGAATTCAACACCGCTGTTGAAGACGCGCTGCGGGGATTGATGGAAGGTTTCTAAACACCAACACGTTTCGTGAATTCCAACTCCCTATTGCGCAGTTTGGGCTTTGAAAGCCAAAACTTGGCACCGGGCCCCGCTCCGCTAAGCTCTTATCGGCGTCTGCCTTCCTTTCCTCTGCATCCCTCACATATTCCCTGTGCTGTACCCTTCTCCCTGTGATACCGAAAAATGCTCTCCAATCTTACACATCCGCAGTTCAGAATCGCGAGGAGTGGAAGAGCAAGTGGCACCCGAGGCGGTTGTTCAGTTCACGGAGTCCGGCCCAATCAAGCGGTTTGGTCAAGTGCATCTCGCTCACCCAACTGGGAAAAAGACCTTTGAATCCATGGCAAAGGTGATAAGAGGACTGTGGCATTCCGAGCCTCGTTGTAGGTGGATGGTTGCAAGAACTGGATTTCATGCAAACCAGCTCCAGGCTCCGGTACCGACATCTCGAACCGCACTTAAAGGACGTGGCTGCAGTTCTATTGCAATGTACCATTGTTTAATCCGCTTCAAAATTCCACCACGGTAGATGCAAACCATTTTTCGATCAGTGCGGTGACCATGCGCTTTGTTGTGCCTAAAGGTCTACCCTAGAATGGCAATCAACAGTGTTGCCGCAGACCTCTCCAAATCCGCTCAGCACGCTGTCCTCGAGCCTCCGGCGTCTGTGAGAGCAATTCCATACAGCGCCTGGTAGCAAAACTTCTATGAAGCGTCGAAGACATCCGCAGCGAGACTAGCGTTGCGGAGGGAGATGCACAGAGATGCGTAAAAGTAACTGCAGTATTATTTTTTGAGAAAATTGTGCAAATATTTATGTCATCAATTTATTACAAGGACATTGGCCTTGTCGAATAAAAAGGGGTTTGAAGCCTTCTGAGAAGGCATCTACGTAGAAACCTTGAGGGATTCCCGGCTTGCCGGGGTGTTGGGGAGGGTACTAGGCTGTTTAGGTCTTATTGTGGTTTTTAACCACCCCTATTCTGTGAAAAGCGAAATTCGCATCTCAAGGGAGGCAGGAAAGCACAATAGACTTTGCTGACATGGTTTGTTACCATTTTTCCAAATCATCCATTGCGTAGTCAACAAAGTTCGATCTGAATTCTTGATTGAAAAGTTCCCCTTGGTACCAATAGTCTTCCGGGTTCTTAGTGTCTACAGGCTATAGTATTGATAAATATTCAGCAAAGGGAGAAAATTTTGTGTTATTTTAATGCATAGAAGATGTGGTCGGTTATATCCACGCGGCTAATGCGTTATGCGGGATCAGCAAAGTATCTGCCGGAAGATTGTTTCAGGGCCTCTGCGAGATGGTACTGAATTAACTGACGATGAGGAGGCTTATGCAGTCGCTGCCCCTTGATCTTCCAATTTTAAGGTAAATTTGAAGAATGCATGATCAAGATCGGAACTAAAAATAATCTCTTTGGACTTTTGTCTCAAAATAACTGGGAAAGCCCCTGAAAAAGAGATGTTTGGTCAAGTTTTAATACCTGCAGGTTCACCTTTAATACTTCTCAGAAGTCTGCGGTCGGTAGAAAAAGTATTTTGGTAGCCTGGTACAGCTCGAGATGACTTGGCATCAACCTCAAAGGGACTAAGAAATGGAAGGATAAGGGAGACACAGGAGTGAGGTTGGCTCACTCTCCGGGGAACATTTCGGGCCGCGTTCAGGGGACATACGCTTGGTAGACGACGGCACGATAGAAACCAAAAGGAATACACCGTATAAACTGAATTTCCTGCCATTTCGAGGAAAAGTTTTCTTGTAAACTTTTTAACCCAATAAGAGCTACTGTGGGTTGTAAGGCGCAGACAAGCAGATATAGGTGTAACTTTGAGTGAAAAATGGGCTGATGCTGTCTTTGTTAAGCCAGCCGCTCCAAACGATGAATTATATAAATCTTTAGATAGCTAGTTGTAGAAGGTAAATATAACCGAATGATAGCCTGAGCAAAGTTTTTCCCGTAAAACTGCTCTTAAATTGTCGTTAATAGCGCTTTCTTAACATTTAGTCGGCACTAGCAGCATACTTTGACAAGATTTAAGATTCAGATTGGTCTGGATGTCATGGTTAAGGAATACAGCTTGCAACTGGTAAAGCGTTGACAAAGTATCGCAGTGTGCAACTAACATGTAACTGTTTCAAGTGTACCACTCGGGTCAAACGTTGCGATAAAAGTTGTAAAGAATAGTTTACTTACAGCAAAGTGCCTTGTAGCCGTCTGCATGAGGTTACCAATAGTTTGAATCTGGTATAAAGTAGAAGCAGTATATTCGTGTAAGGCAGTAATTTCTTTGAAACACCACGTCACAAAGGAGGGTTAACCTACAACAGTGATTCCTTACCTATCTCCCCGAAACTAAGTTTTATGCTCCAATTGTAAATTTGTCCTGTTCCGACTGTGTTCCGGGAGATAGATTTATAGTATTCATTTTATTCTGCCTTTGCCAATATTGATGCCTCATTATTTTTACTTGGAAAGACCATTGTACACTCACGCTGGATTTTTGAAAGTAAAGATAGTTGTTAAAGGATGTGGGCTTGTTGAGTTACTTGTGTGTTTCCCAGGTGAGTCCTGGTCTTCAAGCTGTCTCTCCGCGGCCGGCGGGTGTTTTTCTAAAATAGCTTGATTGAAAGTGGAACGATTCAATGAATTGACCATCAGTGGGGCGCTCAGAGCGTCGTGCTCCTATAGATCGAGCGGTAAATCCCTCTTAATCTGTTTACGGGGAGAACGACTTCGATTCATAGCAGTAAAACAGATAGGAATCTGTAAATGGGGGGTTACTTTACTGTGGTAGATATGTGGGTTGGTCTCCAGTAAATTTGTACCAGAGCGTAGATATGACTCTGGGGGCAAGTGTCCCCTGGCGGGTAACATGTGTTGTTGGGGGAAGTTTTTGAGTATTTTACTCTTGGAAGGTATATCTGATCTATCCTATGTTTTTCTAGAAAATCACAATCGACTCAAAAAGGTAAGCTGGCACAGTAATGAAGGAGTAACTACGCTCTCTAAAAGACTACCTTCAGGCCAGTCATCAAGAAGGCCGCATTGGACATGACGACTACTGCAGCGTGTCTCTGCATCAAAATCCCTCGAACATTTCCGTACGTCTTTTGTTGACCGACAAGATGTTTTTACACGTGAATCAAAAATGCAAAATAAGATAATTTTCACCAATACTAAGCAATCCTAACCAATCAGTAGTAACTTCCTCCTGCATGTTTAAAGCCTGAACACCCCTTGCCATCTTCCTTGTTCCGAAGAAGTAGGTCACATACGCACGATGTCTTTCTCCAGCTGACATCCCTATTCGTCGCGCAACCGAAAATCTACGGATCTGCTCCTGTTCATTTGACTTTCACTCACAACAGAACGAGTGGCCAAGCTTAAACTTTTTACTAAGTTATGAGTCTTTCGTTGTTCTTTAAACACATCTGGTCACACCAGGGTTCATCTGGATACGATAACTGGATTCGCCCTCAGTTTCTCAGCCCTTTCGACGCATCATCGTGACCTTTCCATATGCATCGGCCAAAACGTCCTCACTATGGTACCTCTTGAGGAAAGCGTTTACTATTAATGGTCAATAAACCGGAGCCAGCTCTACTCAGAGTAAAGTTCAACTACCTCACGCAGGCACCTGAATTGGTAATGAAAATCCATCTACCATCTTCCTCTAGTAAGGTGCTGCGGAGAAGAATGGACTGCTTCCCGTCGAAGTTGTCCAGATTTGGGATCAACGCACGAATAGACTGACCAACCTTTGCAAGCTGGGCTATTTCTGAAAATGACATATCCCAACGCATATTAACTAAGTGTTAGGTCCTATAAAATACTAAAGGCTGGGAAAACTCAGTAAGGCACTCATCTGTTCCAGGGCAGAGACCACAGTTCCTGTTCTATATCTTTCCTATTCGGCTGTCTATCATCCACTTCAGAAAACGAAGCTTCAATTTCTCTGGAATTTTCCCTATGAATGCCCCCTCTGCCAATCTGATATCCTTTTGGGTAGAGAATGGACTGCCTTGAAATCTGATATGTTTCCTGGGTAGCTGGTCCGACGATTCGCGGCTCGTAACGTGGCCTTTCAATAAAAAAAGACACTCACAAAGTTTTAACAGCTTCTTTTACCCCTACCGTTTTCCTAATTTACTCAAAGTATGCCTTGAGTTCGTGCAAAGAAGAACAAAATCGGCTACATAAGGAACAAAAAAATATTGGTCGTATAAAGACGCTTGCACAAACAGACTTACGTCGTGGGAGAGAGAAACCCGCAACGCTTCTTATATCGCTGTCTGAGCATATAAGAGTTCTCTGGTTATTTCATCGATAATTTCTCTCATTTACTGCATGTTTAAAAACTCTGTACTGTATGGTTACAACTCTTCATCTGAAAGAAGTCCTGTAAGACTCTAAGTGCCACTCTGAGATTGGCCACCTCGAATCCCAGGCCATGAAGTTGATCTTATGTGCTGTATAGACAGAACCTCTGTAAGTGTTAGGGGACCCTCATATGTGCCCAGTGAATGTGGACCTACAAGAATATTTGCAACAGGGGTAGATAAAGCAGACGGGGAGGTTTTGCATACTCCTCCTGGTCTGACTGCATGAACAGAAGTAACTCTGTTGGAGTGGAAGAGTCGGGCATCGTCATAGCCGGTAATTCAAAAAATTTAATTTAGCAGCTGGTCTTCGGAAATTGCCTTGAGAACGTTCCCAAGATCGTTGATTTTGAGACTTGAGGTGACTTCATACGTAATCAGATACTGAATTGGTCAAACTCAATTAAACAACTTTCTGAGTGAATAGAATGGGTCAATGTTACGATCTTTTCGAGCTCAAGAATACGAGTTGGTCGGAAAGCACTTCTAGGTCGGGAGACCAATGTAATAATGTGTTTGTGGGCAGTTCGGCGTACGTTTGCAAAGCAAAACTCTCGGTTAAGCTTAGGAAGTGCTATACGACCTAGCTGAAAGTTTGGAGTTCAAAAACTACAAAATAATACCACAAACGTCACTGTAATCCATTTTTTCCATGACAAAAGAAAAAGGGAGCATATGAAGAGACATCAAGTAGGTGATGTGGTCCGCAAGAGCATTATGCTAGGGCAAAACGAGGGTTGAATATTAAAACGGTCCAATTTTAGGAGACAGCTCGCCTACCTGAGGCGCTTACTATCGGTCGTCTCAAGTGTTTTAAGTACTTAATTGAAATACAGAACATTTCTTCGGCAGACTGACAGAAAAGGTGAAAAAACGGCTTGTATCGATTTTTCATATCCAGTTGCCCGGATGACTGGTGCAAGAACTGGCAGGTAAGACTAGATCGGTTGCACAGCAACCGATCTACTTCTCGTCCTCGGTGGTGGCGGTTTGGCTAATTATCAATGATTTGCCAGCATATTAGATATTTTAAGGAATCTCAAATTTTGAGTTAGCTCGTAGTGGATTTTCTGCCAGTGACTGACAGCGCTAACTGTTAAAAATTATCTGACAGTATTCATCATTACACCATAATGTAAAAAGGATGCAACAGCAGCTGCAGTATCGAAATGGGCTATCAAAAAACTATAAAAAGCTTAGTATACTGTTCCATTCTACCATATAAAAAGCAGAAAATATTTTTCTTTTTGGTTAATGCATATGTTAGCTGAAAACCACTGAAAATCTCTCGAATCACTCAATAATGAAAGCACCATTTTCCAGGTTGGAAAATAACTAAAACAAATCTTTTAGCAATTTCTTCAGATGAAATAGCTTCAATTTGCTTTATTTCCATTTTATTAGAAACATTTATGTAAAAAAAACACCCAGGTAGTGATTTAAGTGATTTTTTCCTAGTTCATGCTCTTTCATTTCATTTTTTAGAAGGTGACTTATAATATTTTTCAATCAACTCACATAGTCTGTTCAATTTGTATAAAGCCCGCTTAAATATCACCAAAAGGCTTTCTATTATGTTGAGATGACACGGCGTTGCCGAAAAATCAATAAAAGTGACATTTTTTGGTTTACTCATGGTGGAAAGTGCAGTATGTGCTTCAATAAACAGACTTACCATCGCGCTGAATTTTCGAAGAATTTTTCTACTGTTTACCTTCCCAAGGGAACTAATTACGTCTTCAACATATTGAAGTAGCTCCCTGAGGCCTTGTGTCCCGAAAATTAATTACGTCAGACATATCGTAGAAGTAGATAGCCACCTATGCAATACCTGATTGATCTTTGTACTTTCTAGTCTATGAATTTCTCCTCTTGACGAGTATTGTATTGATCGAAAGCTAATCTGTGGGGATCTAAGTTTAATTTCTTTTCATCAGAGGAGTATATCTGCTACTATTTTTCAGTGCTTTATCCACCCCATTATCTTTCTATTTCCGGCTTTTTTGGTGCTTCACAGTCATTTTTGGAGCCGCCCGTATTTGTTTGTGTGCAATGTGTCCCTGGCTTAGCAGTAGTCGTTGTAACCTGCAAAACTGAAACGCTTCACTGTAAGTTGTTCTTGAGGCCTCTGGCAGATAAATTCCTTGTTGACAAGTGACTTTACTGTATTGTACTGTGAGCGCAATTGGGGATATTTGATTTTTGGTTTCTTTCCAGAATTTTTTTCATCTTTCTGATTTCTGCACATCTCTCCTCTTTTTTCCCTTTTCAACAGAGCACCGTTCTCAATCTACTGTTTCCCGACCTCTCCAACATTCCGGCTTCCACAAGCCCCCGGCTTCCACAAACCCCCGGTTCCCACAATACAACGGCCTCCAAAAGCGCTCCGGCCTCCACAAGTGCCCCAGCCTCCAAAAATTCCGGCCTCCAACATTCTAGCCTTCAAAAAATCCGGCCTCCGAACATTCGGACCTCCCTAAGTTCCCCGGTCTCCGAAAAATCCAGCCCCCGAACAATTTAGCCTCCAACTCTCAGCTTTCCCCAAGATTTCCTGCCCCAGCAAGCGCTCCTGTCTCTCCAAGCGGGCCGGCATCCGATAAATCCGGCCACCTTACTCTTTTTTCTACCAACGCTCCAGCCTCCGGCCTCCCCAAGCTCTCGGTCCTTAAAAACTCTCGGGTCTCCTCAAGCGCTCCGGCACACACAGCATTCCGGCCTCCAAATCCTCCGGCCCCATTGTCTGCTGCGCTCATCTCCACACGCCGCCCTCCGGCAACTGTTCCCCCTGCCCTCTCTTCTATCTCTGCACACTGCTGCCTCCTACCTTTGGCACCAACGAACGACTTCATTGTGGTACCAAACCACCGGTATACGTAGGTGTCATCAGGCAGCGTATTAGTGTGCGTTGCCATGAGGCGGAGCTCGTAGAGCTGTTTCTTCGGATCGGAGCGTGGTTTTTAAGGTGTCGGCGCACGGCACGGTGGACTAGATTGGTTTTTTTCTTCCTCATTTCCTCTCCCATCTTGGCGTTCGACAAACCCCTGATCCTGGTAACCGCTTCCAACCTACCCTGCCTCTTTCTTCTCCTATCCTTTCTCGCCATAGTTAATGACGAGCACTAATGTTTGAGTAGCTGTGCAGGACGCTTCCAATAACTAACAAGCTTCTGAGATGGAATTTGCTTGCGTGTGATGCGACCCGCGGACGAAATCAACTCGTACCGCGGGTAAACAGCCTTGATCACACGGATATTTCCGTAGAAGTACGAATCAAACGCGGCCCGTTTCCTGTTATTATTGAAGTCTGTTCCATTTTCCACTAGCAATTCATCTCCCACGTCAAACTGCTTCTCCTTCCTCGCACTCTTCCTTCCTACGTGATCCTTCAAGCAATACTTTACTTGCTCGCCGGACCTCGGCGTCTTCTTATTTAATGTTGCGATAACCAACGATGGAGGAACATTCGGTGCCTTGTTCGTGAGGTCGTCGATTTCATTATGTTGTCTTTCCGCTTTTTGTCAGGGGCTGGCCTTCAGCATTCCTTTTGGTTGAGGCCACCAAATCCCTGTTCTGAGACTCGTGAACGACTGCCACGGGCTCTTCGTTTTCCTTTTTCTTCGATTTGACCTCTTCTCAGGACTCGACCTTAACTGCTAAAACTCCGGCTCAACCATCGCCGTTATGTTGCCCCATGGGCAATAAATCTTACTATTAATGGCCTTTCCTTCATGAAAGTTATACTTAGTGTTCCTCGGGGATTTTGAGGGCCTTAGATTGCGCAGTGAAAATTGTGCCCGTAATAGCTGCAACTGAAGCCCTCTTTGACGGGCGCTGCTGGCCCGACCTTTTCTGTCTGCTTCTTCACGAACAAGGAGAGCTTTGAGAACTGACAAGCGAGCCAGTCGACCTTTTTTGAGCTGGCGTTTTCTTCTCGGGAACATCAGGCCGCTATAGAATATTCTTCGGGACCACAGGCGATTGCAATTCTTGTCCGAAGTTTTCAAAAAATTACCTTCTGACATATGACAAAGTCTCCTATCGCCTTTTTCAGTCTTTTATAGTCTAATGAGGTCCATTACAGCACTAACTGCGCCAACCCCGGGTGTCTCGCGACTCCTTTCTGAAGCAACCCAAACGACGCCGCATCATTGAAGCCCACCCTCCTTTACAGGACTTCATTCTTCCTAGCGGGCTGCCTAAGTCCTCTATCTCCAACCAGGCGACTACATCTTTGTTAAATTCTGCCTCCGTGTGATCTTCTTCGAAAACTTGACGAGAACCTTGCTTTTCATAACATCGAACTTCTAGGCCTCCTCAGTGAGGGCTCTATCCTGCGCTAACGTCTCGTCGTACCATTCGAATGCCTTTCCCTCCAGGTGGCAAAGAATCTTGAGGGCCTTCTCGTTGTCGTTTTTGCCGCGCATCACAATATTTTCGTACGCAATAAGGAAGCACGAAACATCGGATGATGGGGATCCGTTAGAAGAGATATGGGGGGGGTTTGGTCATGAAGGTCGACCTTAGATACGGTACCATGAAATTTTTGTAGTTTTACTTTCATTCATGGGCTAAGCGTAGTCTCTACATTCCCTTTTTTCTTCTCTGTAAGCTTCACCCTCCATTTCCTTTTGTCTGCTGCCAGGTACCTACGGAATACAGTAGCGAACCAGCCTACGCCTTACCTTGTGACATGTGTCCAAAGGCAATATTTCTATTAATGTTCGCTCTATCTAGGCTATAGAATCTATAGATATTTACTGCTTGGGATATTTCTGGATATTCTAGAAATATCTTCATCCTAGTAGACAACTTCCCGCGCATGTCAGGGCTATACTGTGATGCCAGGATTTTGTATAAGTAGTGCGACCGTCACGCTCGCGCGAGAGAAAGGGAGCAATCGATTCCTTTATCTCCAACCCAGACCCAGTTGGCAAAAACACTTCTGCTTTTTCAGAGTCGCCCGCAAGGGATACTCTGCTTTTTATCTTCACATTCACCAGACTAATAAGAGCTGAAATTGTGCCCTTCCTGGCGTCTGGTAAAGAAGGGCCAAATTTCATGAATTTGCAAATTGTGTTGAGGCAAATGCAGTTGGTCCGAATTGCGTTAAAGTGTAGTTTGTAGCTTAATAGAATGGCGACTTATCGACCCTGCTTTGCCGTATGTAGTCACTATTGGTTTTATTATTTGGCCAATTATTATCTAGCGCGAAAAAATAAGTCTTCCTCCTTTAATAGTACCATGACAAAAAGTCTTCAGTGATTTATTGACCCTGTAAAGAGAGGTCTTGTTTTACAAAGAATTTTCCAAATCATTGCCATAATGGAATCAGCTCTTCGCACCCTGGCAGGTAGTGTCCTACACAGCGGCATATTCAAAGATTTGCAGCTACTCCTCCAACCAATCCCAGACAAGCACCCCACACTGGGGCCCGGTCTCACATCAGAGGCAAGCATAGCACCAGCCGCCGTTTTCGCATCCAGCGCTCAGACCAACAAGCTCTTCAGGCGTTTGCTAATCCGACCTATTAACGAGTTGGCCCCATACGAAGAGGCAAAAGCCGCATTAAGTGCGTGGCCCTCCTCCTGCCGCCCACACGATTTACTGCCATTCAGCATCTGACCACCCACCCACACAAAAGCAGCTGACTGATGTGTTCCACAGGGCACTCTACGAGGAGCTTCCTCTGGGCGACACCTGCACAAGAGCTTTTGGGGTATATATGAAACTACCGGGTGCCAAAGTCTGGGTCGAATGCGTTCCTAGCTCAGGTCTCAAAACCGCAAATAGCATGCAGAACCAATTTGGCTCCAGTACTTTTCTCCGCCGCCGCCATACTACATAGGCTAATGGGAATATCACCCTACTTTCCACTTGCAGAAAACTAACACAAACATTTCCCCTCTTGTCAGGTACCCCTGTTCGCACCAGGAACCCTCTGCCCGAAAGCTCCTTACCCAGAAACAATGGACGTCCATGGATACCATCTGATCCATTGCAAGCACCGCAAACAAAGAGTCCCCCGCCACTACGACTAAGTGTCGTTACTGGGAAAGAGGTTGCCGAACCCCATATCGCATTCAGAAGCAGATGTTCGCCGAAGAATTCGACTTCATGCATACATGGAAACGCAGACAGAGGCCTTCCTCACCGGACACCCCGCTGTAGTCAATCGAACGTCCAACTAGATATGGACAGTGATGCTACGCCTTCACCTAGAAGTTCGCGTGTTTGACGACACTGCACTGCTGCGGTGCGCTGAGTGCCATAGGCCCATGGATCTCTTCGGAGACCATGCAGCAGAACTTTGTCACAAAGGTTCCGGGTGGACCAACCGGTACACAGCAGTTATGGGAGTACTTGGGAGAGAGCTGTTTAAAACAGCAGGAGTTGGCGTCCAATATGAGGTCAAATACCTACCCCCCGGACTGAATGCGCGATCCGCAGATATTCTGGTCACCCGCGATCCGACGCATTGAACATCCCGCCCCATCTTCCAGTGGCCTACGACATCACCGTATCCTCGACATTCCAGGAGTGCTATATGTCAATGGTAGCACTAAAAGCGCGAGCCGTTGCCAACGCAGCACACAAGCGAAAGAGGAGGGACCTAGCCACGAAAGTGGTTGCCATTTCTGGCGACTTCCTGCCTGCAATATCAAGATTAGGATGTGATTCTGTGACGCTGGCTTTTGACTCGTTAAGATCACCTTCTGAGACATCATCAAAGGTCATAGAGAAATACGCGGCAGGTGTCGCATCGCGCAGAGGATTTTCTACGGGACAAATGAAGACCCGCTTATAGCAGAAACTAAAGCTGCGCTATTTGGTCCACAAGCGCGGCGTCAGTAATTTGTCGTGCCCTGCAACACACAGAAGTTAGCCATTCTATTCAAAACTAATTTTGTAGCGACTTCACAGTTTTGCACATACGTACATATTACAGTGATAAATACAATACCTCTTTCCTTCCCCATTGCTGTGTCGTTATACCCTTTTTGAGTCGATTGTGGTCGTCTGGAAAACCATGGGATAGATCGGATATATCTTCCAAGAGTAAAACACCTAAATCTTCCCCCGTTACTGGGCAGCGACCTCAATCTTGACGCAAGGCACTCTCCCCTCGAGCCAAGATCACTATTGCATCTCCCTCCTGTCTCTAACCCCAAACGGCGTCTATGATACACACCAAAGTCCAACCGAACAAGATTCTCCGCATGCATTACAGTATTTCTCTTGTAAGATTACCCTGAAAACATAGCCCACTAGGCGGCTTTTATTAGTAAGGAGTCTTAAATAAATGTTCACCATACCAGGGGAACACAAAGCCCGACCAGATATTAAGGCTACTGGTGCTACCGGGGTCACCAATTACCTCGATGCAACATTTGGCAACCCCTTGGCACCCTCTCGTCGGAGGATGCCCTCACCGGCTTGAACGCCGCCTATACGGAAAAGCTCCGGAAATACCAGGACTTCATTTCGATTGCCGCGAAGGAATCATCTGCTTCCCGTCACAATCTCAACCCTCCGCGGCTGGCACCCAGAGTTCTTTTCCCTCGTGAAGAAGCTCACAAGCTTTGTCGCCAATCGTGCCAAGGACCAATTCTGATGTGCGCTAAAATTTGCCTACGAAAAAAATTCTATAAGAGGACCAAATTTGGATACAATATCGGAATTTGGAAGATATTTTTACATTTTCTGTATTTGCAAGCTATTTTTACTTTGGATGAGTGTGGCAAGTTCATGGGTTGATTTTTTTATTTTAAGACACGGTGTCATTAATAATTACTGTACACGTCCCAGGTCGTCATACTTCTCGAATACGTCGCAGTATTGAAAGTTCGAAATCGACGTCGTTGAGGCAGCCCCCCGCAATGAACTACCTCATCGGCTCACCCACTTTTAGCTCTTAACATGACCAATCTCCGCCCTTCCCTCACCATCACCAAGTCTTCCCGAGGCGGTCGTCCACTCAACGCTTTGGCCCTGGTGGAAAATTGTCCAACCGACTACGATGATTACTGTAGAAGGTTGGACCGGGAACGCGTTGGGGAGTGGGTCCACCGTAACTGCTTCGATCAGGCAGAAGAGGAAGACGAGGATGAAGAGGAAGACTGGGTGGACACGTGGGAGCTACTAGTGTATGACGGTGGGGGTGCTCCCATAGAGAACGAAGGGGAGACTGAGGGAGTAATTGTGATCTATGACTCTTCTGAAGAAGGTGAAGAGAGGAGTGAAGAGGAGGATGAGGAGGATGAAGGTGAGAGAGACATGGAAAGTGCTCGATCAGTGGGGAAGGAGACGTAAAATATGGACCAGGTGGTCCCTACTCTAGAATCGGATGGGGGCGTCCTCAGTGATCTAGATATTTCGCAGGAGTCAATGAAGAATTCTAAGCCGATCTCGTATATTTGTGTGGACTGCCTGGGTGGAATGGATATTTTGGGGAACAGTTGGGCTCTCTGATATAGAGGACTAAGATACTAAGGAAAGAATCTAGATATTTATCCTGATAGTATCTGCTGTTAGTCTTTCTCGTTCAGACGATTCCATTTGATGCATTTTTTGGTTCTTAGTATGTTTCTTTGAGACTTTAGGGTTACCCAAAAAGTCTATATAAGCTGAATGACCTGCTTCCTCTTGTGGAGATCAAGCAAGATGGCAGACAACTTCAAGTCAATTCCAGAGTAGTAGGAAGTTGAGAGTCAACTTCAGACCCAAGAAACATTTTTCCTACGCTGGTCGCAGAGCATCAGTGGTAAAATCTGCCCCTTCCATACTTGCTTGTAGCCCTCTCAACTGTCGTCCCTATCCACTTCTTTTTGTTCTTCCAACTATACCACGGTAGCACTTTTGTCGCTTGTAACACCTCCTTCTTGGGGTAGTTGGTTCTGAGTATCTCTTCTCCCGACGATTTACCCCTATCAAATTCCCCAAAGTCAAGGACACACTTCTTCAGCGGCATTCTGCGTTAATGGTTGCTTGGCATGTCTGCTGACAGGGCTCGCAGCAACTTTTTTGTCGCCGTTCCATAGCATTATTTTTTTCTCCGCCCCCGCCATACTGCACAGGTAATGGGAATTTCTCCTTGTGATCCGCTCGCAGTAAATTAACCCATTTAACAGACTATTATTAAGTATTCGACATCCATCCCTTGACCCCCGCCCGCCTCCCCTCCCTGGCGCGATGCTCTCTCAAGCCCCTTAACCATGCTCGCCCTGGCAATTACACTCGCTTTGCCGAGTTAATACGTTCCAGGGGTCCTGGGCATCGCTTCGTTTCCCTTCAACTCTCCCCGTTCGGGGGCTGTCACCCGACCGCTCGGGACTTCGCCTACCGGGTTGCGACTGGCATTGCCGCACGGGCACCCGTTCCGATTGCTGATGCGCAGCAAGCAACGTTCGCTCGTCACGCGGCAAGGCTCGTCCAGAATAACGCCAGGTGTTTGTTGGAAGGAGTTTTGAGCGAAACTTAACGCCCCAACTTGAAATTGTGTATATTCCAGAGAACCTCCGTTCTGAGGGTATTTACAGTAGTAGTGGTTACTCTACTTACAGTAACCTTCGTCTGCGATTGCTCTTCGCAGGAAAATTAAGTATACTGTACCTGTAGATACTCTGGGACAAACTGATGGTACCGACGCCCGGTATCTGCAGCAGCTCTTGTTCTGCACCCCGACGGCGGGATGCTATGAATGAGTTGCAAGTGTTTCTCTTTGTCTGTGTCTGCCCTTTTTCCCTCTCCCAGGTGTGGGGTTCGAGTCCACAGAATTTTTTGGATATTTCACTCAGGGAAATATAACTAGTATTGCGCAGTAGAATCTAAGAAATAAAGCAAAATTCTAGAAATACGTAACACTAAAAAGATAGCATCGCGAGAGGCTTACAGTAATTTCGGCATTGTTGTACAGCTCATATGAACTGATTCACAGCACCAACCCATTCAAGTAAACACCGATTTAATTAAACGTATAGTTGGGACGTGCGCAGTCTGCAGTAGACACAGAAGAAGACTTTACCAAGCAGGTAAGGGGGGCTAGCGGCCCTCAAAAGGGGAAAAATCTATCCGAGCCAGGAACGGTTGAGTAGTCGTCGGTTGATCGCGACAGAAGTTCGTTGTTGTATGAGCGAACTGATAATCATGAACAAGCGATCGCGCTCGAAGGCAGGGCTACTGCCTTTCCGTAGAGCGATGTACTCAGCAATTCTGGACAGACCTCGTTCGGCACCGGAACCGGCAGACCCGTATATATCGAAAGCCATCGGGTGGAAGTCGATACGTAGTTCGGCGCAGAGGTGGCCATAACGGAGAGATTTCGCGCGCTCAGATGCAGTAAGGGTACTGAATGCATTAAAGTCCTTTTCTAATTTAACCCAATCATTCCCCTAAGCATAAACTGATGAACTGGGAAAGGGGGTTAATTTACTGTGGTAGATATGTGGGTTGGTATCCAGTAAATTTGTACCGAAGCGTAGATATCGTATCATTGTCAAGCCAATTGCGAAACCGTACGATGCGTAAACTTATTCTTATATCACTGGTGTACAGTCCAAATGCGCAACGTTGCGGAGTACCTAAAATTAAGTTGGAATTGGGTGACTAAGGTCTGCGTGTTGCGGTGTGCGGCAAATTGCGGAAGCTGCACAAGTTGACCAGATTGAGTAGCTAAGCTTCTGATACAGGTTTGTCTTCTCTCCTCCCAAGTTGACCAGATTGAGTAGCTAAGCTTCTGATACAGGCGAGTCTTCTCTCATCCCGTCGAGCATCCGCTACGAGACGCTACTGCTGCCGCGTACGTCTCTATAACCTTGGATGTTTCTAGAGAGGGTGTTCCTAACGAGTCGAAGGCTAGTGGTACAAAATCCCATCCTAGCCTTGGTCGTCCCGGCATTGCCTCGCCTGGAATCGCTACCACTTTCGTAGCTAAGTCTCTCTTCTTCCGCTTTCCTGCTGCGTTTGCAACAGCTCGCGCTTCGCGTGCTGCCATTGACTTATAGCTCTCTTGAAACGGGGATGATACAGTCACGTCACGTCCCCTAAGCATTGTCTTTGTTATGAAATATCTGATTTAATCTTCGCTAGGGTAACGCTACTTTACAATTTACCGGAGCAAACGTTTCTGGTGCTAGAATTTCCTTTTCGCGACTTCGAATTCTACCTTCGCTAATGGACAGAATTAGCTGTGTGTTCACGAGAAATTCGTCGGATTAATCCTACGCTCAAGTACGCCTTCCGGTCTCCATCCACCTTCAGTTAATCTCTTTCCCAAGAACGAACTTCGAAGACCCTGAAAACCGCTGGCAATCTTGTATCGTTTTCGTCAGGTAGCCCAAACCAGTTCCCCATTGTCTCGCAGTCAAACTGCACCCACATGGGTTTATGCCAAGAGGTGTTCTCCTCTTCCCTTACTAATACTCCATCGACGTACCATCTCACTGCCTCCCTCGTCCTCTCAATCCCCGCCACGAAAGGTCGCTTAGTGAGATCAAACCGCAACCTGTCGGTCTTCGGATTACTCCTCTTGTTCCGCAGATTTTGCCCACGGACTCGGAAAACGTGCATGTTCATATGGTACTTCCCTTTTTGCCCGTTGGCATTGCTGGCCTCGAAAACGTCAATCTCGTTCCAAGTCTCCCTTTGATTGTGCACCATCCAAAATGCAGAGCTCGTAATACTGTCTGCAACTTGTACCACTGCCTGAACAAACCCGAACCCGATCATCCCTTTCGACCTCACAAAAGATGTAGAGAAAGTGTTGTACTTTGGGTCGTACCGTGCTGGAGGATCTTCAAACCTAGACCACAACTCTAACGCACCATTCTTCACCTCAACATTCTTCGGATTAAACCACCCAGGCGCACGCCCCTTCCATGTCGGATTTGTTGGCAGCCACTTTGTTTCATCCAGCTTGTCCCCAGCAAACGTGTCCGTAAACTGCGGTAGCACTTTCCAATTCCCTGGGGGCCCCATTGGCTTGTCAATTGAAGGATTCGGGAGAGCTCTGGCAGCAAGCGGCATTGGGCGAGATCGGACCATCGGCGCCTCTGGAGCGGTGCTAGTCTCTTCTTCCACTGCCATCTCCGCTCCAGTTCTGTTTTCTGAGACGGTTTTCTCATCGGCTGGAGTGGACGGGGCCGCCTGGGGAGTCAACAATGCCTCTTCGGCGCTTCGAGGTTTCCTGCGAGCTCTCCAGGGCTCCTCGCCAAATAACGGGAGACAACTCATTGTGTTGTATGGCTTCAGTGAGTAACCGAGCTAAATGCTTCCCGTGATGGACGAGACTTCTGTTCCATGAATGTAGGAAAGAGCAACGACGCTGGGGATGAGTTCCTGTTAAATATTCATCAGTCTGGTTTCGGTTATTGCGTTAACAACTGAAAAACATGCTAACAGTTTGGATATTCCCAGGAAACCGCTAATGTCCGCAGGTGAGGGTCAAATACCTACCTGTCTTATGCATTTTGAAACCTCCTATCGGTTGATATTACAATGGGGCCAGAGCAAATGGAATTCGAAGGTGACGATATGGACTTGAACCTTGAGGAAGGTAAGGCCCTTCGACCTGTCCCGTAAGGATTTGGTGATCAGATAAGCACTATGGCCTTAATGGGTCATGTTTGCTCGGAAAAGAACAATAACTTGTTGCACTCCTTTTAGTTTTATCCCTAGAGAGGGGAATCGGATATTGCTCCAACTATTTTCTTCAGTTATTAGATATTGGGAGTTTTGGTCAAAGAATGAGTGAGTGAATCGTTCCTTCTAATGTTCATGTTGCTTACTGCGGTATATTCAGCCCGAGCCCGGATGAAGACCCGAAAACAAGATGACCGAGTTACAAAAGGTACGCGCATGTCCTTTCGAGGGGCAGGCGGTTTTAACCCTTCACGTATTGTCCAAAATAAAAGGTTGGTGGATCGGGAATGAATGAATTTGCGATGCGCACAAACTGATACAAGTTTCGGGGCCGTCTTGAGGGAAATAACCGTGAGTGGCAACTGAATGAACATCACGTTCGACAGTTCGAAAACTGGCGTTGACTTCGACATTCTTTCATTCAATGGGCGCGACGGTAAAAACGACGGGGAAGGGCTCTTGGATGTCAAGCATAAAGAACCGAGCTGTTCATGATAGAAATGCCCAGTCATTGAAGCTCAGGTGCCAAGTATGGCTGCAATGAGATTCTTCGTAACGTGAAGCAGTGTGAGGCCAAAATGTCTGACAATATTTAGGGGCATCTAATTGAGATTGGCAAATTGGGATCTACTGCTGATAGAATGCGGTACTCGGCCCAAGGGAGGAATGTTTTTGGGTGCTTTTCTTAGACTTGAGGAATACTCTGTTGCGGCAGTCTGGTATATAGCATAGCAAAATCTGACGAAAAGTTGAAACGCAATATTGTGGCATGTTTGTACTCTTAAGGCATGAATCACGCTGAATTTCGCAAATTGCAAACTCCAAAGTTTGAAAAAGTTAACATTATCTTGTCGTGCTCCTGTACAGGACGCTGAGAGTACCCTACATGCACGCAAACCCTCCCAGCGGCATCCTGAAACATAGGCCTCAACTAACATATTCCTGAATCTCAGGCTGGAGTAGCCAACCTCGTTCATAGTACAGACCTCCGTCGCATCTAATGCGATCCCCGGTATCTACAGTACAGTATACACAAAATGCTATAAACGCAGACATGAGACCATCTCCTGCTTGCTGCTTGAAGGAAAAATCGAGAATAAACAATTGCCGGTACTATGCGGAGGTCAAAGTGGTCTCATTTAAACTCTTCAATTCCCGGGGCACTTTTTTGCTGTGTAGTCGGGTATCGGTGCCATGCCCTGATGTAGTATATTTCAAAATTCTCCCGTTCTCCAAGGTCCCTGTGCTCTGGCATGCCGAAATCCTCCGGTACCGTTTCCAGCTTGAAGGAAACGCGCATTGGAGAGTGCCAATGTCTAATTATCAACAACAAACGGCAATCAGACCTATCAAGTTAGAATTAAAGTCCAAAATATACTAATCTTAGCAAGGTCCGCGCAAGATGTACCATGGACAAGAGGGCTATGCAATATTCAGGCCTTGACTTACTTATTCTCTAAATGCCGAATCATATGTCCATCGACGTAGGTCTTTAAGTAATCCGGGGTCCAATCGATACCGACCGTGACCGGGCTCTCCGGCATGTCAAAGATAACCTTCTTCAATGGATGGCTTACCTCGTGAACCTCCCCGCCATCAGTTGTCTGAGAAAAGCGTGCATCCATGTAAACCAATTCCTTATGCTTCCAATGGAAGAGTATGAGAAAACATCGACTTCCACATCAGCAGCATCTTCGCGATTCACCAAGCAAAAGCGGGAAGCCAAGGCTGTTTTGCTGGCACGGAAGCAACATTCAAAGTATCCATACAGCAATGCCTTACCTTGATTTCGAAATTTGTGTTCGTCAATACAGGAGGGGATCGGCCAGTAACGCAGGATAGCTCGCACGGACAGGTCAGTCTACGATGGTGCAAAGAGGTTCCACCGAGCCTTCCAGGCTGGGTATAAACGATCAGGTATTACTTACGTGAACAGATGGCGGCTGTGGTCCATTTTGCATATCCCGTTGGTGCGCCCTGTGGTAAGCCATTGCATTTCGCGGTTAAGTGTAAGACTTGGTCTCGTGTTGATACATTACCTGGCACAAAGAGGCCTGGCTTGGTTCCGAACGAGTAGGGAGAATAAGGAAACCATTTTTGTGATTGAGTTGTGTGCCGCGGAACTCATCGGTAATCTATACTTGACGATGTAGTACGGAGTAGACGGAAAAAAATGTTACAGAAATGAAATCGGATGAATGAACTGTGTTAGCCAGCCAGTGTTGCGGACACATTTGGTGGATACGACGGTGCGGCATTCAATTCAAAGTATTGCGAGAAAAACGGCAGAGAGAAGATTTGGCGAGGACTTACCTCTGGGACACGACGCCATTCATTGCGAAAACCCGCCCAGACGATGGGTTCGAGCTCGGAATGCGGACGTTGTGTGCAGCCGCAGCCGAGGAATCGGCTCATTAGTGGGGACGGAGGGGTGGTGTCCGCAGAAGCGGTGGTGAAAGAATCAAGGGGAGGGGAGGATCAGAGAAAGGAGGATATCATGAACGGGACGAGGGTAAGGGGGCGGTGGAAAAGATGTGTGGGTTGGCGATGGACTACATTGTGGAGGAGTGTGTTGGATTCTCGATGACGGTTATTTTCGAAGGATGGGTTTTGGGACATAGCGATTATCGGGGCGGGGGTTGGAGGAAATCTGTTGAATGAGGGTTGGAGCGAAGGGAGGAGGGAGGGGTGGGTTTTTGGCGGGTTTGGTGTACAGGAATGATGATAGGGGCGTTGTGGGGCCATGGCTGAAACAGTGTAGCGGAATGTGAGAATTGGGCCTGTGACGAAAGGGCGAATTTGAGGTAGATTGAAGGGTCGATGTAGAAGACGTTGACACATCATCGTGCTACTTGTCTGGAGCGAGAGACTGGAATTGACCGGTAATGGACACTGAGGAGTTTTGGATATTGGTGCGGTGCGGTGCAAGCTTTATAATGACGTCACGCTAGTGATGTCGGTGAAGCCAGGGCAATCATGTTCATATAAGCGTCCACTCTTTCAACTTGGTTGGCCCAAATCTTGGTGTTCAGGCCGCTTTGGGTGACGCCATCAGGCATTTAATGGGTTTGGAAAGATAACTGGCAACTCATTCACTTTGATTCACATAAATCCTTCACTGCTTCCTCCTTTGATGCACTTTGTTTATCGATAGGCTTTATATTAGCAGTCAAGGACTGCAGTTAGCTTTTCCTTCCGTAAAACATTGGAATGGCTCTCACGGAAGTTTTTGTATTCTTGAATGATGAGGAAAGGGCAATGCACTAAGGAGGTTTGTAGTTGCCTAATCGTTGAGCTGCACCTGTGCCAGTAAGATTGTAAAATTTGTTGGATGGACCCTCTCAATTATTTCCAAAATACTCGACAGTAATGTTTCCTTCAAAGGGAAGAAAATTGGGGTTATTTTAATTAATGTAAGGAATGTGGTCACTTTTATGACCGCTGCAAGCGCGTGACGCTCTCACTGTATAGTAGAGTGTCCGACAAGTTCGCCGACGGCGTTGAGTACATCAACAAACTTCCTCTCACAACCTACATCATTCGACGGCTCTTGAATTCACCGTTCCCAATCCCTTCCACACCTTTTGACCCATTTTAACACACCGAATCCCTCGCGCCCCACCATCCCTCCTGCCCATGGGACGCAAAGGAAAACGCTCTGACCTCGGCCGCGCAATCGCACGCCGTCAAGAACGCGATAACAAGAGTCTAGAAACCTCGCTACCACTCCTGCCGCACAACGCGCCGCCGCTCTTGGTCGTCACACCCTCAATCATGACGACAGATCCAAACTCCAGTCTGTGCTTGACGCCACCGACCTGGAGGAACTCATGCTCAATGCCACTCTCGCCAATGCAGACTTTCCTCGGAGAGGTATCCAGGCCCTGTTGCACCGCAGACGGTAGTTGTCACCCCTTTGGCGAGGGAGCCTGGTGCTTTGGATGGTGTGGAGAAGGAAAAGAGACGGGAGTTGGACAGTAAGGTGCTGAGGATTCCGAGAAGGCCCGCTGGGACGAGAACACCACAGCCCACGAATTGCTGAAGACAGAAACGGACGAGTTTTTGCGCTGGCGTCGCGCCATTGCAAATGTTGAACAGGAGCATGAGATGTCTGCTACTATCGGCGGTCCCATGATGACTCCGTTTGAGAAAAACTTGGAGGTTTGGCGGCAACTCTGGCGCGTTGTTGACGCTCTGATGTCGTCGTTCAGATAGTTGATGCCAGGAATCCGCTCTTGTACTACTGCCATGATCTCTATCGCTATGTTACCATTGAAATGCGGCGCTCTCATTTGCTATTGTTGAACAAGGCGGACTTGCTATCGAAGGCTATGATTACGAAATGGGATGCTACTTCCGCACCCGAGGATTGAACGTTAGGTTCTTCTCCGCTTTCAAGGCAAGTGTTAATGAGATTGTAGATGACGATCGCGTAATTGGTGCGCAGCAACTGATCGATCTCTTGCACGGATTCGAAAGATGCGCCCCGCAAACGCAGGAGAGCCAACGCCTCGTCGTAGGAATGTGTGGTTACCCTAACGTGGGAAGTCGTCAACAATCAACGTCCTTCTTGAGACTGTGGCCCGTGCTCAAGCGCCCACCTCTGATGAATCCCCGTCGTCGCAACTTGCACCGGCCCCCGATTCCAAACTTGAACCGTCAGATGCCAAAGTAGACACTGAGGCACGTCTCGAGGAAGAGATGGACTCTGCGACCCAGTTGGCACCAACACCGCACATCAAACGGGTGGCGGTGTCATCAACACCGGGCAAAACAAAGCATTTCCAAACGCTTATACTTACACCGTCCGTCCTCTTATGCGATTGCCCAGGATTAGTGTTTCCCAACTTTTCGTCATCCAAATCCGAACTGATTATTTCTGGGGTTCTTTCTATCGACACGATGCGTGGCGACCACATCACGCCTGTATCGCTTATTGCGTCTCGAATTCCTGCACATTGTTTGCATTTGTATACGGTATTCGGTTCCCAGACATGTCCCATGTGGGTGTTGCAACCGAATTGGACCCGTCATTGAAAGCGAAGGACGGGTATGTGTCAGGGACGACGCTTTTGGAAACACATGCGCGAGCGCGAGGGTTCATGACGGATCATGGTCGGGCGGACACGTCGAGAAGTGCGAGGGTGTTGTTGAAGGACTTTGTAAATGGTAGGGTGATTTTTGCGCATGGGCCACCTCCGGGAGATGTGGATGGAGGAGAGAGTGGAGTTGGGCCGAGGTGCACGCGAAGAAGGGGAAACTGATGTACAAGAGGATGGAAGGGGTGGGGCGGAGGAGGGAAAGGGAAAGCTGAATGGTGGAGGGAGTGTGGCGGCGGCCGGGTTCGATCTCGTCGGGAAAGTGGCGGGCGGCGGGTGCAAGCAAGGGTGAGCGGAAGGAAGAAGGACGGGCATCGGGTATTTACCAGAGTGGAGCGCAGCTATTACCCAGTTGTAGAATGAGTAATAGTGCAATGTGAATCTTACTCAGTTGCAGCTTTCCATGTACCGGATTGAGTTGCGTCTAGAGGAATAAGTGGAGAAGGGCTGTGTTGCAAGTGATGTACATGACGCAGGTGGCAATTTGGATGGATACTGAAGCCGTTTATCATCGTTTACTATTTACTACTATTCTCTATGGTCTTAAGGGTCTCCGCGGCGGTGCTAATATGTTTGGCAGTGTCAAACTGGGAATTAATTACTTCCCGAACGACGCCTTGCTTGTCAATAACAAAAGTGACTCTGCCAGGGATGAGTCCCAGAGTAGCCGGGACGCCATAAAGACGTTGCAGCGAGCGGTCGCCATCGGAGATAACGGGAAACGGCAAGCGATTTGTCTGCTTAAATCCAGAAGAATTGCGTTGCGCAGACACGGCGATGATCTGGGCGTCGAGTTTGGCAAAATCCTCGGAGGCATCTCGGAAGGAGCAGCTTTGGGCAGTGCAACCGGGTCCGGAACCGTTGGAAAAGTAGAGGACGACGTTACGGGACGATTGGAAGGAAGATAGAGTGATTGAGGTGCCGTCTGTGTCTGATTTGGTGAAGTCGGGGGCAGGCTGACCTACTGAGACAGTCATGTTTGGATGGAAGTGGATGGGTCGAATTGGAGGGATTCTGGTTCGAGAGGTTGGGATTGAGGCGAGATGGGGGAAGGATGAGGGAAAGGGGAAAGGTAAGTGGTGGGATAGGAACCAGAGATAAGGGAGCAGAGGGGTGTGGGGTGGCGAAGGCTGGAAGGGACATTTGGACAACGATTTGCAATGAACGCTGCCGTTGTGTCAGGAGGGCCTATTCATGGCGGTACATGATTTGTGCAATATGGCATTTGGTCAAACGGTATACCGTACTGCAGTATATAGTAAACATAATGACCAATAGCAGATTCTGAAGAAATCTGATTCCGAAACATTTCATGTGGAGGCGCTCTGGATGTGTCTGTGGCCTGTGTCGTTTTGGATTGGGCCTCGGATGGCCTAACGGCAAATATCTTGCCTGCTTGAGTCGTGGGGAGGCGCAGATACCTGACGAGATTTCTCATCAACCAATGAGAACGCGAAGTGGAGGCGAAATGGCCGGAAAGGCTCACTCTTGAGCAGTACCACAGGCTGAAGTAACAATAACATTTTTTATAAATATTGCCTTCGAATGGCATCGATGTCGACAACTTGTGGCTCAAGTTAGGGACTTTACAGTAGTCTGCTAGGGTTGTTTGCCATTGCCAGTTGTCATATCGACTCGATACACTTCTTCAGAGTAGCAAGAAACCCACATCCCGCCAATTGCATCTCCAGAGTACTGTACCGTACAGTACAGTAATGCACAGTGCAGTGACATGACTCTGCAGTAATACTGTAATTTCAGCCAGTTTTTACACTCAATCTACACTGCAAGCACCGTCAAATACAGCACAGTGCCATACAGTGCGCTGCGGGACATCCTGCTCGAGAGAAAAATTGGGGTGTTTTAATGGTTGAAAAATAGGCTAGCCTACAGTATGTTCCAAAGCGCATCAAGTAACTGGTACGAGTGGTCGGCATGGAGGATCCAAGAAATTTAATTAATCCGGTCTACAAGACTGGCTCGAGGCCAGCGCGCCGCAGCGTGTCTTCCAACCACCGAGAGTGGATATGGGCATGGGGACTAGTCTGCCTCGAGAGGAAGTAGCAATGAAGAGTTGATACTTTCTGTGTTCGCGGCTCAGGCTGCGTTAAGGGAGGTCAACGGGTTGAACGTGTTGACTCTCCTGTTCGATGGCGCGAGAGCATTGACAAAGGTGATGTCGAAGAAGCAGTCCCTCCGCGGCTTCCCATTGCCCGGATATCCGGTCTCGTTGGTGGAGGCCCTCTCGTGGCTCTACGACGGGATGATGGGCAGCTTTGGCCAGGTCCCTAGCCAAAAGATTCACTTGCCGGTCGTGACGAATGTTCCTATAGGGGCCGTGCAGGCAGCGGAGGAGGTGGTCACCATAGGCGTCCAACGTGCGAGGGCAGTTTGGTCTATCCTCGCCACCGCACCCTGGCGCATTGATGCAAAATCCTCGCCAGACTTTCCAGTCCCCGTAGTTTTTCCTGGGGCAGTTCCTCTGCCTCCCCCACCAGCTGCTGGAGGTCGATTCAAACGCCGCCGTACTCAGAATGCCCCCGTCCCGCCTCAAGCAGATGGCTGGATTACGGTCGGTGTTCCGAATGCCCCCTCCCTGACGCTCACTGCTACACCATCCAACATCCACCCATATGGTCCTCTTGAACAACTTCCCGCCCCCAGTACCGAAATAGATCCTGACGCATGAATCTCCCTGCCGCGATCAAGTTTCAGTTTCGTCCAGCTCCCAGTCTGCTCCCGACCCGCCAACTATATCCCAATTACCCGACCCATCTCTGTCATCTCTCACCTTCCGTTCCCTCCTCTCTGCCCTCTTCCTTGTTCCACCTACATTCCACGTCCAGTCCAAGCCGCGGCCGACGACTTATACTTCGCGGCTTGGTACCGCGTTAACACCCGCTCCCTCGCCAGGGCACAAGACTCGAGCCCTCCTAGAACTTCTTGCCATCGCGAAGCTGGTTTTCCGACACAACCGCCCCGCGCTCTTGGCCGCAGTCGCTGTGAAAATGGCCCCAGCCATGTTGACCTCATCCGCATGGCTTCCACCGCCTCTATAATGACCTCTTCGACGAAGCCACCTCCTTGTTCTCCTCCGCCTTCCCTTCTCCGATTCCATCCCCTCCCGCCCTCGCCCGCCCTGACACCGCCCTTCGCAGATGTCGCCGTTTCCTCTCCCGGGGTAGCCCTTCCCGGGCCACCGCAGCCCTTCTCCAAGTTGATCCTCCAGTCTCCACCACGCAAGCTACCTTTCAACCATTGGCTTCTCTCCATCCCCTGCCGTCCGGTCCTATCACTTCCATGCCCTCTCAACGTTTGCCACTACTGCTTAAGTTCTCTGTCTCGGACGTCCGCCGTGCTATTCATAGCTTGGACCCTTCAACCGCTCCTGGAGACGATAGTCTGTCCCCAGTGGTCCTGCGGGTGCTACTCCGCCCGTCATGAGGGGTCACGCCCGGCCGAGATTTCCTTCATGCCCTGAAAAAGTTCCTCAACCCCCGCTTGAACGGCGAACCGCCGCCCGTTTGCCGCCCGTACTTTTGCGGGGGCTGTCTAAGCCAAGCGGGGGAATCTATCCTATCGCTGCCGGGCTTCTCTTCCGGCGCCTAAATCCTAGGCTCTCGGTGCACAATGGTTCCCCCGCTCTCGGTGTACAATGCTTCCCCCGTCATTCGCTCGTCCCTTTTGCCTCATTAGCTGGTGGTAGGCGTCAGGAACGACACCGATGCAATAATTCATTCTGTGCGTTATCTTCCCAGAGCCCCGAGTTCCATGACCACGTGTTGGTCCAGACTAACGCTCACAACGCTTTCAATTGCATTTCCGCCAGCGCATTCTTGAAGCCGTACAAACGTATGTCCTAGGCCTCGCACGGTGGGTACACTCCTGCAACGATGCTCCTACAAACCTGGCTTTCGGCCCCTACTATGTCCGTCGTTCAGAGGGCACTCAGCAAGGTGATCTCCTCGGTCCCTTGCTCTTTGCCTTGGCTCTTCATCCTCTCTTGCTCTCGTTACAGGAGAAGCTCTCACCTGCCCTGGATGCATGGTATGGAGATGACAGCAATATTTTCCTTCCGTATGCCCAAGCCGCTGCCGCCATCCGTTTCATCCAGCTCGAAGGGGTCCACTTGGATTCCAGCTTAACCTGTCCAAAATCCAACTGTACGGTTTCTCCCCTTTCCACATCCCATTGTCGCTTCTCTGCCCCGTTTCTATCCAACCCGTCTTTGCTGTGCTGACATCTCCAATTGGTTCAAACCCGTTTGTTTCCGAGTTCTGTACAGAACGTCAAACCTCCGTTGAGCGTATCTTCCAATCCCTTCGAGATTTGGATGATGCTCAATTGGCTTTCCACTTACGCCGCCTCTGTGCGAACGCCTCCAAGGTCATGCACTTGCTACGTACGCTTCCCGCCACTCAATCTGCGGTACTCGCCGCCAGCTTCGATCAGAATTAAAGGGAAGCATTCCACCAATTGCAATTGCCCTGCTCGGATCGGGCCCGGCTTCGGGCCTCTCTCCCCTTTTCAATGGGCGGTCTCGGTCTCCAGCAAACGTCAGACATTACCGAAGCGGCTTATTCAGCATCTTCAATCGATTTGTTCTGCCCTATCTCCAACCTGCTGACTTTCCACGACCGCCGTTTGGAAGAGTTCCCCCGGCCTGCAATCTCGCTCCTATGTTCCTGCCATCCGGAGCTGTCCTCGTCGCTAACGGCTACTTTCCTTTTCGAGCGTTGTTATTCGCCCGTCCCCGGTGAAAGACTCCAATCTGGGATAACAACTGATCTTATGCTTTCTAAATCTGACAGGTTGTTCTTGTCTGCTGCAGCACCCGACCGAGCACGGCTCCTCTCCGTGCACACATCTTCCTTCTATCTGTTTTCTCTCCACCCCCTCAGCCCCACCGTGGTACGTACATGGCCTCCCCTATGTGGAAAGCCGCCCTGGCTATCCGTCTCGGTATTGCGCTATTCCCCGGATCTACTCGTTGTACGGTCTGCTCCCGGCGCTCTGTCGACGTCGCGCCCGTCTTGGATCCAAGCGGCCAACATGCTTTGGCCTACAAGTATGAGGACGGCACGCCGCAGCTGCCGTCATGTCCAATGCGGCCTGCTTGACGGTTGGCCTGAAGGTAGCTTTTTAGGGAGCGTAGTTCCTTCCCCATTACTGTGTCGGTACACCCTTTTTGAGTCGATTGTGGTTGTCTGGAAAACCATGGGATAGATCGGATTGCACTGCATGTTGCAGAAAAACGGGACATACCATTGGGAGGTATCAAACGGTGATTAGCAGGGATCGCGACATACTGGAATTTGAGGGGAGCAAGGAGCTGTGCTGTCAAGATTTCAATGTAAATTGTTTCGAGCCGACTAAAACCCAGTCTCAATGCGCCAATCTTCCTTCTGATCGCCGTCAATTTCTGAAACGCGTAACATCCAATTCACCCCCCAGCCCCACCCGCCCGCTCTCTGCCCTCCCTCAGAGTTACTTGGGAACCCGCGTCCCACCCGAGATCTGGCGCACAACTGTTTTTCTTTGCCTCGGCTGCCCAATAGTCTCTGGTGCCGAACAATGCTCTTTCTGCCTCACCTCTCACTGTCGAGTGCCCCCCTTCCTTGACATCCTTGGTCAACATGCCACCGTCTGTCCTTGTGCTGACGGCTCTGTTCGCTGTCACAACATGCTTCGTGATCGCCTTTTCTCCGAGCTCACTACTCTCGCGATCGCCTTCCGCTCTGTTCGGGAATGCGAATTCCCGCCAGACGCCCATCTCTCTCTTTCGATTCGTCGCCGCCTAGACCTCATCATTGATGACCCCCAAATCGCTCTGTGCCCCCAAGGCTTCGACGTGACAGTAATCTGCCCTCGTTCCAACTCCTAACACTGCTCTTCTTTTCCGAGCTGAGGCCGTTAAAGAAGGTCGCTTTCTCGGTTTGTTTAACGAGCTCCATATCGTTTTCCACCCCACGGCTTTCGATATCTACGGCTCAGTTGGCCCAGGGACCGAGGCCGGGCTGCATCGAATTTCTGAATATATTGCCTCCCGGAAAGGTATTGGTCCAGTTTCCGAACGTCATCGACTCCTCGTTCTCAGCTCGCTGGTGCATAAACGGACTCCGATTGCCACCAATGGCTGGAAGTTGCATCGCGATGTTACTGAATACTGTATTCCTCACAAGCTTTCAAATATTCCAGTAAAGTCTCTCTTCTTCTTCAATGCGCTAATATATGAGTACTTGAAGACCATCTTGCCACACACTCCCAAACGAAGATAATAACATTTCACGTACGTGCACACTACCGCACAAGTTGACTGGGTATCAGCCGCTTTATCTGTTACAGTAAATGAGCCCCCCGTGTCCCCCTGATAATACTCAATCTTATTCTTCTCTCAGCTTGCAATGTGGAATATTACCCACTTCGTCGATTTCTCCATTGGTTTCCATACCACTGTTCACCTCCTATCCGCTACCGCCCTACCTCACCCACCGATACTCATCCGCCCTCAGACCGCTAATTTCCAAGACTAAGGGGTGTCACAACATACTGTCGTGAGAAGATGATATTTACTCAATACTGTATTTATCTAAAGTGTGCTCCGAAACGTCAAATCCCTCCGTATCACGGCCACTTTACCCCCACGAAAATAGCTTTGCACAATTGTCATGGATGTAACACTACAGCGTTACTTGTCTAACAGAAATTCCTGTCTCCTGATTTTGTTTTACTCATCTACCGATACGCAATGTTCCGTAGAGCAAAGCGTCCCTCTTACAGGAATGCCGTCTGCATTGTTTTCTATTTTGCGTAGTACATTCAACCTCCGCCAATCCATAGTGTTCCAATTACCACCTTGGTCTAACAAGATTCTGAATTTGGCTTACCGCCATGTCAATTTTGTTGCTCCTAATGTAGTGATTCAGTGATCCTCAGTTGCAGCATGCTTGAAAGTAGTTTCCATTCAATCTCTAGATTCGGTTGACTTTGAGACCAGCTGTGATACGTGTTACGCAAAGATAATACCATTGGAATCTTATGTAGGCCCCTCCCCTCCTATTTCCCTTCACCTAGGACAATTTGACAACTTTTTCAGCCCTCCGGGACTCTGTTACCCTCTTCAACACTCCCCTCTCCCATCCTCGAACCCTCGCGTATTTTCCAGCGGCTCTTTCAATATACACGTCGAGCAACCGGATAATGTCCCTGTGAGAGGCCTCAGCTTCCTCACTTTCACCAGCCCTGCTCCCTACTTCTTCACCCTCACCCGCTCTATCCATTTCCTTTAAATCCTCTCCCATCTCTTCCCCCATTGCTTTGCCCTCTTTGAAAACCTCTTGCCTTTCTACTTCTGCTATCAATCTCACCAGTTCTGTTACCCTATCCTCCAGAGCATAGATCCGTTTTACCTGTTCCTCAAACATTGCAGCTAATTCTCTCCTTTGATTGCTCTTTCTCTGCCTCGATCGCTTTGCCGACTGACGCCTCAAAATAATCGCCGCATATGCAATCTCAAAGGTCAGTCTCTAATCACCCCGATACAAAACGCACCCATGCGGCATCCCTCGTAACGCTTGGCACTTTTCCGGTCTTCCTTACCTCTGAATTTTGTCGCTTTCGAATTACAGCGCGCAAGTGCCGCGGAGCCCCTCTCACAGATCGTGGAATGTCGTTTTCGTTAGGCGCATTGCCACCATTTCCTGCTGTAGTTTCAAATTGAGGTGATCTTGGATTTTTCGTAGTTGAACAAAATCCACTCGAGGTACTGGAATTATCTGAGGGTGTGCTTGGGTCTGTTACAGAGCGTATTGAGAACGGTAAAAGTGGCTTGGCAAGATAAAGATCTTCCTGAGATGACATTTTCGTCACTCTCTAGATTCTCAGTGGTATACTATGAATAATTGATATACTTGTAGGACGCTTCACAAAAGCAATTGTCGGGGGAACTCAGTGTTCGGTATGGTATATATATTGGTGATTTACGTTCTATCTTGCGCATGCTTCCGGTACCGCTTCAGTAGCGCAAATGTTGTTTCATGGACTGATGCCGTTGATGCAGTCACTCAGTAGTCAAGGGTGGTAGTGGGGTAAATGGGTAAAAATACTGCGAGTGGTGGAAAGGTTGAGAGTCCTATGAATAGTCAAGACATATGTACAAACAGTATTTCGCATAAATTCGTTGCGTCCCTTAAGAATCTTCTCTTGACCAATATCTTGGTTAACGATGTAACATCCAGTCCTTGTCCTAGTAAAGCAGTAACGCCGTGATGATTTTTTACGGAATTTACGTAAGGTACGTAATCTAGTTGAATTGGGCAACACAACTTTTCCCGTATTATCATTCTAGCGCAGCCTCTAGCCTGCAGCTAGCTCATTGAATTTTTATGTTTACAGTACAAGGCCGCCGTCAAGCATTTTTCTCCATGCAGCACCAAAACATCACTTTTTCTTTACGCATGCAAATAGGGAGTACTGCACGTGGCCGACGTGGGGCATCCAGTTACCTCTTAGCCGAATAGTCGGACCAGTCTGTGTACCATACAGAAACAGTTTGAACTATAGATGTAACTAGGGAAAGCACAGCGCCGGACGCTGGGCTTTGGGCTATAGTACAGTACAGTACTAGTACCACACCGTGCTGACGGTATGTTAAAAACAAAGCTACCCAGTACCTAGCTCCTGCGTCGCAGAGACACCATCGTCAGAATTATTTGTCAAGACAAAAAAGCTAACCGATCAGATATTGGAGTAAACATCCAAAATTTCGACAATAGAATTTGTTCAGACAATCTGCCAAGATTGCAGAACCTATGTAAATAATGATGCCGGGAACCTAGGGAATCGACCGGTAGCACATCGCAGGATATGAAAGAGAAGGGTCTCTAAACATAATAATATTGGAAACTTAGGGTGTTTAATATTTGAATGGTAGGGTCACCTGCGAGAGGTAAAGGGGGGGTTAGGGTGCTTTACTGATTAGAGAAGTAGGACCGCTATTTTCGGGGACGGGGGGTGCAGGTCTGCGTGTTGGAGGGTCAGAAAAGAGACAGACCCAGGCGGTACGAACCAACAAGGCTGGAAGTAAGTGTGGAGATGTTGAGATTTTTTTTCTCACTACTCTATGTGGAGTGTGCACCGACTGATCGACTATTCAATGCAGTAAATGGGGGGTTAATTTACTGTGGTAGATATGTGGGTTGGTATCCAGTAAATTTGTACCGGAGTGTAGATATCGTATCAATTAAGAGCTAACTGGATGGACCAAATCGGTCACATTGGGGGCAATATGAGTTTCTAGAGGAATCCGAGATCAAGAGGGATCAACCTGCAGTAAGCCAATCTTATTTAAAAAGGGGAATCGATTTGGCTCTTTAATTTTTGAAGAGTGCGTCTCGGCTATCCCCCAGTGTATGCTAGACGTGTTCAGGATAATGGGTATTGTCACTCGTGTGTCTAACGGCTTTAACAATACTTTTAAAGAATATTGACATGGTCAGACGGACAAATCACTTCACGCAATTCAACGCCAGGAACCGTTCTAAGAACCTCAGGAGGATCCTCCCATTCTGAAAGATCCCCTTTTATTCTTAGTCACCTCGATTGGCAATTAGCCCAATCTCAATGTAAGGAAAGATTGGGGAATCAAAACAAAATGTTTACACTGGTGCTTTATTTATCACGGCATTTCATTTTGCTTGTTTGAACACCCGGATAACAACCTGGGTCTTCGAGCAACTTTTCATATAACAGTCTGTTTTGTTGTTAATATCATTGAGGCAAACAGAGAATATCTCCCGAAGCTCAAACTTTTAGCTGTAAGTCAAGGATATGACAGAAGAAGGTCGCTCCCGTAAACGTTGTAGTAGCTGGCCCTTCTTATTTCGTAGCAGATACTCCCTACATGATAGCAATCCTTCATTACTTCAAGAAATGGCCCTACTTAACCAAATATGAAAATGCCCAAACTTTTCACCCTGGCTTTCATTTATCGGCGAATTGATATTTAGGGGGAACACAGGGGGTTCACTTACTGTAACAGATGAGCTGGCTGATACCCAGTCAACTTGTATAGTAATGTGCATGTACGTGTAGACTGGCGAGCAATTGAAGCGTTTCTCTAATCCCGATATACAAATTCTAGATTTCCGGGAAATGTTGAGCTGTGTACCGGCTTGAAAATCAACGCCAAGGAGTGGCTTACGGTTCATAAAGCAAAAAGCTCATTCGAAACCACAAGAGGAGCTCTAAAAATTAATCGACTCGTGAATGCCCTCACCTACCAGTAGATTCTGTGCTTCACTTCTGGATGCACGACACTTAGTAGGATACAGTCCTTGCGAAAACTGTCTTGAGGGTCTCAAAAGCTGAAAGAGAACACTAGATGATCTTCAACTGACTGCAATGTAGGCAGGGGGCTATTCTTCGGCCTCCGTGACGTGACTGCAATCAAAATCAAGATATCATCCAATGGAAAACCAAGCAACACGTGCAATAGGTTCGAATCGAAGATAGCACTACGTCTTCATTCATAGTTTGAAGAATTGAGAACATATCCCGATTGCCCGCCAAGTTTGAACTAATTGGAAGCAAAGAGGGTTCAAAGTGAAAGTTATGCTCAATATCCTGACGTTGCGGGCTCATTTGGCGCGTATTGGATACTCAAGCTGGGGGGGAGTACGCAGTTATTGTGCCTGTTTACTGAACGTAAAATATCATCCCGGAGAGCCTTCTTCTCTTTAGCAATCGTTGCAGCATTGATATATAGAGGGAAGTTGGGTGTTTTTACTGTTTGAAGATATATTCGATCTATCCTAAAGTTTTGATATATAGAGAACCGCCTCTGCAGCTTTACTGCGCTTCGCTTGCCAAAACGCTGAGGCCTGTAGGGATAAATACGTATAAACTCAGAGAAGGATATTGCCCGAAAATATTGAAGCCATAGTACGTAATAAAAACCAAGACATTAGTCATGGAACCGACACGACATTTTCCCACAACTTGCTGTTCCCCTCATATACTCTACTTCAACTTACTCGTCTCTTACTGTAAACCATTTTCCTCTTCAAGTTACATCTAACAGATTTTTTACTTTGTTGCTGAATGTCCCTGATAGTGGAGATTCATTTTCTACCAGTACTAAAATTATGCTAAACATACTCTGCAGAATTATTTGATTCATATCTCACACTAATAGGTTTCCTGTGCTGCGAAGCAAGTGTATATATCGGTAAGCAGAGAAACAGAGTCTCAGCCATTGAAGGTGATAGGGGTAAATCATCGGGAGAAGACATATTCAGGTCCAACTACCACAAGAAGGAGGTGTTGCAAGCGACAAAAGTGCTACCGCGGTATAGTTGAACGAACAAAAAGGATTTGGCAAGGAAGACAGTCGAGGGGGCTACATGAAAGTATAGAAGGAGCAGGGTATATCACTGATGCTCTGCGACTAGCGTAGGAAAAAAGTTTCCTGGGTCTGGAGTTGACTCTCAACTTCCTACTTCTCGGGAATTGACTTGAAGTTGTCTCCCAACTTGCTTGACCTCCACAGGAGGAAGCAGTTTACTCAGCTTATATGAACTTTTTGGCTAACTCTAAAGTCTCAAACAAACATAATAAGAACCATAAAATGCATCAAATGGAATCGTGTGAACGAGAAAGACTAACAGCAGATAATATCAGGATAAATATCTAGATTACTTCCTAAATATCTTAGTCTTCTAGATCAGAGCCAAAAAGTTCCCCTAAAATATCCATTCCACCCAAGCAATCCACAAAAATATCCGCAAAAGGCTTAGAATTCTCCATTGCTTCCTGCAAAATATCTAGACCACTGAAGATGCCCCATCCGGTTCCAGAGTCGGGACCACCTGGTCCATATTTTGCGGCCCCTTCCCCACTATTCCAGCACTTTCCATGTCTCACTCTCTCTCATCCTCCTCATCCTCCTCTTTACCATTCTCTTCATCTTCGTTAGAAGAGTCAGGGATCACAATTACTCTCTTAGTCTCCCCTTCGTTCTCCATGGGAGCCCTTTCACCGTTGTAAACTAGTGGCTCCCATGGGTCCACCCAATCCTCCTCTTCATCATCTTCATCCTCCTCCTCTTCCTCCTCTCCCTCCTCCTCCTCCTCTACCTCTTCTGCCTGCTCGAAGCAGTTACGGCGGACCCACTCCCGAACGCGTTCCCGGTCCAACTTTCTGCAATAATCATAGTAGTCGGTTGGACCATTTGCCATCAGGACCAGAGCGTTGAGGGACGGCGGCCTCGGGATGACTTGGCGATGGTGAGGGAAGGGTTAAGGTTGATCATGTTGAAGCCAAAAAGAAGAGGTGAGCCGATAGGGTAGTTGATTGCGAGGGGTTGCTTCAACGACGTAGATTTCGGACTTTAAATAGGACAACGTATTCGCGAAGATTCACTGCCTTGGACGAAATAAAAAATGTGAAGCAAGGCTACAGCTTTGAATTTGCATGCAATTAAGACAACAACTAAAAATCTGCTCGATAAAATATCGGAACTAAATTTGGAGGACGAAGCGGATCACGAGTCGAAAGATTCCTATTATAAACAAGTAGAACCAACATGCTAAAAGAAAACATAGAAATTTAGTTGCACAGTGAATATGGATTCATGGGAAAAATCCGTTCCATGATTTTGTTCGTAAAAGAAAATTGATGGGCAGAGTTGTTATTGAAGAATCATGAGGAGGGAGAAATCATAAGTTTGTGGAGAGGAAAAATCTCCTACAGAAAGGAACGCTTCCGTACCAGCACAGAACATTGCGGCCAACCGTCTGGCCATCGTCGTACTCGCAAAAGAGGGCCTGTTTACCCGCCGAATACAGCAAAAGGGCAACCTAAACGGAACGCTGGGAATGATTTCATGATTTCAGTAAATTTCTAGTTATCCTCGTGGTAGAAAATCTTTATGGGTTGTACAATGTTGCACAGAAGCGTGCGGAGATTACTCAGAAATTAACCACGAATGCGAGCGACGGCTGGAAACCTATCGCGACTGCATTACTTGGAGACTAAATGCAAAAAGGGTAACGAAGTCGCGGAGCTCCTTTGCGGAACGGGGCGAAAAGTCTTGAGGAAAGTCTCTTCCTCAAGACTTGTAAGCATTCACCAAAGTATACAGATCAAAGCCTTGGGCATGATGCCGGAGAAACTGTTTGTTACCAAAATGTTCAAGCATAGATGACAGAAAAGATTTCTCCCCAATAACTGGTAGTTCAGTTTTTGTCCAACCATAATTAGCAGAGATGGGCTCATTAAATTTCCAGATTTCAATGGAGATATAAAATGTTTCTCTGTCACTTTGATCATAGTGTACGTTTAGACGGCCATATTCTTCTTCCGAATTTATCGTACCGGGGTAGAACTGATCATACAAAGAGCAGAACACTGATATAATATCACCAACAGATGGTTCAACGTTAGCAGACTCCGTTGAGAAGTCATTATATAAAGGAAAACTGTTGTTTAAGGACGGTGCAGTAGCAGCATTTTCAGTGGTTGAAACTTTTGTTGAGGCTGGCTGGGTTAAGCCGGCCCCTCCAAACTACGGTTTATATAGAACTTAAGATTGCTACAAACAAAAGGAAAATGCAGTCTAACAGTAGCGAATTCAAATTTGGTCCCGTAAAACAGCCCTGACGGTATCGCAAGTAGCGCTTTCAGAATTGTAGTCGGCACGAGTGACATACTCTGACAAGATGTAAGAAGTACATTGGTCCAGGTGGCATGGGATAGCAAGGCGGATTTTGATTGGTAAAGCAATGATATAATTTCCCAGTGTGGAACTCGCCCGTAACTATTCCAAGTGTACCAATGGGGTCAAACGCTGTGTTCAGAACTGTAAGGAAGGTGTAATGACAGCAAAGTGCCTAGTAGCCCTGGTTTTGAGGTTACCCAGTGGTTTGAATCTACAGTACAGTAGATGCAGTGAATTCGTGTAAAGCTGTAAGGTCTGGGAAGTGAAACACAACACATAGCTTCCATTATGTGTCCCGTTTTATCATGGGAAGAGCTCAAATTGCGCGAAACAATAAGGATGCTATTTCTGAATGCGTAACGAGCTTTGACGCTGAGCTTTTTGCTTTCATATGAGGTGAATGTATCACTAACTGTTTGCGTTGAGGCTTTTCCTTGGCTTTAAATGTACAAATCGGATATTTCGGCTAGAAGGAGGGATTTTGGCATGGCTTGACATGAAGAATGTGGTACTAACTCCGACGCCGAGATTACCAGAAGAGGATGTTGGGAAGAGATTTCCGTAAATAATGCTGCTGGTGTAAGATTGGAGGCCTCATTTGAGGTTATTACACGCAATGTCTTCTAACTTGTAATTGATTTAATTTTATTTACATTTTGGCCGTGAATTGTTCAATATATATTATTAATTGGTCTAATTTGCATAGAAATCAATGATACTTAACGTCAATAACGATCATGCATGATTCTGTCGTGCAAGGTATATACTATCAGATAAACAGACTGAGTGCCGAGGGCGTACCTTCGGGTCAGGTTCGTTACTCTGTCGTATCAAACGTTGCCCTTGATAGGGAAGGTTGAGGGACGAAGAAAATACCAATTATAACTGTTTACTGATACTTGTCTGTTCTTGTAGCATACAGTCGTCTCAGAGATATTAGCATTGATATACTAAGTTGTTGTTGGTGATGATATAGCATTCCTTATTGGGCACATAATTGAATCGTCATGAGAATGCAACCCACACACATATGTACTGTAACGCTCCATGGAATATGTCAACGACGTATATTTAATGATTTCGCATCCTGAAACAATCAGGAGTCATTGAAGTACCAGAAGACTTAAAAAGTCAATCTGCAGCCTTGGAATGCTATTTCTTACGGGAGAACTGGATTTTCGGCAGAACTATTGTCCGGTTCATTTTTTATGTCAACCATAAAGTGATGAAAGGACAACCGTGTTTAAGTTTTGGACTGGCCTTGGAATTCCTCTGACTCAAAAAAAATCAACAATTTTTGAAGGACGGTGGCATGTTCGGTATACGAAGATGTGAAGTAGGTTAGGTCGATTTAACAGCCCAAAGAGACTTTTGCGCAGTTCTGGGCCATTATGTAGGAGGAATTGCTTCAAATCCCCTTCAAATCAATTCAGAGACTCTCCATTGTAGTTCTGACATCAAACAGGACAGAGATTTTTTAGAAAGGCAAATAAATTCTGACTTAACCCTTTATGATTTCCTTGAGCCTACAATTTTGCCCATCCAAATATGAGTTTTGTAATTATTCTTAAAGCTTTTGTTCAATTCAAATCCGACGTGGCGCAGAACGTGGCTGTTAGAGCCATAGACCTCTCTCGGAAATACAGGTTGCATGATCATATATTTATTAAAATATGAAATATCATGCCATATTTAGAGGGGCATCATGCAAAGCTAAAAATGCAAAGTAATTTTCGAAAAATGCGCGTTTAATAATAAAACCTCCGCCATCCCGCCAAAATACGTGGCAAACTAAGAGATCAGTGTGCGATACCGCAAACACGCGGTGTAATCCGAAAAAGGCGGGCAATTTCGGAGATCTCTGAATGCTTTTCGGAAATAAGTAGGCGTGCAAAGCCAGGGTTTGCACGCCATCATCCAAAACACACTATAATTTGCTCTGTTCTCCCCCTTTCTTCCCAAACTTCCCAATTACCTCTACTGCCCACATTGCACAAGCTTCGATGGCCTTCTCCCGGGACCAAGCCGCACGAGCTCTAACCCTCCTCGCCGATGCGGCTATAGAGAGGTAAAACGTGCTAGAGGATGAAGACTCCCGCCCGGTCAAGGAGGACACGGACGAGGAAAACGACACACTGTCCCCTATCTTTGATGCGTTCTACGAACAAGGATCTTCAAAGGGCATAGTCGAAATGACTAACTTCGACCCGAGTCAATTCGAAGCCATCTGGTACAAGTTCGAGGACTACATTGTGAAAGAGTTCTGTACTGGTCCAGGGAGGAAAATTCAGCACTTCTCGAAGGATGTTCTCTTCATGACACTCGGGGTGCTGAAGCACGGCGAGCAATTGGATTGCCTAGCGAAAATGTTCTATATCAAAACCTCTACGTTCGAACGCTTGATTATGAATTACATTCGCAAGATTTCGGACATTTTTTATGAGATTTACGTAGATTATCATGAGAACAAGGACACCATGTCTGCCCTCAAGGAAGAGGGAAAGCAGTTTAAGAACTATCCGATGGCGCGGTACGCAACTGGCGTCACATTTCAGCCTGCTTTCCGCCAGTCTGGAAGCCTGGCTGAAGGTAAGCTTTACTTTAGTAACAAGCATGGACAGTATGGGTACAAAGTTGAGGTGTCAGTGCTTCCGAATGGGCTCGCAATATGCTGCAACGGCCATGAACCAGGAAGCAAGAAAGACTTGACTATGTTCCAGGAGATCAGCTGGTTTCACAAGAAGATGCTACTTAAACTGGGTGAGGAGAAGGATTGGGAGGACGACGGGCCGATGTCTGCAAATTAACTTAAGCACTGGGCCGTGCTGGTTGACAAGGGATACCAAGGTGCGCAGGAGTTTTCGCGCTGTATTCATCCCAAGAAAATGCAAAAAAATGGCGTACTCACGCCCGCGCAGGTTACCGAGAACCTTCATATATCCAGTGACCGCGCGCTGGTTGAAAACTACTTTGGTCGTCTATGCACTATGTGGAATGTGATTGGATGCAAGTACAAGTGGTCTGAGTGTAACTACGATGTCATAATTCGGTTATGTTTGGCGCTCACAAACTTCCCAGTGCGCTGTACCCCGCTCCTCGAGGACGACGTCCGCATGTTCAACAAAATCAAAAACAGGTGGTACAATACTGGCCAGGCGCGTGTTCAAAAGCGCAAGCGCGCACAGTCGAAGTATCGCGAGAAGTGCCGCCGCCGTGTGGACATGCAGTTCTGTGCCCCGACTGGAACGGATTGGGATGCTACGCAATCACCTTGGATTTTAGTAAAAGGTGAATGTTTGATGTGTTACACAGTCTTTTATTACAGTATCATAGTCATCTGTAATTAAACTCAACGTTTCTTCAATTTTTAGAAGTGTTTTTGTGACACCTGATTTTCGCATTGGTTTTGAGGAACTTGCGGATTTACTGCATGATATGTACATCAATTGATTAATATTGCCGGAAGAGACCTAACGGAGACATACGGGGTGGTTCGAGCGGATTTAACCCGTAGGCATGCGGCAGCAGCAGTAATGTCCAATGTATCATGCCTGCTGACAAGCTTTGAGCCAGCCATTTAGGCACATGACTCACATTACCCATTATCCTGAACATGTCTCGGATGCACCGGGGGATAGCTGAACCGCACTTTTCAAAAATTAAAGAACCAAGTCAATTCCCGTTTCATTCAAATTAAAATGACACTGTTGTGTATAGTTTTCCCGTAGCTTTCATTTGAGAAGTCGTCCCTGTTTCAGGCCGGTCTGGTTCCAGAGAAATTCTGTGAGTCTGTATTTTTGGCGTGCATTGGTTCTGATTTAAATTATCGAGTACGATACAAGTTCTTTTCATGGGGAGAAGAAGAGACCTTTCATTTCATATACTTCAGTGGGAGATCACGCATGAACCCCGTCTTGAGGTCAGGTGGTGGAGTATAGACTCAGTTTTCGGTGATTCAGAATGAGCACAGTGTATTTCAGAACAAACGCTGAAACACGTGTCTTGAGATTCCGAAACTCAGAGAGAGGATGCTTACGTCGACGATCAGCTGCAAAGCAGTAAATGTTATGATGAGCCTGAGGCCCGGTTGATCCGATTTGTCCGAAGATATAGATGGCGATGGCGATAGGTACAGCCAATAATACCTTCGGCAAGACACGGTATCGCATAGTGTTCATTTCTCGGCCGTTCGGTCCGGGTCAGTGCTGAGAGACCTGTATCTGCCTGGTTGCGATATGGCACGGAGTGAGCGCTGCCAATGGTGAAATCTCGTTGTGAGTTGGGCGCAAATAAAGGGTCGTCGAAGAAGTGGTCCAGAGCGCGGCGGTCGGCTGGGCTCTTGCGGCGGCATTGATGTGGAACATCCGAATATTTCCAAAGTACAGTATAGTACTCTGATTTTGTTGGCCTAATACTGAATATTTGCGCCGAAAACCCCCAGCATTCAAGTTTTGGCGGAGCCCGCTAGCTAGAGAGCCTACAATAGGTATATCAACAGGCATTATTTTCTAATTTATTTAAAGAATTAGGTGAAAAAGTTGACATGGCGCTGTGGTTATTTTTCTGGAATTTTTTTCTCGCGACTGCATTGTTTCCCAATCCTGACGCTCAAAACAAAGCCATGTGATTCGCATTGGGCCGCACGATCAACGGTGCAATCCGCGGCGCAAACGATCCCCAGCAGACATCCCGTCCAACCCAACCACATCTTTCAGCCGCCCACCGTCTCCAATCGACAAACGCCCACCAATCAACCGCGACATGGCCTCACTCATGAAAGAAGCCGCAAAGCGCGCCGGAGGCATGATTGTAAAAGGCACGACAGCCGAGGCCTGGGAGACAACATCCAAATTACGAAGTCAATACATCTACACCACGATGGATTCCATGCCTGCTCGAGTCGCGGATGCCTCCAAGGAATGGACTCACATCCGATCCAAGGTGGCGAGTCGTGAAATCACCGTCAATGATCTAGTCGCTGTTGCCGCCCGTACGGTGGAGTTGTACGGATTCTACGTGGTGGGCAGGACGATCGGGGGGGAAGTTTGCCGGCATAGAGTCTGTGTCGGTGTGGCTGCAGCGGAGAGTAGAGGGGGGTTGCTGTGTTGACGGAAGGTGGAGTGCGGGGTGCGGACCTTTGTGGGACGGCCCGCGGATCAACAAAGACAACGGTTCTATGGAGTGCATGCATGGGGATTGCAATTTGCAACTTGCTGCTGACTTTTATCAAGTACACAGGCCACAATCTAAGGTAGCATCGACCGCAGACTGCGTAAACGCGCATGAATCGGTAACAAGTGGGGCCGCAAGGCAGTGTGCAACACAAGCATTTCGTATGAGCAATTTACTGGGCAAGATCCACAACGCATGGCACCAACCACCTAGTTAGCAGATGTAAACCTTTCAAGCGGCGGGAGGGCGATAAAGTCATTGGCGGTTTCGACAAACTCGTCCAACTCCCTTAGTACACCATCCTTACTTTTGCGTTTAGCCTCCATTTTCAACTCCAACAAATGCCCCAGGGTAGCGGCAGCTTTGGTAGCTACGACTTGGGCATCGCCTACATCGACGCGTTGCTGCGTGGCGACACTCTGCATGGCGACACGTGCCGGTTCTAGCCAGACGGGAATGTAGCGGAGGATGTACAGCGTGTCATCGTCAGATAAGGTAGAATTCCAGGTGTTGACAGTATGGGTGAGTTGTTTGGCCCTAGAGAGGCCCTGGAGCACGATAGTGACGTCGTTGCGGATGGCACGCTCGTTGAGAGATTCGGAGAGGGAAGGGGAGGGGAGGAGTGGAAGGACGAGGGCGGTGGGTAGGAGGTGGAGGAACGTGCGTCGGGGGAGGGGGCGTAGGGTGCAGGTTGGGGAGATGAGTGGGGGTAGATTGGTGGCAGGAGGTGGACTTTTGGCAGGCGTGACAGGGGCGGAGGGGAGGAAGGCGGGAATTAGAAGGCGCATTGTTGCGGGGTTGATGAGGAATGAGGGGGACGCGTGGTGCGGCGGCGCGGGGAGATTGGGCAGAGATGGCGAGAGATCAGAGAGCAGAGCAATGACAGGACGTATAACACAAATGTGGGTATGAGGATGTCAAAATTGGAAATCGGAATTGAAATGTTCAAAAAGCGTGGTGATCAGGACATTGGATTTTTATGGCCACATGCAGGTTGTGTTGGTGAGGTGTCGACATGAATTACGGAATGTGAGGCGGGGGCGCGGGGGCGGGAAGTTCCTCCTCGATAAAGCGGGTCAACTGGGCAGGATGTGCCCAAATCCTGACGGCCGGAGCGACATGTTGTGCGCGATTGACCATAGCATGCAAGGCCATGCCCTTTCTCACCAAGGCGACATCGCATGTGGCCAAGCGAGTGACGGGACAGAAATCATTGGCACCATCACCAACATAGACGATGCGCCAGCCGTAATACTTACCGTCGCGCCAACGGTCGAGGATTTCACCTTTGCACAAGTTTCTGGGACAAGTGTTACAAGAGTGTGAGTTGTGTTGGGTGAGGTATGGAGTTACGATGAGACGTCCATGTGGGGAGATGTGTGCGGGGTTGGTAACGATGCCTGCTTGGAAGATGCGGGAGGGGGGAGGTTGTGTTTCTGGAGACAGGCTGTGATGAAGAGGGAGTTTGCATCGGAGAGGATGGCGCTTGTGGCGTGTGGATGGGTTGCGATGGAGAGGAGGGCGTGGCGGGTGTCGGAGGGGAGGGGTGCCTGTGCGGCGGCGGAGATTATTTGAGAGGCGGGGATGTTGCGGTGGGATAGAGAGGTGAGTGCTTGGTTGATTAGGTCGGTCCAGAGGGTCGGGGTGGACGGATGAAGGCTGGGGAGAAGGTCGGGCGCCAGGCTGCGGAAGATGAGCGTGTCGGTGTTGTCGAGTACGATGGTGTTGTCAAAGTCCCAGATGAACAAGGTTGGTGGCATGTCGGCGATACCAAGCTGGTTTGTGGCAACTTGAGACTGTCCCTACTGTACTGTACTGTACAGGACTTGTACATAGGATGGACTTTATGATCTGGTTTTAGGAGGGCGTGAATGGATTTAGGATCTAAAATAAAATTGTTCTAGGGTTGTTGGATAGATAAAAGGAGATTTTATCTATACTTGACAGCTGTGCGAGCTCAACGGGGAGATGCAATCGAATCAATCCCAGGCATCGCTTTCGCTATTGGTCCCACCACTACTCTGACAGCCTTTTGGTCTCGCCATCGAGGCCACTCATTCACAAGCTACCCTCCTTCCCACAGTCCCGCCCAATCCCCCGTCCATCATCCCAACCCATCTCTATCATGCATCCCACCTTTGTTCCACGCCCCCCAGTCTCGGTCCGCTCCAACTTTTCGGGCCTCTCTCTCAAATCACCGTCTACCAATGCCCGACCCATCCTTACTATGACAGCCACCCCTCTTTCCCGTCGACAAGCCCTCTCCGCAGCTGCCGCCTTTATCACCGGTGCTTCCCTCTCCCCTCTAATCGCACATGCAAAGTCCGGTGATTCACCCAAGATATCCGTCTTTGGTGTCGGCGGTCAGTCCTCTCCTTTTACCGCAGGTGTTCAGCAGGGAGGCAAGGTTATTTACAAGACTTTTAATGATGATGAAATCGTCTTGTACAAGAGGATTATTAGCGACTCCAAAGATCGCTTGGCAGGCGCTATCGATTCTATCAAGGGCAAGAGCTGGGAGGATGTTAGGAGTCGTATTCGACTAGAGGCCTATGACCTTCGAAAGACCCAGCTCGTAGTCAATGCGAATATCGGCGACAAGAAGACCTCCGATGCCGCTACCAAGGCATACAAGGCATTTAAGAATGACCTCGAAAGTTTGGACCAGGCCGCCGTCGAAAAGAATCCGGATAAGGCATTCAAGTTTTACAATGCCTCTCTCAAGAGTTTGTCCGCCTGGCAAGACACTGTCGGCTTTTGATGTCCTCACTTGTCACCACTTGATTCCACCTGTGTATGTAGCTGCCCCGAGCACGTCATCGTTTAACGTGGTGCCTACTCCACGTACGTCCACTGGCAGCACGAGTCGCCCTCTACCTTTTGAACTACTCTGCAAAAGCACCAGTCGTGGCAGTGTGCTTGGTTTTTGTGGCAAGTAAATCTAATAGTCACTTTGTCACTATTTCGCCTTGCTCCTCTCGCACCCATCCGTTGTCTTCAGCCGACCACTTACCAATTCTCTCCTCACAACAGACCAACCGCGTCCACCTTCGGCCTCGACTCGCGCCCCACCCCTGCTATTCACATCAAGCGTTTCTAACCGACGACTCACCACTTTTACCTACATCAAGTGGTCCCTCTTTTGCTTTGAAACACTTCGTCTCAGTCGATCCGTAACATCCAACCCACCGCCACCCCCAATATCGCAAGCCCTGCCACCCCAAGGTACCACGCAACTACACTCATAATCCCTACACTCGCAAACGCTACATCCCCAGCTTCACTATGTAGTCTCGCAAACCTCGCTATCAACCATCTCGATTGAAACCCCTCAAACAAAATCCCATCCCCTCCAGCTGGAACATACACCAAGGTAGGCACACTCTCAAATTCTGGCAGCTTCGGCTCACCCGGAATGCCTCCAATAACATCAAAACGCGCCACCACAACAGCCCCGCATATGGCGCAAGCATCCTCGCCACATCACTGTAAACCCCTTCGAATCGCTTGCACGCACCGCAATCCGAGCGATACAACTCCAACAGCACGCCACGCCCATCATGCTGAAATAACGACGACCATGAGTCTTGGTTCAGTTCTAAAACTTGGCCAGGTTTTGGCGAAACATTGCTCTTTTTGAACGCTTGCGAGTGCCGCTTGATCCACATGTTCACGTTCTCTGTCCCGCCTGGTACAAAGATATCCACAAATGGCTTCATCACACCGCTGCGATATACCACGTACTCACCGTGCGATGAATTCCGCTCCATCGGGCCGTCTGTCATGATCCCAACATGCTCTGCAAACTCCTTATGGTCGTCCAAATTTGCATACACGGCTACCATACGCGGCCCTATGTCGCGATCTGCCGCGTTGAGCAAAAATTCTCGTTGAGTCCAAGATGGCTCGGTAGATGTACCAAAGGCAATAGCGATGGGTTGATTGGTTTGCAATATGATTGGCGCCAGAACAGGATCCAAGGTTATGAAGCGTCCGCGAGGTAATGTGGAAAGGTGCATGAAGGTGTGTATGGAATCTGCATGGGGCATGGCGGGGAACCACCATTGGGCGAGATCCCAAAACCGCGAGGCGTCTGGCGCGGCGACTAGGACTGGGTGATAGGTAGTTGGGGCGAGGTTTTGGAAGCGAGCTTTCTTGACGGGGTTCGTGGGGATTATGTGAGAAGGATTTGAAACGGAGGCAAAGAGAACATTAGGGCGGGTGGTGTTTCGCATGAGACGGATTGCGGAGCTCCAGGCATCAAGAGAGGGGCGAATATGAGAGGGATAGATTGATGACGGGTTGAACTTGGGATGTAAGATGGTGATAATGACCGGTCGGTTGGCGCTTTGGTTGAGGAAAATGGTAAGGTCTTGACGAGTGGCGAGGTGCTCGACAAGGGAAGCGGAGCGGATACGAAGGGTTTGTTGGAGAAAATCAAACATGGGTTGGGGCTTGCGGGGCCCCGTGTATTCAGAGATGAGGCGACCGGAGGAGAAGAGTTTCAGGGTTGGGAAACCTAGGGCGTGGGTAGTAATCAGGTCGTGATTGCGTTGGTTAGAGGCGTCGACCTCGGCTAGAATGACTTGGGATGGGGCTGTGGCGTTGAGCTGGGAGTCGTTGGAGGAGATGAGGGAGGCGAGGGTGATGAAGTGAGGGGCAAACGTTTGACAGTGGGGACAACGAGGATGGAAGAATTTGATAAAGGTTAGAGTGTTGTGGGATATGAGGGATTTGAAGGACGCGGTGCCGTTAATGGAAATGATTTGGGGGATGACGAAGTCGAAGGCGAAACGGGGGCGGCGTTGAGCGACGCGAGGAAGAGAGGATGAAAGAAGAAAAGAACAAGGAAGGTGAAGTGAGGTGATTGGAAGAGGTGAGTAACCATTATGGACAGATGACGGGGTTGAATTAGGAAGGTTGGCACTGTAGACTGCGGGTGGGAATGGCGCTTGATATCGTCGCGGAATCATTCGATGGCAAGTTGTGTGCTGAAATCTACAAAGGCAAACAGAGAAGAAGATCAGGGCGGTGAAGGGTAGTTGACATGAAAGCGATATAATTCCAAAGGCTGACTCGTCGATTGGGAGTACTTTTTACTACACCCAACTGATGTTTTGATGCACTCTGGATGCGCTTAATTGGACTTTTTTTTGACTCATCGCCCACTGGCGACTCCAGCAAGGAAGGTAAAAGTGACACATGTTCAAGGCCCAAACTCAGCCCGAGGCTGCTTGACCATTGCCTACACCTTGGATCTTCTACACGACTACATGGTGGTACAGTCGTGGCATCACTTCAGGCGCAAACAGCCACTACTCACGAAGAGTGCTCCCCATTTTCCCCCTCATCTCTTGCAAAACAACCATATTTGCCCTTTTCCAATGCAGATTTCAAAAGTAACGATGCGTCGCTGTTATACAATGGCAACTCTCCAAGTCTGCTCAACAGTTCCATCCGGGACTTTTCCAGAGTGCCTCGCAACCAGTTTCATGGCTTAAAAGGCCTAACAAAATCCCGACCCTTCCCCTCTACCATCACACTTCTCCGTCTAAAGAAAGCAGCCAGTTTCATCCCCAACAACCTAACCGTCAAGACACATTCACATCAGTCGAAACAACGTTCACCTCAAAAGAATCGTCATGAGACCTCTACCTGAAATTCAACTTTCTGTTGGAGACAGCAGCAGTATCGACATCCTTCTGTTCCCACGCCGTTTGTCCGTTCGCAATGAAACTACTCATTTGGAAGCCAGGACTCCAAATCACTCGTTCAGGACAGAGGGCAATATCGGAATCCTTGAAGTAGAACTGCCAGGCGTTAAAGTGGAAGATGTTGATATCGAAATCGACGGAACAATGCTTATCGTCACCGCCAAGCGCCATATCTGTGTTCAAATCGAGCAACCTTCTCTGCCACCATCTCATAGTGTTTGCACCGATTCTGAATCAAAACGCGACCCTCTCGAAGGTCTCATTGATTACTCTGACTCTAGCTCAGATGAATCCGACGACACTCTCTTGCTCCAAACCGGGGGCGAAGAGGAGGACAACACCACCTCGGACTCACCCCCGTCCATCAGTCCCCGGAAACCGTCCCACCGGCCAGGGACCAGCGGCATCACAGTCTAACTATTTACAGGTCTGTCTTTGCCTTGGATAGTAGGTGGAATCCTGAAGAGGTTAAGGTACGAGAGTTTGAGGACGGCATTTTGTGCCTGTCTTTGGGCAAAGCGGGGAGGCAGGCCCCTCGCAAAATTGAAATTCAGTAAGGTGCGAGCAGCGCCGAGGCCGGCATCACCGAGCGGAGCTGGTAAAATATCCAGAAAGCATCTTGAATGGCAGTTTCGACAATTCAGGAAAAAGCTGCCGTTCTCGTGTACTAAACTGCTATGCGCCTCATTTTCTTGCCTTTGGGTGGCGTGAAATTGTGTAACTTGGCTTATTGTATAACGAGAGTGATAAGAGGCTGAGGCTTTTCTGGAATCTTGCGATGATATTGAGCAAAAGGTATTAGAAGATGTTACATTACTGCTGCGTGTGAGTTGTTCCGAGTCGAAATCATTTGGCCGTGCATTTGCGATTTATTGCGTTGTTCAAGGACCACTACGTGAGAACCATGTCAAACAGAAGGAGATAGCTGTTAACCGCCAACCAATGCATAAATTGCTTTCATTAAACACCCGCCATGTCATTCGATTACAAAGCAGAGCAACAGAGTTGAACGACAGAAAAGCAGCGCACTATATACTTTCATTGATTTAATTACTTCATCATTGAAGTCGAGCCATCGGCAGTACACTTTGTGAAGCTTGCACAGACTTTGTTACACGGTTAACTCGGAAACGTTTCGAGAAAGCAATAGCTATTGCATGAGTAAATATTATCTTCGTTAGAAATAATTTGTCGAGAAATAACCGCAGAGGTCCAAGGATGTCCAAGGAGCCTACATAATTTCGTCACTCTCGTGGCTGCCGGTAGTGCCCAAGCTGTTTCGGCAACCCCTGAAAATTTAAAAGTGCTTGCCCGGCCATACACGCTATTACCGTTGTGCCCAAATTGAAAATTACATGAGCATTGGAGCGATGTCCAGCCGAGCGGGTGCAACGGCAAGTAACGTGCAACCGCCTTTCTCAACGCACTGCAATGGCCCCACGAAAGAATATCAAGCTAGGGCATTCACAATATGGAGGACCCGTTCGAAATCTCCCAGACGTAGATGAGTTACATTACAACCCGACAACGGCAATGGACAGCTGAGGTGCAGAAAACGTCTACTTAAGGACGTCTGGCCGACTCAGGACAACAATTAATACAAGTACCATCATCCGCCTCACACAGTCTTTCCAACACACACCGAACCAAACACTCCACATCTCGAAATGGACACCAAAACTACCACCAAGGGCTGCAAGTGCGCCAAGGGCAAATGCACCTGCTCCGGCTGCTCATGCTGAGAGAAGAATCTGTCGTCTCTCCATCGTTTGTGTAACAAGTCGGTAGACTGCAACTGGTTTCGCATTGCAACCTTGGCAGTCAATCGTCGTTAGTATTGCACTTGCTAGCATGATTACACTCTCCTCCTTTTTGCGTTGAATTACTTTGTAAACGGTTACCCGCATTGCAGCGTATCTGCAAAACGGTCTTGCACTTGACTAGCCCAAAACTAGCATCCAGACCACCGCACCGGGCACGCAAGCAACTATTGTAACAGGTGAGTATCCCTATGACCCCTCAGAAGATTGCTAAATGTGGCAATTGCTGCAACCATCCGTTTGCATGAGCTTTGGTGGTACAAGCGTAATTTGCAAGCTCCACCATGCTCTATTGTCTCACGCCACCCCAATGCTCTTTCTCAATCGCACATGTTCCCTCCTGCACCCAATTGAAAATCAAAAAATCTGAACGCTTGCATCCCGCGGTGTCGTCTCTTCAGGCTAGACACACAGTTGAGGCGTTTGCAGCATGAGCGGGCCAGCAGTATCCCGTAGCTTTAGTCCAAGTTTTTCCCCGTGACAAGGTCTCCCGTCGCCAACATCACAGTATCCCGAAGAGCAACAAAACAATATGTCCGCCTTACCAAATAGGTACTATTCTGCTACGCCCTGAACCCAACCTAGGAAGAGCAACGCACTACAGTCAAGATATCACCTCTGTGAGAAAATCCCCTATCCCTGACGAAACAATTCCGCATCATTTTGCCTTTGCATGCTGCTTCGCCTCACTCAAAAACTTATCCAATCCATACGGGTCATCGTTTGCAGATGACTTCAGCTCTGTATCCCTTGTAAACTCCACTGGTCGATCCCGTGGTCGTGCTCCGCGCGATGCCCCAGTGCCAGAGTGTCGCCCTGGTCGTGAATTCCTACCCCCGCTAGCATTGTTATCGGCGTCTCCCCCACGTTGTGGTCTGTATTGATGCTCCGACGCGTTCCCACCTGTAAATAGCGGTCTGTCATACAAATTGTAAGCATCATCAGCACCATACCCACCCGCTAAAGACCCATCTGCTCGCCCATTTTGAATAAACAAACGTTGGTCGTACAGCATCTCGCCACTTGCACCGCCCACTCTTCCACTCTGCCCCAACGCCACAGCTTCCGCCAAATCACGATCCGCATCTCTCGACATTTTGCTGCGTTTCAACGTCGGCCCTGTAGCTTCATCACATACAGTTCGGCTCTGCCTCATTTCATGTTCCCGCTCAATCCTCCGCTCCTCACGAATCCTGTCACGACGCCTCACGTCTGCGTCATTGCTCAACTTTCCGCTCTCCAACAGCGACCCGTGCATGTCCCATCTACCACCGCCAAGACCCCGCTGTGGAGCGACACTGGGCGCATCTCCAAAGCGACTACGTCTTGATGTGCCCCGCGACCCTCCGGGGATTTGCTCCGATCGTTGATTCACCAAAGGTGGAGCTTCATCCTGAACCAGACGCGCTCCCATTGTCGATGGGTCCTGCCATTGCGACACGGATGTAGCCTTGGCCAACTCGGGTTGTGGTGCGATGCTATCGGCATCCGTGGTCTCAGAAAGCCCCAAATAGCGTTTGCGTTCGCGACGTGCGCGCTCTGCAAGCTGACGCAACTCCTTTTCCTTCGCCTCCTTGGCCCTCAATGCGACATTGCGTTGGATTTGAGCACGTTTCTCTACATCCTGGCGTGCGGTGCGCTCGGCGTTGTACAAGGCCTCCGCCATTTGGGCAAAGCGGTCGTTGATGGAATGGTCGATGGAATCTCTACCATCGGCGGCGAGTCGCTTTTCAAGAGAAATGGTGTAACCTCTGTTGTTCTTCCAGTTGGACACGACAGGGGGAATGTGCCAATTGGCAGCTTCCTCCTTGGACAACTTTCTCTCCGGGGAATGCATGACCGGGACGGGAGGACTCGGGGGATTGACGGGTGCCTTTTTATGCGAGAAGCGCGGCGGTAACATAGGATCCACAGGTGCTTGGACCATCTTGATGATTCTGTTCTGGTCACCCTGTGTGTTCGCGTTGGCAGGGGTGTAACGCACAAAAGACGGCTTGGCGGTACACGACACCTTGTCCGCGAGAGAAGATTTGGAAGCGGATGTCTTGCCATCAATAACCTGCTGCAAGGCGAGTCGTGTACGCGCGGTAGCGGCATCGGCGTCTTGTTGTGACGGTAATGGACGCAGTGCTTGGGAACGAGTCTTTTCGACGAGAGCGGTGGCCTCGGTGTGAACGGTACGCGAGGCGTTCTCACCTTGCAGAATGACGGCGGAGTAGTTGATGTCATGGTCGTTTGGTGCAGAAGTGTGTGGCTTTTGTGGTAGGGAGACGACTTTGGAGACGCCTGCTTGAGGGGAAGGCACGGCGGGGACGACTAGGGTGTCGCGAGGGGAAGGGGCAACAGAGTCGGGGGAGATAGGTTGGGATTCGCGTGGGGGGGAAGGAGGTCCTTGAGGGAGGCCATGATGGCTGGGGCAGTAATGATGGTGGACTGCTAGAAAATTGTTGGAAGAGGCTGCGGGACGAGAAGTCGCCGGTCCGTGGGCAACGAAAAAGTTGATGTCAATATAAATACAATGTTGCCAGTACAGTAATTAGCCAGTAGTAATTTTAATGCCTCAACGCGTCATAGGCGCATGAGGTGTTTATGCAAATATGCATCGCGTACACAGTCTCATACGTAACAAACATGCACCTCATTCGACGACTTCTGGATACAACCCCAACGCACTCGCATGTCACTAGACTTCAGACCCTATCCTACGACACTCTGGCCACGAGTTTGGATCTCCCCGCACAACTCCGACAAGAGGAACTCTTATCACGCTCCCACCACCTCGACAACCACGCCGCCCGTTCCCTCCACGAACAGATCATCCGTCACTTCCACCTCTCCGGCCTCTCCCTACTGCACTCATCGGTCTCTACCACCTTTTCTTCACACCTTTCCACTCGCCTGGGCTCCACTGCCCCCGACGGCTTCCGCACCCTTCTCAACACTCCAGCTGCCTTGCACCGACCTATACTCCTCCGGGAAGATGTGGCGCATTTTAGTCGACCTCCGCTTAGGCAAAGCAGTATTCTGCGGCCTCCAGCGCCCCCCGACCTCAGTCGAAGGTAACTATACAGCTTCTCCTCTCCTCTACACCATGTGGGCCATCACGCAACAACCTGCAAAGGTGGTGTGGGTGCAGTGCCTTGATGTAACCGTCTTCGTGATGTTCTATACCGGCAACCGACAAGCCCGCCCATTTCCCTCACCGGATTTAGGGGGGGCCTGCAGTTGACGTCCACAAGAGCCTATTTAAACAGTGTGTATTGTACCTCTTCATCGATGTCCCGATACTCGCGCCCTCCGCACAGGGACTTTTATAGGTGTGATTATTGTTAGCCCTCACTCCAAGCCTAACCCAGTATCCCTACAGAACATGATATCAAGCTTACACATCCCAATAATGTATAACACAGGAACCCTCTTATCAACTTTACAACGTCAACCATGCCAAGGGGAACAAGAGTTTCACTCGTTGACCAAGGGAAGGTGACGCCATGGGCTGGGGAAGGCGTAGCTATCCGCGAGATAGCCAGACGACTAAAAACGGTCTGAAAAGGCTGTAAGAACTTTCCTCCGAAACAAAAACACCCACAAATACAAGCAAACGGTGAAAGACCTTCAAAAACGACCGCTGAAGACCTCCGTCATCTACGTCGAGAGGCAGCGAAGGGGAAAAGGTCAGCAGAACGGTTAACAAAAAGCTTCAATTGGCCATTACAAGCATCGTAAGCAGCAGATATTCTCCGCGACGTCTTTTTTGAAGTATGAAAAGGTAAAGAAGGCACCAGTATTGACTGCTTCCCAACTTCTCGAGAGACTAGTGTGGGCCCATGAGAAAAAGTCTGCAACATGGCACAGGGGGTCGTCTTGTCTTCTCGGATGAAAAGGAATTCAATCTAGATGACCCTGATGGACTACAGTACTATCTGCATGATCACATGGAAAAAATGAACCACTGCTATCATGGAGGTAAGCAGGTGAGGATCAGTGATAATTTTGGGGCATTTACAGAGAATGGAGTGTACTAAAATGCAGTTTCATGTGAAAAGCGGAACGCAGAGAAGTATGTGTCTACTTTGGAGAGCCAATGGCGACCATTTTTGAGAGAGAGAGAGGCATCATAATGGTTACGTTTTTCAGGAAGATAAAGCTTCAATCCGATTTTCTAAGGTCGCTATAGATTGGTTTCTGAGCAAAAATTTTAATATAATGGGGTGGTCGGCCAGATTCCCGGACTTGAATCCAACAGAGAATGTCTTGGGAGTGCTTTTGCGTGCTGTGGATGGCCGTTTACGTTAGAATAATACTTTCAATTACCTTAAGGAGTCAATCTTAAAAGAATGGGAAAAGCTGGATCATCAGTACCTGTAAAAGATCATCCGCTGCATACAGTAGCAATAACTGGATTTGTTTCAACACAAAGGGCATAAAAAGGAATACGGAAGGCAATTTTGTCTTGAAAATGAACCAGTGAGGCTATTGCATGTATAGACATGGTATTTCACCCCCTCAAGTAGCTTTTTAAAGTTTTCTCCAAAATGAATTTATCGAATAATTTGAAACTTTGTGGAGCTGTTTTTCTTTGAAAAGACTAAGAGTGGCCGGTTTAGTATTTTAATCACACTTTTTTAATTCAAAGTAAAGCAAAAGTTGGGGTTGCGTATGCATAAGGTATGGCTATCGGACGGGCTTTATAGGCAGTGCTCTCCACACAATCGGAGCCATTGAGGAGAGGAAAAACGGTTAATCAGACTAGTTTATACTTTCGCTTTCTGATAAACAAGTTCTTTACTGGATTAAAAAGGAACACCTAGGAATTATAGTCCCCTTAAACTTTGCATGTAATCTTGCTGACAAGATGACATGCTACAGTTATGCACCCTGGAAAATAACTTGGGAGAGGATTTGGAATGATAACTCCTCCGGTATTTGAACAGGACTAAGATCTTCTAGCATGGACGAAAAAGGTTGCGAGATTGGTTGATATTAGATGAACTACCGCAGAAGGAAGAATAAAAGTTAGAAAAGAGTTTTGCCATACGTTTGGAAGTCAAATGTATAAATCACATTTTAGATGGAAGCTGCCCCAAATTTTTCGAAGACACTAAGTCAGCAATATCATTTTCAGCGACGGAAATCGAGTTCAAGTTGGTGCCTTTATATTTTGAGCCATTCCAACATGGTTAGTTTCGGAAATGAAGCGATTCGAAGATCAAGTTATGTACATGGGGACTTCTTATTGAAGGTTTGAAAGTGATTAAAATTTTTATTCCAGTCCACGTCACGAAAGGCGATGGTAATCTACTCCTTGGAAATTTTGTCTTGAGCAAGTAGGATGCGCTTAATTCAAAGAAAACTATTGATCTTGTAATAGCAGCAGGTGTATTCGAAGTATTGGATTGCGAAATCAAACTTCTAATCTAGGTTACGGATAGTACCGAAATTCGACCTCACCTTCGTAGTATCCTGGGCCAAATATCGAAAATTTAGAGATATTTTGCGTCACAGAGGGACCTTGTTTGCATAAAAGAAGTTTCTAACGACGAATGTAACAAATAAAATCGTGCGTAATAGGAGTTTCTGCGAATTATTTGGTTTTAAATATCTAATTATACTCGCAATTACCACTGAAGGACTAGAAAGTTCTGTGTAAAGGGCAGAGTTATTTCTTTTGCCTGAGAAAAAGCACTTTATACTGTCGCGCAGACTCTCTTCACCTGCAAGAAGACCGAAAAGTAATTCAATTTGTGCAAAAATCGTCAAACATACCACTTCAAAACTTAAGTATGGAGTTGCAGGTAAACACCATGCAAGTGGTTGAATTAACGAAGTTCCAAACATTTCTTATCAAAGCCTCACCCTCACCTTTTTTAAAGCTGCTGTTTATCTTACTAGTATTATGGAATAGGCATCCAGAATCAAAGACACAAGCTGTATCGCAAGGAATAAGGAATAAGGGATATGAAAATGATTATTTTGACAAAATAATGCAAAAAGATAGTGTCAAACTGAAGCATAATCCTGCGAGGAGGCATAAAAGAATTGGTTCAACTAAAATTGGAAACTTCGCTGTACAGTTTCGCTGCGTATTGCAAAGGATTCAATGCAAGAAAGAGACAAGAAAGTATTTAGTCCAAAGTTCAGGATATTGCTTCACAAGCTGTTCTAACGACGGAGCTTCTCCGTGAAAACAATTGAGCTTTCTATGGGATGTACCGTACAAAATCCACAGATCGGCTCCCACAGATGCTGGTGGACTCAGAGCTGAGCGACAAATTATGAGGAAGTTGCAAGCCGCGCACTCTCAAAGGTTCTGGAATCTCGATCTCCAAATATTGTTACATCACATATTCTGTCAGGAGGTAACTCCAGTACAATTCTTCCATAATAAAAAGAAACATAATGTTTTAAAAAGAGGATACGTTCAGAAAACGAAATAAAATTTCGCGGAGATCATTCGTACCAAGTGGCTGAAATTTCATGAGAGGAAATATGGCTGAATCCATTTACATATATTTTGAAAGATTTGAACAGTACCGAACATTCGGACCGAGTTGAAGAACTTCAAATCCCGTTGAATGAAGAAGGTTATTTTTTTGCGCTGTACCCAATCTGTCTGCTCCCGATCCGACACCAATACCAGGGATTGAAAGTCTCAGAACCAGTCGTTGAATTAAGAAAAAAGTTCTTCATTGTTCTCGTGTCGTATTGAAGACGTTTATTATGCTTGAATAATCGTTTCGGAATCAAAATAGTTCGTAATAACGGAAAGCGGCACTCGGACTAAAGTTAATGACGTCTAAATTGGCATAATTAAGGATGCTTCACCTAATAAAAGGAATAAATATCTAGATGAGACTCCTTTAGTGAAAAGAAAAAATTCCTATGAGACTTTAAGTCATATAAATAGTTAATTCTGCGCCAAATTAGAAATCGAGTTTGTGATGAATCAGTGAAATAAAGTTAGATCGCTTCTAGCGCACTAAAATGGCTTATTGACAAAAATATCGTGCAAGGGAAACAAAATTATAATTTGAAAATTGAAAATGCGAACAAGGTTTCCAAAGTCAGAAGGAAACCAATAGATGAAAATCTTATATCGTCGCATTGCTTCTTCCATGTTAAATCTGATAGAAAATCGGAATATTTAAAAAAAATCACACGTATTACACAAGAAAATTGGAAAAGTATGCATACTATCCGAAAGAACTCACATAAGTCTCAATTTACTGTTACAGGGGCTCTTCGTTTCGCCACAGTGATACTTCGACTTTTTGCAGAAACTATAGACATTGGTTGTGCATTTATTCAATATAAACGGCTATTTCGCAATTTTTATGTCCGCGCACCATAACGCTGGACTAAGAATAGCTTCTCCCCGTGGAAGTTGCTTGTCCTGCCATACAGCGTCGTCCAGTAAGACCGGCTGTGGAAACCTGCAATTAAAGAATCGATATTCCAAAAACATAATTTAATATTTCACTGTGATACTTCAATTATTCTTGAAGTAAGACTGATCTCTAAGTTTTGTTTCTAAAATTTTCTATGGTCGAGGATGGATTCTGACTTGTTCTAATCCACAGATGGTTCTCGATTTCCATGTGTAAATTTCCAAATGCCTCCAAGTCGGCCGATTTGTGTTTGACTCGAACCTGGTACTCAATAAACTCTATATATTCCAATATGATCTTTTTAAAATCACTGCCTCAATAAAATAATATTTCTACACAATTCTCGGATTTCCGCTACATCGCACGAGAAAGGAAGCAGCAAAAAGCCAAATGTTCACCGGATGATCTTTACATGTATCAATTTCAAGCCCTTTCTGTTCAGCTCACTTGATTCAGGCATGTGGCTCTCAGTCCTGCAGTAATTTTTTCGAGCAATTTTCAGCCACTAACCTCCGGTCGCAACGCGCACCACTTGATTGAAACTAATCGTGATCTCCATGAGATTCAAAAACTTAACCAATTTATTGCATATTTTGTGCTTTGCAACAAACAATGCAATACTAAAGCCTCGGTCAATTTCTATTTTTTGACTCAAACCAAGGGGAATCGATCTGCGGCCAAACAGGATAATTGGCGGGGATTTTCTTTTCGTATTCCAGAAAATTATAATATATCGACTGAAGAAGACATATGCAGACTCTAATCTCTTCCCTTCCATGAGGGCGGAGAAAATTACAGAGAGAGAGTCAGCTGACCTGGCTGGACTCGCGTTATACTACTTATCAGAGATTTAAGCCTCTTATTTTTCCCTGCCGCTTATCTTGGAAGTTGACTCACACGAACTTACCTGACCACCAACATAATTGATGAAATTCGTGACTAGAGGCTTTGTTTCACTCATGAAATATTTCGAGAATCATACTACTCAGGAGAGATCTCCATCATGCTGTGTGTTAGGGGAAAAGACAATATCGCCGATGCCTTGACCAAGATAATCAAGGATACCTTTTGCAAATTAAATCAAAAAGGCTGGCTTGGGTTCTCAGATCATTATATAGTGCTTGCTCGATAATTATACCGAAGTGGTGGACCTCCACTTAGTGCAATTAATTTATTGGTGCAATTAAAAAGACTGTATGACTACACCACGTGTCGAACGATTCAGGTCATTTAATTACCATCACTTCCCACCATCTCGTCGAGCGTCAGCTGTCTAAGGGCACCGCCGGCCTCATCGCCAATATCGCCCTGAAGGGAACAGAGCGCCCTGTGTAGGTGGGCGGACAGCATGCCCGTGCCGTGACATTAAAGACACTTCACATACCGTCATAGTCACCCCTTCATACTCTGACCTTAATAAAGTACCCTATTATGCACACATATTTCTATTCCATAATATCACTCCATCGTCACAAAGTTGTAATATAAGCCACGTGAATGGGAAGATGCCATTTTTACACTTCCTTTTTTGCATTAGTTCCACTTGATAAAAGCAACCGTCCAAAGGAAGCGGGTTTCCATGAATTCAATATAATATATTAATAGTATAATAAGTAAAATATTTTGAACCCCTCCAACACAATTTCCATCCCTCATTTTAATTGAGAATAAATAGAATTCTAATTTACTTCTCACCTCCCTGTACCATCTTGATTCACAAGTAGAACAGGTGTCAACTGGTGTCCACAGTTTCACGTATCCAACCCTTTCATCCGTATCCGCCTTTATTGCCTCATCGCGAACCAATAGATGCTGAGAACAATCAGTTCCAGAAGTTTATGCTGACAAGTCGGATGACATGGTGTCATGAGTTGACAATAATATTTGATACTTCAAGCTTTCGCTGCCATTTGAAAGCTCGCTGTCAGTACCATGAAATTTTCGATATCACTGACAGAAATGAAATCTGGTGTGACTTCTGAATTTTCATTTTGAAACAAAGAAAAAGAATAACTATTTTCATCAAGGGGCGACAAAGGAGCAATAGCCGATACTTAGCTCGTAAATTGTGCTCATAGGGGATACTGCAAGGAAATTTCATATAAGAAGAAATTTTGTATTGACAATGATTGTGGTCTGGTATTTTGAGTTGCCTACGTTTTGTTGGGATTAGTCAAACATTTGCCCAAAAATTATGGATTAACGTGATAAATACTACTATGTAACAGCGTTAATGCGCATATCTACATTATAGGCAATTTACTTGGACTGAAATACACATATGTACCTCATTTTTTGGGGCCTAGCTATCGCGTAACCGGTTTGGCAATATTGATGACATCTAACGTACTGCAAATGGAACTGCCAACCGTTAATTTTAGGATAATCAGGATGAACGTTGTTAATTAATTTAGGTTTCCAACTATTTTCCGCTCGCTACGCGACGATAATCGTCCAGAGAAACACCATTTGTTTGTTGGAAGAGGTTTAGAGCGACACCAAAAGCCATAACTTGAAACTATGAGTATTCCGGAGAATCTCAGTTCTCAGGGCATGTCAGTAGAAACCCAAATTAAGCCTCGTCTTTGCTACTACGTTCATCAGGAAAACTAATTCAAACAACCCTACTTACCCAAGCATTTCACCCCGTTACATCAAGAAAAGTAACCCCCCCCATTTAACCCCGTTACAAAAAAAACTCTAATTTCGCATTCCTATAATTCATACCATAAGTATGGAATCACCCGAGACTCGGATCCCAATAGTGTTAAGAAATAAATTTGGATACTGGGGGAAAGGACTTCTTATGCTAAATCTATATCTATTAATAAAAACTCATTAATATAATTGGCTTTCTTAAGATCCAAATTGCCCGATTGAGCAATTTCAAAGAAGATTGGGAGGTCAGGTAAAGATTTGAGCAGCTTTCTGAAGACTCTAGATATGTAAAGACTGTAACCGGGCAGGTAGGCCTTTCAAAGGCTTAACTACAAAAAAGCAAAAAATTCTTCGCAAGACGAAAGGTACAAAGCACAATGTAAGAAAGATTGGAAGGTACTTGAATATAATCATTTGAAGCTATAAAATTATCCGCGTTCTCAATTCAAACAATCTTCTATCTGGCTAAAAGCCACAGGAATGCTCGACTACAGTGGAATTCAGAAAAGGAAGCAAGCGAGTTTGTCAATTGGAAAATTATGATACTTAGCGAGGAGAATACATTTAACATGGATTAAACAGATAAGTGGACGAACCACCAGCATCCTGAAGAAAAAAAATACGAATTTTGGCGAAGCTTCAATGAGGAGGCGGTAAGGCAATGAAGTTCCTTTTCGTACTTCATATCTTTCGACTTAGTGTTGTTAGAGGGACTTCAAGACTCTGAAAAGTACGTCAGGACGTTAGACGATATTTTGCTGTCATGGGCGGCGAAGACTCATGGTGAATCTATAGTGCAATGCGCGGTGCGCAGTTCTTCTCGTCTAGGAACGGAACACCGTCAGACAATGAGAAATCCAACACACACACAAGAAGACCCACAGGGTATTCGCTGACCTCCTTTCTCTTTAAGCACACTGCGATGCAGTAGCAAAGCTCGCCGACGGCGAGGGGAAATGGGGTTGGAAGAGCGAGGGTATTTCCTTGGACAGCTGGACGGTATACTTGTCCTCCGGGTTGTAAGCCCGGACCGTGGTCTGCGAAATGCTAATAACTTGGTATGGGCCGATTCCAAAGAACCGTAGACACCAGGGGTGTAATACAGGACAAATAAGATGTTGTATTGGGTCAGCTGTGCGGATTATCTCCTTTGGAGATACGGATGCTGTCACCAACGACAACCTTGAAGTTCCTATTTGTATATAGACGCTGGAGTGCGGGACGCCAAGCGTGAGTAAACATCACAAACGAACAACAAAAGGGGCAGCATATTATTGGATAGGACAGGGAATAGAAAGGGGGACCCGGGCGGATAAACGTGGCTATAGCTAAAGTTGCCGTTAGCAAGGTTTCTGCAAAGGCGGAAGTTGGGAGTCAAGTTCAGAGCCAACACCGGGGTGGCTGTTTAATCTGGGGCCCTAGTTGCCAGGTAGGTATAAATACTAGTTAGGTAGGTTAGGATTATCTAGGACGGCGGGGTGAGTGAGGTTAGGGTCAGCCAAGTTAGGGATCCAAGTTAGAGATAAGTAAAGTCGACACTTGGCCCAATAGGTGCCTTTCACTTGCAAAAATATCAGGTCCCATTTAGGGCGGAGTGGTCCAGATTGCAAGCCCTCAAGCCCCATCGGGTGAGGATACAGTAATAAAAATAATAGTAGGCGACAATAGAAAAATGCCTTTACTGTACTGTACAGTACAGTGCCTGCTGGTTAGCAGTGAATCAGATCAAAAAAGAGCACAAAATTAGCTCTGCCGATGGCAGTACAGTTTGTGTGCCAATTGCACTACAAAATCTTGGATCTTTCGACATGATAACTGAATAATACATGTTTCAAGAGCAACCGGAAATGGCTTACCGGCAAGAAAGTAACCACATTTTACTGGGCTTCTTTAGCTCCAGATCTAAACCAAATAGAGAATCATTGGGCAAATATTTCAACGGTAGTCTATGAGGATGACAGGAAGTTTGGATTAGCTTAAGAGTTGAAGGAGCTCATCGTTGATTGTCGTTCCAAAATAGCTGGAAAACCTGGTAAAGTCAATGCTGAGGCGATGCATTGCAGTATTGAAAAGTGGTGGAGGCAAAAATTTACGGTCAAGTTGGAATTAGTGACCGATGCTTTAGGAAAATCTAAAAGATAAATTCAGAGGTCATTGTTTTGAAGGATTTTGATTAATAAATCTAGACTTAGCAGAAAGGTCCCTTTCAAGCAGTACCTATTTTATTTGCTTTCCACTATTGACACCCGATTGTGGGGGTGATTCCATACTTAAGACGCGCAAGAACACAGTTGTACCCGTTCGGACCATAACGGATCGGAAGTTATGTGCATCTGGTCCGAAGGGACTTGAATGGTTTCGAAATTGACTTTTCCAGCTAATCAAAGCTGTCGTAAAGTCGATGGCAATCATCACCCGCACTGTTTGGCTTTGTTTGGCTTTGTTTGGCTTTGTGATGCTAATGATGGGATCACGTGTAAAGCATTAATTTAAATTCTTTCTGACAATTTCTGTAAATCTCGAGATGTGTACTGTACAGTTTCGAAAGTTACAGAAGGAACGGATTATAAAATATTTTACAAAACTGTTTTGTAGACCCGAATAAAGCATGCAGGACGGGCACCCCAGCACACTAATTTCTCTACACCACCCAGCTGGGCTCTTAAATTTCCACAGTGCAGGAATGTTGCAAGTACATGGTCGCGAGTATGTCGCCACTGTCAGGTCAGCCGATCTCAACAAGAACGTCGAGATATGGATTGATGCAATTTACGTATGGCGACAACAGCATCTCCAGCTTTGGCGGATCGCGGAGCTACTGACGGAAATACTGTACCGTAGTGAGCGGACAATTTTGTAAAGACTGTGCAAATTGTGCAGCAAGGGGGAAAATGTGGAGTGATTTAATATTTGAAAAATATAGTCGGTTGCAGCAAGGTGATGTCAGCAGACGCCAAAGGTCATTACTAATTACTACATGCAGTGTAATTACAGGGACACGACCCAAAGAGGCCCAAAGTTAGCCCCCGCCGATTCCTTGGCACAACCACCAAAAAATTTTTAAAAAATTCGACCGACATTGCCCGACCGGGTAGGCCGGAGCCCATTTCCAGCAACCCTTGGCACACGTGTTTTCCGCGCACATACGACTCACACTCTCCCTGACTCTGCTTAAATTCCATTCTCATCATCGATCTGCGCCCAACCATCGCCGTCCATCCTCGTATCGTTCAACCCGTCCTCACCCTCTCCCCTCTCCTCACGTGTCCAGCACTTTTACCCTTTAACCTTGGCCACCCTACTCTCTCTGTCTTTCCTTCTCCTCACCTCTATCTCACTACACCACCTTTCTTTGCCCCAAAGCCCCAGATCACCAAACACACAACGCTTTTCTGCCGTACATTCCACCCACTTTCATCAACCAAGCAATGTCCACCTCTGACCTAGACACTCTTATGTCCATATTCGCCTCTCACCCTGCCCTTCCGCCTGACTATCTTCAACACATTCTAGCAGCTCATTCTGGAGATGTTTCCCAGGCTTGTCATTACATCCTGAACCTCTCCGGTCACGACCAGGATCACGACACAATGTTTACCTCCTACATATCCAATTCCTCTCCTTTCTACACTCCTTCTCCTCTTTCCCAACGCCCAGACTTACAGCCCTCTCGTATCGACTTGTCAGATACCATTCAAGCCACTCGCTTCATTGAAAACATCAAAGACATTGTGCTCCCCTCTCTAACGGAACAGCTTTCCGGCCTCACGTTTCCCGACCTAGGCGGCGAGGCTGAACGCGAACGTCTTAAGTACTCCCTTTCCGATCTCGTCCTCATCTCCGTTGATCTAAATCCGCAAAATGTACGCATCGTCGTCACCGAGGAGAAAGATATTCATATCATAGCTTCACAAATCGCTATAGCCGTCAGAGTCGGTCAATGGTCCTACCGTCTCAAATTTCCTCCACTGCGAGATTCAGGTCGTGCCGATTTTGAGTTTACTGGCGTTAAAGCTGATATTTTACTCCGAGTCAACGAAGCAGATGCTTCCATGACCGTATCAAGGTGCGCCTGTAAGATTAGCGGTATTATCTCCTTTCGAGCCAATAACGCACGTTTCTCCTGGTTGTACAACTCTCTCGTGCCGGTGCTCAAGAACGCCTTGCGACCGAGCATGGAGGCTGGCCTCGCACAGGGTATTAGAAGCGGAGTCGAACAACAACTGGATCAATGGTCCACCTGGATAATGGGTGCTATGTGATCCGCTAATTACCACTCAACCATACAAGTTCTGTGACGCCTCACTTGCGACAGGGATAATCTTGTGTCACCATCAGTTCTGTACATAAAAACAAATCCAAATCCACCTAATGGCCAGAATCACTCCTCCGGGAATCTGAAAAGAATTGCCCAGATCACGTGCTGTTCCAACGTTATCTTCACCCTGTGCTACATCAGCTCAGTTGATTTGCCCACGAAACCCTCTTGTTCCTGACCTTACTACTTGCCAACTGTTTCAACTTTGCAGGCAGACGCCCCGAGAACCTTGTGACTTATACGTGCTAATTGAAAGTTACCTTTACGTTGTCGTAGATCAGTGGAGTTGATCTGCTCTCGAAACTCACTCGTCCCAGACCTCATTCCTTGTTGAACATTCCAACTTTTACGCAGACGGAACGCGAACCCTGTGTCTCATGCGCCTGACCTTGCGCCACTTCATGTTCGTCCAAAGCTTTAGCAAAATCGACTCCTCACATCGCAGCTCAGTGCATCCGTCCAAACTATCGCAGTGCGAGCAAGGCCTTGACGTCTTGCTGCCCACGAGCTCCATCATGTCCGCTCCATCATCGAACCAAGAATAGTCTTTCTCAGCCCAACGTAGTACTCGTTTCCTCGCCTCCGGCTCCATGCTCGAAAGCAAGTCTCCACATACACGGGTCTGCAGCTCCTTTGCTCTGATAGCTTTGGCCTTAATTTGCACTTTGCGGCCAGCGCCACCTTCTGCAACTTCCTCCTCCGAAGAATCTGATTTTTCAGAGCTACCTTCACCGCTTTCCACTTTGCTACCTGTGTGCCCTACTGCCGCCTTCACCTGGGTTTCGGCAGAGGCGGGTAATGTTGCCAGTGCCATATTGCCTTCCCCCGTGATACCGTTTTCTTCTGCCTGCCCTTCATCTGGTTCGGCATCCAGCGCCGAATGACAGCTCAGCCGCCAAGATTCTTCAACAAACTGGGTCCCTGGCGATGCAACACCAGGTGCGTAGGCTGGTTCGTTCCTTGTTTCCTTATAGAATCGCATCATCTCACCGTGCTCGTCGAATGGTTCTGCATAAAGAACGTCGCGGTTCTCCTGGACACATGCATGAACAAGCCGCTCTACTAGAGGAAGGCCATCGAACGGCTCCAATTCGCTTTCCTCTTCGGCTGAGGATAGTTCAGGAGATACGTCATCGTTAACGTGTAGGATACGTTCAATACGACAGATTTCTTCTTCCCATGTACTCTGCGCTTTCTCCCTTTCTTTCGCCGCTTGGTCCGGTTTGAGCACGATAATGGCTCCGGTCTCATCACGAACCAATGCATCCGGTTTTCGGGTAGTGGCCGGCTTTGACCTAGAGCCTACAAAGTCGCGGGCAACGTGGTCCGGCCGCTTACGGGGGACGATTACGTCTTTGTCATTGCTTGGTCCGGCTGGAGAATGAGCTGGAACAGAATTAGCAGCTGTGCGCTTTGGTAGTGTTGGAGTTGAAGCCTCTGCCTCCAAAGGCAGAAACTCCTCATCATCCCCATTATCGATGTCATTACTGTCGGAGCTGGAGGAATCGATGGTTGGCGCTGTGGATCGTCTAGTGCGCCGACTCGACCGCCGCTGGAACGCTCTGTTCCTAGGAGCCCGCGGAGAGCGATGCCCATTGACAGCGTGTGCATTAGGGCGACTAAGTTTTTTCTTATTCTCCGCATCCCCTTGGAGTGTTTCCATTACTGTTGCCTTCATTCGATCACGTCTGTCTTCCAAGGCATGCTTGTCATGAACTGCTCGCGTTGACAACTTTCGCTTTAAGCGCGCGCGCTTCAGCTTTGTAGCCTGCGATAGGCCATGCTCCTTTTCCTTCTCATTCCCAGCGTCGGCTTTGACTACATCCATGGGCGTATTTGCACGGTGCTCCTCCACTTCCATTTTACCCTTGCCCCTGCGTAAGGAGTCATTTTCGTCGTTCATGTCCTCGAGCATTTCTTGCAGAAGTGTTGTTGGCGCATCTTGCCTTACATTGCAGGGTAGTTCCACAGCTTCTATGGGATCATGCTTCAATTCAAGAGGGGCACTTTGATCGAGTTGGATAGGTTCCAATCTTCCATTGCTGCCTACGATCCCTCCCGCTCTGTCGCCTTGAACTCTATCCTTTGACAACTGCGGCTCGGGTTTTTGAGGACAGCCGCCTACAAAAGATGCGGGAGTCGTATTGGTGGTAGGATGGGCTCGATCCTTCGGAGTCGTCTCAACAATATCAATATCAAATGAGAATTTCTCTGAAGAAGGATCTGCAAATAACACAGGCCGCACCAGGACGGCACTTTCCCCAGGCTTGATTGCGTGAGCGACTTGTTGCACTCCAGTCTTTCCTTCCAAAGAAGCGGCGGCCGCCGAGGAGCCAGCATCCTGTGGCGAGATCGTTGCCGCGGCGTCTGCGGTGCCTCGGTCGATGGGTCCTCCCAAAAGAGTGCGTTCCAATCCTTCTACACCACCACCAGTGGTGGCCATCGCCGCATCAGGCGGAACCTGGAATGGAGTAGAGGCGTCACGGTGCACCTGATCGACCTTGTCTACCAGGACGACATCTGGGGACGGGGATTCGCGCGAAGCCAATCCCTCTGGGTGATTAGCGGAGCATGAGGCTTTTCCTCCGAGGATATCGACGGGTTCTGCGGAATTCCTGGCAGGAAAAGCGGCAGGTGCAATACTATCTGAATAGTCGGCACCCCAGTAACTTCGACACAATGAGCCTCCAGGGGTAGATGGGCAGTTCGAAGACTCGGTGCCGGGTTGTCGCCCAAGGTCCAGGTCTTGGTAGCCTCTAGGGTCTCTTCAACACCCGCACCGAATCTGCATCCCAAAAGTGCGGCGGCGACTCCATCAAACCAACAGTCATCACCATCCTCGGCATCTTCATCTCGAAAGTGCGTAAGTCCCAATTTCAAAGAACCGGAACGACGAAAACTCTCCAAACGTTGAACCTCCTTTAATCCTTTGCGCAATGCAACTGCAGTGAGTGCCTTTGCGGCGGCGGTGGAGCGATGAGGAAGAGATCGGTAACGATCGGGTGCGACGGGGCCGAGGAATTCGGAAAGAGTGGAGGTGGCATAGCGTGAATGAAGAACACGGGATGAGATGAAACCACGACGAAGTGAGGCGGCGAGAAGCTCGCCGCGATTGGAGGGTCGCGGATTGTGATGCGGCTTGAGAGGTATGGAACGACGGGCCGGAGCGGGGAGATTTACTAGTGTTGAAGACCAAGGAGGGTTTTTGGTCGGGGCGACCATGTTTGCGTAAGGGGAAACTGTAGTTTGGGAAGGGCAGGGAAGGGGGTGGGGGGTAAGATGAGAGGGGATGGGGAAATGCAGGGTGGAACGGCGGTGGTGAGCTAGTTAAAGAAGAAAAGCAAGGCGGACGTGGGGAGGACAACGGGTGGGTAAACCACGAAAAGAGTGCTGGTGAGCGGGAGGGCGAGATTTGAGAAACGTATGGATGGCGGGGTGGGGGGGGGGAGGATATGTCTCGACTCATTGAACCCGTTAGGATTTCTTTTTTTGGTGGTATTTATTAACTTTTGTTTGTAATGTCAACACGTCGGGGGGCTCCATTTTGAAGTGTTTACTGGGGAAAATTTACAAGTGTTAATTTGGTACAGGGCAAAGTATTGCGGTACAGTAGCATAAATGCGGGCGGGGACTGAGTCCGAGTTGTGGAGGATCAAAGTTTGATTGGGTCTCGAGAAACAACGGATCCAACGCTGCGCTCGCCAGAAACACATGAAACGTGTTGGACATCATCGCTCTGCAATGAAACAATTTACAAATTACAACCGTACTGTACTGTATGCTGATTGGCTGCATTTATTAGTACAGTATCATACTGTACTTGTACTGATCCTGAACAATCAACTGCTGAAATCGCACCCCTCTCAAAAGTGTCATCATTGCCACATTTCAATTTTTGACCTGAGCGGCAACGCAATCCCTTGCCGTACGGTACGTTTCTGCCATGCAAATGCGTCAGAGTAGTTTCCATTGTGACAACACATTACCGTCCAAGGGTTGACGACAAATACAAAAAAGTAAACAGAAAGGGTAAACGTTACATCTGAGAATCCCCATGCAACAGATCATTTCGGCACCTCACTAACTCTTCAGTGGCGCGTCGCAACAAAAGCGCCAGAGAAACAAAATAAAACTTGCAGAGAAATGCGCCATGATGCTTGTCCACCTGCACTCTGGGCTAGCCGTGGAACCACCATAAAACATGGAAGCAACATAAACTTTTAATAGCTTGTAAACCAGATTGCAACTCTTGGTCATCGAATATAACAGAGATTAAAACGGTGCCAGGGTATCGGGGAGCTATTTAAACCTCGTCCCCTATATCCGCTCAGAAATTGTTTATTCTCTCTGGGATATATTTATCCGTTTCGGAATGACTCTCTCGGCTATCAAGAAAACTGCTCCAGAGACTCGAGACATTTTCAAGGAGGACAACACCGGGGAGTACGCCGACCACGATATTCATATACTCTTTTAAAAGTCATTCCCGTACAATCTTGGCGACATTTTGCACCCTTGTTCATAAAAATCAAAGAGACTAGCAAATTCTGAGCAAGCGGTAGCAAAAAGTCCTTCTCTCATCGGATGTAGGCCGACGTATCGTCCAAACTCCCCAGCATATCTTCCAAGTTCTTTCACTTTCTTCAATTTGAGACCAAATAATCAGGTTATCGCCGTAATAGAAAATTTCTGTCAAGGAGCTCCCTAATCTTCCCACTGGGCAGCTATCATCCTCTCTATCTGAATTGAATTTGTCTTCCCGTTAGATTACATTCCACCTCAAATTCCTGCATCAGCCAAACCTTTTCAACTTTTGAGTTTCATATTCTGCCACAGCTTTCCGTAAAGCACTGAGAAATTCTCAAGAAAGTAATGAGTCGTTGTATTTCTCCCATCGTTTCCTCAGTTGATATAATCGCATAATCGCACCAAGGGGAAAAGTTTGCATTCTTTACTGCCTAGAGGCACTGACGGCTGTTCCTAGAGAGGGAGGTTGCATATCTATGCACCAGGAGCGGGCAGAAGTGGGCGCTTTTACAAGACTGGCGAAAGGCAAACCGTAAGTCCCGCTGCATTGGATGAAAGGAGTCATCAAGGTAAGCTTAAGTTTGTTTGTTTTCCTTATCTGAGTGTATCTTTCCGTTGGGCATCTTCACAGACAAACTCAACGCGGCATTGACTGTGTGGCTTTCGGAGTCAGGGGGTGGCTCCTAAGAGGCCATTGAAGGTGAAGGATGCATGGAGCATTGCATATTTGGCGGGAAGAAGTACCTGATCTAATTGCATTACTGCTTCTCGTCTGATTTTCGACTTGTGATTACAAGTGGATTCATGTCTTTGGCCATGGACAAGCAATTTGAAATCTGCTTTTCTAGTTGCATTTACTATCTCTTGACTGTAATTGACGTGTAGCTGTCTTCGATCGCGTGGTAATTACAATTGTAGCGTAACTTTTTTGCTCTCTGTTACACCTCTATTCCTCGGAGAATACAGCAAGTCCCAAGACAGCGCTGGATTACTGTAAACATCGTTGTTAAGCGAAAGGCCTTCTGTAAACATCTCTGACAGACTACACGTGGCTATGCTGCCTGCACAATCTCGGGAAAGAAGATCAACAATCCGATCTCCGCCCGTCCTTTCTTCCGAAGAGCCTGGTAGGCGAGCTATCTCACGACAGTAAAGTCGCCCGAATCCTTTCCAATTGCTCTTCAACCCTCACCACAGACACCCCGCCATGTCGCTTCTCTTCTTTCCTTCACCACGCCCCTTCTGGAACACCCTCCATACTCCACCGCAATGTCGCCAGCCTCATATCCATCTTTCCAAATGGCGAATGTCAGACAATACTCGTCGCGTACCACACCATTCCATCCGAGATATGGCCCTTTTAGCAGTACCGATGACGCAGGGAGGTGATGTTCTTTTCCCCGGTGGCCGCCATGTCATGTCCCTGCACGGAAAGGACATGGCCGCCAGGTTGAAGCAAATTTCTGAATCCGAACCACCACAATTCGCTTATCTCCCCCTCAATGCCTGGGGAGACCCAGCACCGGTCGGCACAGTCGCCATCCTTGATGATCTTGAATTGAACCAACAAATGGATGAAGCAAAGTTGCTCTGTACAGGCGTCGAACGATTTCGAGTCTTACATTTAGGTGACGGAATGAAGCGTGCAAGAGTCGAGGTCTTTCATGACGAACCACCGGTCGAAGCGGAGGAGCAGGATTTGCAAAAATTGGAACACACTTTGGTGGACACTATGAAGCAGATCGTCCAATTGAGTATTAAGATTAGTGACGTCGAGGATGAGGCCAAACAGACCGCCCTGGCCCAGACCTTGAAACGTGTCGAGGCCTTTTGCGGAACCCACCAAGACCCCCACCCCGTGAGCTGTTACAGCACTGGATCTTTGACTTGAGTCCGCAGCTGCGGAGGGAGTTGCTTAGCTTTGTCGTTATCGATTTGGTCAGTATTAGTTTTATGGACCGCCGCAGCTTGATGATGTCCACTAATACAGCCAATCGTTTGTCAGAGGCCCTGCGCTGTCTGCAACCGTTTGTCAAAGAGCTTGCCGCAAAGGGTGCCATCGTGTCTGCCCTTGGGAACAATATTTCCGACGATGTCGGTCCAACCTCTTCCTCATCTTCCTCGCCTTCCTAGGTTGTACCTCATTTTGCCGTTTATGCTCAGGCTCATCCACTCTGTCTAGGGGAAATCTGCTTCAAGTTTTCCAACCTTATGTACAGGTCCTTCGCTATGCACGTGCTATATTTCTTTAACTGCTTCTACGTCTACTATCCACACTCGTCCAGTCAAAAAAACAGCGACAAAAGCGCGAGCGGTGGTTCTTGTCTTGAGATGAACCCGCTGGTCACGTCAAATCGCGTCGTGCACCTTTCCCATCCGCGCCTCTGCACATCCACGGGCAATTCGTTCACCACCAACTCAGAGATTTCCTTAAGCTTCCCACGAAGCAAGTAGTCTTCCTTTGGCAACCCGCTAAGCTCGCACTGTATCCGTGACCACAAGTCCACCACTCTCTCGACCTTGGCCGTATCCATTTTCTCCCCTCCATTGCACCCTACTCGCCCCACCCCCCTCATGCAAGCCTCCATCACATCTGTCCTATGCAAAACGATGCACTCCCTTTCAGCCGCTGAGCGCGCGCTTTTCCACCACATCTTGAACACTGGGCCGTTCACAAATTTCTTGTATAATGTCTTGACCCGATTCTTTGAAATCGCACCTGGTTTGAACAAAGCAATCACTCCTGGACTTGCTAGATCCTCAGCCATCGGAAAGCGATCCAGCTCCAAGTCAACCAACCCCAACTTTCTACCAAACGGATCCGATGCGTACGGCTCCTCGGTCACACTCCTTCCGCTATCCCACGTCGGCACCAAATACCGATCAAAGGCTCTCAAAAACGGCCGTGTTATTCGATTAAAGACGCATGCTCTGACCTCTGCTCCCATGCGCCCATGACCCATCCCTCCACTCTTTTCCCACTCCACAGCTGCCTTTGCCAAAAGTCCCATCAACTGTTTTGATCGATGTAACGAGGTCTTATGCGCCGATTCTAAGCCCGCTTTGCCTCTTCCACCAACCCCTCCAACCGCACCCAATGTCAAGACATGTGGAAAGTTAAGCAAACCCACCAAATGTCCATTCGTTACCCCGTATACGCCCCCCTCCGCTCTTCCGCCCCAACAACTTCCCTCCATCCTTCATCCTGTATGCACATGTACGGCCTCCACTCGCCAACAAACGGAAGCGGGTGGACCAAACCCACGACTGCCATGACCGCTGCGGCGCATTGGGCAGGCGTAACGCCATGGACTAAGAGCGGTTCGCCCAAGGCAACCAACTCCCACAAGATCGGGACCTTCTCATGAACCCCCGTAACGCCATCCCAATTTCAATCTCATGATACCAAGCCACGGTCTCCGCCATACCCGCCTCACACAACGGCCATTTCCTAATCAACCGACGTGCATCACTCACAACTGGCTTCCCCTCAACGTGAACGACAGGGGCAGCAAAAGAACGCATCCATGAATCCGGTATCTGCAGTCGGAGAATAGTCCCCCCAATGTCAAACGTACCTCCGCCCCTCCCTTGACCTGATCGACAGGGGGCCACTCTGCAATGTAGGCCCAGACATCCCTCATGGCGGCCTCGCCTTTTTCCAAAACGTGTTCTCCTAGGACGTGAAGGAGGGTGTCAAACAAGCCTACAAATGGCAAGGATGTGACCAAGACGATAGCCTTTTGGAAAAAACCCCTCGCGTTGCGGTCATCCGGGCGCTGGCGAAACAAGACATGGGCCAGAAGGACGGAAGCACCGTCATGTGGTTGCGGAATACGAAAGGAATAGTAGACATCCTCCATGCCATGACCACAGGCGGCGGAATCAGGCATGGCCAGAACGGCGACGAGCTCTAGTTGGTGAGCGGTGAGAAGATTGGATGGATAGACGGCGTCAATTTGCTGGCCGTGGTCAATATCAAAGGTGACGAGAACAAGTGTGTGAAGCCATGCAGGGGGCGTTATGGAGGGATTGCGTGTGTGCCAGAGGGTGTAGACCGGGGTAGGGGGAAGGAGGTTGGGAGGAGGAGCAGGAGGGGGTGGGGTGGTGGGTACAGGGGTGCCGAGCATACGCATGGCGGTGCGGCGGATGGAGCGAGGAAGCTTCAGGGTGAGATGAAGTGAAGAAAGGGAGGATGGAGTGTTTTTGGGGTAGTGGGGGAGGATGGTGTGATGCGGAGATGGAAGGTGAATGACGACTATTGACATGACTCGCTCAAGGGACGAGAGTTTGGCGAAAGGAGAGCAGGAGAGCAGGAGAGATGGTGATGGGGACGTTGAAGGGAGGATTGCCAGGTGGAGTAGCGGCCCGAATACTGTACTGTACAGTATGCGCGTTCGAAGTGTCGTACTGTACGCATTGCACTGTACAAATGACAGGTACAGTGAAAAAATCTCAAGTCATCTCATTGATATTTGAAGCACTGCCGAATTGCCCTGCTGTACAACTTGTACAGTATGTACTGTACTGTACTGCACGTTGAGATCCTTCTCAATCCAACATGCGCATCACAAAGGGCTTACGAGTCTGACAAGAAACCTGACAAGGAGTGCAACAACTCGTGCCTTGCTGTACATTACCACACAATCAGTCATCCCACCCAGCGTCCACCGACAGTTTGCAACAAACATCTTCGCCTTCCTCCGTAAACTCTCCAAACTCAAGCGCTCTTCCCCTCCTTGCCATCCCCCGACTCCCTCCACTCGTCCTCCTCTCCTCCCTTCTCAAATCCACCTCGGTATACACGGGATTCAACAACACCAACACCACATTCAAATACACATTAAACGTCACCCACCCCAACACGGGCATCATGTACATCCCCGCCCTCCATGTCACCTCCGCAAACAACACCACCGTCAACGCCGTCGCCACCCACAACGGTACAATCATCAACAATGCCAAATCCACCCGTTGCAACCCAAACAACACAATGATATAAAAGTGATTCAACAAACATTGCGTCAAATACACCACTAAACAACTCGACAACACCGTACTCCCCGCCCGTTGCGCACAATATGCAAGAAAACTGGCATGCCCATACAAACATACAATCCAATCCACATCACCGCAAATACACCGCCGGCGGCGAAAGTCGAGACTTGCGAAGCGTGCGCCGCCATTGCACAGAAGCTGCTGAACAGTCCGAGGAAAGAAATGATAGGAATCCACCGAGGAGAGGGGTGAGGTAAAATACGGCGCGCAGCGGGAAATCAGGTGGGGTCGGCGGAAGAGAAGGTAACCACCATGTTGACCCGGTGATCATGTTTTTCACGGAGAGGGTGGAGATTCGACGGCTGCTTCACAAGAGATGGGGCATGCCGTTGTGGTTGGAATGGGGATGGATGGGGGCAGAGTTGGCGGAACACGGGAGCTGGATTGATGGAGGGAGGTGTGTTGTTTGGTCGAATAGGGGGGTTTCGTTTGGGTAGGGTTTGAGCAGTGAATGAAGATTTGTGTCGCTTGGAATGATTGGGTGCTCTGGGAGAATTATATGTTTACGACCAAGGAGGATGAATGATGAGTGAAGAGGTTGGATCGAAGCTAAGGGTCATATAAGCACCCTTTGCGGTTGATATCAGCTTAATTGCGCTTGAATGATGGTGCCAAAGATTTTTGTATCTTTATGGCTTTTGCCTTTTCATTTACCATAGTTTCTCAGTCTTTACTTGACTGTACGGTAGACTTGCAGTAAGGTACTGTGCAATACTGTACAGAATGTACTGAACTGGACGGTACGATACACTTGTGACGATACGGAAACTCGAACCATCATCTCGTACTTCATCTACTGTACTGTATAATAATTGATGTTACAGTACTACCGAACAGTATTACCCCGCAAATACCTACAGTCTGCAACAGTACAGTACAATAGCTCCGTATGCTTCAATGTCATTCGCCATTATATGCAGTTCATCTTGTGCTGTATCATATCAGTGATACACAAGTGGATCAATGATCCTAGATCACAAGTCCCTACTTTTACACTCAACTCATTCAATATAGTCAACTCTCCTACCTAGGAGGAAGCAAAGCAAACCTAATCCTCCTTGTCCCCTTGCTCTCGCCGCCCATGTTCACCTCCCCTTGTACAATCCGCTGCACCTCCTGTTTCACCGCTCCCCACTCGGCCACACTCTCCCGGTCATTATTTCGATACATGTACATATTCAAGTAGGTCAACTCCAACAACCAACAAAAGTACGGCAAACACAACACCGCCGCAAACGGTACCACAATTCCCCACCAACCAACAACACCGTCACCAACACATCCAACGTCACCAACACATTCAACCCCAATCCAACCTCCTCATCACAAACACCACCAACCCCCATCCGTTAAGCAACACCATATGCACCCCATACAACACCCCCAATCCCACCTTGACCACCCTCGATACCGACTCCACATACACCAAATACGATGCATATCCCATCGATAAGTAACACCACGTCCATGCCAACGGAAACACAAAGTTCGGTGGCCGGTACGGCGACTTGTGTAACCGAGTATGCCACCCTCGTGCTCCCGGTTCAAACGCAAAATGTTGCAACAACCCAAGAATCAACGGTGAAAACAACAAACCGTCGTCTCCATCGCCGTCGGACTCGTAGTTTCCGTCCTCATTTCCACCTCGTTTTGCAACTTTCTCACCTTATTTCAACAACCTGTACGCAACACAACAAAGATTGTATGCAGATGCTAACCACGGTATGCAAACTGTGGTCCACTTGGTACTTGTGCTGATAATTTCACAGGTAGGACAACGTCTGTCGACACTTTTTGTTTGCTTGTTTCCTTTGAGCGACGGTTTGTGTATGGCGTCGGCAAGTGTAACTAAGCAGCGTCCCGACTTGTTCACCACATGTTTCTTCATGTCGCCAAATGGTTTGACTTTACATGTCACTTTATAACAATGATTCAAGGGGCGAAAAATAAACCCAACAATCAACAAAACGACATGCCATGGGTGGCGGATTGACGAGAAGACAAGGTTCCTATACAGTACTGCCCTTTTTAATCCACGAAGGCCGCAAATAAAACAACGCTTCAACGGCTTGTAACCTACAATCTCGTTAACTCCATTGACTGCGAATCTCCAGATTTCTTTTGCCCACTATCCGCCTCCATTAAAAGACAGTGTCTCAATGCACCTGTTGCTTCGCACTCTCCCATCCAAACAGCCTACAGTACACTACCGATGGTTTACTGTACGGAAATGTACATGCAATCGAAAAGGTGTATGAGATATCCTACGTATCTTCCTGCCTGCATTACACTTTTTTTTGATGCCACTCATCTATTGACTCTTGGCACTGTAAGTATTACAAGCTTGATGCAGATCACTGCACCTTTTGGACAGCATCAGGCAGTCTCTATGCACCCGTCGTCCATCGCTTTCTACAGTACAGTACTTGTCCCTCCACTCTACAGCTTCTTGGTGTAAAAAGTTACAAAACTGTCTGTAAATTTACAGCAATTTTGGTCAAACATGCCCAATAGGGAACGTGATAACTGCGAAAGCGAGAGCGAGTGTCTTGATTGGGTGAGTTTGTCTTTTTCGTTCACTGTTACTCCATTTTGAAGCCTGGTCAAGAAACGACCCAAGAAACGACTTCTTGCCTTTTTCAGTATTTTTCACTCAAGCCAGAAGGCGTTGCCAGATCCGTTGCTACTGTACCGTACTGTAAGACAGTGTACTGATTTGAACAAACTCCAAATTTATTTATGAATTTTAAAAACAATTAAATCAATGTAGTAAGCGGTTCAAATTATATAACAAAAGTGGAAATGCTCTATACTCGGGTGAAAAGCATAGTGCACACCCTGAACGGATAATAACGAGCCCGACTGAAAGTATACAACAGTTTTACACTCATAGCAGTAAAACCAGTAATGCTGCAGGAAACTTAAAACTAATAATGCATGCGACCTCCTCGCTTAACAATATCATCAGCAGCAACGCCCTTGCAAAGACGAAACCAAGTTTTTCCGAAGTGAAAGCGGTACTTCCCTCCAGCAACCCAAAACACAATCTTTTACGTCAGTAATGGTATAAAACTGACGCCTATTGGCGTAAACCTTCCTCGCGAGAACGCTCTAAAGATTTTCAATTTTTTGAAATCAGGGGAGCGAGCTGGCCACTTCATCAAACGTATCGCTTTTTCTTTAAACCAGTCCCTTGATCTCTTGCTTACATGGATCAGATTATTTTTTGCTGAAGTATCCATGTGGTTGGCATAAAATTGTCCGTGTTTGGTAGCAAAGCCTTTTCCGTTACATTTACATAGCTATCTGACGTTTTATGACCTTTCAAAACTTGCAAATCCCGAATAAAATCACCTGAAAAAGCCCCCAACAACATAGAACGAGCTCAATCTTGCTAGCGACGAGAAAAAGCTCAGTTTTTATCCTGAAATCATGTCAATAGCTTTTGATTCCATCAGGCCCAACTAAAGTGAACCTCTTGTCATCAGAAAATACCCCACGGGGTCATTTGTTCCAATTCCATGGGACGTGTTCCTGTGCCCAATCCATTAGAGCAAGTTTGTGGGCTTCAGTGAGAGGCGGAGCCGCGTTTACCATTTTGAAACGCAGATTGACGTTTCTGCTTAGAAAGTGCCGAGTCCTGGAGATCAAGAGGTCTAAGTTGAGCTCGTCCCGAATCTCCCTGGCTATTTTGTTTCCACTTCCAGTCGCCCGAACCAGTATTTTTCCTCTTTCTCGGAAAATTTTCGAGGCCTACTAGATTTTTTGGCCTCTCTATAACTCTGCGGAACGCTTAAGAGCCTTTTGACTGCATATTGGCTCCTACTTTCCTTTTTGGCAACCTGCGAAATGTTGATACCTACTTCTTTGTAGGCGAGAATTTTTCCGCGCTCCATCTCGGAAAATGTGTCTCCCTTGGCATGCTTGAGTGCTAGTTGAATGCAGGGTCTGTAGGGGAGAGTTTTCAAGCCGGATTCGGGCTTATATCTTCTGTATCTTCCCGTTGGTGGAAGATATTGTGATCATGCCGTATACGTTCATACGGGGTTGATTCCTCTCAGTAGTCTTTGATTGGTCTATCTTGATTGAAGTATAAATAAATATGTTTCCTTGCAGGTTTTCAGTACCACTGATTTAAGATTGTATATTTTTTAAAATTTAATTGGCGCATCTCGAGAAGCTTATGGGCGTCCCTCAGGCTGTTATTGGAGCCGTTACAGGTGAGATCATTCCAAGTAAGTGCGGCTATTTCACGGAAGACGGACGCAAAACAAAGGGCCTGAGTTTGCTCGCCGTCAATCAGGGCTTTACCAAGAGAGGCACCAATACAACCGTCTTTGTGGTCTCTGAATTGGAACGGTTGGAGAGGAAGACAGCGGTGATGAGTTGGATCCGAACAGGGGACTCTTGAACGCGTGTAGAAGAGCTGGAGTTTCCGTTCATGGAACTTCTGACTCCACCGATGTATGTTGGCAATGATCTGAAGGCGATCTTGTCTGCCCAAGACAAGTTGATCTCCATTCCAGGCCGGATCGTGTTCCCCTGAGAAGCCATCGAACGCCGTCGTGTACAAGAGCACCTTGTGCTCTTCGCCAGTGTCGTCGTCAATGGCGCAATATACATTGGCACCGCTGTGCCAATAAACTGAACGTACGCACTAGGCAAGGATGGAACAGAGGAATAAGGTTCAGGGTCTTCCAAGGACTTGGTCTGACCTAACTGGTAGGCGTCGGTTTTCGTGAACTCCCGACCCGCGTGATGGCACACGAAAGCTTTGATGTGATGACCGAGGAGCGCTGTGTGCTCTTCCTCGTTTACCGCGGCGGGACGGGGAAAACCGGTCTGGTAGACGTTGTACTTTAGGGGACGTTGGTTATGATAGACTATATTCTGGATATCTTGAAGACCTCAAAGTCCTGAAACTTCTGGGCGAGACCATACGCCGGCATCGGGACGAGGGACGACGGGCGCCTTTATAGTGATGGCATTACGGGGTGCCTTGTAGTGCAATTGGCACACATACTGTACTGCTATCGGCAGAGCTAATTTTGGTGCTCTTTTTTTGATCTGATTCACTACTAATCAGCAGGCATTATACTGTACAGTACGTACTGTACAGTACAGTAAGGGCAATTTTCTTTTGTCGCGCACTATTATTTTTGGTACTGTATCCTCACCCGATGGGGCTTGAGGGCTTGCAATCTGGACAATTTGGCCCCCAAATGGGACCTGATATTTTCGCAAGTGAAAGGCACCTCTTGGCCCAAGTGTCGACTTTACTTATCTCTAACTTGGATCTGACTAACTTGGCTGACCCTAACCTCACTCACCCCGCCGTCCTAGATAACCCTAATCTAGTTAAGTAGTATTTATACCTACCTGGCAACTAGGGCCCAGATTAAACAGCCACCCCGGTGTTGGCTCTGAATTTGACTCCCAACCTCCGCCTTTGCAGAAAAGTTGCCAACGGCAACTTTGGCTATAGCCACGTTTATCCGCCCGGGTCCCCCTTTCTATTCCCCCTCCTATCCAATATTATGCTGCCCTTTTGTTGTTTGTTTGTGATATTTACTCACTCTTGGCGCCCGGACTCCGGCGTCTATATACAAATAGGAACTTCAAGGTTGTCGTTGGTGACAGCATCCGTATCTCCAAAGGAGATAATCCGCACAGCTGACCCAATACAACATCTTATTTGTCCTGTATTACACCCCTGGTGTCTACGGTTTTTTGGAATCGGCCATACCAAGTTTCTAGCATTCCGCGGACACGGTTAGGGCTTACAACCCGGAGGACAAGTATACCGTCCAGCCGTCCAAGGAAATACCCTCGCTCTTCCAACCTCATTTCCGCTCGCCGTCGGCGAGCTTTGCTACTGCATCGCAGGGTGCTTAAAGAGAAAGGGGGACAGCGAATACCCTGTGGGTCCTCGTCTGTGTGTGTTGGATTTCGCATTGTCTGACGGTGTTCCGTTCCTACACGAGAAGAACTGCGCACCGCGCATTGCACTACAGGCCTTCCCAATGTGCTCAAGCTGGCCTTCTGTTTGGTACGGGCCATGGTCAAACGGGAAGGGAGTCGATAATAGGGTGAAGGCAAGGGAATAGATGACAACGAAGGTGAAGTCAAGTGCAATGGGAGGGCGATAGTGAGGACGAAGAGGAATCTTTGGGACGAGGGGGGTGAGGAGAGGATGATTTGGTGGGGGAAACGCATGGGGAGATGGCTGCAACGACACGCCAAAGGGGGCCCGCCACGACTACACCATCTGGTTAACAGAACGTTGGCGCTTCTTCCGAGGCAGGCAGGGATATTTGAGGGTGTGCCGCAATAGTTGGTGGTTGATAGACTGACCTTAGTTGGGGAGGGGATTAAGATGGTAGGAGGTAGGGTGGGGGATTGAGGTGGGGCTGCACTTGCCGCCTAGCCGCCGCACTCAAAGGGCGCCCCTATCGCACTTAGAGTGCGGGGGGCAGGTGGGCTGTGCGAGCTCACCACTTGATCTGGGAAGATACTGTACTGTATCTTTTCATTTGTGTAGGGTTAGGTACTGTATTCCCACCACCCGGCAAAGTACAATATATGTATACTGTACTGTTTCGAGGGTGCGCGGAAAAAGGGAAAAACAAGGTTACACTTGGCTTAGGTTGAACAGTAAAGATTGAAGGACATTTTCAAGAATTTCAGCCATGTAGGCCTAGGACATTCTACACGTCCTGTTGGACATAGATGCGTAGCTTTCATGTCTGTAAGCCTCTAAAAGGCTACTAAAGAGCCACAGAACTTTTGACATTTACTGTCAGGTCGGTGGTCTGTAAGGGTGGAGGATTTTTGCCACTGTTGATAGTGAGGAGGTGGAGAGAGGCAGAGGAGAAGGCTGAAGACTGCTGCTGAGCATTTGTAGCGCATTTAGTAACAATAGGAGGCGCAGCAGCTTAACTATGGCTGAAATTACTTCAGCTTGAGAGGTGAAAATTGCAATCTAATGGTGGGAAGAGGATCTTTACTCATTGTTTATCTCAAGACCAGATAATTGTCCAGACTTGACACAACTCCTTTCCTCCACTGCCACAATTTGAGCGTGACGCGCTGATGAGTTACATCAGGTACCTGTGGGCAGAGGATCTATCCATCTTCTTCTAAGATGTGTTGAAAAGTCGCGATTAGAAAGCACATCGTAGTCTGCTATATAGATTTGGCCAGAACATTGGCGAAATTTCGAACCCGTTGTCAGATATCGAACTTTTGCGGAAACATTCTTGAACGGTGTTGGCATGTAACACCAATCGCTTTTCAGATGTCCCACTATCCGTGTGTATACTGTAAAAAAGGCTGCTGTTGTCAGTTTTAAGTTTAACAGAAAGATCTGACTCAGGATCAGTACTGTCACTGTACAAGACTCTGGTAGTGACCAGTTGAACTGAATACCATGCTGAAGCAAAATAAACGTCTGAAGAGAAAAGGCGACGTATAGGCAGTGTGTCAGAGCGTAGCTTGGAGGATCTTTCGAGGTTGGATCGCTTAGGTTTGGAGAGCTCGGGAGACACAACGCAGCGAATTCCATAAATGTGGTAGAATTAAATGCTACAATTTGGCCAACTTTTCATTCTATTCCCCCGTGCCCTCCTACAAGATGACCCTGGAGTACATAACCACAAAGCTGTAAGGAGAATGTGGTGACATTGCGTCGATTGCGTACAAAAGGGCATTTTCACAGCCGCGACTCTGTACAGCTGACGGACGACTTACACTGAACTGACACTTCTCCCGTTCCCAGCCCTCCATTAGGCTTTCATAATGAACGCCAGAATCCGTCAGTTTCATTCATCCTCGACGTCCTCTTCTCAATTTCTGATGTTCACTACCTTGGCGCACTTCCTGATAATCCACTGACCCGGGTCCGCATCCAGGTTCCTAGTCCCAGCAGTATTTCGCAACGTACTTTGCTTCATCTCCTTAAGTAAACTATCAGTCAGAATATCGCTACAATGAACCAGTCGAGTATCGCTGATTACATGGCGCAGGTACCCTTCACGCTCGCAAGCCAATTTCAACATCAGCATCTGTTCTAAGGTACGAGTACCTCTAGAGATGACGTAAATGTCCACTTGCTATCCGTTAGTAGCTTGTAGGTCAGCTTCTGCTGCGGGTAAATGTAGCTCAACTCTCATGAAAGTGTAGGCATCATTGAACATGTCACTAAAAGCGATCACCTAAGAAGCCTTAAAGGACCTAGTAACTTGATAGGCTTTGTGAGAACGGTAGATGAGAGGAATCCCAGTATCGTGACCATCTGATAAATAAATTATATATCACATGCGATAAAATATCCCACGCGTTAAAAAAAGTCTGCGTTCCTAGCGAATGAAGCATCACAACCTCTTAATAAGTGCAGTGTACTCTCGCTCAGTCAGGGTAAGACAAAAAAACCTCTACACGACAGCATAGTTTAAAATCTTTACTCTATTGAAGAACGCATTTATTTATTTCTTGCTCGATCTGTTTCCTAACCACTTGTGACATCTAGGAGGCCGAAACATGCATTCTGGACGATTAAGAACTGTCAATATTATGTTCATGCACACAGAATCAAATTGCGGAAATGCAGTATATTTTGGCAACAGTTTGAGTTTCTGAAGGTACCGTAAATGATCGAGAGACAAAAAACCATACTTCGCCCGTTTGATCCTAAAGTCCGTAAACATACACGGCCGATAATCTTTATCACAAATATCAAACGTTCTCGACGTAGCGGTATAGAATTTCTTAAACCATAATTCTCCAGCTCGCAACATATCATAGACACATGAACTAGATAGTAACTGCAGCCCCCGTTTTTATTCGGTAGTTTTATGAACGATCAGAGTATAAAATAACCATTCCTAAGACCGCGCGGTAATACGCTTCGAGTTCTAATACCAAAAGTCTCATGATTCTATAATTACGTACAGAGGCAAAAATAGCACAAGAGCCTCATCTGATTTGATCGCTAATTATGTGGTCGCATCTCCGATAAAATAATATCGTTGTAGACTTTCCGAAATTTGTAGGAAAGCTTGAAAAACTTCAGAGGCCCACTGTGAAAATTGAAAATTGATTTACAAGTATTGGATATTTTGTTTTCCACATCGAATACAGTGATGATAAATTATGGAACAGCATTTTATCAGAAGCCCACAGTTAACATTTATTGTGAATCATCGATGAAAATTTTTATCTATTTTCACTGGAACGTGGTTTTTACTACAATATACTGTATGCGAAGAAAATTTCATGTCTGTCGGTTGGCTTTTAAATTCTACAGTTATAATTACTGGAATTATATTTCTAGCAAATTATTGTTTGGATTAATGTTCACCGTGAGAATTATTCTATAGTTATTACTGAGCATGACCTGGTTTGCAAAAAAACACTATACTGCTGAAATAATCTTTTTAATAGTTCTACTATGATCTACGGTATAAATTGCCTTAAGATGTTTGAAATGATTATCAAGCCTCGGGCCATCGAATTATCCCCGTCAATCAGCTATCAAAGAGTATTGGTTTTCAATACTTTTTTTCAGTCCTACTCAAGTAATTTTATTACTCTTCAATTTGGAACTATGTATTTTGATTCTACCCATTTCACTTACTTTTTACATCTACAAAACTGAATATATGTATATCCGCAAGCTCTAGTATCAGATGAACGGAAGAGGGCTGGATATTGTTAGAATTATGCACCAGCAGGTTTCTGAACTTCGCCTTTTGTCAACGAACGACGTAGGGAGCTTTAAATTTTGTTTCACTATCTTCGATATACTTTATCTTCAATGAATATTGTCGGTAGCCTTCAACGTTCGGGTATCGTCTTTCTGTAGTATTAACTTTATTGTATTTCTGTCCATGAGATTATTGATTTCATTGTTGTTGGCAGCTCTCATCTTGACGGAGGAAACTTCTAGATACTAGGCACAAGTGCCTTTCTTCATCACCTTGGACCACACATAACATATTAAGATTCAAAGAACTTCTAAAGTTGCGAATATATCTTTCCAAATATAAGGAGCGGCTTTTACTGAAACTGCGAAAAATGCCTTTCAGATCCTATTGCATTATGTTAAAAAAATGCACCAAGTTCTTTTCAAGCTCGACCGCTTGTAAAACAGAAAGATCCTTTCCATTCTCCATCTCATTCTCTATTTTCTTCTCAAGCCAAAATAAAGCTAAAAGCTTCATACTTCTCAGAACAGTATCCGACGAAGAGGACACAGCTTTTCGTAGAGCACGACTGACTAAAGCTTAGTCATGTTTTAATGTATCTATTTCCTAGCAGCGGTAGCTTCGAGAAAACGCATTTACAATGAAACGGGAAGATCTGTGGTACCATAGGTGTAGATTCAGGTAGATGGGTACTCACCAAACACAAGGAATTATGGAACTAAATGTTCAGGATCAAGCGTATCGTTTAATGCCTTAACAGCTTTCGCAAGAAGTAGCTTCGGCGATTCGCGATCGAAGTCTAGTTGAGTTGGCGAAGGTCCGCTGGTAGTGGTTGATGATACCGTTTTCCTACCCCAAGTTAGAGTGCGCTCCAGTAACAGTCCTTTGAACTTCGAAATTAGTCATAACACCAATAATTATGAAAGTTCACCGAATTCAGGGCCTCCGTCAACGATAATCTTGTGAGGCAACCCGGTGTAGAAAGTATCACAGGTTGCCAATATCTTCACCTATATAGTCTTTGTAGATACACCCGGAAAGAGAAAGTGGGGCTGAAATCGGTTCCTTAATCAAAACTATATAAAGCTGGTTTTCCATCTGGGTTCATAATATCCATGAAAAAAAGTTCGTTTAAACTCGCATTCTCGGCACCAAACGATACCCGGAAGCGAATCATCCTTATTTGCATTCATTAAAAAGGGTCAAGTATCTTGTAAATAAATTCAGGCACAAGTAAACCTTCGGACACAGTATCTTCTGGCATTGCACCGTGAAAAGTTGATAAAACTTCTAGGCTGTCTCAGCTGGCAGAAGAGTACCTTTCCTGGGTATTTTTTTGTCAACTATGCCTCTTTTTTTTGGAATATTGAAGTAGAGAAAGATACCTTGAAAAACAAATGAATGTGGTGAAGAATCATCAGAACTCTCCCCTAAATTTGTACTTCTGACCTTCTACATGTAGTATCATGTATCTGAATACTTTTGAAGAAAATATATCTTCATGGTGTTGTATGTCAAAGAATATTCATCCAAAAGGTCCTGTCCAAGTATAGAGGATATTTTCCTTGAAAATATTCGCGACTAAAGCATATCTGCTGTATACCACCAGGTTTTTCAAGTTTTAGATCTACGATTCCATTGACCGGCATGTGATATCTGGAAAAAGCAAACTCTTGAGTGACATATCTATCAAATGAGGTTTTGAACGGGTCCAGCTGCATATTTGGCGTAATTAGGTCATTCCAATAACGGAAACTGGTGCTTTTTTGTCAAGATAGTGTTGTAATAGTTTCCTATTTCAATAAAACGATGGGAAGAAAAGAGGGAACGAACTGACTTGGTATTTATTGGTAGGGCCTCCTCTTATTATCATTTCAGTGTGGAGCGAAAATATCGCAAAGACGTACGCAGTTTTGCGACTAAAGCCATTTTCCTGGCTTTTTTATCCTATAATAAACCCTACGGACTCTTAACTCCATTATAATGATCTTTTGAGAGTCTCCAGACTTCATCGCTGTCTTAAGGTAGTTCTTCTTCCGTAACTTGCACGCTGCCAAATCATTGGATATCTGAAGATGGGTCAGTGTCAATAATTTTTTCATCGATGATGAAATCGAAGATTGTGGCATCGTCAGGGTCCTTTGCTGCGCCAATCGGTGCATGACATACTAAATGCTCTGCTTCTTCCTCTATCCATTCAAGACACGCTTCAAAGCCTTGATAAAGTTATTGAATAATTTAGAAGACCGATTTTACCTTTCGGAACTGACTAAAGGTACGGTTGTTGACGTTTTCCTCATTTTAATCTCTCTTGAGATTCTTTTAGGACCAAATTTTTTGACAAAATTGAACAGTTTTGTTACTGGCGATCAGTTTATTACCTGAGAATTGCGTGAGCCTTGGAGAGAATTCCACTGCTTCCTTTAGTAGGGAGCACGTGTTGGATTCCTCGCTCTGACGGAGTTCTGGATTTTATTTTTCAATCAGTCTCTGTACTTTAACAAATACAAAGACCTACGTGTGCTATCTTTCTAAAGTTTAGATGTCCTTAATTTTTGGGCTTACTGAAGAAGTAGCCAAATTGTCTGATGGTGATTTGATGAAGTAGATAATTAGACCTAGATGGGGAAGTTGTCGCAGAAATTCACCGCATGGCTGAAATAGACTGTAAAAGTTTTCAGTACTTCGCAAATGCGTCAAGTAAATTTACAAATAATCCAACAGCATAGCTATACGGCTGGTAACTTGTGCTAACAGTACCAGTATCGAAAATTGAATGGGTCTTTTCCTCTTCAGCAACTGAAGTGCCACGAGAAGAGCAGTAACAAGTGGATTGAAGTTAAAAATCGCGGTAGTGATCTGACCAGTAGCACGAGAATACCACTGTTGACAAATAACGGAGATAAGAAGGATCATGACCTCTTCCGAATCGTACCTGAAGTTGGCCGGACATTGTAGAGCGGGATGCAGCCCATTAATGATGTAAGGCCATCATTCATCTCGCCTTTATCTTTCTACTTCGATAGTCTTTTGATCCTAAGCCTATCAAATTCAACTTGAACAGCTAAATTTCTGGCACCTTATTCGTACTCTTCAAGTTTCATCTGTTCCAATTCTTCAATGTCCGTATCGTGGAATTTATTCTGGAAAATAAGCTCCACCCAGGCCCTCTAAATAATTTTACGAAAAATTCAGTCTTCTGAATCTCCGGAAACCAAATCTTTTGCGACATCGTTTCTTGGAATAGAAGAAAACGTCAGGAAAAGAGCGTTTAATTTTTTGGAGTACTGAAATTAATTAAACACTACCAACTACTCCTATTATATCCAGTAGTCCTTGTAGACCAGCAAACAAGAACTTCCAGAACAAAGTACTAACACCGTAATTGCAGGAGCCAAATTAGTCTAAACCCCAAACAACACACAGAATAAACAATAGTAATACACAGATGAACGCAAGTTACGTAATTTAGCGAGATTGGACAGTACCAGTGGCGCATATTCACATGAAATCTCGGGATTGAGTTACACAATATTAAGTTAGAAAAATTTCAATTTTCTTGCGAGTCTAAAAATCATTACAGAAAATCATAAGCACCGAGTAAAACGTAAGCGAGACTAGCATAGGAGGATTACAAAGTGGAATGGAAGCAGTATGAGAGAATACCATATTTCAATTGGAATAAAGGTAAAGCAATTGCGACGACTACCATCTTATTTTATCTGAGCGTTTACCGGGCTGACATCATTGTAAGGGATTGAAAACAGGCTACCTTACTGTATCTGCTATCACTCAACTTCTTTTTGTAATAATGCCCTAGAATGATGCAGCTCTGTACCTTCATGGTAAGAGTCAGGGGAAATTAAGTTCCAGTTGAAGTAGAGACAAATATTTATAGCCGATTGATTTACCGAAGAACATAGGGCACACTGGTGATTCCTAGTGACTACTGTAGACGTTTTGGAGAGGAAAGAGTTGTGAAAAGGGAACCATTTAAACGCAGGAAATATAATCTTAATTATATGCAGCATTTGATTTTACATTATATTCAATTTGTTGAGGGCTCAGCATGTGGGACCTTTGTCATTACTTTACGCTGTTTTCCAGTAGATACAGTAATGAAATAGAAGTATAATGTACAGAGCACATATTCAGTGCTTCATTATTTGTTTTGAGAATGTTTTAAAGGACTGAGGAGAATTTTTCGTTTCTAATTTTCCTTTAAGTATTTATTGCTGTTGAATCTACCAGCTAGAAATATATATATAGACATAGTCGTAACTACATAATGTATCTCTGTCTGTGATCTCCCAGAATGGATATCACATCAAAATTCTCAAACGACTCCAGGATCTGTAACTCCTTGAGAAAATAGCTTTCTATAGTGTTTTCCTTCTTATTGTGCTTATTCTTATTCTTGAGAAATCTATTAATTTCACCTAAGTACCTCCATACACAACAATAATTTCCTTATTAGTTGCTTATACTGTTGTATTTTTTTCGTAGTAGATATACTTTTCTTTTCGGTCTTCACAATTCGCACATCTTCACGAAACAACATGTCCTTCCCTATACCCTAAGAGCCCTACCTACACATATTTGTACCTCTCTTCATTTTCCACTTGCCTTGCCCCTGGATAATCTGTCCTCTTTGATAGGAATATCTTCTTCCATTTCAAGACCTTTCTTGAGCCCAGGTCATTTTAGTACGGAGATTCTCAAGACTAAGGAAGATTTTCATTTTTCATTTTCCCAGTAGTCCTATAGCCGACCTGAGAGTAAAACATATCTCCTGACGAGACCAGCCCATGTAAATTCTCGGACCACAGGCTGGAATTATTCATTTGTATAAAAAATCAAATGATGGGGGAGGCTCTCTTTACGAAACTTTAGAAAGGGAAGTCATCATTCAATTCCGTAGTTTGTATCTTTTCAATCAGTATAATAATCCTCTGAAAGACACTTCCGAGCTTCTAAGAAACACCTTTTCCGGACCAGTTGATTGGAATCACTCAAGATCAAGAAGGACCTCAAAACTTGACCTATCTTGTAAAATAAAAATTTCCCGAGCTAGCTTTTTGATGGAAAACTTTCGAGCAAACTCTACAAGATCTCTTTTGTTCCCTCTATTTATAGTTAAAAGAAGGGTTGGAGGAGATGAAAGGCAACTGGTGCTGTGATAAAGTAGTCTTCATATATATGCAGGATATGTAAATAGAAAATGTAAAACGTTTCAAAATATCAAACTCAAATCACTAGTTTAACTTGTTGTGATTATATATTTTGTCGAGCAGCATTTTCGCTCATGTGAGAGTTGCTGCGGATTATAGAGATCAGTCTATTGATCAAGGAAGTATTTATACATTATCTTATGAGTGGTGCTAGGGGTTTATTTCTACATATTCTGAGACTCTTTCGAAATCATTCTCCAAAGTGCTCAAGATTCGGAACTTCAGAGATATTCTTCGCTGTATCGAAACTTACTACCATGATTAGATCTTTCCATGGATCACGGATATAAGAATATTTTTTATTGAATTTCGTCACATTCTTTTTGTGAAACCGTTTAAGTAAAGCAAAAATTTCTGTAAAATAGAGTTTTCCTGGCAGAAAACCTTGAGAAAGTGCCATAATATTTTGAAAGGTTCCAAACTAATGGCATTTGTAGTCAGTAAATTATCATATGGACCTAACTTTTTTGCCGATCGACTTCCGAAATAAGGTTTTATTAAACTTACTTTATATATTTATCGTAATTTCGTATGACTTTCAGTTGTTTTATTTTTAAGATACTTTCAATATTGAAAGATAGCATATTGTATTCATTTCAATGGTTACCAGCTTCAAAGAACCGTTCTAAATCATTATTTTTAGAAATTTTTGGTATAGCTTGTTGGTAAAATAGTTGATGTGATGTTGCAAGAGAGAGATGAGTCTGAGAGAGTTCTTTATCACATAATAAACTGTTATTTCTTCCTAGTCAAGATGTAGTTATTTAATAGTGCTATTTCATCGCTCCTAGGTGATCTGAGAGGGTGTGAGACGAAAAGAGCATGACTACGGAACAATACGCCATACATTTAGCTACTGAATATTTTTATATACCTATCGAATAATTTCCGTCCTGGTCTTTCTTTTTGCGGTGAACCACTTGGCACTCCAAGCCTTCTTGCTAACTAATTCGATTTGCAAGACAATAAAACATGGTGTGACGTAAAAGAAGGTCACAAAAGTGGCTCACATTGTGTTTAAAAAGAGGTGAAGCTGAATTAATTAGTTCTTTCGCGATGAACATCGCGTAAAATAAACAGCCTTCACCAATAAATGTTTTAACCAATAATTTTGAAGGTTGAAACTCATTGAAAAATTGAATTTTAGTTCCTAATTCGATACTTCTCAACCTATCAGGATTGAAACTACTTCTTCATTTCTGTAATTTATTAATGAATAAACATTATTTTCTAACAGCGACTCTATATCAAAGCCAAGAAAATAACCTCATATTTTTCTTTACAGAACATGTTAAAGTTAAATAATTTCGTTTGGGATTCATGCTTTTCGCTTTGAATTTTTAAACAGTTGTTTTTATTTTCTCTTTTACAATTTAATAGAATTAAATATCGCTCCTTGTCAGCTTTTTTAGTATTCCTATATTATGGTCCTACATCCTGAAATATTCTTCAAAGCTTTACCTATCACTGATTTAAAATATCATTATCTTTGTAATTTTGCAACCTTTCAGCAGATTAAATATTTGGCACGGTACATAAAGGTTCTTCTTCGTTCAATCCTTCATTCATTCATGTGGTGCCCTAGTTCATGAAGAAAACCCCCTCTTCTCCATGTAAATTTGCCCCTCATTGTACTTGTAGCACTTTGGGCATGATATGCCGTAACAATAACCGAAAATAAGAATATTAGAGATTAAGCCATATCTGAGAATAAATTCACTACTCAGGAGTTATCCATAGAAAAACAATTTGACCCATATTTCTGGTGCGAATCGAAAATGCCACAGCTAGACCAGAAACAATTTATGGGGATGAAATGCGAGGGACCAATAGAAACATATATAAACTTACTTATATAACGCCAAACAGTAAAAAGTCCATCACAGGAAAGATGACGTCAAGGAAACGGCATTTGAGCCAATTCAGGAAACAGAACAGAAAAGAAAAAATGTCGGTCAGGGAAATTATAGATGGATTAAACCGCAAGTGCTCAGCTTTATATCGCTTATTATCGCGTATAGATACTGTAAATCCAGGTTTAAAAGTCTACGAAAGGCAAACTTGCAGTGTAGCCCATTAGATGCCTAATCAGAGAAGCCTCTAAGTGAGAAAAGTACCATGGAGTTAATAATGCACCTCAAAATCTACGAACTGATCCGTTGCGTGTTTTTGATTCAAGCATTTGTTTTTCTTGTTACAAGAATGGGATTCAAGTGCTATAGTTCAATCTTGGTCACTCCGAAATCCTTTTCCATTTTTTGTAACACAACAGCTTTCGAAATCACCAGTTCTTTTTCAGATAACGTTTCTTCAACGAGAAAAGTTTCGCTTAGATTTTCTGGAATGATTTAAATACTATCGGAATGATCACAGGGTTAAAGAGAAGCTTTTTCCATCAGGTTAGAACTTGGGTAGCTCTTTTACGATTTGGGGTACGAAACCCTACTGCGAGGTGTCTGATTTGATTGTTTTGAAAAAAGGTAGAATGCGGAGGCATTTTGAGATGCTTCGGGGGGAAATGCTTTTTCAGCCTATTTTTTCGACTAAATATAAATAAATATCTTTCAGTAAGGCAATTGCGCAACTCACGAGGCCCTGGAAACCTGTGAATGGCTTCATTTTCTATTCTATGCGAAGTCTACGATTATCAAACTACTCGCTGGGTTTTAATATAGTGGAATGTAGTTTCATTAATGGAAAAGAGGTTTCATAAGCATAAAGAGTGGTTAAAATGTGCAGAGAAAATTTAAGAGTATATTTGGAAGGTTCGAGGAGAGATAGAGTCTGACTGCTTATTTAATCTCTATCTGAGCATTCCAAAGGGATAGTTAGTTGCTATTTATGTAAGTTGGAAGTCGAAGGGCTACTTCATTGTAAAGAACTGAAGTAATTTTTTCCATTTTGATTTTATCTATCGCATAGGATAACCGAGTTGTAATAATTTTATACTGCTACCTTTAAGGGTACTTATTTAATTAAAAATCCAGTCTGTAGTTATTCTTTTTTGCCCATAATTGAACAATGTCTAGTCTTCACGTACCATAATTGTCAAGTAGGATAATTGATTTCAAGAAGAGAAGGTTCTCCTTTTCCTATTTCTAGCACAGTACGTAAGGATTTCTATTTCAAAATGAAAAAAAATCATATTTGGGTGCTATGAAATCGATTCAAAAACAAAACAGAGATGAATGATTGACCAATGACAAGAAGTAGTTCGCATTGATAGCTAATCTGTAATCATTATAGAAACCCTGTACATTTACAGCAGCCATTTGCTATCCGACAATTAGAGAATTCCACGTCTGAATTTGGAATAAAAATTACCCCAACAGTCCTTTTTAGACACTAATTGTTCTTTACGGCCCAACAAGCTCCCCTTTCAATGGTTTTAACGATATATTTATTTACATAAGTTATACAACGGTCCCTCGTTATACGAAAGCCACTTGTATAAAACATCCCTTTGTATGAAAGACGTTGCCATCTACGAGCGCCTTACTGCTCTGAGAGTCCGTAAAGACGGTTTCTTTCTTTACCATTGTACGAAAAAAGAATATAGAACCATGATTTTAGATTCCCTATTTTCAGTTAGTTTGGGGGGGTGGAAGTTTTCTGTAAGAAAGGCGTGCAATGCCTGAAAGACTTTATTGATTTACATATTTTCCCATAACCTTTCCTCAACATAACATGAACGTTGCTGCAGTTTATGTCGAAAAGATCGCCTTTATAAACTTAAACTAATACAAAACACACCATTCAACAGTGATTCTGCTCAGATTAGAAATGATACGCGTGTAATCAGAGGCAATCTCCCCAAATGAATACGGTGAGATGTATTTAAGTGAAAAATGCTCCGACGACAATTGGGTCATTTCAAGAACACAGAACAAGCAGCTATGCGTCGCAACGTGCTTACAAATAAGCAGTGCCTCGCTATCCAGAGCGAGATACGGAAACTTTGTAGCAATGGCGCAGATGTATGCCTCCAAAGCATCGCAGAATGGGCTCAAAAACAACTCAAAACTAAACTTTCAACCCTCTCATCCCGTACTTTCACGACTTTCATCTGAAAATGGGATAAATTCAGTTATCCCGACAACGAGACCAAGCGAAAAAGACGCCCAGCGAAACCGGCCATCGAATCCCGTCTATTTCAATGGATACACAATCAGAACAGGGTAGGAAACTGTGTAACAGGTGACATCATAAGAGAAAAAGGAAAGATGTTACTAAAGGAAGTAAACAATCTTCTACCAAGCAGTGAACAAATTGCTTTGAAACTCACATCTGGATGGCTATGGCATTTTCAGAGGAGGTGGAACTTGAAGAGTAGGAAGTTACATGGTGAATCTGGAGATGCTAATGATAATGCGGTCAGAAACACGCTTCCAAATTTAATTGAAACTTGCCGTCAGTACCCAAAGATGACATCTTTAATGCTGATGAAACTAGACTGCACTATGCGATGCCGCCTGATCGCACAATTTCTGTCTCTCCCATGCCTTGAAGAAAGAAGGACAAACGCAGCTTGACTATCTTAGTATGTTCGAACGCATCAGGGAACGAAAAGTACCCGCTTTTCATTATCGGAAACGCGAAGAATCCACGTTGCTTTAAAAAAGTCTGCAAAGGAGCTTGGTTTTGACTACGATTGGAACAAAAAAGCGTGGATGACGATGTCATTATTCTTGACTGCCTTTGTCGATTTGATTCTTATATTTGTCGCACCCCAGGTCGAAAATTTCTGCTTCTGTTGGACATTTTTTCAGTTAACAGCTCGTTAGAGTGTTTACCACGTTTACGACCTGTACAGGTTTTTTTTCTTCCTGCGAACACAACTTCTATTCTACAGACAATGGACGGTGGGATTATTGCTTGCGTGAAGCTCAGATACAGAAGTATGCAATATAGTAGAGCTGCTCTCTATTTTATTAATGATAATACCTCTGACCTTTATAAGATTGATCAATTCACTGCTTTGAAGTATTTCCAAGCAATATGGCATTAAGCAGAAGCTGACATAATTGTCAACTGTTGGAAAAATTGTGGAGTACTAGTCGAATAACGTATTCTGGACACTGTCGTTTCCGATCTTATTAATAATGAGACTTCTCATTTGCAAAGTGCTGCAGATGAATTAGTGGGCAATGATTTACGGATTAGTGTGGACAATCTTCTGAATTCTGACGACAAAGACTATTTGGGAGACATCTTTGAGGACGGAATGGCGGAGGTAGTCGTACAAGACATACACTGTGACGAAGAGGTTGATGTTATCGACAGCAATGTACCTAAAAATACTCTACCACTTGCAGAACAATGTGCTTTTCTTGGAAGGTCAATTGAAGTCTGCGAGAGCCAGGTGAGTGTAAATTTGCAGCTTGTCAGGAGCCTTCGCCTACTACGTCGCTCTGTTAATCGTGCTGCGGCGCGGAGTATGCAGCAGTCGAGAATAGACAATTTTTTCAAAAAATAAATTATGTCACCTTCTCCAAGAAATATCTCGTTGTTAGAAACATAAATAGTGGAACCGAGAGGTCCCTTATAACGAGAGACGACTGTATCTTGACACTTCTAGAAAAATTCTTACTTTCTTCTTTTCGACAGAGATTGGTTCATAGTAAAAAAGAATGCAAAAAATAATAGAGTTAGAGCCTCAAAACATTTTTAAAAGATTATCTACGAGATTTTAATCTTCATAAAGTTTCAACCTTTTTTCGCACTAAAACCGAAGATTTCATACTTTGATACATTATTGCTACTAAATTTCCCCGTAGGACGATAAATTGATGGTAGTTTTGTACAATAAACTAAGAAATAGCCTTTTATCGACAATTTTAGAGATTTATGGGAGAAAAGGGAAGTTTGAAGTGAAAGGACGGTCGGTTCCAAAGTAAATTCGCCAGTTCTGGATTTGATTATAGTTGGAATCTCAGCAAACTGCAACTTATATACTATGTAAAGAACTTACACCCACCGTTAATGCTAACTCCAAGAATAACCTAGCCAAGAACGCACAAAAACTCACTTTACAAAATAATCACCCAAAATCATCATGGCAGCGTAACGTAATTATACATGTTACAATATTCTTACACGTCGCCGCAATGTAAATGTCCTAGCTCACCCATAATACAAACACGTGTATCTTTAAACCTCATTAAAGTCCCTGTATTATTGATCATAGTGCCTGTGCTGTACCACCTGTACCATATGTCTATAGTTTATACCTTTACATCTTGCAAACGCTGCACACTCTCTTAGGTGGAGACGTATACATGCCTGCTTCACCTAAACGAGCCAGAACATTTGTTCGCACTACACTGCAAATGAGAAATTTCAGTAGCCAATCAGAAGCCCGTTTCATGTTGAGTTGACAAAGGCACGCATATGCGCTTCTCCAGCGGTACCCTCCAAAACAGTCCATCATCCTCAGAATATTTGGTTTTCAGTGACAGCACCAGGTCCCCACCCAACAATATTTTTGGATTGTATTTGAAAGTTTGGTTTAATGAAAGACATCATTCAATTAAAAACCCCCAAGAAACCTTCTTCACTTGCTTCAAGTAAGCGGTAAAACGTGTGCATCAACACTGGTACAGTTGTTTGTCCGCTTTTCTCCTTTGAGTTTCGCGTTCTCATCGTTTTAAAAATAATGCTTTGGGAATATCTGTTCCAAAAAGTTCCCATTAGTTCGTATATACCTTTTCAATGCTGATTCATCCTTACCTACAACTTCTAAATATCATTTTGCAGTAACTTTCCAAGTGAAGTGCTTAGATTTTGATATTAAGTAAGAGACAGCTCATACCGAGGTCCGCTGCGTAGCGCCGCCGAGGAATCGGCATTCCCAGCTTCGAGAAGTTGTTTAATGGCTCTTCACCGTAGTCCGTGGGTCTTAATCCATTTTACGACTCCTTTTCTTCTAATTATAATATCCACAAAAATTTATTTCATGCACTTGAGAAAATTCCAAACTTACAGGCTCAAATATATATCCATAGAATAACCAAAGTAATTTACAGAGAAAACTATCGTGCATGTTGCAAAATTTGGAGTCCAATTTCATATTTCATTGGTTTCCCTCGTAGATATTCATGATACCCCCGACTTGATTTCCATCCAAGATGAGGACCTCTTTCGGCTTTAGATTTAAAACTTTGAAGCGAATACCCTGTGTATTCGAAGAGGTTCTCATCTACCCAATCCTCCACGCGTCTCTGAATCCAAACTTTATCTTTGAAACGGTATCAAAATCTCGCAAAGAAACCAGTTCACTATGACAAGCGGAAATCATTAAAATTATATATTAAATATCATGTGAGTGATGAACCCTTTCGGATTGTCATTCTTAAGATATGAAGACTCACACAGCATGAAAATTTCCTCTCGATAAAGATTGTTGTGACCTTCAACGGGGATTCCTGCTAATATTGTATGCGCAAATTGGCAGCTCTACGTACTACAACTCTAAGATAAAAACGATTGATGGAAATATTCCTTGGGGGAAATCTACGATAGTAGAAGGAATGAACAAAGGGAAAAATTCTTCATCTATGGATGTTTATAGTTACGTTATCTATAAATCGTGTGTATACAGTACCGACAGTGTATATTTAGGTCTTCGGGTGGCTCAATACATTTTCTATACCGTTTGTTCATTTGACAGGTCTGACGCGAAAAAGGTCACCAAAAAGGCAGCACATCTGTTTTACACCGGATCCTCCCAACTCAGTACAAATTGTCTCGTAACCTTTGCATTTTATCATTTTACTAACTTTTGTCTAAAAAACGAGGCGAAACCAGTAAGTCCAACTACAGTACTGCTACAAATTTATAGTACAGCCAAAGGTCTCCAATCAATTTTTTTAATTGTTTGAGTTGTCTGAACATAAGAATTTGTGTGAGGAGCTTATGACTGTGAAAACACCAAAATTCGATTAAATTGAGCTGCCAGTGGAATAATTTACAGCTAGTGATTCATCAAAAAGAATTGCTACCCCCGTGAGCGTTATCAGGGATTTCTTGGACCATGGGGACTTTTTGGACGCCTTAAGGTTAACTTGAAAGGAAAAATATGAGCCACCCCCTCAATCCAACTGACAACATTTTCTTTCAGAAGTTTAGCACCAGTGGAAAGTAAAATATAGGACATCAGCCGTGGGAGTTTCACAACTGATCCTTTGTTCACTGGAATATTTTGATACAGAAACGCGGGTTTTACCCTTCTATCAGATAGCTCAGTCGACACTTCGACAGATATCAGACAAAGGGGTGTGCTTTCTGCGGCACAAGCTACAAGAAAATTTTACTGCACACTACTTATTGTACCGTAACTGAACATCAGCGCCTCAAGGAGGATTGCTAAAAGTTATCCAACCTGGCTTCGTAGAAAGTTTTACTCCAAAATTGCAAAAATAACGAAACCTCGCCATACCAGTGTTCTTACTGAATACAACTCATTGAAACTCTCTAAGAGAATTAAAACTGCTAGTTACTACTTAGTGGTTGTATTATAACCTAGTAGACTAAAAAATGCTTTCTGTTTTTTTAATTCAAAATAGTTTCAAACAAAAAAATATCTAGTTTCTTAGTCCTATACTACGGCAAGACAGAAAAACAAATTTTGTTAAAAGCCATTTAATTTTCAATTTACCCACTTTTATTAAATTTTTGCCCTATAAAAGCACTGCTACGGTAATTTATATTTTTGATTTTAGGGCCAAGAAACACATTGATAATGCCGCTGAAAAAAATGCAGTAACCAATTTATTCCTTGTAACAACAGATAGCTTCAGCTAACTGAAAAATTAAACTAATTTTTCAAGCGTACTATGCAATAGCACAGTCCGGAGGAAGACTTAAAGCTGTTATTCCTGATAAATTTTATAGAAAGCGCACAAAGTTGGCTTCATATCCTCGAAAATTACTTTTCTGCGCAAACTGATGATATTCTGATGGATGTAAAATCAGATATACTGTCACCTATATAGTTGTTAGTAAACTGCGATGGTAGAAGATAATTTAATTACAACAAAAAAAATCATAAAATCATAATTATTTTTTTAAAAAATTTACTTTTCCATTTTGAACCTTCAACGGGGAAACTAATTCGCAGTAAAATCTTATCATTTCAAGAAAAATTGTTAACCTCACTTATTTAAAATTTTGCTATCAAGATTTTTCAAAATAGGTCCTACAGATATCGATTTTGTCTAGTTCTGTGCAAATATTTCACTATAGGTAGGTTTTTGAAAAGTAGAGTACGAGTCGAAGTTGAAGTAATGAATCACTCCCATCTGTAGGATGCTATCAGAGTCCCGGACCGAGTGGGTACTCTTCTTTGAGGTACTTTTGGAAGTTTTTTATTTAGGATTAACAATTATTCAGTCCCTAGTACTGATTCAGAGCCGATGCAGATGAGTAACTTGCGGATTGGCGAAGCGATTATTACTATACAGGCACACACAGTGGACTATATTTCGTACTGCATCATACTAAGTAATTGTTGTTTATCCGACGTAGATCCAATCATCGACTGGAAGTCGAACCGTCCGTAACTTCATCAAAAAGGTCAATTACTCCGGAAACAGAGTCTAATGGGTGCGTTTTTTCCTAGCAGACATTTTTACTCTCTAGTAATCAATTCGCAAGTAATACTATTAATGCTGAAACAGGAGTAGGCCCTTCCATAGCATCAGGAAGCCATGTATGTAAACCTAATTGGGCTGATTTACCTACAGCGCCTATGAAGAGAAATAAACTTATTAAAGTTATACCATGCCAATCTGAGCCCATAAAGAAAAAAGAAAAACTGTCGAGTAAAGGAGTCGTTGCAAATATAACCGAATAATCTGTAGATTGAAAAGTTCAAAAAGTTGCAATAATGCCTAAATTTAATCCAAAATCACCTATGCGATTGATAACTAATGCTTTAATAGCAGTAAGGAAAAGGAAAACTCAAATAAGAAGATTGAAAAGAAATCATGACTAAAGATGTATAATACCAAAACTACAGTCAACCGAAGGAATTCCTGAAGATATGCCAAAAAGAATGCTTCCTAAACGACAACTTAAAATAAAAATTGGGCTTTTGCCTGACTCAAAATCTAAAGAAATAATTTGTAAACTATCAAGATTGCAATTAGAAGGAATGAAAAAGCTTCGAGAACTTGTTTAGTTTGGGCCTCATTAAACCAAGGACAAGTCCACGAGGATGTTCTAAGCTGTTGTTCACAAAATATGTATATACATTTCTTCTCATTTGTGTAGCCTTATATCACTAAATAAATAATTGATTAAAAATCAAGTTCCATTGCCTTGAATTGATGCAGTATGGGATCAAGTAGGAGGAACGAAGTACTTTTATTTCCTTGATATGCGATCTGATAACACCATGTCAGGAAAAAAGAATATAATATTCCAAAAACGGAATTCAGAACCAGATGTAGCAGTTTGAATACATGGTTACATCATTTGGTCTTACTGGACCCCTTTAATGCTTCCAAACTTTGATTAACATAATTCGTAGACCATTTCTGTACAAATTTGTTCTTGTTTAGATCTATGCTCTACTGGCATACAGTACGTATATCGATGAGCATATAGAGCACCTCAAATCATTCCTAGGTCTGAAAATTAGATTATATGAAAATCTTTCCAGATCACAATTCGTGAAAAATTAAACTAGGCATTTAGGTTGTGTTATAAAATTATTTGGAATCAAAGTGGACCCAAAGAAAATAGAGACGATTAAAAAATGGGGAAAATAACAAAATGTTAAACAGGTCCAGAATTTTTAGGGCTGTGCAACTTCTACGGTAGATTTGTTTAAACTTTTTCAAAAATATCAGCCCCTCTTACAAATCTTACCAAAAATGAAACCAAATTCTTTTGGTCCGATGAACAAGAAAAGTCATTTCTTGATCTAAATAAAACATTATTCAACGCTTCAACGCAGTAGTTTTCGTAGTGCAGGCAGTGAACTACGTTACTAGCTCACCGTTGATGCCTCAGGGACGGTAATCGGAGCTTTTTTATCTCAAAAAGACGAAGACTGAACTATGCCAGTCGCATATACTTCCAAAGAACCAAACAAAGTCGAGAAAATGTACTCTACACATGAGGTAGAATTATTTATGACCATTTGCTCACTCCATACGGGGAGAAAGTATCTTTATGGCATCAAGTTCACTATAAAAACTGACCATCACCCATTGAATTATCATGACACACAGAGGACTTTACCAATACGTCAAGAGCGATGGGCTGAATTCATGCAGCAATTTGACTAAAAATAAGCTATCGAAACCGAAGATAGTTACACTCAACTTTGGATATATGGCATTATATCAACCAAACACAGAAAGTTAAGAAATAGTCAATATCACCAGAATACACAGGACCGTTCGAAGCGCTGAAAATGTTGGCGTCAAGTAACTCGTACCAGATAAACCTACCCCTTGAACTCTTGAATCTACTCCAAACATTCTATGTATCCTTGCTTAAACCTTAATATTTCCTGAAAGTGAAAGTAAGAAACTCATTATCCTATTTTATTATCCCTGGAGGCACCTAGTATTGTAAAATACTATATCACATCGTCTCTTTAATGCATAAACTCAATACTTAGTATACTTTACTGACACTGATCCTACCGAAGACTACTGGATTGGAAGCAAAATAGTTACTTGCACCTATGCACTGCAGTCATATACATTACAGTTTTCTCCTTGACTCAACAAGAAAAACGAATTTTGCTACTTCTCTCATCATCTTCTTCACTACCTTGAATCGCGCACCAGTTCGAAAATTTTAAACTATCTTATCCTGAACTTTGAAAGAAATACAACTAAGGAATGGATGTGTGAAGAAGCGATACGTTCACTTGAACCAGGAAGATATGCTGATCGAAACGGTATCGCATAGTCCCTTATGCACATCTTCCCTTATTTTTCTTTGCAAATGGCCATTATATATCTTCTGATGACTTCAACCTGCTATTTTCAGTGATCATTTGTTATGATCCAGGACTCTCCCACGTTCTTTAATTCTATTCCATCTATTTTTCCTACTGCTATATGATTGGAATTTTCGGAAATATATACCAAGAATACAAATTCACCGTTTTGGTCCAAAAATGTATGATGAACTAAATCAAGACGAATAATTCCGCCAGATAATTCCTCTCCAGTCGCCTTCACACCGCATTCCGCGTCCAATGTAATCCCAGGCGGGACATATGACATTTCAAGGAGGGGAAAATTGAAGCAATCTAAGGCAATTAAGAGTTCTATTGATGAAGCTCAGAGATTTAGCTGCTCTAAATCTATATTAACTCTTGTACAGAAATTTTATATATACAGTAACGCCCATGAGAACATTTTCATGAGAGTATTTAGTTGATAAACCTGTGACTTTACATTAGAAAAAAATTGCGCATGACTGCACAGGTGCGTTTGTGTGTTATTATGGCATTTTATGCACATGCTAGCAGGTAAAATGCCTCATTTAAGAGGAAAATGGGTGATATTAAGAGTCTGTGGTGTAATTCTTCAGAAGTAGTACGAATGGACAAGTTATAAATGTCCTTAATCTATTGTTGCTCGTATTTAGGTGTTCTAGAAATAATGTGTTTACTTTCAAGTGAGCAAATGAATACATTATCTGTACGCGCAGAATTTTTTACTCCATATGTTTCTCTCTATACTTTCCTTTTCCTTGCACGCGACAAAATTTCCGTTTCCTTGTACTTTTCTCTTTTTATCTATTATATGTACGATTATCTTCTTCCTTGCCAGTAATTATTTCAGTATTTGCGGTATATTTAATCTTCTTTGACCATAAATATCTTTATTCATAATCAATATTCCTATACGTAAATTTCACCAGAACCTATACCTTTAAAGTCAGTTTCCACTAATGTCCACCGCAAAATCGTATTCTGTATATTTTTTCGACTCAACAAGCATTTCAGTCTGAGGGTACCGATGCTACTTAAGCTCGCCACGTGCTGGGGATATTTTGTCCACGGCCCCCCAACAACAACTCGACAATCTCCACCCTCCTTTACGTGTTGCAGATCCTGCCACATAGTATGAATGAAAGTTCTTAGGATTCATAGCCTTGCACCAATCACAGTAAACCAACTTCATTAGCCCAGAATAACGCGAGTTGTTTGTTGGAAGGAGTTTTGAACGCGACACTTAAGCCACATCTTGAAATTGTGTGCACAGTTTTTTCCAGAGAACTTTCGTTCTCAGGTTATGCACAGTAAGTGGTTATCCTAGTTACAGTAGTCCTAGTATGCGATTGCTCTTAACAGGAGAATTAAGTATACCAACCCATTCAAGTAAACCTTATTCAGCGATTGTTGTTATCAGGAAAATTAAGTAAACCACCTCATTAGCCCCTCTTTGCCCAATTAGCCCAAAACTTAGTATACGGTACCACCCCATTTACCCGAACATTTAAGTAAACCCCCCCATTTAACCTCATTAGCCCCTCTGTAGTGGAGAAAAGCATGTTTCACGTAGTGCAAGAAGAGCAACAAATAGTCTCAGAAACTTGCATTGTAACGACTTGGAAAAATGTGTAGTACAAATGTGCGAACCTGGCAGTCACTAAAAAGTGGCTAATGGAGATGCCAACAAGCAAGTGATTTGAGGAGTAACCAAATACGCGGAATGCTGCTGAAAGTGGATAGCCCTCACCTTCGGGTATTGGCCCAAACTCTGCTAGTGATCGACAGTGCCACTTCCGCGACAGCTGATAACGTATTCGGGCGCTATGCTCCGGGCGCGGGTACTGTATTGGAACGGAACTGTCGCACGTTCATTGAATAGGAATATAGCACTGTAGCGAAGTGCCGCCGACATTGGGACTGGTGCTCAATTCGACTCAGTTGAACAGAGGCGAAGTAGAGTTGGGACATGCCGGCAGGCGTCTAAGCGACAAACATGCATTAAATTAATTATCACCGTAAATAACGACAAGATTAATGATCGGCCAGAAAATGCACTTTATGAAGTATCCCTGCTTTTTGGAACCCCCGGGTCTTCAGTCCTCTGAACTCTTCCAGAAAAAACAACAACTATTTTCCAGTTGAATTCTATTTCTCACTGCAACCCGACGTATCTGCTAAGCACGTGAAGTCGAGTGGGGTTCTCTTTATTTCGTATTTGAGTACTCAAGTCTAACTATCCGGATATCAGGTGCATTTGCGGTACCCTTACTCGACTACCGATAAATGCAGACCATAATATCTAGACCGGCTTACGCTTTAAAGCCTCTAGCAACGAGATAGTGAACCATTTGCCGCCACGATGCATCATGTCTGCAAATGGTCTTTGCGACAAAACCAAAGAGTAAAACCACCGCAATGGTGCCAATAATGACTCTGCCACTACCGGGTCAACTGCTTGCGTATATGTCGACACAACAACCCCGTCCACGACAATTTCCCCTTGTAATGTTTGCGGATTATGCAATCCTTTTAACACAACAAGCTTCTTCCCGACGATGACATCCCGTTGCCCATTATCCAGGGTCACTATTTCCCCTCTTTGCAACATTCCGGCTGTCTTCAGAGTCCCATTCACTGGAACATAATGTGACTTACTTAAAGCCACTGATCGCCCTGATCGAGTCGTCAAATTCACAAACACCGACCAAACCTCCTCTGCATGATGGGTGAATAGAAATATATCAGAATAAATACCCTGCCCCACTAACACTCGATCCCCTATCATCAACTGGCTCATCTTGACTGCCCTTCCTTCTTCCAACTGCACCATTGCATTATTAGGGAAACACGCCCGTTCCGTACTGTCCCCTTCTTCAGGAGTCATTTCGACCTCTCCTGTCGCCTCGGGCATCGAATTGCTAGATGTTGATGGCGATGGCGACGAGCCTTGAGAATACGAGGGCGATGGGGATACCGATACCGTAGGGGTGACTGAAGAAGAAACAGTGGGGCCTAGAGAAGGAGTGGGACTTGCTGATACAGAGGGAGTTGGACGAGAGCTGGGAGGGACGAATGCCGCTGGCGACGTAACCGGGAAACATGGATCCATGTCGACAGGGTCATCGAGATCATACAAATTAGAGGGCAGAGACAAATCCCTGGCTGGGCTGGGAGACGGTGTGGGGGTGGCAAATTCAGGTTGTCCAGGACCTAGATTACGAGTTTCTTTGTAAAGACAAATCTCTTCGTCGTCGCGGACAGAAACCATACCGACCTCATTGACGCCGAGATAGGCAAAGCCGAAATTGAGATCGAGATCATCCGGAGAGGGTACGATGAAAAATAGATGGTGTTGACGGGGAATTGCTCGATGCCTGCGCAGATGCGAGGGGCTTTGTACTCAAAGCCGACGTAAACTGGATCAACACCTTGGAGGACGTTAAAGGCATTGCTGGCTCGGGCGTTGGATGAAAGGATGGAGAAGAGTGGGCCGAGACCGTTGATGAATGCGGTACGGGGATCTGAGAGTTGTTCACCGGGAACCAGGATGACGTATTCGTTTCTCAGGCCGGTACCACAGCGTTCTCCGTTATGAAAGATGGATGCGTGGGGGATGATCAGCATGGTGTTTTTGGAGGATGTGCACTGGGCGAGAGATGTAAAGGTAATGGTGGCACCGGCACATTGGGCCGGAGTCAAGGCCTCGGCACCTTTGTTCAGGGTTAAGTTGAGAATTTGAGCGGGCTGGAAGAGGCGAGTTGTGGGACTGAGTGAAAGGTCCGGGGTATTGACATTGAGGGGTGTGGGCAGTGTGGAGGGAAGGAGGACGAGGAGAAGGAAAAGTATATGTAAAGGAATCAAGGCAAAAAATGGCATGTTTTGGTAGGGAGTGGAGGAGGTGAAAGAGTTGGCAGAGTGTTGACAATACCGATGGGGGTGGTTGGACGATGTTGTTTTAAGAAAAGTCGAAATGGTGCGGAGGGGTGAGGCTTTAGAAATGTTTTTATGGGAAAAAGAATAGAGTTATGTAGTGATGTCGGTAGGACAAAAGTGCTGACAATGGTAGGAGAAAGCAAGCAGTGAGTGTCGGCGGTGGAAGGCAATTTTGGAGCTTGAAGCGGCAGGGTTCGATGTTGCTGGGAAACATGAATGTGGCCCATTGACCGGGCAAGTTTTAAGTGACGCCCGAGTCAACTCTCGAGGAAGAATAGATCAAACGGATCTACACTGTGTGCTGCAGGTGTTGATGAGCCACAGTGCCATGGTATTCCTGCAGCTACAGTACAGTGTACAGTACAGTATAGTGCAGTGTGTTTATTGTACAGTAACTTTGCTGGAGATGATCCGTATTTGCTGCCAACGAAAGTGTCATTTGTCACAGTCCGCTACAAGCAATTGTCATCTTGACAGCCACGTGTAACAAAAACAAGTGGTTTAGATATTCAATATTTACACCACCAATGAAAATTAAACAGGTGTCCAATTGACAAAAAATTGAAATTGTACAGGTACAATCAAACAGTAAGTAATTTTTTTAAAAATTAAAAACAGTAAGTGAACATCACTGCCACGGTACAACGCAATTCAATGCAATTGCCTTGTGTACAGTACAGTACTGTACAGTACTTGCCATCGTTACCATATCGCATCATCTTGTGCATCTTTTGCCTATAAAACCCATCTCCCATCTGCCGGTGCCTCTTTCCCTTCATCCTCCCCCCCCACCGCCGCCATTCCTCCACCACCCCCGTCAACCTCTTTCTCCTTCTCGATGCCTGCCTTCCTTCCGTCACCCCCAATCTTCCGCACTCGCCCCTTTCCTTCCGCCCTATCTCACCGTCACTCACACCCCCGCTCAAACTTTCCTCGCAATCCCTCTCCTCCGTCCCTGTCCCTCGACCTCTCCCCCACCCCTCAACCGCAATCACCACCCACCCCGTTCAACCCTTCCACTTCCGCCCTTCGCGAGGCAATTCTATCCGTCGCTGTAGGCAAACTTGGAACAAAGCCCATCCCCACTCATCTCTTTCCCGCCCTTTACAACGAGCTAACCCTTGCATCCCGATCCCCCCTACCAAGGAACACCTTCCCCTCCACCTCCTCCGCTCCTCCCTTCTCGGAACCTTGTACGTCAAAGCAAACCACACACCCGAAGAACTCGCCCTTCTCTCCTTTGCCACCAACACGACTACCTTTCCTACCCCGCATCAGCTTGTCGCCGCAATTGGCTATCAACATCCATACATTGCACCAACGCTATATCACTTTGCCTTATCCTTGCTACAGGGCCATCGTTTGACCAGAGAGCGTGCCACTGAACTAGGCTCGTTATTGTACGCTGTCGAATCTGATGCAGTAGGCACGTGGCCTCTCCGTGTTTTAATTGCCCATATTATGCGCGTAAGACACGAGAATGCAGACGAGTTGACCGGCTTGGCCATAGCCGCATCGCGCACGTTGAAGGAGGATTGGGGGGTGAGAGTGATGGGGAACCATACGTTCATATTGCAGAGCCTTTTGATGGGGTGTTGGGCAGCGATTTGCTCACGCCGTTGCTATGTAAGAGGTTGAAGGAAGTGTATGGAATGAAGCCGGTGATGGCGGTAGGAAGATCGGCGGGGCCTAAATACGGGCCAAACTTGAGAGATGTGGTGAGTGGATTGGGGGTCACGATGTGTAGGAGCGGGAAGCAAGTGACAGAGAGTGGCGGGGAGTTTGGAGTGGCTGTGGACCAAGGGGATTGTAGTCCGGGGCTGGATGGTTGGGTGGATGTGAGGAGGATTGTGGTCAAGAGGCCGAGCGTGGCAACGACGGAGAAGTATGTGGACTGCGCGCCGGGTGGGAGTAGGTTGTTTGTGGGGAGCGCATTTCATGGGGGGTATGTTGAGTTGATGGCGACAGCGGCGGAGGGGGTCGGGTTTGGAGGCTATATCATTGTCGGGAAGGGGATGGAGGGAACTGTAGGACTCGGGGTGGGGGAGAAACGGAAAGCAGAGTTGGTGGTAGGATGGGCGAAAGAGGGAGGGGGATACGGGAGAGAGGTTGTGGAGTTCAATGTGGTGCGGGATGGAAACGGTGGTGGGGATGTGGGGCAAGGAATGAAACGGGGGGATGCCGAGGTAGGGGTCATGGTGGAGAGGATTAAGCGATTTGCGGCGGAAGGGAGCAGTGGGAATCGAATGTTTGACGCGAGAGTTGAAGCGACGTATCGGGCGTTTGACAAGGCATTGAAAGTCCTCAGGCGAGAGGCGCCGAACGTGGTTGGAGAGGTAGATTTGAAGCAATTGCTTGCGAAAGATGTGGATTTGGAGGAGGATATGGGCGGGGCGAGGTAGTGATCAAGTTTGTTATCTTTATTGAAAAGTTGGGGTGCAGGTGAATTGGATGGCAGTTTGCCACCTGTATGGAGTAAGGCTGAAGATGGATAAGGCTCATGTGGATGATTGGTGGTGAATGGAATGCGGGGAGGGAATAATTTGTTAACGTCAACATCAACTGAATCTGATTTGTAGAATGTTCATGGCACGGGGACAGTGCGACGGCCATGGACAATTTGAAATGTGAACTGCATCTTTCATTGAGAGATGCAGTTGTCAAAGAAATGGGAGCAAGATTTGATCAAGGACCAGTCGAAAGTGGAGGGCCTGACGTGGACCAGATTTAGCAAGAGCGACTGGTCCGAATGGCTGAGGGCTCAGTAACAAGTGGTGGTGGACCTTGAGCATGGATTCGCGAGCATTCCCCCGTCGTCGTGAATTTTAGTAGCAGTTTGAAAATGGGTGGTGAATGTAGTTGTAAACAAGCCACGATCCTAATCAAGGTGTTTTAATTGTATGGGACGCCTTTAAATCTGGATGGGATTGGTTGCACTTGATAAAGAGCACGTTGAAAGGTAGTGTGCCGGGCGTTCCACAATAGTCCATGATAAACAACATGAGTGGAACCATGCGGCATGGCAATGGCCAAAGTAGTGCAGCAAGGTGCAGCAAGGTGCGACTTGGTGCACACAACTTGTCATGCCAAACTCTCCGAGGGTGCAGAGCATTGAGCATCGTAGACGTTTCCAGAATGCTCTTCTTTTCCATGTTAAAATTTACTTGGTATCCCAGGATTTGTGTGTTTACGGTTCCAACCAGCAGGGTATACAAGACACTTGATCTACGGAATCTAAATTATTGTGGAAACGGGTTACTACCGTACTCTAGACAACGTCAAAGTGCCACTGATACTGCACTAGGGTACGTTATGCTCCAGTTATGGCGATTTGGCGCCAACTCTGTGGCCTTTGGGACTCGCAAGAGACGTTTCTGACCCATAATGCTTAGTGCTTGTTGATCACAAGACCTCTCGGGGGGACTTTTTGCACATAGTGGACAGTACAGTATCAGGCATACAGAATCTCAACTGCTGCGCATCCTTGGGTATGTAAGTGTTGTATTTTGCTGATGTATGCTATGTACTGATATTAACATCCTGCTGTCCGATGGAAATACGTGTAGACCAGCAGCGCCTCGGAGGACACCAGCACGGAATAAGGGGACGTCTTACCCTGCCCTACCATACTATGCACTCGAGAAACTACATTACTGCACTCCAAACCCAGCGGCGCCATAATCAGCTTTCCAGCATGCCCCTCAACCTGCTGATCAAGTGATTCGTTTAGATCCCCAAGAAAGGCTAGCCCTTGCTAATCAGGTAAAACATCGCTTAGCCAAGTGCTCACGCCTACGAGAAAAGGTTGGAAAGGGAAGATGATTTTTACAATCGGCCTCTGCACAGCGAGGATACCTATTTGAAAACCTGTTCTGTAAACAGGCATGGTCACAGAAAGATATGGCGGTTTGACAATTGCTCAGTACAGAGCAGCGTTGAGGACGAGCCTCGCAGGATTGCAACAACCATGACTCTTTTCGACTCTGAAAGAAGTCTCTCGCGAAGAGAGTCTGCATAGCCTTTATAGCGATCACGGCACCACAGGTCTCCAAGAGTGTGTGCTAAATTTAGTTGCATTTATTGAGTCTTGTTGCAGGTTGTTTTGAGTGCAATGATGTCCTGTGTGGTATGATTCTTAAGGGCACCCTCATCAGACCTGACGACGATCAATCACTTGAGCACATGTCTATCGTATCCAGTCTAGCGATGCGAGCACGGACTGCAAAGACACTTTTGAGATCTCTGCCGTTGCCGCGTTTTGATCAAAACTAAAGTACCCACCAGAATGACACTTGGCCAGAGCGCTAAAATCCTCGACCCACAGCAACTTGGTGTCCTGAAACATGAGGTGTTCTCATTACCACTGTACAATACTGTACAGCACAGTAGCATTAGCTTACGATGGGCACGTACTGTACAATTCTGCACAAAAAATCATTTTCATGCTCAACTCTACCACAGTAGGAGCACTGTGCACCTTCAAAGGGTGGTCATCATCCATCTGCAAGGAGGCATCTCGGCTTTCAATAACGCCAAAGCCAAGAGCAACAGCAGTGCAATCCATTCATTGTAGGTGAGGAAAAAGCTTTTCTTTCTCCCAGAGACCCAATGAAGAAAATGTGTAGCAAAGTTTCTACAGCCGTACGGCCGTACGGTGGGCAAGGTGGGCACCGCTGAAAAGGGAGATTGTTTCTGCACCTACGGTATTGTCGAGAGGACAGGTTGAACCTTCATGACTTACAGTAGCGCTCTGAGAATCATTGACGAGAATCGCAGCAACAATTGCTCATTGTCAACCATTCGCTACCCTGTTTCAAATATGTTTGCAGCACAGCACTGACCGGGTTTGTGAAATAATCAGCAAATACTGTAGACACGAATTCACACATACGGTCAACAGAGTCGAAAAAGTCTCCCCCCACACCTCTCCGTCAATCGTCAATCGATGCTGCGCAACGGCCACCTATCGTCGCTTTGACTGTAAAACTAAACGTTGCAGGACCCATGGATGGTAGAGCACATGTTGAGAGGACGTGAAGAGGTGTGCAGGGGCACGTCGATCACTCGACCTGCACATGCGTTCTAAATCTGTGCTATTACGGACCTCCAATGCCAATGCAACTCGGCCACGTCATCCGCATGCTGTACATTCACTTGAAACAACAAGTGGGTCAAGTGACAAGGTGTCCGATAAGGCAATTTTCAGAGACAGCGGTTTACACAACAGGCGCTACAGGCGGAAAAACTTGTTTGATAAAGTGGTTGGGCATTGTGAAAACGAGGAGATGGTGGTGAGGAATTGGACACGCGTGCGTGCTGCAGTGATTGGTTTTGACAGGGCGGGTGTGTGCGAGGATTGTGAGCGTATGTGTTTGGTTGCATGTCTAACATTTTGAGGGTCACAATGCGTCGAATACGAGTGTATGGGAAATGACGCGAGGGCGCAGAAAGATACGTCCCGTTGTGACATTGAACGGGATTGCCCGCACACGGCGGGCATTGGCCCATGGGTGGTAGGCAAGTAAAAAAATGCACACAGTCATGAGAGTAGGGATGGTTTTGAGTGGAGGTGTTTTTTATTTTGTCGACAAGTACAACGAGAGGGTAGGATGGAAGCGAGGGAGATTGGTTGGGTGTTTTCAAAAGCGGGCCAAGATTTGGTTGGCGGCGCACAATAGAACAAACAGTATGCACCATGAGGCTATAGGCGGTGTTGTACAAGCAGATATTTTCGCTGCGTCCTCGTCAGCGGGAGCATTGTAGCAAGCAAAAAAGGCGCAGGCTTATTTTCCGAATGCTTGCACAGTGAGAGTGGTTGCAAGCCCTCTGATCGCTGCGCATGAGGTTTTTGCAGTAGCGCAAAAGCGGACGATGCACGTGGAAGGGGGTGCAGCATGTTGAAAGCGGACCGTTGCGAAAAGTCGTAGCAACAGATACAAAGCGGCGTTGAATCGCGTGGATGGAATATTTGCAAGTCTTGGTTAGGCTATAAGGAGACAGGCACGGTGGCAGTCCCGTCGAGTAGCTTAACCTATTGCATGTTGCAGAGTGTAAAAGCGGTCCCCTCCGCCCGCCCCACTAGGCGCATGCGCATTAGGCGCATCACGCATTATTCACTGCAAGGCAGTACACAAGACGAGACCACGCACGACGCAAGACTCGCGGACAACAGCTCAAGTACCAACCTTGAAACAAAAAGCGCATAGCATGGCGTGGCGTGGCATCCAGCAACACCCCCCCGCCTCAGCTCACTTTGTCTTCCCCATTTGCATCAGCTAGCAAGTGACCAACCATGACAAACTCCTAGAGCTTTAGTGCGTAGGCGATGAGGCGGGCTGTCCAGTAAAGTGTGAGGTGGCGGGTCGCATATGTAGGAATGGACTTTGGTGGTACTGTAAGCGGGGCCGGGGTGGGTACAGTATTGTACAGTAGTATACAGTATAGTATAGTAGTACTGTACAGCAGGCCGCGGCAGTTGGTACAGTAACAGAGGAACAGTTGCCGGCCGGTAATCACAGATATTGTACACATACTGTACATCTACTGTACTGTACATCTACTGTACTGTACATCTACTGTACTGGGTATATCTTGAGCTACGGTACAGTGGGTGCTGGAGACAATCGGTGTCACGTCACTTGGTACTGCGCCACGTACAGTATGAACACCAAGCGACTGCGGCTCTCCCGTTGTGCCGCATCCCCTCAATGCCTTTCATAACAAGTAAAACTTTACAGCCAAATCCAAATGCTGCAGTGTACACCATCTCCATGGCCAGTCTGGGCAGTGTCGACGGCAGCCATCATATCAACAAGTGCAGCCGTTCAACCAATCATCCGACACTTTTGTGCCTATTTGTGGTTACGAGTGGATTGCAGAATACACAAATTTGCACAAACTTTGACGATAAACGGAGCAAAGGTATGTTTTTTTTTTACAGGGTAAGACAGGCTAAGGCTAGGTCGACGTGCAGAAAGACAATGCCAAATGTGTGACACGTCACCTCGCGCTTCCTAATGCTGAGTAGATGAAAAATCGTAATTTTTAAGGGCGGCGAACGGTGTTCTGAATATGCCCCTTTGAGCATCAATCGAAACATGATTGAAAATTAAAAACACTGCATGTCAAAAGCATTGGAAAGAGAGGCCCTCTGCATGGCCATTACGGATGCCTTTAGCTGATAATCAGGAGGACTTGCGTCGTTCTAACGTTAGAAACTGTGAAAATTAGATGAAAAAATTTTGGAAGAGCCATTGCAAATAATATTTTGAAATTGATTTTATTGAAAAGAGGAGATGATAATAACAAATGAGGCGTTGCAGGGCGGGGGGGCATAGCGTATATGTGCTTGTGATTGGCGGAGCAAAAAGTGGACCAAGGCTCGAGTGGGTCATGGTTCCACAAAAAAAATAAACAGTAAAAATTTTAAAAACGACATGTGCTGATGATACGTGCAAGGCCCGATAAACAAGGCCCGGATGTGCCCGAGGGCCAAAGCGGCAAGCCTCCCCCCACCCAGACAGTGCTACTGTACAATCCAACCTCACAAATGGCCCAGTGGGCACCACATTCTTTTTCCCTCACCTCTATTCTACACAACACACACAGCAAACACACCTAGCGCTCTTCAGTGTGCTTGCTTTCATTCCCTTATCACCGTCCTTTTTTTCGTTTCGCTTTGCAACGTCGCAAGTCAAAAACTCATTTGCCCGTCCCTCCATCTCTCCGTCCCTCCTCCGTCCCTCCTCCGTCCCAGTTTCCCCCCCCAACAAACACCCTTCTCAATATCACTCACGCCCTTTCCACTATCCATCGCACCTTCTCACATCCCTTCCCATCACGACATCTTCCTTCCCCGCCATCACAACCACACCCTTCCTTCCCTCTCAACTCTTGCCTTATTATTACGGCATGTCCCTCTCTTGAACACTCCAATTTCTTTCGCTTCCCCTCCCTCCTCCCTCCCCTCCCACCACCCAACCAAATGTCCATGCCCTTACCACCGGGTCTATTCTCAGTGCCGGATACCGCTTCCCCTCTTCCAACACCTCCCGCCTCACCTCCGGTATGCAACTCTGCTTCCCTAGCCCCACCTCCGTCGCCGACATCCTCTCTCATCACCCCCGCTCTTCTCCTCCCCCGTCCGACGACGACATTACCCTCAAAATCGCCACCCCGCCTCATCCCACGTCCCCATCCTCCCCTCCAACCGCCACCATCCAACATTCACCCCCATCCCCCCAACCCATCCCCGATTCCAATCCCATTCCGCAACCCCCTTCCCTCACTCAAATTCACTACCACTACCCTCAATTAGCAAACACCTCCCCCTCCCCTCCCCTCACATCCGTCACAAAACCCCAATTCACCACAGTCCTCAACCAATTCATCGCCTCCCAGCCCCCCATCTCCAACCTCCCATTACCCACCCTCGCCGCCAAAATCCGCAACCTCCTCGACCATCTCGACGCACTCTCCGAGCAACTCACCCTCCGTCTCACAAACAGCCTCTTCGATGCCCTCTCTCACCCCAACTGTCTCACCGTCCTCATCTTTCTCCTCTCCGACATCTCCGCCGCCTCCGCCTCCGTCGCAAACGATGTCCGCAAATCCTACCGCTATCCATATCTCGTCGCAAACATACTCGCCAATGGTCCCATGAGCTTCCGCAACCCCTTCATCGCCTCCTCCACACACGTCCATCATCTCCTCTCGTTTCTCGACCTAAATCTCCCTCTCTCCACCACTCAACCACCCCACCACAACCATCAAGCCCCTTGTACCTACGCTCGCGACAATCCCACCATCGTCGGCAATGTCGTTCAGGTCCTGGTCTCCAATATGGAGACCAATCCTGACGCTCTCTTTGCAGAGATTCGCCACAGGTCTACCTTTCTCCCGGCCTTGGTCAATTTGTTGCATATCGGATCGGTCCCACCTTGTTCAATAGTATGATTATTGATCGCTGTGTCGACGATGTCACCGCAATGGACCCCGGCCATGTCTCCTTTGATGCCCCCATGGCAACCGCCTTGCACCTCTTGGCCGCCGCAGGTATATTTCATCTCCTGTCTCACGCCTTTGTCAACGCTACACAACCATTTACGAGTTGCAGAGCGAGGGCAACGATATCGGATGTCGAAAGGAGGTGTATCAAGCAGAGCAAATGTCCTATAACGTCGTAGGGTCTTTGCGCTCATTGTGAAAAAGACAGTCAGGGCCATGAGGTTGGAGTGTGAAAAGGAGGAGCTTCGGAAACTTCGCGTCTTTTCTGACCACGACACGGCTCTTACTTTGATGCAGATTGTCAGAGTGGGCATCCAGTTGTTTCGCGGCACCGAACGCAGCACGTGGGACAGTTGCACACGGCTTTGGGAGGGGCGATTGAGACCTTGAAATATGTGCAGCAGGATCGGGAGAAGAGGGCTCCAAACATGATGCGACAACCCGAGCCCCTGGATGTCCGCGGGTTTGAAAGCAATGTCGGCAGTTTGTTGAGGGAGTTGATGGAGGTCTTGATGGATGTTGTTCTCGCCGAGCGATTCGGGGAACACGCTTGAAGATTATGGAGTTTTTTGTCCAGGTGCAAATGATTTGTAGCGATGAGATTGTGCGATGCCTGGATGCTGTGCGATGGGGCGAGGTCGCCCTGAAAATGACCGTCATGCATGCAAGGAATTCATTGTTGCACCAGATTATACTGCAGGGGGTGGAATGGAGTTTGCTATCCGATCGAGGTGGAGGCAAATTTGCGTTGCACTGGTTGAAAAAGACAAGACTAGCCGAACAGGTTATGCGAATATGGAGAGATTCGGGGGGCGCTCAGCTGTGGGACAGGCCGGGTGATATAGCAGAGAAGCCGTACTTGTCCGCCGTGCTGCACATGGCTTGTTGCGTAGAGCATTGGATTGCCATGAAAGCGGACGCCGGCGAAGATGTGGAGGACGCTATCAGGAAGGACACATTGGAAGAGTTTCGCGCCTTTTGGCAAGATGTCGAGCAAAAAGTGATGTCGGACGAAAGAAAGTTGCTTGGCGGACCCAAACCTAGCAGGAAACAAGGGCGAGGAACAGGATTGAGTGTTGGGGGATTTTTTGGAGGGTTCAAATCCACACGCAAGACGATTTTGCGAGGCGGTGGTGGGGGATTCGCGTTGGGCGGAAGGGCTCACCTTGTTCGGAGCAAGAGTGGACATAGATTTGGATGGAGTGAGCCAGCAAGTGGCTCGAGGTCCAGATTGGATGATGTGTTTGCGGAAAGGGGAGACGGTGACTCTAGTCCATTTGGTCGACTTGGGCGAGGGGGAGAAGCGCGACCTCGTTTGCGAGCGTCTTTGATGTGGAGGGTGACTCTACCTTGTAGCAGACTGCCGTCAAGGTTTCAAGAATGTTTATATTAACACTTTTTGGGAGGGTGTGGTGTTTTGGAAAAAAATAGTTGAAGTGTGGAGATGGAGAGTTGTGAAGGCCATTGGTAACTTGTCATGCGGGTACAGATTTTTGAAGTGTTGGAACGGAGCAGATTGGGGGAGACGTGATGTACATAGTTGTAGGACTGTAGATGGCACGCAAGTTGAAGAACCTGTACCGCACGGACTGAGACTTGAATGGAGCAAATGTCGGGAGCGTATTCCTTTGTTGGTGGAGCTGCGATGGACTGATACACGTATTGGCTGCCGGCGAAGATGACGTGTTTGCGGGCTGATATCGGCGAAAGACCAGGAACGCACCATTCCAAAGCGCCCAACGATTCAGGTCGAACAGGGGAGAGGTTGGATTTGACAGCGCCTGGAAGCGTGCTGTTGCTGTCCTTCCTCTGCACTTTGAGCCGTGGCGACAATTGGCTCGGTAGAGTGCTTTCGGTGGACCCACTGCTAGTTCAGGTCGAATCGTCCAGTGAATGTCAAGGCAACTATTCCAGCGTGTATCACTTGGCCTCTTTGATGGATTTAGGCCAATACGATTGCGGCATTCAAATTGCGATTTCAGTCGTGATTTAGATGAAAGCCAAGCCTTGACAAATTGCAGAGGCCTCAAGGGTACAATTTACCAAAGTACACCACCTTATTATTACTTTTCTAATGTCACATCCAGCACACGATGACCCGACAGTGGTCTTTTCCTTTGAAATTCTACCTTCCATTCATAGCCACCCTCTAGCTCAATAAATACAGACCCCACTGCCTGTGCAAGTCTCATCCCGACCCGTAGTCCCAACCCGACCCGTACCACCGGTTCCGTGGTGGTAGTGCACTTCCGTTGATCACAGGAGTGCCAGTCCTCTCCCTGAGCATGTCCCGCACCGAGCATTTCTCAGATGGAAGCACGGAACAAACTCCATTGCAATTGGAGATTGAAGCCCTGCAAGAGATTTATTCCTCGGCAGTGGTCTCCATCCCTTGCCTCGGGTCTTGCTACTCTCCATAGCTCCATTGCTTGTTGAGCACACCCCTATCCGACTGGTGCTTCCCAACAATGATTCCTTACCGCATACGATTCCTGTCTTACCGCCGGTGAGACTAAAGCTGCTGTTCTCGCCAGACTACCCCGATGAAAGGCCAAAGTTACATATCACATGTGATTACGCGAGTCTGGAGCGGTTGAAAGAATTGGCGGTCTTGTTGGAGGAATTATTCGAAATGGGGGAATTGATAGTGTTTGAGTGGATGAATGCGGTTGCCGAGTTTGTAGAGGAGAGAGTTCTGGAGAGGGTGGATGAGGAGTACATTTTGAGGCTGGTTGATGATGATGAGATGGGAGAGCTTGATGTTAGGGTGGCTAGGGATCGTGTGAGAGGGAGCAGCGCGGCACTAGAGGTGCAAAGATACGCGAGGACAGAGATAGGACAGAGGGTGAGGAAAGGGTGGTGGAAATGTCCTTCGTGCTGGGAAACGATTGACGGGGAAAAGTGCATGGGTTTGATGTCGTGTGGACATGTGGGATGCAGAGAGTGCTGGAAGGGATTTTGGGAGGCGAGAATCAGTGAGGGAAAGGTAATGGAGCGGGACTTGGGATGCTTGAAGGAAGGTTGTCGAGGAGGGGCGACAGGGGATGAAGTTCGAAATGTGGTAGATGGGGAGATGTTTGAGAGGTTTGAGAGATTAACGTTGGAAAGGGCCCTGGAAAGGCAAGGGGGGGAAGAAGGTGCTTGAGAGTAGGTTGCGAGGAGGTGATGTGGGTGGAGGGAAAATTGGGAAGGTGTGGCAAGTGTGGATACGCGGTGTGTCTAGTGTGTGAAAAGGCATGGCATGGCGGGGGATACTGCAAAGGAATGAATATGGAGGAGTTGGTGCAGTTGATTGAAGAAGGGGAGGGGGAAACGGTGGAAAAGAAGAGAGAAGAAGCACACGAGATGGGATATTCAGAGATTTGGGAACGGGTTGAGCTAGCGATTCGTTTGAATAAGCAGGGGGCAAGGGTTTGTCCGCAGTGTCAGGCGGCGGTGGTGAAGTCGTGGGGTTGTAACTTCATGAGATGTGCGTGTGGGTGCACGTTTTGCTGGAAGTGTGTGACCGTGTTTGAGGACGGTTGGGTAGGGGACCACTTTCAGACAGGAAGGTGCCACTTGTATGATACGGATGGGGTGAGTAAGATTCAAGAGCAGGTTTGGGAGGCGGTGTTTGGTGATGTCGAGTGACATATTCTTTTTGAAGGGTGAGGGTGGTAGGCACGTAAGCGCGGGCTCGGAGGCGGTTGGTGCGGTTGCGCAGATAGAATGATAGGTAGCAGTTGTACGGATGGTGAGAATGTGGTTGGGTAGTCTTCCTACCTTTGAGAGCGGGGCAGGCGTCTAGCGCAGGTGGGCAGATGGCAGTTGGACTAACATAGATGTGAGCAAGCTTCTACATGACAACGCAGATGAGTTCTGGGATGAGCGTGAGATGGAACGCAGCAAAGTTTAAAAGTACAAGGCCATCTGTCTTTCTTTGACTTCAAAGCCGCAACGTTGGTAGAAGCCGATATTATTGTCAGCGCAATCGAGAATCACCTTGTAGCAGCCCTTTTCCTTCGCTATATCCACTAGCCGGTGAATAATCCGTTTGCCCAGATTGATTCCTCTAGCCTGCTCATCGACGACAATATCCTCAATATGTGCGCATACGCCACCCCCACGTATGAATTTGGTCTCAAACAGCACAGCCCCTGTTCCAATGACGATGCCATTCTCATTTACTGCAACAAGAGTTTGTCGCAGGCCCTTTGAACGCTCTTCGTGTACTAGATGGGCAAATTTTTCGGGAGCGATAGGCGGGGCTTTAGTCAGTTGGGAATAGACCGAGAATAGGCCATTCTCACCATCCGCTGGGGATATGGGACGGATTTTTATGTTTTCACCTGCCATCATCGATTCGGAAGGATCTGGACAAGGGGAACGGGTTGAATCTGAAAAGCGTGAAAAGATGCGTGAGTGCCGCAAAGAGCTTTACTCGGCATCCGGCAGTTTGCTACCGTAGGAAGATTTCTGTCCTGCATATTTGTAGATCACGCAGCGCACGTGCGGCGATAGAGAAAAACCAATTCATTGCCCGTGAACTGTACAGTACAGCAATGTACACACCCCAAAATAAATTTTGGACCAAAAATAAATGTGGTCTTACAGTAACAGCATCTTCAGGATGAGCCAAATTCCCGGGCCAGGCACTGTGCACCGATTCAAACTGAAAAAATGTGCCCCTACCAAGAAAATTTCAGGCGACAATGAATGACGTCGAGACCAGAGAGGGACAGGAGAGAGACTTTCTCGGACTATTTGAAAGTATGAGAGGCATACAATATCAAGAAACATCGCGATGCAATTTCCGGCGATTGATAGCAATCGCAGTCCGTGGTTGCAGCAGCGAGCTGAAAACGAGAAGTCGATAACGTTCGGAAACCGGAGTACTACCTTTCCGGAAAGCAATATATTCAGAAATTCGATGCAGCCCGGCCTCCGCATCTAGTAAAGTGTTCGACCGAGGCCAATAATGGCCAAATTTTGCCTCGATGCATACGTTTATTGCCCCTCCGCAAAAAAATCCGGCCGTTATTTGTGGAAGTGGCACTTTTACTTTGACCCAAAGTCGTCAATGGGCAGACGTCATGGCGCGAGAGTAGGGTAATTACTGCCACGGAGAAGAATACTGGTCTTTCATGCTGGGACTTGACGGGACTGAGCTGCGCTGGGTGCCGGCTCCCTGCATGGACTTGTGTAGTTTCCGTACTGTGCAAAGGGATGACGCCGGAAACGTTGCGGCAGGATTAGAGCAGCTGTTCATTGGAAAGCAGGAGGCATAGCTGGCACTGTTACGTACGAGCTATTACAAGTAGTACTGTCCCGCACTTCCTTCGGACCTAAGTCTGATTACACCTTCCAAGCATTCCCATTCTACAGTATTTTTGTAGACCAGTCTGGACTAAACAAGACCTCGGGTTCTGCTAGGTACGCGACTCGTGACCATTAATATCTTAGCTATGCCATTTGTCCCGAATGCGGAGCGTCTATGATATGATGCGCCCCGCAACATGCAGAGTTAAGCCGCCCTATCCAAACCTATTCCTCTCAAGGTTTATTTCACTAGGGTGTTCAATGCCTTTGTGTATTGCACCTACACTAATCTCGGCATAACGCAGTAGCCGCGTGGATATAACCGACCACATCTTCATGCATTAAAATAACCCAAAAATTTCCCCTCCTTAACACGTATTTGCTTCAGGAAATATTGATAGCGCAAGAATACTGTACCGTACTTGTGGAATTCACATTGCTCTGCGATCCAATGCCGAATTGGATCATTGTAATTCCACCTTCTGGTAGATTGGAGTGCCATCCACAGCTTTCGACGCATTGTACGGTTTCGCAATTGGCTTGACAATGATACGATATCTACACTCCGGTACAAATTTACTGGATACCAACCCACATATCTACCACAGTAAATTAACCCCCCATTTACACACTTGTAATTCCTTCGAGCTTTGTATTCAACATGAGAATGTAAACGTCACTACTGACCGACCGACAGTTGCAGTGCTAACAACCAAAGGACAAAGTAACCTTAGAGCGTTTTGGGGATCGTTGCATTGATGGGTTTGCAGAAGAGGGAGCCTGGCAACTGCGACCCTGGCATGTGCATGGATAAGGGGAAATTTTTGGGTTATTTTAATGCATGGAAGATGTGCATGGCTAAGTGCAACGACCAACGAGCGACAATGGTTGTGTGAACCTACATGTTAAGTAACGACTTCAGACAATGGTCGTGTGATGCAATGCAAGGGTTGACGACTAAAAAGCAACAGAGCTAGTTTGAACCGCATTGTGTATGCAAAGCTATCAGATAGGGAACTGCGTTGCACGCAGAGCAAACAAGCCCCTACTTAAGACGCTGCGATGCGATAGCACCGGAAAAGAATAAACGACAGAGTGAAAAGCAACTGGCACGAAGCACAGCAACTGTGCTGAATCATCTCCCATCCTATCTTATCGCATACCCAGACCTTGACCACCAATCACATCATTCGCCCTAAGTATCTATCATGGATCAGCCGTACAACGATTCAACAACTGTACCGTACCGTAGGTTAATTCCAGTTCTGAAGCTAGGGCTTAAATAGGGAGAGTTTAAAGAAGACAATGAAAATGCAGATGAAATCCATATCGGGGTCAATATGGATATTAGTAAGACTCTGGCGCCGCACCCGTCAAATTGGACGAAATATTGGGATAGTTCTCTGGCGAAGGAAGTGCGATAAAGACGCTATGAGAAGAGTTTCGTTCCACAAATATTTGATTAACTATCATGTAAGATTGTGCCTGTGCAGTGGCTTTCGTAACAGGTTACTTTGTTTTCAGTTCAAGAGGATGGAATGGTACCAACTAGATGTATTTATTCATTCATTTACTTATCAGGTCAATGAATTATTAACATTAACTTTTCTAAGATGACTAACCTTGAAGTATGTCAATAAGAAGGAGATAATCGAATCGTGGATCATATCAAGAATTTTTGAGGGAAATGGTCTAGCTTTGAAAGAAAGAACGACAAAATAGGTCAATATATCATGGATTTCACTTAATCCCAAGAAATAGAGACCATAATTGGAACAAGTTTTCTTGATAGTCTTCTGCTATGGATTTCTATATAGCCCATTAAGTCTAGAAAAACGTATATTGAGAGCTGAAATTGAGATTTTGGTTCTCAGATTACTATTTAATGAGCTGATGATGAAGTAAGATAATTTAGACTGATCCCGCCATGTATTGGAGTCGTCATTCAGACATAAAAAGACGCCATCAGATATGATGTTTTGATTCATGCGCTGAGATAAGGTCGCCGAAAATATGGAGAAAACCTCGTATCACTCGAATAAGGATTGTAACGATGGGCCCGGGTAACGATGACTGAAGGTTTGAAAGTGGTTAAATATAAGTAAAGAGGGTACTTTTCTATATTACCTTGCCCAATATGTTTTATTCTGTGCTAGAAAATTGTAGCCATCTGTAAACTCAGAGATAAGTAGGCAAAATGTACACAAATTGCAGTAGAAACCAGACGAGTTGTATGTACTTTGAATAAAATTTAATGGAGGAAACCGTACATTTAGAAGCCGTGTCTGATTCTCTAATACTTACAGGGGTCAAGGAAATTAAATGTGGTTCAGGAAAAATTACTGGTTTACTTACAATTTAGATGTAGAGAGTTCTGGGTCGGAATGAAAATTTTCGCAAGCTATTCTCTATAGCGGAAGCTTAAGGTAGTATCAGCTTTGGATCTTCCTCATGTAAATTACATTGAAATGGAGGAGATGTATTTTCCTGTGGCAGATGTTGCGAGGCTCGTTCGTCTAGTTGACGTATTCCCGAGACCAGTGATCTCATTATATACGGAAAAAGACATTAAGAGGCTTATATAGACAACTGATGAAATTGATCTATGGGATAAAAAAAGAAGTCTAATGGTTGCATTCCAAACAAATCTGACGTATTTTGCCGGATTTCTGGGCATAGAAAATTGTAAAATTAGAGTTAGAGCGACCAAAAGAGATTAAAGGACTCTTCGCAGTTACGATGGACAGCAAAAGTCAGAGTCTAAGTGTAGACGTCAGGCGAGGTGACTGACACTCTATTCGTGCAGCTGCCTGTAAAGTTATACACCTTAGACTACCGACACAATTGTACAAGATCTCAGATAAGTACATATATACTACATACATTATGTCAAATTCTCAACTGAATATCATTGCATTATATTGCCTTCAAGTGATTACCGACGTGTTTTCTTTGGTTTGAATTTTGTTTTGATTGGAGTTAGATGCATTCGGCTAATTGGCTAAGGGTGTGGCTAATTTATCGAGCTTCGTATATGAAATTGTCTGATTATGTGATCGCTGGACAATTTAATTAATGATAATTGTGTCCTCACGCAAGTTTTGATCCCAAAGATGAAATATTCTGAAGAAATGAACAAGAAATCAGATACTTAAAATTTGGGTCCAGATATAAGTTTCTTTCTTTAAGATTAATCTGAAAATTGCAGCGGGTTTCAATAAATACATAGAAGCTAGTAAGGAAGTGAATGACAATCCATGGTAGTCCAAACGTGAAGAGTCGAATACAACTAATACCTGAATAACATCGTTTCATTGACGGAAAACTGTTCATTTGGAGGATGAAACCAAAAGAAGGGAGGATTAACTTCTAAATCAACGCGTATCTAAACATAGAAAATTTGGAATTTGGTTGAACTAAGAGGGTTTTCTGAATTTTTTAACTGGTTCATATCGCTTTACCTACCTTTGTTTTCAATATATCAGGACTGATACGAAGAAATTCACTGCATGTAGCTGATGTACACGCAAACGATGGATACTTGTACTAAGTTTCCAATTCTAGTAAAAAGGAAAACATTACCACACAATCATATCAAAGAAGATCAAGGAAAATAAGTTCTACGTTCAGATGCATTATCTCCAGCTGGGGCCATCATGCACACTTTTTGTATTCCTTGGGACCCAAAACAGACTCAGATTGACTCGAAATATTAAAAAGTTTGTCCCCAGCTGATAGTAAAGCCCAGAAATTACGCGGAAAACCAAACTTGCAGCTTCCAAAACTAAGACTGAATAGCCCACGCATTACCGGGAATTTAGTCCCTTCCTTCATAAAAATCAGTATTTTCCGGTAACTGGGTTACGTTGTGTTTATTTCTATTTCAGACTTCAATGTAACACCTAATATCGTTTAAATTATCGTTTAAATTACACATATTTCCGACATTTACGCGTTTATCAATGTTTTTATAAGACATTGATATTAGAAATGTGCTTGAAGTAGATTTTTTTATTTATAATTGGGTTTGACTTTGATTAAAACTGTCCTATTCCAACTTTTAATCGACAGAAGAGCCTCTTCCATGTAATTTTGAAAATTTCACGTATTTATGAGAAGTGTACGATGTGGCAAGCTGACTTTTTCAGGAAATAGTTTCAGGACAGAGTTAAGCATTGTAAGATAGAGTAATTTTCGAAATTTGTTTCGCATTAAGCCCCAAAAGCGTCGCAGATGGGCTCAGTAATTCAATGAACCAGTAATTTAATTCGCAAAGTCACCGCGGAGGGATAGATATATAAGCAACTGGACTAGTATATCATAATTTCAAGAATGAAGATGTGAAAAATGCTTTAACTAGAGTAGAATTGAAATAACTCGGCCACCCATAACTGTTCCGTCCGAAATTTAGCATAGAAGCTGAGTTAGTTTGCATTCAAGATGATCGCAAAGCTACCCTAACAGGTCATAATCGCCCCGCAGTTCGCATTCACATAAAGGCAATGGTCACTCGATTAACACGATCACGCCTCAGGAGATCAATTTAAACCTCACTAGAAAGATTTGAGATTATGTTAAAAGTGTCATTATACCTCTATATAAGAAACAGAGCTCATGTCAACGGCCTGAAAGGACTTAGTATACTTCTTTTATCACTGGTGTACAGTCCAAATGTGCAACGTTGCAGAGTACTTAAAATTAAGTTGGAATTGGGTGACTAAATTCTGCGTGTTGCTTAGTCTCATCCAAAACTTTTGTGCGAACTCCCAAATTTTATAGAGGATTTTGCAGCGGACTGTTGACGTGAGCAACTCCTCTTATATCAGTGGGGCCTTCTATTTGCCTTGAAATACGCCAATTACGTCCTCTATTAAATCGATTCCACATTACACAGAGTTTGCAACACAAATTTAACTTATAAGATCAACGAAAGATGTTTAAGAAACTTTTTGTGAGCTTTGCTGAATTCCGAGCCCGTACTCTTTACCAAAACCTCTGGATAATTCCGACGGAAGCACTTAAAACCCGCCAAAACCTTCTTCTGGGCTCAAAGTTCTTTTCATCCTTTGATCAAATATTACAACATATAAGTAAAGTTGGGATGTGTTCCCCATTAGAGATGACTAATGTATTAAATTCCATCACGTCTCTAGCAAAGCGCGGCATCGCGAATGATTCCTCTGCAATCATGCAGTATCCACAAGGGGCCCTAAGATTTCCAGCACTTACATATAAAGATTTTGTAACGAAGTTAAGGCTATCAATGCAAAGGTAGTAGCTGAAGCTGATAGACACAATGAATCAATTTTTCTCCACTACACCCTTTACATTACAATCCTCATCAGTGAAAAAATCTTCCTCACTCTTAGCTTCAAAATATCCTGAAATCATGCTCCCTCGCCTTTTACATTTCCATACCTGCTCTCTCTAAATCTTCCGCGACCTTTCCCTCTCGTCTTCCACGGCGAGCCCTCTGACCTATTAAGTATACTTGGCCAGACACCAGTTACTACATTAGTCTCCTGACATAGAACATGCTTTTGTCGACCAATTATGATTTAAACCAAGCTCATATCTTGATAACGCTCTCATTTTGTTCTAAAAAATATCTTTGTTCCCATTCATTTTTTTACGTGTTGCTCCACTATTCAAGCATGTCCCTAGGATTTTAAGATCAAGACGTTTCCCGAGGACCAGTTGATTTATTCCTGGAGTTGAAATAACGCTTGTGAAGACACCCGTACATTAGTTTCTGGCTAACGTACATTTGAATATGTCTCCAGAAGTTTAAGTTTTTGAGCTAGCTCTTCCATGTACTACACTTGTCCTGCTTCGTCGATGCCGTTAGTTCTACATTCACTTGTTATATCTGAATCCCCTCCTTTCCCGACTGATACTCAGGTTAGGTAACAGGTCAGATCCCTCTCATCGGCATAGATTCGAGCTTACTTCTCTCAAAGAGATACCTAAATTGTTATTAGACTGCTTTTTGAAGAGAAAATTGTAAGAAAGCAGATAATAACATATGTACTTGATGCTCAAGTCAAGGAGCTTACATTGGATCATTTCTATCTGCGACCGACTTTGATTAGCTCCTTTTCGGCTGAAGTAAGTCACTCTGTGCAAGTGTCGTTATATTATGGACTCTTTTCGCGTTTTCAATCAATTTTATGCTATTAATGAGGAAATGAGGACAGCGAAGAAGAATATAGGAACATGGTTAGCGAAATATAAAACTCTTTGCCACCTAAAAATAGGGGAAATATCATTGATCGGCCTAGTGATAACCAAAAATTCACCCCCGAAGCCGTTGTAACGTAAAAAGCTGGTGCTGCGCAGTTGTTCGCCGAACAAGCACCTTAGCAGGCGTTTACACTATCTATCTGTAATAAAGGAATACGGACAGGCGCTGATGTTTTCATTAATCGGTTCGAAGACTCGCATTTCGTTCTAAATGATGATCGAGTGGTCCCCCAGAAAATATTATTGGAACATGCTATATCTTGCGTGGTGTTAATGAAGAGATTACTGGAATATTTCGAGAATGTATTGTAACTTCAAACTTATAGCTTTGTAGCATTGAGAAAAACCCTTACACTTTATGTGATTGCTCGATTGGCAAGAGTTGGCTAAAGTAAAGAAGGTACTAGTTTTTTCTCTTTTTGAATTCAACCAAGAATTTTTCATGCTTTAAGGTGAAAGGAAAAACTCAAGATGCTTAGGTTGTCATGAACAAGGATATAACTTTTCTAAATATCACTATATTCCATTATCAACATGGATGTTTATTGTATTTTTCAAACATAATTACAATAAAGAAAGGCGTGAGAAAAGTCAGGACGGAGAGTAAAAATCTTGATGAAAAGATGTATCTATTGCCAAGCCACCCGTTTGCTCTCAAAAAGAGTTACACCGGTGACAAAGCACGATGATAATGACTTCCGTGGACTAAATTGATGAGGAACAGAGAAACTGACAGTCAAGATAATTTTAGATGCGTACGAAGTATCATAAATCGTATCAATTGTGCTCGGTAATAATGGTCCTAGTGGTTAGCATCATTTTCCTGTATTATTCAAAATCCTCGTTTCTTTGGATTAGGTTTTACATATACTTTCTGGATTATCTCTTCGTCAAAAGGCAGATTTAGTTACTTTTAAGTCCTAATTAACTCGAGAAAACAAGAAATTTCTCGACCATACCCGCCTTTAAATACAAAATATCTGACAAAAAATGAGACAGATCAATTAATATTTGAGAGAAACACAGGCAGCCTATGGGCCTAAAAATGCGATATATACCCATTTATTGGCCACGATTGCGATTATTTGTGTTGTTTATATCTCATTCGGACTTAGAGTACGACAAATTAGCTCAACCATAATTCTATTTGACACCTTTTGGCTACGAAATATATTTTGAGTTATTGTAGTTATCCGAATTGGCTCAAACACATCAAGTCTTTGGAGGCTTATCCTCTCCAATGAGATGCAAACCCAAATCCATTGAATTTTTGGTCTCATGAAACTTACAATTTTATTGTTCAATCGCCTTTAGATAGTTGATTGTCTCTGTTCCAAGAAAAGTTTGCGTCTTACTTTACTTTTAGGAATATGCTCCACAACAGTTCATATTAACAATATCCGGTGTCGAGGTCTTCGAGTTAACTTCCAATATGGATACATAAATCTGATCATATTACTTTCTCAGAAGTACCCTAGTCCCAGTTAGATGATATAGACCGTCAAGTATTGGCAAAATAAACCCAAGGACAGGGAAACACGATGCAGATAGAGCACGTTTGAAAAAATAGTTTGAAATTAAGGTAGTAACTCAAATGTAAGCCACAGTTTATAGCAATGCCGTTGTAATTTGAATTCTGGAGCCTCGATGGCTACTGGTTGCAAGAAATGTTGAACGTTTAATAAATTTTTTTTTGATATAATTATCTCTCACTAGTTTGAGTTGATGGTGGAGAACGGGGTTAGGAAGAAGGTTCGCTTGACGGATCACCTAGCGGTCTGTTTTGCCACCCGCCTCCCGCTTCCCATTACTTCATCACTCGGGAAAATTGGAGAGTAATTTGGAAAATCTCTTAATACAATTCCGTAACAGCTACAGTAATCGAAAAATGCTGACGCAGACATTCGAAAACAAGAAATTGAATCGTCCTAGAGTTATCAGGATGATTTGGTGCTTAAGATATACTTGTCCTAATGTTCTTCGAACTTGCGAGACTCATCCATAGAATTATTAGGGTAATAATCATCTACGTATAGTGGACATTTGGTATAAATTTAGGCGGAAAAGATCATACTGATTTGAAACCAGGAGCTCGCCCAATAAGATCTATGCCCTACTCCCGAGGTCCTGAAGGAAGAAGATAGCGTCAGAGGAAATTAGACAACATCTATATGCTTTATTTATTGTAGCTTACTACTCATATGGGCCTTTCAGATTGTGTTAGTACCTATGCTAGACAGTTCAAACCTTTTTTTCGTAGTCTATCGCCTTTTAATGTGATAAGCGCTGCTGATTCATGTCAATAATCGATTATTGCATTGGATTGCTTGGTAAATTATACTTTTCCTACTAAATATCCCAATCCTAGTTACTGGTAAGGTTTTTTGCTGAAAGCGACCGGCAAAAACGTTTCTGAGCCCCACTTAGGAATTTTTAGCGACTTACAGATGCTATTTGGATTTAAATTGTACCATAAATCTTTCAAATAGCCTTAAAATCATATTATCTGGATTGAGATGATAATCTTTCCTCCCTTATTTGGATAATTTTATCTTATCCTCCAGGAAAGTGAAGTAGAATATTTCCCATTTATATCAGTTTTATCTGCGTTAAATGCGTCCGTCATCTCCTTTAAACTGAGTAAGAGTTCCTTCTTGTAGAATTCAGTGAACTATTTTCGTCATTTAGCCATCAAAGAAAGATTTAGCCTTTTTCAGTAAAAAATAATGCTGTGAAAGGATCTTTATTTCCTATCAATTTGACAAAATGCGTTCTTTCATAATAGTCTGCAACGTATATCGAATTTTTGATAAAGTATTCGCTTGGATCGCTCGATTGCTGACCATGGTGCTATAAAAAGGAAGAAGTCCATTCGATCTAGTCAAAAATAATTAATGAGGCTCATATATTTCACACATATATATAGTCAACTCGCTGGATTTCTTGTGTATCCAAATTCTAATTTTCTATTGTATATAAGCCAGGGAGATTGCACCCATTCCCTGACGCATTTTCTAGTTTTAATTCTTCTAAAATGATTAAGATAGCGGTATAGTTGATATAATTTCATTTTTCTTACCCAAGATCCGTTTATGAATCGTAAAACGGGCTCTAATGTGATTAGGGAGCATCATTTTGCGGATCCGAGGTATTTGGACTTATTCATTAGCATTGAACCTGATTATGAAGATAACATCCGCACATTAGCATAAAAACAACAAAAGAAAGCTTTTTTCGTGTCAAAGGATTAACGGAGTACCATAAAATACGGTTGGGTACTAGAAGAACGAAAATAATCTCGGGTATTCAGTTTTTGGCCAAAAAAACCGCACATTCCACGCCAGTATGGTCTCCTTAGGCGACTAAGTCCAGGCGCTTGTCAATATCATATTGTGCTTCCGAAAAAGTTTCGCACTAGTGTGTTAAGACTGTCAAATAACTCTTCCCTAGTAGTAAAGCGGGGCTAGAAGGTTATTTGGGAGTACATCTGTCTGAAATATTACTCTCCACATATGTTGCCGCGGAATGCTAAGCGACGGTTAAAACTTGTAGCCGTTGCGCGACGAATTTAGTCGTTTTCTATCAGAATACCGAATACTTGAAGCTTTTGCCAACCACCAAACCGTTTCCGTCACTTGCTATTGACTTGCTAGGACCCCTCTCGAAGATTACATCAGGAAAAAAGCTTTCATTGGTGATAAGATGCCGTTTTTCCAAACTAACCTGGGATGGTCACTTGGATATCATATCAGCATATAAGGTACCAGTCTCGTCTTGCAACTACTTTGTATTTAACTATGGGCCGACGGAGACTGTCTTAGCTGAAAATGTAATCCAGTTTTTGGCCAAGTTCTTTCAGGCTGTTGCTAATGGCCAACAAGTTCACACCTTACCATCTATAGTCTAATGGCAAATTTTAAATGTTCAATAGAACTTTTGCTGCCGTTTTAAGAGTATATTTGAATGAAAACAAGTCGGATTGGGGTCAATTTTAATCATGGCTGATATACTCCTACCGCTGTTTCGTTCATCTTTCGACTAGCATAACTCCTTTCATTTTGATACTTAGTCGACCTCCACCTGAACTTTCCCTGCACACAAAAATATATATTGAGCAAGGTCAAGTCTGGGATCAAAACAAGACTTCATGTAGATACTTATAAAATACATTCAGTTGAAGTCGACTTCAGAAAAACCAAGAACCGTACCAGCTCAAATGCAATAAAGGGGTAAGTCTGATAAACACAAGACTTCGCATGGTTGATTAAGTAAATTTGGATAACCCGAAACATAGTTCCTAGAAACTGTAATATCATGCACGGAGGCCTACAATGTAGTTCGAAAAGATGGCGGAACCTTCACACTTTACAGCAATAGAGTCTTGGAATGAGTCAATTCTGATTGAGTTACCCCAGCCTCTCAACCGCCTCAACTTCCTTTCTCATTATTTTGCTCAGCCTCTTCACAAGCCTCAAGACCCACGTCGAAAACTGATACTGAAGTCTTATGTGTAGTAAAAATATTTTATCTTTGGTGATTAGACTGACTACAGTGACCAATACTACGAATAGAATCGGCAACATCACCTCAGCATCAAATAGTATGGATAAAATAATACTACTTGGGGGTAAAGGCAGACAATCTTCGTCGAATTTATTTCTACTTATTTGGCTCGCAGAACGTCTAGTCATCTAAAAAGGCGTTCAAGGGGCTAAATAAAGGGGTAGGAGGGACTGGTTAGGCGTTCAAAATGTATCGGTGACAATGATCTGAATTTGGATGTAAGAAAGAACTAGAATACATATCACAATTAAAACCTAAGAATAAGACTGATTTGCGGGAAAATACAAACATTTATTTAGTTTAAGGGACTGTGTTTTGAAGGCCCAAAACGTTTGAATCAAATAATTCTATTTGAAAATGTTATTACCTCCTTCGTTTGTTGTGGTTGAGAATTTATGGGATTTTCTTTCGATTGCCATGCCGCAACTGGATCGCGATGGCGATTTGGAAGATCAGACAAACCAAATAGCAAAGTTCAATCCTAACTGAAATCAATTACCGACATTCAGGATTTCTCCGTTTCAACTGATATTACTTTCCTATAAAAACATCACCAGCCTACAGATTTTGTTCCTCTGTTATTTCTCAATATCTTTCATTCAAAACATTGGCTATACGTTTCATGAACGAATTTTTCTTGATCAATCTCTTCGGGGAGCCTCGTTATTAGGGAGTTTATCTGTGATATGAAACGCTGGACCATCATTCTTCGTCAGAATAGTCAAGAAATGGACGTCAAAGGGCTACGTTTTCGATGTTATCGACCATGTTATACGTGCCAACATTAACCCAGACACATGTTCAAATATGTAACCGATCCTGTGGGACCATACAGTTACCAGGCTAACAAGAACACTTGTTTTACCAGCCTTGTCAATACTTTGAACATAACATTTTCATTACATTATGTCTTTACTCATAACAACTGCCACTTATAAAGCAATTTCATTTAATATCTCAAGATCTACTACTCTTATTCCCACTAACAGTAACCGGCACCACTCCTGACTATCTGTGTGCCCAACCTAGAAGTAATTTCCAGATGCAACTCCACTAATTCAGACAATCCAGCACTAATCCTTATAATAGGCCGAGTTTTGACCTCACTTCCGTCAAGTTTGTCATGCCGAGAGCTATTGATCTGCATCTCGTTAAGCAGGCTAGATAGGACTCGCACAATAGGAACTTCAGTGACTTTAACTGTAGTCGCCACAGTATGCATTTGCGCCCTGTGTCACAGTACCTATTCTTATATGAGATGTCACTCTGACTAGCGAGAGTGATCTGGTTTGCTGTGTCGAGTCGGGGAGTTGACTACCTAGTCTCCGGCTAGAAAGACTGCTGGTGCCGCAGTAAATCTCGCCGACGGAGACAAGCGTCTGATTGAACCTTTCCTGAGTTCCTGCTGCTAGTTGAGCACGAAAAGTTGTCCAAAATATTCTGTTCAATTCCAGCCATTTATTTATTACCTTAGTTTCATTCCACTGTGAATGGCTTGGATAGGCCAGTTGTCCCCCATACTATGGCCGTTTTGGTAGTCGACTTCCGTCTTCGCTAGCACGATTTGCTACCTTCACCACCCCACTGTAAATCTTTGTTTCGCCTGCCCTCCTTTCTCCCTTCCCATGTCCATAGTGAGTAACAATGTCTCTGTTACACCGCTTTGTAATAGATACTTGTTCGTTTTTGTTATTTCAGTTCTCTATTACACAGTGGTGTAACAGAGAATCTGCATCGTCTTGAAAGAATTTAGAAGTTTGATTTCCCTTCAATGTTTTTATTTGACGTGGAGCCCTATGCCATCGTTTTATTTACTAGGTTATAGTCTAGATAGTAAAATTCTGTAGTCACACTTCTACTTTCTAGTAAGTTCTACTGAGCTATCAAAGCATAGAATTTCTAGAGGAGAGCTACAGTACTTTCTATATAAAGGGGACTCATCTGGATTCTTGTGGAAATACAGGTACACTCCATACACCCTTTGCCCCCAACTTTCCGAAAACCACTGTCGTCGTCTCTGCTATTCCTTTAGCAGCGCCACGGTTGCTTTCGTCTCTGTTTCATGACTGCTCTTTCCTGATTTTACCCTTTCCGGCTGGCCCATACACCTTTTTCTGGGTTTTTACTGCTAAGTACGTATGTTGTGTAGTTTTGCAGAGTTTTCCTGACCCACGGTAATCAAGCACCAAATTGTGTCTGTTTTACCTTTATGTAGTGCTCTCTGTAGTCTGAGGTGGTTCTTATTTAGTGATACTTGACAATATTATCACTGTCGTTGAGATAAAGTAAGTACTGGACGCGCTTTCAAGCTTATCCTCAAATTGTCCTTATTTTATCCTTCTTCACGCTAATGTTTGTGTTGCCATGCCTTGCAGTATCGTCGGTGAGGGAGGAAACTCTAGGCTACTGATCTGTTGAGCAATGGTGAAATTACTTGGGTCCTGCGCAAGTAATGCCCTTGCCTGGAATTTAATCTCCGTCCTTGTCTTCAACTTCCTATTATTGTTTATTAGGTTGCTTATTTTGTAGGGGTGATGAGTTTACATAACTTTACGGCATTAGTACAACGGGTGTCCGCCCCATGATCAGACTAGACGCTGATCCGGATTTACATTCGTGACAAGAGCACTATTTTAACAAGAACTCAGGTTAAGCCTTTGCTAAGCTGATTACGTACCGTAGTTACTTGGCGTATCGTTAGGATACCAAGACGACATAACCTTCCGTGTGAAGGGCTCAAGTCCTTGCGTACTGTACTGTTACTGTACTGTACTGTACTGTACTTTACTGTCTTATTTGTAACTGTACTGTACTGTACTGTACTTTACTGTCTTTTATCCGGGCCATTAAACAGGGTAACAAAGGCTACCGAAAATCATAAACAAGTGTCCACGCCATCACACCGTACTGCAGGCATGATACCAAAACAGTACAGTACGTACTTATTGGCACTGCAATGTACGGGTTCAGTTTCGTCCAAAACTCACTGATTGCCTCGAAAATTCAAATGTTCCCCCTATGTCCCTCCCTACCATGCTACCATCTCAACGCCCCACTGCCGCTGTAAACGTCTTCATAATTGACCAATTTGACGTCCTTGTCATCCGCACTCTTCATCTTTCTCTCCGCGAATCTCAACCACCGGAACCCATTGACCAACCCGACCATCAAAACGACTGAGAAAAACGTGGCATCCAAACGGCCACCACCCTCGTCAGTCGATCCACCACCAAAATGCGATACCCCATACCACAAACCTCAAACACCTCAGCCTCTTCCACCGGCATAGTCAAAACCCTCAACACAGAGGGCGTCCCCAACAACATAAACGCCAACCACATAGCAGCCCACACGGCTACAAACGGCGTCAAAATCCACAATCGACACAGCTGCCCCACCACAGCCGGAGCGCCAGCCATAGCGGCCAATGCCATATACGACAAAACCCGAAAGATGCCCTCATCCCCTGCCGGTTTGCCGACCAAATAAGCCAACAAGAATTCGCCAGCGTGGTCTCTCTCCAACGGTTGGACTTGCGTTGTTAGGCCAGGGTCAGCAGCCTGTCGAACGACGGGTGTCCTTCTGGTTGGGCGCTCGACGGTTGAGGTCGGGGGTGTGGTGACGGCGTCGGGGAGGTTATCGGCGGGTTCTGCGAGGGTAGTGGTGGCGACGGGATCGTCGGACGGGGCGGTGGAGGTAGTTGTGAGTGTGGTGGTGGTGGTGGTGACGGGGGTGGTGGTGACGGGGGAGGGGGGTCGACGGGTAGCGATGACTTCTGCGCCGGTCCTGCCTGCAACTAGGGTGTTGAATTGAGCGCAAAAGGCGACGTGAAAGTTTTGGAGGTTGGAAAGTGGTTGGAGGTTGTTGTTGTCTTGCAAGTACCAGTTTGCGATGAGTCGAGTTTCGTTGATCCAGAGTGGGTTGTCCGAGTAAACGCGATCCATCCAGTGACGTTGCAATGGGGCGAGATCGCGGGGTAGTTTGGAGGGTGTGACCAGGGTGGCGATGAGAGCGGCGACGAGCCATGCGACAGCCTGTGCGAAGATGATGGCTGCGACGGCACGATGTGCGTGGAGTTTCTCGGGGAGGACGGCGAGGATGAGGCCGACGGCGGAGATGATGATGATGGCGGCCAGGAGGATTGCGTAGAGAATGTGGTTGGTGGGGGTGGAGGTCGGGGTAATGAGGGCTGAGGATAGGGCGATGTAGCGGAGGATTGAATGGGGCTGGAAGGGTTATCGGTGAGATACTTGCGAAAGGCGGACTGGAAGAGGGAGTATGCAAAGGAGTTTGCGGCGGGGGAGGAGAGGATGTTGAGATGTGGTTTTGTGATGAAGAAGATGAGCGAGAGGGTGGAGAGTGCAAGGGATGCGGCGAGGGAGATGGAGAGGAGGAGGCGTAGAATGGCGAGACATGCTCGGGCGCGTTTTGGGGTTTTGGTTGTTGTGGTTGAGGGTGTGGGAGGTGAGGGGGCGGAAATTGTGGCGTCGCCGGAAAGGAGGAGACGAGGGGGACGGGGGTTGAGACGGGATTCGAGAAGGACGAGGAGGAGGGAGGCGATGAGGGCGATGAATGCAAGGGAGAGATGAAGAATGGAAGGGAGGGGTGGGGGGGGGAGGTTAGAGGGGGCGGGAGGGAAGACATTTGGGGGAGTTTTGGGAGGTGGGGTGAGAGATGAGAGAGAGAGGGGTGAAGGAGACGGACGGACGGACTTGGGGCCGGTGGTTGTTGGCTGTGCAGGCGGAGGAGCCGTCGGTGTATTGGAGTGGATTGTTTTGTTTTGAGGTGCAAGTGCGTGGCAGTTTGCTTTTCGTTTCCGTTTTTGTTTGGTGTTGTTGGTGGCGATGTCAGCAACAGTGGAGGTGGGGTATCACTCTGGCATGAATTGGTTGAGTGGTGGTCAAGCAATGCTTACAGTTCATTACAGTATAATAATGTTGTCGCAAAGAATTTGATGTTTTGTGGACGGTGATTGGGCGGTGTCGAGGGGCAACCCCGCAACTAATGGCCAGCAGGAGCCTATGGCGGGTGTGTGATGTGCCACTTCCGCCACCCACTCAAAATTGGTCCCGCCTGCTTGCTTGCTCACTCCAAAATACTTTTTTACTTTTTACCAATATGTACAGTATCTCCGGTCTACGCCGCCATTCATTTCCCGCGCCCCTCATCATCATCTCGACGGCTCGTTGCATCACCTCCCGTCTCGCATTCATTTCCTCGTGGCACCCTCGGCTCCACCCAACTCAATCTTGTTCGACTCACTATGCCGCACCATATCTAGCTCAACCACTCACATGTCTCACACTCACATGTCTCATGTCCACTTGATCCTCACTCCCCGTTTCTCCTCTTCAACCACTGCCACTATCTCGCTTGATCCGCCCCTCCCCCCCTTTACCCACCCCCGTCTCGTCGTCCCACCCTCGCCCCGCACCGCACCCATTCCCTATCCCCGCCACAAAATCACCGCCCTGCCCCCGCTCCCTCCAAAATGCGTCAAACCCACCTCGCATTCGCCCCCCCGCTGCCACCCCGCACACGCCACAGTCTACGACTGCCCCCACGTCTGCCCACCCACCGCCACCGCCACATCCCTCATGTATCTCCCGCCCCCTACCGTCTCCTCCATCACCGCTTCTCCGCCGTCCACACAGAAAAGCACTCTCCCCCACACCTCAAGCCCCCCACCCCTCTCTCCTCCACACCACCCCCCACCCCACCTCCAACCCCGCCTCCAAACTCCAACGACCTCCTCATTCTCGCCGCCCTGGCCGCTGGTTCCTTGGCCATTCTCGCCGCCCTGCTCTCCACAAACCTCGATGCCACTACCTACCCATCCTCCCTCGAAATGCCCCCACCTCCAATGTCTTTGTAACCTTTGTCAATGACTTCATCTCAGGTCCCATTTCGCAGTCTCCGTCGGCATGGGTCTTTCCGCTCTTATCCAAGCCCTTACGGGCTTTGGCTTTGCTATCGTCTCCGTTGGAGCTTTGACACAGGTCCCGTGGATCGTCCACTCCTCGGTATTTAATGCTGTCCAGCCTGTCGCTGCCACCCTGGGAGCCTTGACAGGCTGGTTACTCATACTTCCAGAGATTCGCAAAGTCTCATGGAATGATATCGCAGTCCTCCTCATATCCAGTTCCCTCACTACACCGGTCGGCGCTTTGTTACTGGATTACGTCGACATTCATCTCGTCATCCGCCTCATTGGCGCCCTGATTGCTGGCTATGTCGTCTACGCAGCCAGCGGTGTCAAGATTCCACCGCAGTTGGGTGGACGCTCGGGTGCCTGGGGCTTGGGCTTTCTCGCCGGCGCCTTGGGGGGGCCTTCGATATCACAGGACCTCCTTTGGTCGTCCATGGTGAGGCTGCCCAGTGGCAGAATGAAAACGGAGATTTTCGCAGAAACATTTTGACCGTGGTGAGTGTCAATAGTACTCTGGTCGTGTTGTGGGACTGGTTCACTGGTCGCTTGAATGATTACTATTACTGGGACTTTGTGCAATGGGCGATTCCTACAACCATAGTGGCATTGTATTGGGAAAGGCCTTGGCAGATCGCATGAATCCCTCGAGTTTCAAAAAGTTTGTCTTGGCAACTTGTTTGGTAATGGGCATCAAGTTACTTATTTCATGAGCAGCTTCGCACGGTAGGTGTAGGGTTTCGCGTTGGGAAGAGCTGGGAGGGAGGATTTGGGAATTTGCACTTCTTTGGTCATCTGTCCTTCCGGGAAAGTCTTCATCCAGTCAGTCACTTGGTCAAAAGGCAGTCGAGAGGAGTACCGGAGGCATCTGCGCAAAGTATATTGGGGAAGGGGGTCACAGGAAAAAGCCTGATTTGGATCGTGCAAGAATCAACTCAGAATATAGCGTCGGAGGACGGCAACAGTTTATGTCCGCAACAAAAGTAGACACTGTTGACGCAAGATCCACTTCAAAGTCACCAATGCGCCTGGCATGGTGGCAAGAAAGAATTCGTTTGTCCACGAAACGATATGCGATGGCGGATGGCGCAGAAGAGATATGTACTCCGTTTCAGGCAGCAAACGTTGCTCGTTGCTTCATCAGAAACTTTGGTTCCTAGTGAAAGTTTCGGTGACAAGTGTGATTGTGGTGGTCCGAAACAGGCGGAAAATCAAGAATATTTCATGCGGCGTATGCATGGATGAGTCTTCCTGACCTACTCATTGCACGACCTCGCTGGTTCTGTCGATCGAAGACAATAATGTGAGGTACTGACAGTCACTGCCGCCATGTGCATCTGTCACCAGAGAAGTGCAGGTCATTGGGAGAGTTGCTTAGTATACTTTTCCGCTGTCCTAGACTCGAATCGAGAGGGAAATTTGCGGAAGAGTAGGTGAACGACAAGGATGACGTTACGAAAACATGGAAACGCGAAGCTTCTATGCAACAAGGGCCAGATATTTACTGCTGATGATGTGCAGGGAGCATGGCGAGCTGTTCACTGGTCCTCACTCACGCTATCGGAAAATTCCCTGAGAGGGAACTGACTGGTGATTCTCTTCCGGTACTTTTATCGTCAAGTCCATGTTTGCACTTAAGTGACTCGTAGTCTGCCATTGTGTTGACTGATATTTCGTTGAAATAGGGGCACTCAAAAGATTTGATGATATAACCATGTTCCAGAACTTTAAGCTGCTCGACATCCTCCTCAATCTGATGCTCGGTGTCCTCAAGTGCGTTGTATTGTTGAATACGCTCGCGGTTGTATACATACAGACCCGTGCATGAGAAATAGCAGGTTGTCGGCCGCACGAGGCCGTCCTTGTTCCATGGCACGACGTTTCTAGTGAACAACATAGCATTGTGCCTTCTGTTGACGATAACCTTAACACAACTTGTCTTTTGCAATATTCCATATCATCGATTTGCTGATGTAGCGTAGTAAAGAATATATCTTTGGCTCGACTAATATCTTCCTGTGAGCGGCGATATGCTTTTGAATGACATAATCGACGTTGCGCGGGTTTACAAAGGGCTCATCGCCCTGTATGTTAACAATGATCTTAAAACGTTTCGGGATGTGCTCCAAGTTCTTCCCGATTCTCTCCGTCCCATTGCGAGTTTCTACCTTGTTGAGTACGACCTCAACTCGGTCCCCGAATTGCAGACGATTCATGGCGTCTGCTACAGTCTCATGGTCTGTCAATATAAACACTCTGGATATCCACTTGCATTCCAACGCCCTACGACATGTCCTCTCCAAAACAGACTGGCCTCCGATGTTGTAGAGGAGTTTTCCATGGAGTCTTGACGACGCGTAACGCGCCGGAATGCAGGCACATATCGCCTCCGGACCGATGTTTTGGGAATCGTTGTGTCCCATTCTCCGGAGGAAAGGGGACGGAGTATGACAGGAACACGGGAGCGGTTGTGTGTTATTGTGTCAGATTTATTGATGTAGATGATAAGGTTTTCTTAAGAGTAGAAAGTGTGAGAGTCAAAGCGAGCGAGAGGCGGCAATACTTTTTCCCCTGGTTGAAAAAAAATAGTCGACACAAAACAACTGCTTGTCCTCTCCTACGCAGAAGCTCTATCAGACTAGTGCAAACAAGTGTTTGGCCCGATACTAGGTCTGGATAGTAGCAGTTTTGGTTGGTGTTTGTGATAGTACAGCCCTTGTGGACAAGCGGCCTGAATTTTTTTGTCGAGTGGTTCTACCCTAGGACGCCCCAGAGACTCTGCTGGACATGGGGCCATTGTTGCGAGCATCAACAAAGAGGCAAATTCGCAGTACACTAGTTCTCAGGAAAAGCTTGAGCATTGTAAAGAGACTGAGTTGAATCAAATGGTTGTGACCAGTAGGTCCCTGAGAAACCGTAGCCTTGACGGGAAGAGTGAATAATTATCATTCGGAAAAGCGTATGACCCCTGCATTTTCGGACAAACAAGAAATTGTGTGAAGGGTGGTGTTGAATACCATTTCGAAATGTTGTGTAAACGGAATGGTACAAGGCAATTATGCAAGTGAAATCGCTGACCTTTCAGTTTTCCTCTCTCCCTGGAGCTAGGACATGTAGCTTTCAAGGCCCTTGTGAAGTGGCTGACTTAGAGTTGAAATGGCGCATTATGCACAGCAAAGTGGTAAAGATACAGGAGCTCCACGGTGTGTGCTATACTGCGGAGAGGTTTGTTGGTTGCCAAAGGATCGGCGACTGGAGATGGACGTTGACAGGGAAACCAGGTGTTGACGACGGCATCGCCACAACGCCTCATCGGGAACAGCCACGTAGTGCAACGTGTACTGTACAATATAGCAAATGAAACTGAATTCAACATGTACATGCCAATGCTATAATGATGGACAACCTTGACAGCCAATAGTGATCACCTTCGATACCCTCCTCCTCAATAACTCGACTCTCTTTATATTCAATTCTTTCACATACCAAATTGGCCTTTTCTGCGTCTTCCCGCCTGCCTATGACCCCTGCCTTCAAATTGCCACACTTCCCTCCCTAAGCGTGCAGTGTGCATGACGGCCTTGGTGAGAGGCCGTCGATTTTTTCGACACTCGCGCAACCGAAACTTTGCATCTTCCCTATCCCTTCTTCTTGTATTGACAGTTTTACTTGTCATTCTCTCATTGCTATCAACAAATTATGCAACTCAAACATTCTTGTTTGTCACCCCGAGATCTGGCGGCTTTAACAATCAATTAATCACTATCTATGAGGCCATTCACTGCGCACAGAAACATGGAAGAACTGCTGTATTGCCTTTGATCTACGAAAATGTCAGGGCAGACACTTCTCCAAAGGGTGACGGCCCGTTTCCGTTTGAAGATTATTTTGACCTGGAGCCGTTGAAGAAGATAGTGAAATTAACAACCCCTGCGAGACTGGACGTCGAACATGTACCTTGCGATACAATATACTTTGCACTTCACGCCATTTTAAGGCCAATGCTAGACGAATTCCTAGATTGCTCAAACAGCAGTATGTGAAACGATATCCGCTCAACCTCTCATTCGTTGACGACTTTCACGACCTCTCTGGCTACCTTTGTGTTGACGACAGTTTATGCGATAAGCCGGATGTCTTTGGAGCATACTCAGACTATAAAGTCCATGGACAAGGATATAATATTCGAGACTCCCGTGCTCTCTTCAACATTCGCGCCGCTTTCCAACCAAGCCGTGCCGTCACAATCATTGCTGATCATGTCATAAGTGGAATCGGTGGCCGTTACAACGCCATGCATGTAAGGAGGGGGGACTTTAACACCAAGTGTGATGAGCTACCCGCGATGTGTGATCAGTTTGGAAACGACAGTTTTGTTCAGAGCTCTGAGTGTCTGCTGCAGAGGGCAGAGGACATGGCCGAAAAACTGCCTATTTTTATAAGCACAACCCACAGCGAAGAATGTCGCCACATCTTTGCAAACAGTGGAGTGAAAGTTGTATTCATGGAGGACTTTGGCGTTCCGGGAGGTGTAGAGTGGGCGCTGCAAGGACTGATATACTTTCTTTCGCAAGCCAGGTTGTTGCAAGTCGTGCCTCGCAGTTTGTTGGAAACCGCTTTTCCTCATATACGTCGGAGATTAACAACATGCGTTACCTACGAGATTCCGCGAAATTCCAAACTTTTTCTAATTTTATACAAGTTGATAAAGTACAAAAAGCCACAAAGATTGCAAATAAAGGATAAACCCAGTGTTTAAACTGAGACTTTTATTGCAGTGAATGTCTTCACAAATAAGTATTGTTAGATAAAAAAATGATCTTCAATGGACTCGTCCCCGCAATCAGTGAGGTACTCAGCCCAAGGGAATGGCCATGTGTGTCTCCTCGAGACTCCTTGTGATGTGCATGCTGGAGATTGCCTACCGTTACAGTAAGCATCGTCAGAGAAATCCTTTCCATTTCTCAGCTCTTCTATAAGTCTAGCCACTCTGGTGGCACAAAAGGTAAAGTTAGAACTAGAATAATCTGGGCCACCCGTTGCCTGCTCAACGCTGGGTAGTTGAAAATCAGATTCTTGGAACTGCGGCATTCGTTTTATGTATTCCCGGTAAAAAGGTAACCGAATATCCTGACTTCCAGGTCTCTCCTCGGTTCACATACGCTTTCCCTTGCGAATAAATCTCCTAGGTTACGTGCAGGAACGCCTTTTCGCGGCCTTCCGCGACGTATCTTCTTGAGATACGTAAGGAGATCCCTACTCCAGTAATGAAGAATATAGAGTGGTGGTTCCAAATCGTGCCCTATTCCCCACTTGCAGTGCAAATTTGTCATAGGACCCTTGAAAAAGAAGCCCTTGTGGATGGCAACATCCAACTTTGGGACCGGTCCAAGTCGAGAAACCTCGGCTGCAGTATTGTCTTCCGAAGGGCCAATTTGTCTCTGTTATTGATTCGAAGGGCGCATGTTCCCGGGAAGAGATCATGGAGTGTTTGACCTGATGACAAGGGACGGATGCGGCCATTCGTCAAGGCAGTTTTCCATCTGACGCAAAGTATTGGAAAGGACTCATAGCTGGAGAGGACATCGTGCAAGAAGGCTCGACGATGCATGGCTGGGTGGTCTTCTTTCGGAAATGCAAGAGAATAAGGTCTCAAAAAACTCGTCGGTATCAATCAATGTGACCCACTTTGACGAGTTTCCAAATTCCTGGAGACAGTGGCGATACATTCTCATTTGCACGTAATGGTCGCGGTCTTCTTCATCATGAGGAGCAGCCCTACCGTCTTTGATATAGGTTACTAGTCCATCGACGACACTAAAAATAGTTTTCAAACGTTGCACTTCTCGCTCATCATCGTCGTCTCCGTAGATGAAAAAATGGTCAATGCCAGCTGCGAAATTTCGAATGAGAAATTCTGCATTATGTCACTTGACTCACGGACGATAACGCAGGCTGAGAGGTAATGCTGGTAATGGGAACTGAGGACCGCACTTGAAAGCCTTTCCCTCTGTAATTGCAAAAGCAAGGACGGGGTCACCCATTCCGGACCGAGAAAAGAAAATGTGAGAAGGGAGATGACTGTAGAGCCAGCAGGAGAATTATGGTTGGTAGAAACCTCTTCAATTTTCGTGGAGGGGGCTTGAGCAGAGAGTCGTGAAATGCTCTCCACTTGAAGAGCATTGGGCCAGACGCGCACTCCTGAAAATAGCGAAAGGGTTGATTAACACATGGGAGGGTGTTTGACGAATGCAGCGAAGATAGCAGCGACTAGCATGGAGAGGATATCCGATTTTCCTAGTATGTTAAGAGTGGTGTGTTCCAGGCATAGGACTGGTTAATTATGAAGCACAGCACAAATTGAGCGTATGCAATGCGTGAGAGTGTACGTGAGCTCAACGGTAATATATATGTTTCTGCTTGCTGACCACGACAGGATGGATAACGGAATCACGAACGAGGACTTTTGGTGACCAAAATTTGGTCGCTTCAAGGTGGGAAGAACAGTACTGGACAGTTCAGTACGGTACGTATCAACAATAGTATCCGGGATAGAACTCTTCTGGGTCTATCCAATAAGAAGCCTTTGAACACGTGTAATCTCCATTTGCGGAAAGGATAGGGATCTGTTCAATTCTTATTGCTGCAAGCTCCTGCCGACCAGCCACAGCCAACACTCTCAACTATTGTACCCTTCAAGGGTACTTTACATCGGTTCAACCCATTTACCGCTGCAGGTTAGATCCAAGTCGCTGCCGCTGCCCTCAAGTACATGACAAAATTCCACTCAGCCGGCTTATCCCGAAAAACATAGTTGATTGAGTCCCAGCTTGGCTCCCGGCAAGTGCCCAATGTACCAATGTACCCATAGCCAAACATAAGACTGGCCTTGGCTCAACCAAGCTTGCCATACTCTGATGAAACCCGATCATTTCAACAGTTGCGCACTTGCCGCACCGAGATGTGACTGCAAGAAATCAGCTGGCCACAACATCTAGACACACTGACCACCGTTTTTGACCGTTTGCCCGAAATTGCACACTGTAATTTGTGCTCCACCACTTGTCCTTTTTCCAAATCCCCTTTCATGCAAATTCCATCAAGTCTCTGGCGTCCACTGACATTGCATTCACCTTTGAATAACCATATTCATGCATTCCATACAACGCATAACCTCTTTTTCGCCTTTGCGGAATCCTCGAGGCCTCTTGTGCAAAAGATTACGACGATTTGAAAGAGACAACCGTGCCAGTCTGCGCGCGGCTTTACTTTTGATAATCCTGTGTTTAATATTTGGACGATCAAAGCAACATCCGACCACGTATCCCGCACCATCGGAGCAGCTTGTCATCCCACAACAAAATGAAAATATTCTCGACTTTGCTCATAAACATGCTCGCCAACACAATTTACCGGTCTATATTTTCTACAAGGCTCGAAGTGGACAACTCAACAATCAGCTTGTTTCTTTCATTAACGCACTGGCAATAGCAAACAAGCAAACGCCACACTTGTTGCTCCATTTGCATTTTATGGCTCAGAGTCGTACCTGGACTTTGAAAATGGAAGAGGCTTCCTATTTCGCATCATGCAATCTTTGACCTTTACGTATATCAGCTATATTGAAGTTTCTTGGCTTATATTACAAGCATGATCAACTCGTGGGAGATTACATAGATGGAACTCTGCTCAATAGAAGTCAACCAGTCGTCAGCATCATGGATTTTCGAAAATCAAGGGGTGGCCACTACTTGCGTACCTTTTCACACGTTTTAACAAGGAGAGGAGATGCCCCGTTCTTTTTCATGACTTAGGAAAACGAACTTTGTTAGAAACAAATGTCAATGTACGTGGTGAAACCGTGAACGACGATCCCGACGTGAGAGAAACTCCAGCAAGCAGGAGACAACTGGATTGCAACTTTAACGTGTCTGATCATTTTCGGGGTCTTTCCTACAATGCTGGTGTCAATGGAAACTTCCTGTTCCTTTCAAAACTCTACAGAAGTCATTCATTAAATTGCACGGCAACCTACCCATACTGGCTTCAACTCCGGAGGTATCTTCAACCAAGGGCCGAGATTCGACATCTGGTTTCAAATGCCATGAGTCAATGGGGAAAAGTCATGACCATTCACCTGCGACTGTTTCCCTTTGACAACAAAAAGTTCACTGCTAGCAGCTTTTGTAACTTTTTGATATCTCATTTCCACCACCAGCTCCAAAAAACAGACCATGTGTACATTGCCTATTCAGTAAGCTCCGCGGACGCCGTAGACATCGTCCATCAATTAAGGCAACGACTTGGTGCCATTCGAATTATCACAGCACACGACTATGGAGATTTGCACGCAATGGGACCTGGGCTTGACAAGAGGTACACTTCCCCGCTTATCGATATGTGGACCGGAGTGAATAGCCATTTCTTCCTTGGTCGTCTTGGTTCTTCTCTCTCGTGGAATGTTGTATATTGGAGGCAGTCTTTCAAAAAGGAGGCCCGAGGTCATTTCCATAACTTCTACCGACTTGAAGACTTTTCACTTGGGGGTGAGAAGAATCCCACCGACTCGTATGGGTTCTAGTCCTATCTACTTGCTTCAGTGGACATTAGCAATGCACCAGAACCAAGAGATGGTCCGATTGATGCGCTAAGAGTCGGAAAAGGCCACATAGCAGTGCCGTGGAAGTGTCATGCAGTAAAAGCCAGGCATACATCTATCAAGGAACGCAAAATCAGGCAAAATTAAGTCTTATACCTCCCAGCGCAATGGCTTTCGCGCTGACATTGTTTGCAATGGCCTCATCCTCCTCGGCACTGTCTTTCATGTCCTCATCAGCGCCCAGACTTCCGTCCTTGACTGTACTCCCGCTACGAATTTTCGCGAGGAGAGTTTGGGCATCACAAGGCAGGGGACTCTCCTCTGTGAAATAACCATGCTTCAAAGCTCCCTGGCAGAAATCCTCTTCTGAGGATTGAGCTGCATGATTTGGTTCAACAGATCAAGAGCCTGCGGTGAGGATGCCGTGAACAAATGTTTGTGGTCCGGCTCTGGTGTACTGGTAAACTCAATGTAAGCAGGTAGACAGTGATGATCAGGCCAGTCGTCCTTGGACGGAGTTCCCCTAGCTTGAAAGATCTTTGCCAATTGATCAATGTCGAGTCACCAGGAAGATACGGCATTCTCAACATGAGCTCTGCAAAGATGCAACCCACAGACCATATATCGGCAGATGGACCGTACGACCTTGCGGCGAACAGGAGCTCAGGGGGCCTGTACCAGCGGGTGATAACCTGGTGGGTCATGCGGGCATTCGGTGAGGCGTGGATACGTGCGAGACCAAAATCAGCAATCTTTAACTGGCCATCGGAACCGACGAGAATGTTACTGGGCTTGAGATCACGGTGCAGAACATACTTGTCGTGGCAGGCTGCGATACCGTCTAGAATCATGCGAAGGCAGCATTTGACCTCGGCGGGGGTGAGAAGAATCGAGCGGTCGCGGATAACCTCCTCAAGGTCGGTGATACAATATTCGATAACCATGTTGACGTTGCTCGGGCCTGCATACACATCAATGAGGTTCTAAAGAGATGGAAAGTGCGAAAAGCGCGACAATGTAAGTTGGAGTTGAATAATGTGGTTTGCTGGTTGTTGAAATGTGACAGGTAGGATTTTCGATGCGGAGATAGATTGGGGTCAACTTACAATGACGTTTGGGTGCTTGAGCTCTTGCAGAAGCTTGATCTCTCGAAGTGCAGTGACAGAAATACCCTCCTTGTAATGACCCTGTAGAAACAATGCGATTAGTGTATTGCGCTAGAGTGGAAAGTGAGGCGGTCAAAGGACTTTTTGACTTACCATACGAATTTTCTTAACGGCGACGATCCTGTCCTTGTCATCGCGTCCCTTTGTCCGATCCCTCGCCTTTGACACGACGCCTGCGGATGTGGGATGGGTATCAACGGAAAGATAACGAAATCAATCCGATGAGTATGTGACTGATGTAGCAAGCATGTGCAAACAGACGAAGGACATTCGGAGACCCAGAGTGAAACGTACCGAACTGAGACAAGTGGATAAGGGGAGAGAGCGATGTTAGAGAAGAGGTTCGAAAGGACGTGGATGGACGGACCAAGCAGACGGATCTGGATATACGTACAGTTCCTTCGCCCAAGACCTTAATTTTCTTGTAGCGGTCATCGCCTTTTCTCTGGATACCCATGCTTGGCAGATTAGTTGACTTGAAGATGAGACTTGAAACGGAATGTGTTGACGTTGCTGGGGGAGGTATGTAGTTCAATCACATATCAAGCTCCGTCCCTTTAGGTGGCAGAAGGCAGCGCCATGGGTTTGCAGCTTGAAGCCCAGAATGCCATTGATTGTGCCTATCGGCGCTAAACCCTGGGAAACGATGACGTGTGCTACATTGATTGGTGCATAAAATATCCTGAAATAGCATCCTGAAAAAAGGGAAGGACCATACCTGAATCAGACAGCCAATCATCGTGCACGGCTGAATCAGACTGCCCATGCCCATCATTGGTGCTTTTCTGCCGCACCGCCACCGACGGCGGACACAAGGAGCAAGGTAGACAATCTTCACGTGCTTTTCAAACTTTTTCTCCCTCGTCCCCTCTCCTTCCTCAGCCATGGGTTCTCGTCGGTCTCGCCGTTCTCATGGCCGAGTTCAACCCGTCTTCCCGCCCAATTCCAAACGCCCCGGTCTTACCGCAGGTGTTACAAAGGCTAATCGTCTCAACCACCGTGCCCAGAAAAAAGCTGCCATCATTGCCTCCGCCAAAGCCTCCCGTCAAAAGTCAGCATCGCAACCCCCACTCCTAGTAGCACTTGTTTCAGTCTCTTCTGCGTCCGATGAGGACTTGCACAGACTCGCAAACGTATTGCAGACAACTAGAGTCGATAAGCAGGCCCGCCATTTCGAGACACTTGTGGTTCGGCGGGACGGGTATTCGGAGCGAGATGTATTCATTGCGGCCTTGGACGCTGCAAAGGTGGCCGACATTGTGCTTTTGGTGTTTGCGGGAATGCAGGAGAGGATGAATATCGCGGCTGTGCAATTGGTCATAGCCATGAGGGAGCAAGGTATACCGAGTGTGTTTGCAATGGCTATCGGAAAGGGAGGTGCAGATCCAGCGTTGAGGAGGATGAGAGGCAGGGTTTTAGCGGCGGAGAGCCTGGGGGATGATCATGTCCTACGTCCTATACATGTCGAATTGCAACAAGGAGAGAACGTCGACAAAATTAACAAAATGGCCGTCAGGAGAATATTGGGAAAGCAACCGAGAGCTGTTGCTTGGAGAAAACGGTATGGGTATCTCAAAGTAGAGGAGGTTGAGAAGGAAGGTAGCTCCCTTAGATTAACGGGATGGATCCGTGGAAGAGGGCTTACCGCAAATGAGTTGCTTCACGTCACTGGGTTTGGGTCTTTCGCCGTGTCGCGAATTGTCAATGCTAAAACTGGCGACATCCTAAGCACCAGGGTTATGGCCGAGGCGGAGCCGGTCGAGAGCGAGGCAGAGGTAGACCACCTGATGGGAGAGCAGACGTGGCCTCCAGAGGTGACGGAGGAACATGACGAGGAAGAAGATACCGCCGAAAGAATAGCCAAGGAATTCGATGAGCTGGTTGATAGTAATGCCGATGACGCTCTGCTTGCGAGCAGAAGGGAAAATGAAGACCAACCTGTTGTTTCTATGGAGGAGGTCGGCGAACAAGACGAGGGTGAGATGGATGGAGAAGATGACTACGAAATGTCCATCGACGAGGAGGAGATTCAAAAGGTACGACAGGCAGCAAGGGATGATGCTCTCTTCCCAGATGAGGTCGACACGCCAACCGATCAGCCGGCACGAGTGAGATTTGCCCGATATCGTGGACTGAAATCCTTGCGGACGGGCGATTGGGATCCGAAAGAACAGCTTCCTAAGGAGTACGCATCTCTATTTCAGTTTCGAAACTTAGCCGCCACTAGAAAAAGAGTGTTTGCGGAGGCAAAGGAGATAGCTGCGAAAAGTGCTTCTCAGCCCGATTCTAACTTTGTGCTCGCGGGACAGCTGGTCCATATTTACTTGATGGATGTTCCTGCTGACATTCAACACTCTATTGCTACTGCCCGCAGCTGTGGATGTGGACCGCTTGTGGGATCCGGTATGTTGCGTCATGAAAACCGCAGAAGCGTGGTACACTTTGGGTTGAAGCGCGTGGATTGTGAGGAACAAGAGGTGAACATCAAGGCGAAGGATCACCTTGAGCTCCATTGCGGATTTGTGCGCTTCGATGGGAGGCCCATGTTTTCCGAGCATAACGCAAACTCAGATAAGCACAAGATGGAAAGGTTCTTGAGACATGGCCGGTATACCGTGGCCTCGTTCTACGGTCCGGCGATTTATGCACCCACACCGGCCCTGCTGTGCCACCCTGGAGGTTCTCTCATTGCAACTGGGTCGGCACTTGGGGCGGATCCTGATCGAATAATTTTGAAGAGGATCATATTGTCTGGCTATCCCTTCAAGACGCAGAAACGTAGAGCTGTTGCAAAGTATATGTTTTTCAACCCAGAGGATGTGCGATGGTTCAAGCCAGTAGAGTTGTGGACGAAGATGGGTCGAACTGGGCATATACTGGAGCCGGTAGGAACGCATGGGCACATGAAGTGCATATTTGATAACGTCGTTTTGCACCACGATACTGTGTGCATGACCTTGTACAAACGTGTTTACCCAAAGCTTGTTAATCAAGAGGGCTGAGATGGGCGGTTTATGCGTCCAAACAAAAATACCCAAGAGGTTGCGATTTTGAGGTCCTGGTCGCTCGTTCGCCGTTGACCTGTTGATGCTGACGTGTTTAGTTGTCTATGAGACTAACACGATACCAAAGATAAAGTCGAGCTCTAGTTGGAATGAAGATCAAAGCATTGCCTTGAAATCCGTATCCGTTTTCTCGAACCGTGCATACTTCTGACATGAAACCTTAAACAGCCACCTGGATGGGAATTTCAAGAGGTCAAGCGTAGGGCAGAGTCTGTTAGTTGATATCTCATTGGAGAACTGCCCAGCTTCCATCGACCGCGGTCTTTAGCCACTGTAACGATACCGTCAATGTCAGCTGAGGCCCCTGTTTTGAGGTCCGAGAGATCATGAATAAAACTTGCTAAATGGGACAGACTGCGAATGTCGTCGTCGATGCCGCAATGAGTTGGACAAGCGGCTAGGACGTGAAGTTGAGGTGTTGCGGACAGGAGACTTCGGACAAATGCAGAGGGGTCCACTTCAAATACCATCTTGAGAGAATGCAAGCATTCCACTACCACGATGCCGCAACAGTTTCTCTGCGCGGCATCAACAACGCATTTCGTCAACTTCAGTTGCATGTCGCGCCCGCTGAGGGAGAAGTCCGGCGCTTGAATGGTGTAAGGGTCGAGAGTTATGAACGAAGCTGTGGAAGTTTGGATCGAGCGGGATGGAACTGGGTAGATGTGGCAGGTGTCTTCCGGGGCGTATTGGGTCCTTGATCTGGTAGACAGGTAGAGCACTTTGAAATTTGGGGAGCCTGTGCAGAGCGATTTGGCGAGGTGGAGCTGGAACGGAATGGAGTCTCCCGTGTGAGTCAAATCGCGAAACAGCATAAGGGCTGATGTCCCCCTGTACGCCAGCGCCGGCAGAAAGTCTGCACGGATCGGACCTTTGCTCATAGTTGTATATTGAATCCCTATATGTTTGTCTGTCAAGTTGCGCTGAACACCCCTTTCTGCCAGACTACCTCGACAGTGACTTTTCATGTGTGCACAGTCACAAGTCTCGGAAGGAACAGTTTCTTATTAGCATTATAATACAGTGGGTCTCTCCACCAGACTACGTAAATTCGCAATGACCAAATAAGTGCAAAACTACCAGGCTTGAACTGTACTCCCCATATGTCTCTTACGAACACCAAAATTTACTGCTTTTAGTGCTTAATATTTTAGAAATACAACTTATCCTTAAATTGACACAGGCAAATATTTATGACGAAATCATTAAAGTTTATTTGAATACCTACTCAAATTCAATCTCATGGTCACTGATTTCGACAGCACGGAACTGTATATCAATACGGCGACAGCGCTTCGTGCGGTACCGCTCCTGTATGCGCTGTCTTTTCTTACAAACCTCATCACCTATCGAATAAAGCCGTTTTTTGAAACGTCTATGGCGACTCGCATCCTCATTTTCTGAGGGGATGCATCTGTATATTACCGTTGGTGAGAGCAACACAAATTTGAAAAAAAGGTTCATACCTCTCCCCTCTCCATCTCCACTTGCTCCCGATTACGTTCCAAAGCAAACACATACGACCAAAAGAGTTCTCCCCTATTACGCGATCCGACGAAATCTTCTTGTTTCCCGTTTCCTCCTCCCTCGATAACACGCCATTCTTCGGCTTCTTTGTAATAATAGCCCGTACAGTTTCCCCAACCCGTGGTATCCCTTGTCCATCAACACTCCCCATTCATCAGGGAACTTGACACAGAGCACTCCAATGTCCGGGAAAGAACCATCAATGTTACTATTCCTCAACGCTTCCTTGCGAAAATCGAAATTAAGCTGAAATATCTCTAGATCCGACACTGACCCAGGGTAGTGACGGGAGCAGTTTAGAGCTAGTCCGTTCGGTAAGACACTAAACTCAACCTTGAAACCATACAACTTGTGCTTGCCGCTATAGTAAGCCTTCCACTCCTGCATGTTCCCGCTCGGCATGCTCGCTTGCTGGAAAGTAATATCTGTACATATCTTGCGACTGGAAAATGACGGAACTGTGTACTATCTTTTGTGAGCGTGTTGTACGAAGAAATCGTAGCGTTTCGTACAACTAGCGCTTCATGCAGCGGCTTGCTTAACATGTCCATAAACTTCGTCCTTATCCTTTCAAAGGAAGGCCCTTTTAAATTGAATACCTTTGCCAACATGTCCCAGCTCCCTCCATGTTTCAGTACGGTTAACACCATGAGCAATGTATCCTTGCCAGTGTGCTGAGACTTACGAACTGGACTTACATTGTACACCTCATTAATGACATCAGACAGGCTGTTCCAAACGGTCTGAAACTGAGCTGCATCGAAATTCTTTACGTCATGGATCGCTTTGGACCCCCAGATTCGTAACACCCATAAAGGAAGAGTCTGGTTCGTTGTCGATACTGTCTGCGTCGTCATCGTCGAACTCGTTCAGTTCGTAGTTGCGCTCATTGGCCACATCCGCGAGGATCTGAACGGCATTTGTGGCTTGGGTTGGCGAAGGAAGGGGGATCTGGTGGGTAAAGGTGTGATGCTGGGATGGGGTAGGGGTTATGGTACTCTGTGGGTTGGGTATTAGGGCAAGGAACTTGATGCAGGCCACTGCAATCTGCATCAAGTCCCGAAGATTGGGTTTTTATGTAATGAATTGGTCATCACCAAAACGAACGGCTTTTTGATTTTACAGTTTAATCGCTGACCTATTTCGCAGTTTTAAATCTGGCGCCCAAAATTACTGTATTCTTGTCGTCATACAGACTTGTGGCTGTCTTTCGCATTATTATGGATTATTACTTATATATTTCTTTATTTCATGAAACTTGCCTTGTTTCTACAAGAGTATTGGCTCTTTCGAATGCCCCCCCTCTTTGATAGAGTAGTCTAGTAATGGGCGCCTCCGAAAAACATAATTTGTGTAGACGTATCAGAGCGTCTCCACCCGTTTTCAATCTCAATTTCAACTGAGGACACCTGTCGAGCTACGAAACCACTCTATTAAAAGATGAAAACACTCCAATTGAAAAATACAAGTACCATTTGTTGGAAAACAGCACTCCCCACCGGAGAAATCCAAAAAAATGTACCTACTGTACGCTCATGAAGCAATGCTTTATCCTATTCACTACCCTCCCCATCGCTCCTCTTCACCTCCTAACGCCTCTATTTTCGACACGACCGTCATTGTCTCATCAAATCATGTTTCTTCACCACGAAAACCTTCAGTCACACATCTACTGAGTTTCCCCCCTGTCTCATCTGCCGATTCATCCCTGTCCCAGAGGACTTCCCTCCATCTCCCGACAATTATTTCTCCTTTCCGACGGGCACCCTACCCCACCATCAATCTTCTCGGCTTTGATTCTGAGATCTAAGCGAAACGTTTCTAATTTAGAGGTTGAGACTCCCGTCGGCAGCACTCCATCTCCTTTTTCGCTTGTGGAGAGATTTTTCGAACTAAAGGGCAATGGAAGCAGCCCTTTTTCTTTTCCAGGAAGATGATGTTCACGACGATATTGAGTCACTTGCAGTCTCATTATAGTTTCAAATGACAAACCTGGTGCTCTTCGCGCGCACTTGGAACCAAAATGGAGGATCGTGTCCAGGGAAGGCGGCAAACGTGCCGAGGGACTATACAGATTCCCACCTGCATTACATTTAGAAGTACTTCTGACCCGTGGATTTCTTTCGCCCAGGGACATGTTACAAGGGGCCGGAACAACCGGAACGGGCTTTTGAGCAGAGATTTAATATGCCGAGGGTTGTTTTTGACCGGTTATTCAACAAAGCGGTTGCAGTCTCTCCCTACTTACGACAGGGACTGAGGCCAGACGCTACCGGGAGGCTTGGTATAACACCACTATTGAAAGGTATTTGCGCGTTGCGATCTTTGTCGTATGTTTCTCCTGCCGATATTTCTAATGACATGTTTTATGTCTCCGAGACATCGGCGTCCTTGTGTCTCGAAGACTTTTGCCGGGCTGTCGTTAAATCACTTTCTTCAGTTTACTTAAGGGCCCCAACTGCTTTCGATATTTCCCGAATAGAGATAGCGATCAGTAGTCTGGACTTTACTGGATGTATTGGGTGTTTGGATTGTGCAGGATGGGATTGGAAGAACTTCCTTAAGGCGCTATAAGGGATTATGGTTGGGAAGGGCGGAAAGTAGACCATTAGTATGGAGGTTATTTGCTCTTTGGGCCTATGGATTTGGTCTCTTCAATTTGGACTATCAGGGGTAATGAATAATTTGAACATTCTGGAAGTCAGTACGCATTTTCAGGAAGTTCAGGCGGGTAGGTTCCCCCCTATACAGCCAAGCTATACTGTATCAGGAGTTGTGTGTAACTGGTTTTACTACTTAACGGACGGTTATATACCCAGATCGGAAAATATTTATCCACTCTATCTCCGAACCAGAGAACGTGATGAGCTCGATGTTTGCGAAGAAGTAAGAAGGCGTGCGCAAATGTGTCGACAGAGTGTTCGGAGTGCTTTTTCGTCGTTTTAAGCTCCTTTTTATTGCTTGCGAGTATTGGACCACCGCAAAAATACAATGGCTCGTTACGGCATTTTCGGTACTGCATGAAATGATTGTGGAATGCCGACGGGAGTACTACTAGTCTGATGAATTTGGAGGGTCCCGTGCCTACTTTCGTGAGCAAGAAGACCTTTCCGATATTGTATTTGAAAGAGTACATGATCAGGTCGATCTACTTCACACATTTGAAGCGCCCATGCGAGATGAAATAAAGGTGAGAGGGCTCCAGGTGAAACTAATGAAAGCATTGGTTACCCATTTTTGAAACATTATGGTGGAAATCGAAGTTCTCAGGGGGACATACTTTGACAACCTACCTTGATAGATGCGCTTCCCCCTCATGGCTCGCTTGTATTGGACCCGCCTCTTGGGTGTTCATACTTGGCGGCTTTTTTCGGGCTTGGTGTGACAATAGGAAATAGGACCAGGTATTTGTCTGGCGGAGGTACCGAAGGGCTTCTTTGTAGAGAAAATCCGGCTCAGAAGGAACAGATGGGCCACGAAGATATATGTACATGTCGCACAACCTTGCGTCTCTATTATAAACCGCTAGTGCAGCACGTTCAATATCTTCTTCCGTAGGATCTTCGCTGGTTTTTTTCGCCTTGAGAGAAGAAATGATCCTTTCGAACTTGATGCATTCGCACCTTGTCTTCCGGTACCTCTGGATGTCTTCGCCCGTGCGCTCGGGGTACTTACTAAACGGGTTCTTCTTCTTTACTTCCGCTGTGAAGAGAGTGTAGCAATTCATTCCTTGTTTGGCAAAAACATCTTTTTCTTTCTAGATCCGGCTTGGGGTCTTCAGAAACGGAAATCTACTTCTTAGACGCTGCTACTGTCTCCTCCGAAGTCCATCCTCGTCCGCTTCCCATAATCTTGCTGTGTGCGGGGATAGTCTTACTGCGTGATCAGGTGTTTTTCAAGAATCTTGGTTCTAGCACGCAATGCCAAACCGTAGATATACGTCTGTGAGTTGTTGCGATTCTGCGCTTTAGTTCCTCTTAAAGTGGTAAAGGTACTGCTGAGCTGTGTAAGGATCAGAGAGGCTATTACTTTTCGAGTTTCCTGCACGTTTACGCGGGAACTCGCGTTTTCCCGCGTTATCCTCGTGCTTGGGTTGTTCTCTGGGACCTTGTCTACCTGCATTTTTTAATGATAATACAGGTGTATGTACCGCTGGATTTGGAACGCGTTCCAAAAAACGTTCCAAAATCAGGGAGTTTGAAACCGAAAAACGCAAACGCGTTCCAAATCCAATGGTACGTACAGTTGAAATTTAATGATGGGCCTGCCGGTTTTCAATCCAACGTAAAAAAAGTTCAAACCTCCTGTTGGAGACCATGGTGGAGATCCTCTCATAAAGATTTTTGATCTGTCTTTGCGTGGAGCAATATGTGCTCCCCCACGAAAAATGGGTGCTGCACAACTAGAACTGCCCCTATCCGTTATCTCTGTGTATAACACGCTCTCATCCGCTTCCAATTCCGCTCCCGTCATCCTCCTCAACCTACCTTTCCTCGCCCACATCTTCCGAATGAATCCTCTTCTTTTCCTTCTCTGACATTCACATCTAAACGGAAGACGCAAATGGTTTAACTTCTGCCAAAAGATTAGCCTGTCCGCCAAACACCGTCGTGATGGATGAATCACAAGGAAAGCACTACAACCTTCCTCCCTCTCTGCATTCTAGATCCTGTTTGGATCTGGTTGTGACCAGTCCCTTGTAACGATATCCGGCTTCGATCATTGTCCGATTCGATATCTACTATCTTTCTTCGAGCTACTGTATTTGAGCCATAGTACCTACAGTTCCAACGGTTGTATCCAAGTTATTTCGACTACAAGAAATAAAAGAGGTAGACCCCGTTCTCTTACTACTCTTAAATGCTTGGTGTTGACGCTCACCTGGTACCGGACCAGAGGATCGTCAATGGTACTTTGTATGCCTTTTAGAATAAAAGGTTCTGTCTGTTCAATTTTTTGCGGTTTGGGCGTCGAATTTTGCTCAAAGCCTTGGGTAGTGAGCCGAAAGCATCCATTAAGATGCCTACAGATGCAGAAGGCAGGGAGTACCAAAATGAATTTTCCGGGAATTATTCTTTGTTGTCTGACGTCTATTCTGTTGCAGATGGGCTCAAGTTATATCTGCAGCAAAATAGCAGCGCAATCATCCAGAATATTTTCTGTAACGGATGGACACACGATCAATACGTGAGAAATTTTCTTGTTTTTTCTTCTTCAGGAGTAGTCACCGCTTGCGCATTTAATGCCGTTGGACCCATGGATGACTCGACTATAGAAGAATGGGGTTCAATTTGTGAAAAGTTGGAGGTTTTATTCAACAGGACAGGGGACATGTGTTGTGGATTCTGCATTTAGTCGCGGGTACTATTCATTCTCAATCAAATCATCCCAAGATGTACCAGACTCGTACAGTCATCACACCATTATCAAGGCTAGGCAAGCCACGCCAAGCATCCGAGTATGGAGTGAGAGCTTTTCAAGGCTCTTTGCAAGGCTTAAGGGTCGCTTATCTACGAAGAACGCGGTGAGAGAAAGCTAATTTTGCATTTGGTTGTTTTGCTCTTTAATGTTAGGACAAGGATGGTTGGTGTGAACCAGATCTTGAACTTGTACATGCCCCATCTGAGTGTCGAAGCTAATTACTTCTTGCTCTTACAGATCTAGATAAACTATTCGACCGTTATCCCTTACAAACCCAGATCTGTTCCGCTCATGAGAAAAAAGAGCTGAAAGAGAAGCTATGGACGCATGTACTGACGCGTGAAAGGTCTCTGCCCATATTTCGCTTCGTAATTGCGAATCAGTCCCTTTGCTATAAACGCCATCAGAATCTTTCTGAAAGACTCACGATATTTGCGCTCTTCTTCCCGCTGCAGTCGTGGCTCCTCGCGATCTTCTTGTCGCCTTTGACATTCTTCTTCTCTTATTTCCAACCTTACTTTGTCCTCATGACGGCGACGCTCCCTCTCTTCCTCTCTCTCTTGCTGAGCCCACTCCCTGTACGCTGCTCGATTCTATCTTTCTTGCAGTAGGGAGGCTTTGAAGACTTCCATAAGATCCGCCCCATCTTCATACTTATTTTTGCGAGATCGCTTGTGTAAGATTGGAAACGCCACCCCTGTTGACGACGGTGTCGAAGCCCTCCCTCCCTGTGCGTTACTCCCTCCCTGTTCGTCTGCAATGCTTCCCGGATCTGTGTCTCCACCCATTTGTTCGTCGCACTCATCATCCGACAAAACCAAATCAATCTCGATATCCGCGATATTTCTTAGCCAACAAAATAATGGGGGGGTTCTGGGATCTCCCGTTGGAACTTTTTTCCTGTAGAGAAGAGCAAACTTGCGACGTAGTGAATCGGTTGTGCGATTCTATTCCGGGTAACCCGTTTTGTGGAGTCTGGTCATCGCATGCCACTCATTTCCGGAAGATGTTCTTGCAGATCCTCTAAAAAGCTATGAAGTTTCATTTCGGTAAAGGCGGATCCTCTACCGCCACCACCACCGTTTTGAGACTTGCGTTTAGTCCCTTTTTAGAATTAGATTACTCTCTAGGTAGAGTGACACGAGACGGGGTGCGACAAGCTGTAATTTGAGATCCAGTGTTGGATACAATTCCGGCAGATCGGACCAGATACGGCTTTGGTTCTGAGTGGGAGTTTGGGAAGGTTGATATTATGAACTGCCGCCGTAACCGTAAACTTGCCGGACAGCTTGAACAGCGGATTCGTTTCCCATTGATAGGTCAGGAACCGATGCGACAGCTGGTTGTTCGTTTTCCGGTTCACGTAATGTAGAGCTCTTTGCCAGCTCCGCAGAGTCTGATAATAGCGATGTAGCCATACTATATGAACTTAAATGTGTTTCAAGGGGGCGGAATGGTGGAAAGGAGGGAGTTGAGGAAGGAGTGGGGGAGGGGGATGTTTGAGGTTGTAGCACGAGTGCTAGAGATAGCAAAATCGGAGGCATATTTAGCGGGATTTGTGCGTTTGTGTCCATGGCACATTAACTTCGTACGTGCCAGTACGTCGAGCAAAAGTGTGATTTGTGTAGGCACAAATCAAACATTTTGATTTACTGCTGTTTTGTGTCTACACAAAATACTTCTTTTTGTTTTTCGGAGGGTCCTATTATCAGCGAAGTTGCGGTATAAGGCGGAAAAAAGGCTGAAAAAAGTGACGTGTACGGCTAGGAAGGCATGTCGTCAATGACAAGCTCGCGGTTCATAGCGGCTCTTGTGAGTATCGTACGCGAGGAGACGCTCTCGTTTGACGGAATAGTAAATGGCGGAGTAGCAGATTTCGCGGTCTAGAATGTCGCCCAGGCTGTTGTTCTTGCGCATAGACCTGATACCACCCTTGCATGCAGCTGTGTGATATCCGAATTCATTGAGGAGAGGTGAAAAATTGCAGTAATTGGGGAGGCAGGTGCGGCAAATATCTGAGCCGAGGAAGACCGAGTCTCCAAGGCTTGCAGCGATATTTGTGCGCCAGACTTCATCAGGTGCGTAGAAGCCATTGGATGGGAGGTTCAGGGTGGATGAAGAATTTACTTTCAATCGTAGGCATGTTTGACTGCGGAAATATCTATCATAAGCCTTTTTTCAGACGTTGAAAAGCATTTTGTAATGAAGTCAAAGAGATCTTTGAGTCTATAAGCATATTCAAAGTAATGTCTCGGTGACGAAATTTTTGGAGATCCATTCGGAGTGTATCTGCAAAATCAAAGGCATCTGCGATGGCAAGTACTTTAGCTGCTAGAACAGAGCGAACTACGTGATGGATTTTCTTGCTGTAGTAGTGGAGTATATGACACTTGTCCGAAGCGTCCATTAATAGGATAATAAAACCTAGCTGAGAGGTAAGATCAGCATTATTGGAAAAGGAGACATCAGAGTATACAGTGATGCGGAGAGAGTTGATATCCAGGTGAGAGTACGAAAGAAATATGCTGGGATGTTTTGGACGTGCGTCACTATTTTGTTCAAATTTGTGATTTTGTCTGAACTGAATTTACTTTCGGTAACCACGGCAGCTAAGGCGACTGCACAAGAAATGTCCGGGAGAATGTATGGCCCAAGCAAGCTTTGCACGGAGTGAGCGGTAGTCCCCAAGGGATGAGTCCTCAGCAATAGTGGAAAGCTTAGAGATGTATGAGCTTTGTGAGAGGACGATACCATTGGGCGTGGTAGAGATACGAACACCAGAGAACGTATCATTGTAGAACTTTGATTCCCTAGAATCAAAATTCTCAGGTATTTTTCTTGAAAGACCAAGAAACGCGTTGTAGCAAGAAATGATCGTATCATCAACATAGACATTTGTCTGTCCATGTAGTTCATTAAAAATATTTGAGGACAAAAGGGCCATGTCACTCAAGGACGGTTAAAGTGCGAGGTCTTCTATAACATGTGCAGCCATTGCGCGATTCCGGTAATTTCCAGCATCCAGTTTACCTTGGAGGGGCTTGAGTAATTTGAGAATCCTATCATTTGGGAGTCACAACTGAGGAGGGGTCTTAAATAGACATTTCGGCAGAGACCCTATGAAGACTGAAGGTAAGCCTGGCTGACATCATTGCTCAAGATGAGGAATTTATGAATTGCAGCAAGTGAAGAGGTGAATCTGGTTGAAAATTGTCGTGAATTAGTGTAGTTATGAACCAATAAGTTTTAATCCTTGTCTCGATGCCCTTGTGCAACGAATCGAGCTTTTTCAACGGCTACGTCTGTTTCGAAATTTTTGATGGTAAGGACGAATCTGCCATTCAAAATTTTAGTGTTATTTGGAAGATGTGACTTTGAAACAGTGGTCCAGAATTTACGATCCAGGAAGCCTTGTGTTACTGTACATATAGCGTCTATAAATTACGGGAGAAATCTAAGAGGATCTTTAGGATGGAGCTTCTCTGAGAGGTAGACAGGTAATTGCTTAAGTGGATTATGATTGAAGGGTGTTAACATGGAGTATAGAATTGCAACGACATTGCGATCCGCGGATTGGAGGTGGTTCAAATTTCTAGTGTACGGACGGAGATCAGTCACTGAAAATTGAGTTTCAGTTCCATCGTTGTCGGTGAAGGATTGTTTTTCTTCAATAAGTAAGATTTTGTACGGTTCAAGCCATTCAATATGCTCCTTCTCACGATAAAATAATACCTCTTCATTTGATTCAAAGTGCACAGTATATGAAAAGGGAAGGTTGACTAGAAATGCCTTTTGAATATGCAGCTGGGAGGTAATGGTTTCCATTTCTGCCCTAGCGAGGGATAAAGCGCGCATACTTTCTGCCTTGTTGGGTGTTTTGTTAGTGGCGGCGGGATGACGTGGGGAATAGGGACTTCGGGATGAATAGGTAAAGGAAATTGTGGTGCAGAAGATATATTAATATGGGGGACAGGGGCATGCTGTCCATAAGGGGGAGTTTGTAAGGGAACATTTTATGAACGAGGGGGAGCAGAGTGTGGGGATGAGTGAATATGTTGATTTACCTGGGTTCGAACTTGAATTTGAGGTGTTTTTTATGTTCGCGTATCCGGTGAAGGGTCATCACCAGATGCGGAGCCGTTCAGAGCGACGGTTCGAGAATGTGGGAGATTCTCCGATGCAACCATGTCGGACGGCCCAGCGACTGGTGCATGTATGGACGGTTTACTTACAAGAGGTGGCTGTAAGTTATCCATCCTTCCGTCGGTCGAAGGGGAGGGTACGCGATGGCTTTGTTATGCGTAAAGCCGTAGGTCTAGTGTTGATCATATGGCTACCTCCTATATCGTAATTTCCTTTTTTGCGTTATTAGAGAAATAACAGGGCCGTGCTCGAAGTACAGTACGGTAGAAGGGCCTTGCAGTAATTTCGTACTGTGTACACTTGACTTGTTGTCCACAAATTAAGAATTATTCTGTACTCTGGTGTCCAGATATTGTAGTATGTACAGTAATAACGGTGATTTCAGGTGTACAGTTTGAGGTGTAAGCCGTACAGAGCTCTGTAAGTCGTACAGTGAAAAAAACTTACTAAAGGGAAAACCCTAATGTTTTGGATAGTTTGATTTGTTTTGGTTTTTGACTTGTTTTTGACTTTTTTGACTTTAATTTTTTGATTCGAGGGTTTTTTGCTTTTTTGGTTTTTTAATGTAAAATAACAAAAAAATCAACTAACGACGGCCTTGCAGGTATCCAAGTCGGCGGTGATGAGGTGTACTACTTTCGTAGTTTTTCAGATCGTGTTGACTGCGAAACTAGCGATCGCACAGCGGAACATGATTCTGGATTTAGGTTGCACTGGATACATTGTGAACGACCACCAGTGTCTACGAAACATAATATGAGTAATAACGAGAAGGGCTTTTCTGGGTGATGGGAGGTCTATCCTGGAGAAATTCGCAAGTGATGCACATTTGCAGATTTCAATACGTGCTGGCGGTGTACGGCGTAAGCCTAGACTTTCGGAAAGTCTCTGTAAAGTTCGCTTGTGGCGGTCCTAGTCTTTGAGGAACTGTAAATGGTTGTAATTATATCACGTAATGTTGCAGACAATACACGTCAAGGTCTTGCGGTTCATTTGGGCACGTGCGAGTTTGCGACGCGGTAGAGGGTAGCGCTTAACCTGTCGGTAAGGGTCCGTAGGGGTGTGGTGCAACGAGGGGCGTTGGTGGTGTGGGTTGAAGTGGGGCGGGCGCAGGTAACTGATCTGTGGGGGGCGGCGCTGGTGTCGGCGGCGGTGGTTGGGGTTAGGCTAGTGCTTTAGGGAGCAGGGTGGAAGCGGAGGGGGAGTAAACGAGGAGAGGCAAAGGGCGAAGTGTTCAGGTAGATTGCTTGTGGATGGACCAGAAGACTTGGCGAGGGACTGCGACCGGCGACTTCCGACTCGGTTTCGACCAGAGAAGAACCCTCGGAGGAGTCCCCAGAGTCGTCCGAGTATTCCGATGAGGATGACTCGGACGGCGAAAAGGCGCGGTAGCCTGTAGTTCCTTCTGAATTCAACCGGGGACGTTCGAAGCCCTTCTTCTTACTACAATCCACGGTAAGTTATATTTTAGGTAGCTCTTAGTTAGCTTTAGAGTCATTCGTAGGCCTGGGTATATCTCTGTTAGACACCGAACTACTGGTCGTCTGTCTAACAGAGATAGGGACACCAAACTCTTTCCAGTAAAGTCTTTTGTATCTTAGGTCGGGCGTCGAAAACGACAGCGATGGCTAACGAAGCTGCAGTGATGGAATTGGGTAGAAGGACGGAAATGAGGACGGAGCAGTAGGGGTAGAAGAAGAGTGGGTTTGGGTAAAGGGAATGGAACTACTGCCCTTAAATTCGCGAATGTCGCGATAACAGATCCCGTTTTCTTTGACTTGATAGGTTAGGTTGAACTTTGTGGGACCAATCGCTGTTTCAGGCCGCAACTGGGCCGTACCCAGGTATTTATTTTACTCTACGTATCATACCAAAGCAAAAAATAAATTGACTTACGGTAGTACGGCGAGTTCTGTAGGAGACCACAGGCCCGTGAAACATTGCAGATTCTAACGTTTTGCTACCAAACCAAGTATGGCAACAAGGGATACTACGATAGATGTTGCTGTTGTTCCGCAACAGGATGAACCTAATGTAAGAAACGCTACTTATAAGGGGAGCCTAAAAGGGGAATTGCATCATTAAACTATTTGACTTTGTATACTGTTAGCGTATATGTCACCCATACAAAGTGTTTGACAGCTAAATAGATGACTTTAACTGAGTTGAGTTGGATCGAACAGGTCACCTAGAATATGAAAAACACACACCGACCTCATAGAGTAAACCAGGCCCTTTGAATTTATGGCTGCAACGTTGGGGGCTAGAGGACACGGGCCCAATAATCATGAAATCGGTACCATCAACTGATAGTTTGTACGGATATTGAAAGCGGCCGACCAAATATTTCTCGAATGGAAACTAAAATAGTGTTACGCAGGCTTCAATACCGACAAAAAAAGAAAAAACAAGTAAACTTACAATTTCCAGTACCGTAATGCACTTAACCAACCGCCAGCACTACAAACGCGTTAATAAGCATCACGCAAGGTACGGTCTTTGCGGGGCCGTCCAGCATGTAGATATATATATCAAAGGAGGTGCAGTCCTCGCGCAGCCGTACAGGAGCAATCCGGAGTGATGCTAGACCGAGGGAAAGTTCTTAATTGTACTCATACATTTTGATGTCGTTCTAGTTGATATGCTAATATGTTTAGGCTTACATGATACGTTGTGAATGGGTTATTTTACGGGCTTATCGTCGAATAACGGTGTCGTTACACTTCCAAGGAAGAATTGTCTCTTCGTCAACTGTTATTGATGGCGCAAAATTTCTCCTGCCACTTCTGTGGTATTTTAGGTGGCCTACGGGGTATTTATGCTTTTAGGTGGGTTTTAAAGACTGTATTGTGTCTATTAAGCCTGGCTTGGCTCAATTAAAAACAAAAAAGTCAGGTTACCGAAAACAGCTACTTCCAATTACAGCTATTCTCCCCGTCAAAGGCTGTTGTCCTCTGTTTAGGACAGTGGCGCGTCAGCTTCGAATCTCCGACTAGGACTTCTTATACCTACCACCTACTCTTCAACATACGGATAATGGGCCCAGCCCACGCTCATTCTAGTACTACTACTGTTCATTCATTGAATGTAGACTTATTACGGAGTCCTGTCACCCCGTTGATGTGTTGCATAGAAGCTTAATGAAGTAGGAGTTGAACGTAATGGAAGACAGCAACAAAGCCGACAAGTACTACGCACAGCCGAAGAGGAATTTAATCTGTGGTGTGCAAGAACTGAAGCCGTCTTGGAGGCGAAAGATATTTTGGAGATTATTGAATCCGATGTCGTTAGTTGCAACGATGATATCGATCCTGACTTGAAGAGGAAGATGGCGCCTGCCCGTTCTACCATCAGCCAAGCTCTGGATTATCGACCACTGTGGCTTTGTCTATCAGTAGAAGAAAGCCCATTTTGCAGTTGTAGACGCTTGTAAGACAGTTATGTCGTATCTAATACAGCCGCAAAGGTACAATTTCAAGAAAAGCTATCCAGAATGAGCTATAGAAGTGAATATAAGCAAGATTATGTGTAACACTACGAAGAAATATTCACTCGCCTTACAGAAATGAAACATGAATTTGCTAAGCTGTTAGCTTCGTTAAGGGATAAAATTAAGACATCCTCTGCGCATTTGATAGCCTCTCTACAGATAATGAAAGGTAATATAAGCTCGGAGACAGCAACCACAACTTTTTCACAGGAGTCGAAGATCAGCTTTCCAGTTTCGGGCGGTTGGCTGGGTCGAACGATTATCGCCAAGCGTTGACTGCGTAAAGAAGCTCCTTGAAGTCCAATCGGACGAAAAAGGGAGCTCACTTTCACCCTGAGAAAATTATATGCTTTAAATGCAAAAAAGTTGGTCACGTGCAGAGAAATTTCACGCCTCAAGATAAGAAGAAGCGGGTACCATTCGACAATGCCAATGTTGAACGAAATGTTAGGTGTTCTCACGAGGCACAGCTGTTAACCGCAAAGTTGGAGGCCGGGCCATCGCATTACAATGATAACCTCCGACTCCCTGAGGGTGCCAACAAGTGTCTTAAAGACGACTGCTGGTTGTGTACAGTATATATGGGCTACCAGATCCATCACGAACAGCACGATCCTCAATCATACCACGCTGCTGTGATGTGCCCTCAACATACCAGGTCAGGTGATACCTTTCTCTTTGACTCCGGGGCATCAGACCACATGTTCTGGAACATTCAATGGCATCATAATGTTCAATAGATTGAACGACGAGGCAAAATGCTTGGAGATAGCAACAGAGTGCTCACCAGTAATTGAGGAACGCTCCTCTTACAGACATTCGTGGCAGAGAAAAGGGGTATGTCCGGAAAAATCATCGTTATACATGACGTATTGTATGTCCCTGACCAATACTTGAATTCTCTATCATTTTAAAATCTGCAATGAAGACTACTCAATACAAATCCGCAGGGACCGCTGTGTTGGAGTATTTAAACACCTAGAATACCACCTAAGTGACAGGGGATACTATTGGCCATGATTCACAGTTTATAAAAGCCAAAATTTTCTTGACAGTGCAAAAACACGGTTCCTTAGAGATAAGCCTTTAAGATCACCCATTTGCAACGTATATTGTAAGCATAAACAGATTAGAATATCGACTGGAACGACATCCAAATGTAAGAGTACAATTAAGCACTTTTCTTCGGTCTAGCATCATTCCGTATCGTGTTATCCGCCTTCGCTGAGCAGCTATTTTAAAGCTGTACAATCAGAATTAATAGTCAATAGCGTACGCATAGAAATAGCGGAAAAATTTTAATAGGCGAGAAGGGCCAACGCTGTGGCGTGGGCGGGACTACGGATTCTGCGGAATCAGACGTAGCGAAACTTCTTCACGGTCATGATCGAGGCAATGGAGAAGCCGAGATTGCAGATAAGTAAACATGCAAAGACGGTCAACACTGCGTCCGAAAAACATGGTGTGTAATGCGGCATTACAGTGCAATTGATACCCCCCCCAATCTCGAGCACGGCCTTTGCATGGAACTGTATATGTAGCACTGCATATTGTGAGTGGCACGATATCACCTCCCCCTCCCCCCCAAGATCGACGACTTATCTTCCGAGGGATGTCTGCTTGATCTTACTGACCCTATCTTTGTACTTCTTACATAATGTTGTAGTGCGCGCCATGAATGGGCGCGCTGCACAGATATCGACGAGAGGTTCTAAGACACGGCTCGTTCGGCCAGACCCAAGCATGGAACGCACTCGTAAGCGATCCCGATTCGGGTTGATAACTGACACGATGTTGCCTCTCGTACCCACGACAGCCGCGCCTCGACCCATTGCGATGCTAGACGCACCCAACGAAGAGAGGAGTGAGAATACCCAGCAGCTTGACTCAGATAATGGTAATAATGTGGAATATGTACCGCATAGTGACGAAAACAAACAACAGAACGGCTTGGGATGCGCCGTTGTGAAAGCGAACGCCGACGGGGACCGCCAAACAGATCAGATAATATCCGCAATAGACCGCACTCAGTATGAGATCGACGCCTTTGTGCTTTGCAATGGTACCAAAATCGGCACCTAGGCCCTTCACAGAGGTGTATGGTATGGCTGTCAAACCTCTGTCAATGATGTCATGAGCTACTTCGAAATTTCGCACAAGTCGTTGATAGCACTGGAATATGGCACAAGGCCTGTAGCATTTCCTGTCAAGGTAATTGACAGGTCCATACATGAGGCACCAATTGAGCGTCGGCTTGCGTACAGGAGGACATTGAGACAAGGCGTCCTCGAACATGGTGCGAAGAACTATTCATTGGGAAAAATTTTGCAGTTTTGCAAACAGCACCCCGGGGTCGCAGTGATCACAGGGGAAGGTCCCAGGGGTCGTGATCGCAATCCAGATCTCGTGCAGTACAGAGTCAGGAATTGCAAATACCTTATACAATTATCGGGAAAAATGGACTGTTTCCCGTCTTCAATTGTGAATGGGGTTCAATACTTCGGAGGTACATCGGGGGTTGAGGTGGAAAAAAAAGATTACTCAAATCAAGTGCAAAACCTCTCAACTTTGGACAACTAGGGGATATGGGTCAAAGCCTTGGATTGAAGTTGGCGTTGCGCAAACCAAGTTTCCGGAGGGAGCTCCAAAAGAACAGGATGAATTATGTTTTCAACATGGTCAGTGACATGGAGCATGGTGTATGGTTGGTAAGGCTTGTTCGGAATTCCGGTAGCCGTGTCGACCATTGCGTCCTTGTTAACGCGAACAGGGGAATAATTTTAGACCCAGCGGACACCTTCGCTATACGCTTGTGCTCGGATAGTTTGCAGACGTGTGGTTGGCAGGAAAGGGATAACCTCGAGTTAGCAGAGGTGAGGAAGATGGTAGAGCAAAATAATATATATAGTAAGGTACAGATCAGGTTACATCTTTCGATCTGACTATCCACTGCTCTGGTACAATGTGTGTCTCCCCGGTTTCAATGAAATTACTCAGCGCGGCTTGGGACATCACCTTTGTCAATCCAGCGGCAACATTGTTATGACTTCGAACAAAGCAGATGTCCGAAATCTCTTTGTCGCGGAAACCTTCCCTTGCTGCGGTGATGTCTAGTATTGTGCGCTTTTCGGAAGTGCGGAAACCCTCAGAAATTACGTCGAACAGGCTTTTGCTGTCTGTGAATAGTTGCATTGGGATGTAACTCCCCAATACCAATTCGAGTTCTTTGGAGATGTAAATGGCCACATCAAACATATCACTAAATGCGATGACTTCGGCGGACATTTCGGATCTTGTGACTCGCTTCAACTTGTACGACTTGAAAGAAATGGGTGAACTTTCCGCCCCTGTCCCCAAGGAAAACAATGAAACCTAGCTGTGATGATAAGTCTGCGTTGTTTGCAAAGGAAGAATCCGAAAAACCAATGATCTTCAACGATGTTGGCTCGAGCTTACGCATCTTAAGTTTGACTCTATGGTCAATGATATACATGATGCCTTTGTTTATCCTACGAATGGAGATCCCCTTTTGATCACCATGCATACTCTCGGTAGCCTGTGCGAGCTGGAAAAATTCGAAAATGCAGTTCGGGCGAGATTTAGACAGCCGGCCGAGCTTCATGCGCATATAACGGAAATGCTTAAACGTCGCATCTTTGGGTAGACATTCTAGCTTTCTCAAACAGGAGCTTGGGTCAATGAGGAAACCTCCAGTCCTATTTTGATCCAGAATAAAGCCAGTACACTCAGCTGGAAGCGGAATATCATCCACCATCTCGATGCGCTCCTTAGTTTGCTTCGATATTTTCTTGAAGTCGTCGCCGCCACAGCGGAGTAAATCACCTACGTAGTTAACAATAAGCCATTGCAGCGAACCTTCGACAAGGAGGTAGTATAGTGCCGGATCTGTCCGAGGTGGCGTCATATGCAGTTCCTGACCATGATGCTTATCTAAGGTAGCATGCCACGAATCACCAGCATCACAAAGTCTATAAAGAGGGCGTAGGAGTTGAAGAAATTGCTCTGGTTCGAGTTCGAACTCAGAGACGGGTTTTTCAATAAAAACAAACCTTGCCAGTGGTTCACCAGATTGTAAATAGGCCTGTATTATATTTGCTGTCCAAACATCCCAACCGAACGCTGCCGCTAGTGCAAGCAAGCAACTAGCGAAATGACTGGGGTTGAAGGGTAGTTGAAGAATGATCCATCAGATCCTTCAGCTTGTCCTTATGCCCTCTATTGACATACCTAGCTTTATAATTGACCTTTACATCAGCAGTTGACTTGATAGCCAACACAAAACGTCCCGGGAGCACATTTCCGTCGGGTGTAATTTCCTCTTTGAGGATTACCTTGAAAGTACCCCGTTCCAGTAGTGCGTTACTTTCCTTATTCTTTGCTTCGTTCATCTCTGGGCTGGTGGCTCGTTCATCGTTCTCGTCAATGATTTCTGTTGCCATAATGTCGATGGCATATGTTAATTTTAACTGCTCCTACCCACTATCAAGGTCCATATTAAACGAATGTGCCAGTCGCTCAGGTGCAAGATAAGGTTTCACCTGTGCAACATTGAATAGTCGATCTGGGTTATGTGTTTGATCTCGGAAAAATACTAGCTTTCTTTGATAGTCTACGCCTTCAACCTCAAAAGGACCCAACCATTCGTCGATGCGGTTTTTGATCTGCTTCTCACGCCAGACTAGTGCCTTATCGCCGGGTTGATAGCTGCGGTCACAGGAAGGTGGGACTGCATGGCGAAGAGCGCGTCTTAGTTCCAGGCCAGCAATTTGACTTTTCATCTCCTTCCAGGCAATTTGAGCTATTTCTGCTCTTTTGATCAAGGGTAAACGGTTGGGTTACATCTCATGCGCTATAAAGACTTGTGGAAACTCTCCAAACACAAGCGCAGATGGGACACGTCCTTCTGGTCCAAGAGTATCATTCATGGCTTTTACGGCACAGTCAAGGACAAGTCTCTTATCGACATCTGATTGAGAAGCCTTGATATTACGGAGGTTAGTTCGGAGCGTTTCGTGATATCTTTCACCCAAGTCAAGTCTTGAGTGGGCTTCTACTCCGGTCTGACTAACAGCCACGTCGGAGACGCATGCCAAGTGCAAGAATTTGTCGCCGAACTGGGAGCCTTGATCCGTCAATATCTTATTTGGGAGCCCTGCATATACAGAGGCCCAGCACTCAATAAATGGTACTCCAAATGTATTCAGTAGAGACGCTTGGGAGAAAAAGCGCTGAACTGAACCTTGTTCCTCCATCGACAATATGGAGCACTGGCTCGTAGTGGATGTACATGATGTATATGATGACGCACTCATTAAACTTAACATTCTCAGCTCCTAAAGTAACTCGAAACCTTATCGGAGCATGGTGAATCCGTAGGCAAGGATCAAATCGCTTTGAAAGTTCCTGAAACGAGTACAGCGTTTCTGGGTAGCTTCTTCTAGGCGAGATCTCTTGATCAGATCGTATAACTTCTGTGCTGTCGGATGGAAAAATTTCCGGTGCAATTTCGATAACTCCGCCTGCGAGAAATAAATATCATTGGATACTCTGATCGGAACATAGAGGTGTGAGCTACGGGATCTTATGATAGAAATGGACCATTCATCAAGGTAAACTCTGTTACCGCCCTTGATGACGTGTGGAATACTTTTCAAAAGTCTATTACAGACAGTGCATGGTACTCCATGCACTAGAAACTGACTGGATTTTCATGGAGTCCAATCCAAGCAATGCCAGTATATCTGCATTGACGATGTCTACCACGACCGTGTATTTGGGAACGCCAAGAGGTATATCAATTGGAAAAGCAATTCGGCCTAGCGATTCTTACGTAGAATCAGCGAAGCCGAATCTGTTCCTTGAAGGTATAATCCTCGTATGGCGAATTCCAAGATCGTTGCATATTCTATTCAGTTTCTTTCTACCAACTAAAGACGATGGTGCTCCTGTGTCTCATAGCATACATAGAGGGCATCTGTAATGAATTTCGGATTTAAGACTGCCAACTAACACGTCAGCCATCCATATATCTCTCGATTTCTCAATTCTAGTGCCACTTCAATCCTTATTCTGGCAAAGCGAGCACGCAAAACGGTCTTGACGTTTGACTGCAACGCCCCGCCGCCGACACGAAAATCCCTGGCGAGATCAGCATTGTTTGCCCAATTCCAATGGGCCATATTTGATGAACGCTGCGTGAAGTAAATGGACTTGCCGGTGGACTCGATAGCTTCCGCATCCTTGGTATCTACTTCGACGAAATGAGCATCAAACTCCTCAAATTCTGTGCGCTACTAATCGTTCTCACGTGACTCAGAGTCAGAGCTATCAATCCTATCACCATCTTCTTGCTCCTTAACAATATCGGCAAAAATATGAACAGATGATTCCCCACGTTCTGGACGACAGCGAGTATGAATAGCCATTGATCCACGGGAGCAGCGATGTTTGAGGTTTCGTGGCTCCCTACACCTAACAAACCCGTTGCGGTGTCGGGCCTCCTCGAATTATTTGGAAGAAGCTCTGTCCGAACGGCTATCAGTACCGTTCCGTGTAGTTGTATTCCAATAATTTCGACGATTGAAGCGAGGATTGCGACCATAACGCATCATATATGTTCCCAAGTCCTTTCCATACCCACTATTGTCGCTTGTGAGTTGGTTCAACTGGCGAAAGTTCTGGATGTATTCGTGCAATGTCGTCAAGAATTTTTTGAATGAGCAGCCTTGTGATGTTATACTCTGAATGAGTATTTTCGACCACTCATGGTACTCAGTAACTGCCCTTCGTAATAAATCAGTCTTATGGAAATCCGTGCGAAAATCTGGGGGCACTGAGGAGTGAGTTCTTTGATATGTTCCACTAACTTAGTGAGTCCTTCTGAGACATTCCTTATCCCCTTAGCATGCATAAAAGACTTGAGGCGAAGAGTCTCAAGGAATCCCTTCACTTGAATCTGCCTGGCATCGCTGAGGTACTCAAAAATCATCGCTAGAACAATTTCTCCGTAGTTCATATTGTCTTTGCAGTTTTTTAAGAAGAAATGCCTAGCTGCACCGTCAAGAATGTGCCCGGAGAAGTCAGCCTTCTGAGATGTAGATAATTTGTACCGTCTAGCGCAAATTCCGTACACCTGTAGAGTCTCGTTGATATCTTGCGAAAAATCTCCTGTGAGTTTGGTCTCCTTAAACATCTGTTGTACGTAATTAACTTTATGTGAATCAACTGGACCGTTGTTGCTAGACCAACTGACAAATTGACTCCTATAAGAATCTCTGCCTTGCATGCCTTGTTCGGTTGCACGATTATTCACTTGATCTCCGGTAGGTCCGGTAAGAAATACAGCTGCACCAACGAGAGGGGGAACGCCAAAGGTGTGACGGGGAACTGCCGTTGTTCCCGCAGACCCATTACCAGGGACATTAGGACTCTGCTCTAAGTTTTGACCATTGTGGCCACCTTGATTGTTATTTGCTCCATCTGGAGCAAGTAGAAAAAGGTTGCCCGATCCACGGGAATCTTTGAATTTGCAGACGACTGCTTGCGTAAATGCTTGTGTGCAATTCATTAAGCGACAAAGCCATATGTTGGTGCGAATTGATACCTCATTCTTATCTGTATCTGAAATTCTGAGATTAGAGAAGAAATCAACAGGAATCTGCTCAAATCCGTACAACTCAGCAATCTTAACGAGAATGTTCATCGGAAATAGCGGCATAGAGAAGTGATCCTCTCCGAGGATAATCTCAGGGGCAGGTAGAAGATCAACCATAAATTCAGCATCATCGTCAGGATCTGGGAGTAAAAAGGAGGCGTCGGAGGCTGTTATAGTTTGAGGATCAGGAATCTTGAAGAATACCAAAGTGACCTTGGCTGCGTTCAAGATTTGCCCCTGGAGAAAACTTGTCGAGGAGGATGTGGAAACCATCCGAAGAATTTGGTCACTCTTCTGCTTGAACTGATTACGGGAAAGGGGAGGCATCTTTCAGTGTCAAATGCTTGTGACAAATTGTTAGTAAAAGATGAGCAGTAGAAGCGAAAGAAAGAGTACACAGTGATAGGCCCAATGAAAGCGAAAATCGAAACCGGATTTTCGTGCTATCCGCATTCTTTGAGAAGCTATTGTAAAGCTGTGCAATCAGCCTTAATAGTCAATAGCGTACGCAGGGGTAAGGAAAACAAAATTTAATGGACGAGAAGGGCAGACGCTGCGGCGTGGGCGGGACTAAGGATTCTGCAGAATCAGACGTAGCGAAATTTCTCCATCATCATGATCGAGGGAACGGGGAAGCCGAAATCGCAGATACATAAACATGCAAAGGCGTGCAAAACTGTGTCCGAAAAACGTGGTGTGTAATGCAGCATTATAGTACAATTGACATTCGGGACTGCTTCTGGACGGATGCGCGAGGACCGCACCTCCGGTGATATATATATACATGCTGGACGGCCTCGGAAGGACCGTACCTTGCGTGATGCTTATCAACGCACCCTCTTGCGGTTCGACTGTCCGGAATGTTGTGTACTTGACAGTGCCTGTAGTCCAGTCCGGTGCTTTTCGAAATCTATCGTTCCAAGTTGCTTTGTTAAGATTGTGCAACCATAACCTGTGTAGGACAGAAAGCCAACTAGACGACCTTGCGTTCCATATTTTCTTTAACGAAATTCCTGCGGATTGAGACGTGCTTTGCATGTCGGACAACTTGCTTACCCTAGCTCAAAGAGCCTTGATTGTATTCTTTAAGAACAGTTGGCCCTTCTTAACTGCAACCCTACCCGGTCAGAAGATGTCGTAGCCAGATGACCCATTTTGTTCCTTCAATCAGAGAGTAGAACTCCGCTTCGTTGCTTGGGAGTGCAAAAGCTCCCTTTTTGACAGTTCTCCATGCAATATAACTCTTTCTAGCTGAATCAACAGTCCAGTTGTCGACTTTCGCTCTGTTTGATCTCCTGCCCAGTCTGCATCGCAGTAAGCTCGTAAAACGCCATCATTTTGTTTCGCAGATCCTCAATCAGTGATCAACATCTGAGGTACCTCAAAATCCTCTTTAACGCGATCCGGTGGACGTGAATTAAACGCGCTACAAACTGACACAGGATTGGCAATGCTGAACTGATATCTGGACGAGTCCTCGTAGAGATGAAAAGCAAGCATCCAAGCAACTCTTGATATAAGCGTAAATCCTTAGTAACATTATCAGGTTCGACTAATTCCCGAAGAGCACCTTCTGACATTGGTTTCTTTATTACCTTGCAAGTTTCCATGGCAAATCTGGTTAGGACATGTGAATTCTAGTGGGTCTGCGATAAACATTCCTCGTCTGCATCCACAACAAAAAGCACACCAAGAAAAGAGCGAAACCTCCCAATTTTCTTGACGTCCAAATGTTTACCCAGATCATGCATACTTGTTATTATCCCTCGCTCTTCTGTACCAATCACAATGATATCATCAACGTGGAGCAGCAACCAGATTTTTCCACTCTTATACACAAAGTTGTCTTTTTTCAAGGGAACGAAGCCCAACGTCACCATGACTTCGTCTCACTTAGCGAGCCATAGTCTGGTAGCCTGCTTGGGACCATAAAGACCTCGATTCATTTTTATTTCCTTCCTGTTATCAAATAGCTTCAGTTTTGTAGGTGCCTACACGTAAACGTCTGAATCAATACTTCCGAGGAGAAAGGCGGTAATAACATCCATCTGGTGGATACATTAACCAATCTGAACCGCAGCAGCGAGGCAGGTACACACCGTCGTGAAGTCAACAACCGGCGCAAAAGCCTGATCCGCATTTCCTTGCAAGAAACCACGCACTACTAGGCCAGTTTTATACCTTATAATCTTGCCTGTCTCGTCTCTCTCGCGTAAGAAGACAAACTTGTCGACAAACGGGCAATACCTTTGGGACGTGCCACGAACTCCCATGTTTCGTGCTTTTTAAGGGCTTACAATTCTTTTCCAATCGTAGATTGCCAGTAGACAAGGTCCTCACTGTTGAGTGCCCCTTTCACTGTGACCGGTTCGGGCTGCTTGCCCTCAATCATTAGTAGTGCATGTGCCATCTTCGCAGATCTTGGGGAGTGGTGCCCGGGAGGTTTGTATTCGCGAAGAGGGTAGCGTCAAGGCCGGGCAATATGGATCTGATGGTTCTGAGTAATCAATCAGATGCAACCGATCAGAGACATTCAAAGTGAATTTGTCTTGCTTGGCTTTGTATGATAACGCCCGTTAATACTAGCTTGTTCTGGGTACTTAAGTATGCCCAGCTGTCGCATCTGTAAACCTGAGAGGCGACGAGGACGGCTCACATCTCAGTGTACTTGGAAATACACTCTCTTGGCCATCTACTGCCCTCTTGTATCAGACTCTGCACCCTTTTCTGATCATCCTTATGCAACCTCTTCCTCTCTCTCTGACTGTGGATAATGAGTCAAGGCTTCCAGCTAGTCACTACCAGGGTCTTCATCTTGAACTCGTCTTCTAATGCTTGATTATCATCTTCCAACTCCGAAGCGTCGGGATCCAAGTCTTGAAAAATGTCATCGACATCTACTAGCGCATCCTGCCATGTTCCGTCGAGCTCCTGACCTCGCGCGCTGGCGTTGGTTGGGTTCAGCGGAGCGGGGGATGCTCGGAGAATTCCTCGCTACCTGGCACATTTCCCTGGATAACGAGCTCGGGTTCTGTGGGAATGATCAGCGGTGGTGAAACATCCGTACCTTCTGCCCAACTTCTGGCTGGGAAGTGGTCTTCTACAATCATGGTATCCCACGGAATTTCGCAGATTCTTCTGGAGGGAATCAATAAACTGTACTAACTATTCTTCAAACAACAGACAACCCCAACCTCAGATTTAGCGTCGAGCTTCTTACGGAGTTGATTGGGGATATGGTGCCACCCGAGGAACCCAAACCCCCGAAGGTAGCCAACGTCGGGTTTACGGTCCACTATTAATTCATACCATGTCTTCGTGTGGTTCCTGGGACAAAAGAACATGTTCCTAATCTTCGAGGCTTGTACTGTACTGCAGCCTCAGCCCAGAATCTTCTGGACAGCGAAGAATGCGGAAGTATTGACCATGCGCATTCTACTATTGTGCGATTCGCCCTTTCCGCAATGAGGTTCATGTTCGGACTGTAGGGCGGTGCCATACTCAGTTTGATACCTTGCGAGGCGAGGTAGGACCCATAGCTACGTACTCCCCACCTCCATCAGACTGTAAACGCTTTATCTTACAGTCAAACTTCCTCTCGAACCAGACCTGGAATATCTTCAACTGCTCCAGGACGTAACTCATTCTGACGATAGGAAAGACAACAAGGTACCCACTGCATTCCTCAATACAAGGCACGAAGCATCGCCCCCTTGCAATGGAGGGCACGGATATAGCCCGCAAACGTCTGAATGAGCCACGGCGCATCTCTCTTGAGATCTGTTCTCATTTCTTCGTAGTGTTTCCCGGGTCTGCTTACCTCTCTTGCAACATTCACACAAGCCTGTGCTTTCTTCGGAGGCTTGAGGCTTATGCCAGTGACTGCACCAGTGCGCAGCAGTCTCGTTTGAGCATAGCTCGGGTATCGTGACCAATGGAATCGATGCCTTCATTGATTTCGTTAGCCGTCTGGAAAGGGGCTAAGATCTCACGGGAGTCCTCAATCGCCGAGGGAAGCAGGGTCTTGGTAACTAGGCGCCGGAGGACGGAACCCTCAGCAATTGGCCGTATTTTTCCAGGCTTCGGCTGGATGGGTAGCAGGGTGGCAGCGGAGAGCAGGGGGAGGATGTCATCTGGGAGCTCCCCGTTGGCTATGCGTGTGACGAGTTTCGTCAGGACGCTGATGCCAGTGACACCTCTCTCGGGGCTGATGGGGGTTGTGGCCAGCAGATGGGACCATTGGGAGGGTGCACGTTCCGGGCCAGCAGCAGTATCACGGGGGATGCTGCGTGCAGCCCGTGCGCGGCGGCCTTCGTAATGTGAAGGGGTGGAGAGAGGCACTCAAGAGGAAGTGGAACAATTGGCCAAACTGGAGCAGGGTGGAGGTCACGGAGCTGTGCGATTATGCCAGGGTTATTGAAATCAGCCAGGAGGGAAGCATGGAGGGATCGCATCGCTTTGCCCTAGCGGGCGTCAGCGGCACAGTGCCCCGCGCGGCAGGACCGCTTGTCAGGGCTGGCGGGAGAGAGAGAGCCAGTGTTGAGGCCGTTGGTGGCCATCCACTCAGCTCAAGCTTAGTGTGCGGAGAGAGCATCACTGGAGAGGGCACCCCATTGGGAGCCAGTATGGGCGCGGCGAAGCCGTTCGCGAAGGGCGGCCCGCTGACCTTTCTCATGATACCAGCCTTCCTCCCATGCAGGTGGCGACGCATGACTGCGGTAGGGAGCATATGCAAGTGCAAGAAGACGCTACAGATGGCTTCGTCTCCACGTGATTCGCTGCGGCTTTGACCTACTTGATGAAGAGTAGCACAAAATGCAGGTGGAGGGGATATCTTGAAAGATATCTGACCCGCGGTAGGGAGTGCGAAGTATGTCATGACCACTTGGTAGGTGGTAAGAGCACGACAAGGAAGGGTGGTAGGGGGTGCGATCTTCGGCACGTCCGCCAGATGGAGGCCGAGCCGAAGATGTAGGGGGGTTACCGAAAGAAATGCGGAGCTCATTCAGAGCTGTCGGGTGCAGCGCTGTCCATGGCCTGCGTCTGTGGACGCGGAGTGGCAGTCGGAACCGAAGGCAGCATGAGAGTGTCGGGAAGCGGTCCAAGATCTGCTTCCGGCACTGGGCCCGTCGACGGAGATCGCGTCCTTAAGGTGTCCAGGCCGTCACCTTCTGAGTCAGTGTTCGCGACGCGTTCTGGGCATTGGCGCTTGGTCACTGCAGGCGGGGAACGCGGGGACTCACCGGAGTACGTGGATGAGGTGGGGCCGTCCTTCGTGACCTCCGGTGGGGGGTTCATGGAGCTGCGTGGCACGGCACGCTTCTTCCCTTAGTGTGGGAAGCAGGAGTGGCGGCAGGGCAGTGGGCGAGGAAAGGGGCGCAGGAGGGGCACTACTGGCTTCCGAGGCTTTGGGGGGGGGGCGGGGCCTATTGGACGGGAGAGGAGTTGCGGGGAGCGACGTGGGCGGGGACTTGCGGGGGCTTGTTGGTGCGGCGGGCTAGGGCGAGTCGGCGGCCTTCGGTGATGCCGTGGGCGTGGTGTAGCAGGGCGATGGCGAATCTCCTTGCCTGTATCTCCGCAACCCACCGCCTCGTCGATCCAAGGACCGGAGATCCGGAGCTGGCGACCCCCCTGCGTCCCACCTGTTGCACATGGGCATTGCGCCCATCCGTGACCATTCCTTCCCGATCTTCGGGATGGGACACAGTCTTCTCTGTGAGGCTACACAGCTCGCCGACTCCCACCTACCGCTGCATTTCTTGGTGTCTCATATTGGTAATTGGGCGTACCTCTATTTTCCCGCTGCCGCACGCGACCAAGTTTTCAGTATACTCGCTCACCTCCAGAGGACCTTCCCCGATCTGCAAACGACTATGCAGGAGATCTTCGCTACGGCCGCCGCCCTTGATGCCTTCGCCACTCAAGGCGTCGTCACTCGGCTCTGCCGGGAGGTTGACCGTCTCCACATCCCGGGCACCCTAAACTTTTTTAAACTTTTGGTTGGCACAATATATACGCAACACAAAATGCCACCTATTACACGTGTAAAACCAGTTTATTGTGGAATTTGGTTTAAATACACTTTTTAATTTTTCATCTGCAGGCGAGGTTGGCTTCTGTAGCTCAGTTGGTTAGAGCGCTAGCCTCACATGCTAGAGGTCTCGAGTTCGACCCTCGACAGAAGTATGAGTCCGCCTGAGAACGATTTTTTTCCGATTGACGGAAAATCAATTTTTTTTTCAAAAGTCCGTTTCATTTTCGCAATTGTCTTGACAATGATACGATATCTACGCTCCGGTACAAATTTACTGGATACCAATCCACATATCTACCACAGTAAATTAACCCCCCATTTCCACATTTTCTACTGGTATTGGTATTGCGTCAACGATTTGGATTCTCCCCAGTCCTGTTGATAGGGGGAGGACTGGGGCCTTTATTGTGCTGCACTGTGTCATCTCGAGTGTACGGGACAGTAACTGCTGCCTCCAGCCAGCCTTCTAGCGACATTGAAATCCGGTTCCGGATTAATTCTGTTTCTTGGCTGACCTATTTTTCAATCATAAAGACACCCCAATTTTCCCCCTGACTACCTGACTACGATTGGTTTTTCTTTTTGCGCGATGTTTTGTCTTCCTCAATTTTGCCCGAGGTTTGAATGTCTTTACTGTTGTTTGTTACAGTTGATCTATCCTAAAGTTTAAAACTTTAGGATAGATCAACTGTCCAGAAAACCATAATAAACTCAAAAAGGTATGCCGATAAAGTGATGAGGAAGGAACTACGCTCTCTAAAAGGGCACCCTCAGGCCAGCCATCAAGCAGGTGCATTGGACATGACGGCTGCTGCAGTGTGCCTTTGCATCAAAACCCGCCGAACATTTCCGTACGTCTCCATTGTCCTTACAGCCACGTTCCTTGCCACGTCATATGAATAGTGGTGGCAGCTTTCTCTACACAGGGTCTCTGGATAACTTTTCTAACGCATTTCTCATCTGAGTATTACGGAGTAAGGGCTTTCATTATATCTGATTGAGGAAAGCCGTTGGCTGATATAGAAAAGGTTGTGCAGGAAAATACATCACACATGGCCGGATAACCCACATTGAGATTTCGCATGCATTACACCAAATCAATACATGTGCATCACATTGAATAAATATACAAGTACTGTATTATAGATCGCCCTCACATTGTCCCATTATACAGTACGTACAGTATATCAAATATAGAGCAAAGTTTTGCATTCAATACAAGGGACCTTTAGAGGAAAAGGGGGGTGTCTTTATTGAGATGTATGGATTGGCTGGAACCCATTTGGAGTTGCAAATCTGCATGTCATATTGAATTTATGTACCGATGGTCGAAACAATGTACAAATCATCGCTGTCGGATGCTAGCACCAGCAACAGTCTACCAGAAAGTCGATGGGATGCCAGCCAGCAGACAAATGCTTAAAGAGGTTTAAGCAGCTCCAAAAGAATAGTCCTTTCTATCCCAAATTGACCGAATGCTCAAATTCTGTCGAAACCACAATGTCACTATAGCGCAATCGTATATTACCAAGTATTTTTGCCAAATGAAGAATTTTAAATTATAGTATTTCCATAAGTAATACTCCATTCTCTTTTTTCTGTACACCAACTGCACAACTGTGCTATTGAGAAGGTGGGAACATCTTTACGGTGGTGGGAACAAGAACTCAGAGGCGCCGGGGAAGATTATAATAGAAACTAATCAAAGAGACGTCAGAAGAGGACCTAACGGGCGTACATGCTGTGCGGGCGAAAGAAGAAACGGGAAACGTGCTATTGAAAAACACACAAAATCAAAAAAAATGAAAAGCGCCATTTCCAAAAGCTCTTAGGATTTGAAAAATTGGCGCGCCATTTCCACTAGAATAGTACGGTGCTGGCGATGAGCTTCGAAGGGCGTTGAACGCTATCCCGCAATACCACACTACAGTAAAGGGATTTTCATTGCACACAGCCATCCCCAATCACAACTCTCTATGCTTGTAATTCTGCGCTGGAGCCCCGTCCTGGAGCCCCGTCCTGCGTACAAATCTACTCCATTTTCGCTGTCGACTCCATCGAGCCTGCCCGAATAACAGCCATTAAGACCGAAACTACCACCTGGAATACTTTCCAGGATCCTTTGCGTCCTGGGTTTCGCCTCCCTTCTCTATTACAATTATGAGCTCCTCCGTGCCAGTACCCAGCGAAATAAAATTTCCTTCCCCCTCAGCAGCTGCTAATGCTCTCCATTTGCTAGCTTCCACAGCTGTAGCTAGAAAGCAGGATTTTCACAAATACTCCGACCGGACCGGAACACGACACTGATGATGAAAATGATAGCACGTGTCCAGTCTTTGATGAGTTTTATGAATCTGTTGGCAAAAAGGAGAATAACGAGATGTGCAACTTCGATGCTCCACAGTTCAGGCAGCTTTGGAATTTATTTTCAACCACAGTTCGTGACACCCACAATGTTGGGTCCGGGCGCAAATGCGTCTGTAATGGTATGGATTTATTGCTCATGACTCTAGTCGAAATTAAGTGGGGGACTCAGTGGGACATTGCAACTTGTGCTTTAATTAAAAAAGCCCTAAATTCGAAAAGATGGTTATTAAGTTTATGGACGGAATACAGAAATTTGCGTACGACAGTTTAAGGAGATAAGTTGCCCTTATCCATCTGGTGAGTTTCTTGAGAAACACAACCCGATAAGGTATTTTACCTCTGGGCGTTACGCTTTAGTCGTCAAGTTTTTGCGAGGCAACAGACCTTCAGGGAACATGCAGGAGAGAAAAAAATTTCTCGGGAAAGCACAAGCTCTACGGCTATAAATTAGGAGAAATTGTGTTTTGAAAAATGAGCAAGCTATAAAATGGAGTGCGTATTACCCGGGAAGTATTGAAGATCTGGAGATTACCAACGAACTGTGCGTTTTCACAAAAAGGCTTAAAAAAAAAAGAAGTCTACATATCGGATGTCGGAGAACTGTCTGGAGAGTATCCTCAAAACTAGGCGGTGTTGATGGATAAGGGATATAAGGGTACTGAGGAACTCGTTCGGGAAATAATTACAAAAAAATCCTAAGAATGGGTATTTAACAGTTGAGGATATGGAAAGGAACAGGAAAATTTCTTCCGATCGCATAGTCTAGGAGCACTGTTTTGGCCGGCTTTGTACCCTCTGGGGAGTAATGAGAGGGAAGTAGATGTGTAGGGAGGCCCAATATGATGCATTATTAAAGCTTTGTGCAGCTTTCACAAATCTGCACATAAGCTTCCACCCGTTGAGGGCGGAGGATACCCACAATTACAGTCCAGTGAGAAACTGGCGGTACTCAATCGAAACCGAGCGTCTCAATAAGCGACGTGATACATAGGCGCCCTACCGCGAGAAAAGAAGGCGTTTGGGTGAGTTTAATTTCTGAGCGTCCGAATTTCAAAATGGACAGCCGTTTGACTTGTAGTAGTGTGTATGAAGTATTTAAATGAGTAAAATGCAGTTAAATTTCTGAAGCGAGGACGAGGGGATGGGCGACAGTACCGTACAAGGCTAGGTCACGGTTATCGAGACTGTATGCCCCTTGAATGCAAACGTTAGCACGAAGCGTTGAAGGCGAAGATTCAGAGGTGGAAATAAGTGGGGGATGTTCCATTGGAGCGGTAATGCCGACTTTCTTGCAGAAGCGGTGAAGAGAATTGCGAAGGACATTATGACGGCGTGCCTGACCGTCTTCGTACTTGCAAGTAAGAGAATGTTCACCACCGGGATAAAGAACCGAAGCCATCTCATTAGTGCGCCTTGAACAGACGGCAAAGCTTTTTCATGTGAACGAGAGGCATACTAAGACGGATTTATACAGCAAAAATCCATGATTGGGGAGAGTATCATGCCGCGCTGACGGTGGGAGAGAGGTATGTACTGTGGTGAGGCTGGGGGAGAGTTTAGGACACAGAGCAAGGAGATGGTTCGCAGGAATACAGCAAGCGGGCCTGGTTGGCCTCAAATGCAGACTGGAAACGGAGATCGAACTTCGAAGAAAGCAGTTCAGACGTTATAGTACTGTAGATTGGAGGCGTTCAACAGGTGGCGGGGAGTTGCATGTAGTGCAACTGGCACTCACACTGTACTGCCATCGGCAGAGCTGATTTCGGTGATCTTTTTTGATCTGATTCAATGCTAACCAGCAGGCACTGTACTGTAAAGTAAGGGCAATTTTCTTTTGTCGCCCACTATTATTCCTGGTACTGTATGCTCACCCGATGGGGCTTGAGTGCTTGCAATCTGGACCACTCGGCCCCAGAATTGAAACTGATATTTTCACTGGTGAAAGGCACCTATTGGGCTAATTGTCGAATTTACCTATCTCTAACTTGGGTCTACCTAACTTGGCTGACCCTAATTACACTCACCCCGCAATCGTAGATAACTCAAACCTAGTTAACTATCATTTATACCAGCTGGCCATAAGGGACCAACATTAAACGGCTACCTCGGTGTTGGCTCTGAACTTGACTCCCCACTTCTGCCCTTGCAGAAACCTTGCCAACGGCAACTTTGGCTATAGCCACGTTTATCCGCCCGGGTCCCCCTTTCTATTTACCACCTCTCTATTCAACATTATACTACCCCTTTTACTGTTTGTTTGTGATATTTACTCAAACTTAGCGCCCCGGACTCCGGCGTCTATACACAAAAAGGAACTTCAAGGTTGTCGTTTGTGACAACATCCTTATCTCCAAAGGAGATATAAACACTGCTGACCCACTACTACATCTTCTTTGTGCATTACTACACCCCTAGTGTCTACGATTCTTTGGAATCGATCCTCATCAAGTTTCTAGAATTCCACGGACCACTTTCCGGCCTAAAAACACGGAGGACAAGTATATCGTCCATTTGTTCAATGAATTACCCCCGCTTTTCCAACCCCATCTCTCCTCACCGTTGGCAAGCTGTGCTACTGCATCAAAGGGTGCTTTAGGAGAAAGGGGATTAAGAGCACCCTGTGGGTCTTGGTATGTGTGTGTTGGGTTTCTCATTGTCTGACGGTGTTCCCTTCCTGGACGAGAAGAACTATGCACCGCGCATATTGCACTGCATTGCAGCGTTCGAAAAGCGCGGTGCTGATCAGGGTAGGGAAAATTGATGGATAGCGACCTGTGAGTAGGGAAATAGTGGATCAGGGCACTTACTGGATGTGAAAGTCAGCGGAAAACGCGAGAAGAGCAGAGAAAAAGCCGAAGAGAATCGATCTTAGAGCCAAAAGTAAACCAAAGTCGCCTTCGGGGATCGGCAGGAAAGCCTGGTCCTAAACCTGCTAAGAGCAAGGACCGCGAATATGAGTGAACACTTCCCGCTGCGTCCTATCGAAGCTGATGGCCTTGAAGAGAAGCGAAAAAGTCCTAAATGAAAGTATTAGAACCAACTGGGGAGTCCAGAACTGTAAATCTATGGGGGTGGAGTGAAGACACGGTAGGCTAAAGGCCTGGAGAGTCGCAAACAGGGGAACTGAGCAGGGGCGACGGGGCGGGTTAGGGGAATTGGTGGTTTGTTCGACATTTCATTCTTGCACTTTGCTTTTTTCTTCAGATTAAAACCAGTGCCTTAATTTTATTGGACTATAGTGGTTCTTGTTAGATATTTTTCTGTCATTTGAAGCAAGGTATGATTTCTTGTTCGATTTTGAGTCATTTTACTACATTATATTTAATTACAAACAATTGGATCACTGCTCAGTTTCCTTTTAATTTATTTTGAAACCTAGTGTTGATAAAAGAAAATTGATGCAAAAAGCTTTGAAAATATTGAAAAACTAATAGAATTTACATACAGTTGAAATGGGAATATAAAAATAAGTGGTTTTATTAAAACTGTGTTGGTCCTTCGGTTACATAGAAGTAAATAAAAAATCGAAGAATTAAAAAGCAAGCAAGCAAGTCAGATAAAACTTCATTGGATAAAAATGATTGAAATAAACCTATGAATAAGTAAAATCAGAAGACCTGGATCTCATTCAAAATTGGGCGATCTTTTCGTATGTTCAACACTGAATACGCAATTTGTTGATCTCCGAAATGTTATTGCCCAGTCAAACACAGCATTCAATGCAAGTGGCATTGATAAATATCCTAACCCCCCTCCCCTGCAATTACACTCCCTCAAAACACGACACATACCACAATGTCCCAACAACTTTCCCTTTTTCCAACTCGCAAGCTGTGCGCGGACTAAGCCTCCTCGCCGAGGCAACAGAGGAGCTTAGGGCGGAGCTTGAGTCGTAAAATGCAACACGTGAGAATCCATACTCTGAAGATGAACTTGACAGTAACGCTCCGTATTTTGACTCCTTTTAAAACCCCTGTGCGTCAAAAAAATTATGGAAATGACCAATTTCACAGTTGAAGAATTTCAGTCGATTTGGGAGACGTCTCGGAGCTTCATCACCAAGAACTACAAAATGGGGAGAGGTCGTCGCTCACAGTTTACAGGAAGGGATGTACTCTTCATGGGTATAACACTGATGAAACATGGGGAGCCTGGGAATTCGTGGGAAAGGCGTTCGGTATCAGCGGTCCAACTTTTGAAAGGACAGTCGCAATTCATGTACTAGATTTCAGACGAATTCTTCCCTTTTTGTGTGATTGATTTCTCCGACCATTGGACTTTTGAAAGAATTCGTCGAGAACAGAATCTGTTCAAGAATTTTCTATACGCGCGGTATGCAACGGACGTAACCTTCCAGCACTTTAACAGACCAGTAGGAAATCTACAGGAGAGTAAGATTTTTTTTGGAAAGCACAAGTTGTACGGGATGAAAGTGGAGTTTTCGGTTTTAACGACTGGTGTGGCAATTGGATGTTCGTCTTCTTTTCTATGTTCCGTTTCAAATATCGATATTTTCATCAGAATATGGAAATATGGAATAGGATAACTAAAAGCTTGCAAAAGAAGACGCGGAAGTGATAAGGTTTGACGAGGGAATTGGTGCAACATCTTTCGCGAATAATCGGGCAGCGCTCGTGGATAAATGTTATCAATGCTCTATGAAATTTATTCGGGTAGTTCATCCAAGGAAGAACGCACGGAATCGAGAGTTCACTAGAGGGAAAATTATCGTTAAAAGGCCTGTAGCATCTGACAGAATCATTGTCAGGAAATACTTTGGCCGTCTATGTGGTCTTTGGGGGTACTTCCCCAAAAATATCGCTGGTGAGAAAGGCTGCATGGGTATATTTTTCGTTTTTGTTTAAGTCTTACAAACATGCACGTGGGTTGGTCCCCGTTGCGTTCTAGTGACCAGGTTCCTTACGTCAAAGCGCGAAATAGGTTGGACAACATCACGGAGGAATCCTCTTTGAAGAGGTCTAGAGCGTAGAAAAAGTACCTTAACAAGCGTTGAAGGCGGATGAAGGTCCAGCTGTGCCCGTACTACATCGCGCTACCCCTCAGATGAAGAGACTAAGTCAGATTGAGACTTTTAGTAGTTTATTCCTTATGTTTAAAAGCCTTGTTTTCTAAAAAAATAAGAATGTTCTAATGCCCACAAATCATTTGCAAGTATTGTATTCACTTTCTTAACCTCATTAAAATTACGCCAAAAGTCCATTTTTGCGTATTGTGTTGATATTTCGGTAATTGCTTCATAACTTCTGTGAAGACCTAATATAAAAACATTTACTGCAGACTTCTAAGGGAAAAAAGTCCCTTTTTTTTAATACAGACTGATTTCAAATCGCCTATGAAGGCCCTACAGGATTTTTTCAGGGAGTATTCCACTTGCAATAAAAGGACCCTGATTAAGAGCATGTTTATTATTTAAATGGGTAAGGTGCTTCTTCTGGAATGTGCAAAAAAATGTTACGAGGGAGAGACGGTTCATAGTGGTAAGTCTTCTTCCCATTAAGAATATAATTCTCGAATAAAAATATAAAATTTGGATGAAACTGCCAATTTCTGCTTGCTTGAATGACCTTAAAATGAAAAAACTAGAATTCAACGGAAAAAACTTAGTTGTAGTCTGAGTAACATTTGGCACTATATTTCGATATTTTCAACTGATTCAAAGGTTAATATTGACTCATCTAAATATTTTTTGTTTACGTAAAGAAGTACTGATGTCATTTGATTCCTATAAGCTTTCACAAATTTTTATTTTTCAATAGAAGAGCTTTTGGACTCCTATTTCGCTTTTTAACTCACATTTCTATGTATAGTAGTGACTAGTTGAAGGGCCATTTTTGCGCTTTTTCAGTGGATAGCTAAATATGTATACTTAAGAACAATAGAAAACATTTTGGGGGTGCTGAAATGGAGTTATTATCGTAATGGAAAATTATTTCATTCTATAGACGGGATTATTAAGAAAATAGTGTAAATTTGTTAAACTTTGAGTTCAGACTACTTCTATAGTCTGTAAGATTCCATTTATAGACGCCTGATAAGTTAATTGAAACGAAGTAAGTTTCAAATAGTACTGTTAGTTTTTCTGTCGAGTGTTAAGACGATAAATTCATATATTTTGCGAGTATTCATATATTTTCTCTTTTAGATGATTTTTTTTGTTTCTTTTGGTAACTATGTCTCAAAATGGAGTCCACATTAATTACTATACATATCGTCAGGCATGGGATGAATCGCTCATATTTCTGTTTTAATTGCCACTTATTTTACGCCACCTTCGACTCTTAGCTCTGTCATTGAGAAAATTTTGATGCCGTTTGACATATATTACGTACCATTGGATAGCTTGTCAGGCACTAAAATAGCGGGTTTACAATGAAATTAAGTGTTTGTACTGAAATTCAACACAGAATACCAGCAAAAAAGACAGTAAAGTATTGTCTGAAGGTAAAATTTGAGTGTTCCCTACGATAGTCAGTAGGGTAATGCAATTTTACCGATTCAGGTCCCAGCTTTGTAAGCGCATCTGCGTATTCTGCTGTGAATGCAGTTCATCCCATTTGTTTAAATGGATTCACCTCTAATTTGAGTAGAAACAGTTTCCTGGCGGCGTACTCGGTATCACATTGGAGATCTGGGCGCTCAAATTACATACAGATATCCTGATATGCCGGTTTATTTAACTCTAATCACTTTAATACTGCAACTACCGGTACCACCTTAGAATAAAAAAGTTAAAGAGAAGGGATTTATCTTTTAAAGTTTGGAATTTACTTGTATTCCGGCTAGTGTCTGTTGTAATGAGGACATTTGTCCTCATACTTGTCCTCATATGAGAACTACTTTTAGCACTTTTTTTCAATGCAAATTTTTTACCTCAGCGCATTTTGTCCCTCCGGCTTAGTTCATGAGTGTAGATGGCCGATCAAAACAAACTTTTCAAGATTATTGACCTCGGTGAAGGCTAGAGCAGTTTTCCCTCACCAGCTTCCGCTCTTCGCAAGAAGTTGTGAAAACGGCTTCATTTTGGAAGGAAATAGAGTTCGTATTATCGTGGGGGTTTTAGAAACGAGAGTGCGTGTACAGTAAGAATTACTATACTGTAACTTATCAAAAAAACCTTTTTAGCCGTAAAAATTTCGGGCTTCCAAACCATTTACCTTTCGAAAAAGTAACGGAAACTGTCCTCATATGAGGAAAAAGAGTGCCTCATATGAGGACAGTGCATGGTAGTATAGAAACTAGGCCGAGATAACCGTTAGCTGTAGATATACTAAACGTCACTGATCGTCGATATCAGCGCTGATCATTTCCCGATGTTTAAATGTCACCAATGTAAACAAAACTCTCCATGATTTTTGTGGGAGTCAAATCTCCTTTTTATCCTCTTCCTTTTCACTCCAATATCTCTGACAATTTTTCTTCATACCACTCACAGAATACCTTCTTCGAATGCATTGATTCTCCTTGTCCCAAAATCTATTATTTGCAGTCGCTGCAACCGCCTTTCACAGTGTGTACTATTACTAACCCTTCAATTCTCATTCCTTTCCGCAAGTCCCGCATCCAACTTTGCATCATTGCGTTCACTTCCCATATACTCTACCAACTACAAACGCTCTAAGTCGTCAGCGAGTATACATTCACGTCTTCAACTACGAAAGCTCCAAATTTAATTCCCTTGTATCATCTCTTGGTACCCTGTTTGATCTTCCCTCCTTCATAGAGTACGTCTCAAAAACATTTCATTTTGAAACCGCATAGTACTGTCTTTTAATCCATTTTCAAACATTGCACATTGATGTGAGTTCCTTAGAGCATCCGGTGAGTATCTCTGGTAGGAACAAATTGGGGCAGATGATATTTTTGGTACTAAATAGCTCATAACGGAGTTAATGCGAATAACAAACAGGCTATTAAAGTATGTTTTATATAATAAAGGAACTTTAGAAAGTAATGAGACGAGAAATCAACAGATATGACTAGAATGGGCAATTTGTACCACTTCTCATCAGTTGTTCAACGTAATTGAAATAATTTCTGAGTCTGAAGTTGACTTTTAAATTCGAGACTACTTGTTCCTGTACTTAAATTTTCTCTAGACTTGTTTTACCTCTCCTATGGGAAACAGTTTACTCAGATGACATATAAATTGCGGATAAGCCTCAAGTCTCAATCACTCATTCTAAATACCATAAGATGAATTCAATAGAATCTTTGTTGTCGAGGAATGCTAGCTGCGGATCATTTTAAGGAACAGGTATATATTTACCTTTATAACAATCACTGCCATGGACATCAAATCAAGACAATGCTCCACATTATCCACATCTACAATGCATTTCCTGTAATACTATGAACGAAGAGATTGCACCCGTAAATATTTGCTTATATGTGGCCAAGGTATAAAAATCTACTTAATATAATCATTGATTACTTATAGATGTCTTCGTAGATACAAACAGATTTGCGGTACTTTTCAATGAGGAACCCGCCAGTACCTTTGTGAGTTCCTTACCAGTACCTTTGCTTTGCTGGTTGAGCGAGGTGAAATTTCAAAGTGTGACGGAAGGCCATGTAAGCGTCAAGATTCTACTACAGTGTCTAAAGATTCGAAGGGCATGCTTATTCGGATTTTGCGGTTCCCAAACAAATCTGCATGAGTACTTTGTTGCATGCATTGGACTGCAGGAAGAAGATGTGATGCAGCGAAAAGGAATTGAAGGGAATATATCCTGAAAGATCAGTAGAGGGCACTGTACGGCACTATTGCAGTGCAACATGTGAATTCATAAAGTCCGAGGGTATATTGTGAGCCATCAAAAAAATCAACAACATCACAACCCGAGGAAAATATGATTATCGACGCTCGTATCGACGCTCGGGATGTTTAATGTGGTAAAGATAACGTATTATATAATGTAGTCATTTCTCATTGATCCATTAGTCGACTGCGGACCAGAGATCCAATATTTTATTGCCTCACTTTCTCCCGAGAAACGCATTAATATTCGTTAAAGTTACGGTCAAGGTAGAAGAAAATCTCTGTTCGCAAATCGACACCATTGCAAATACCGAAGAGGAGTTAAAGAGAACTTCAAGAGACGGGAAAATATGGGGTATTATAAATATTTTATCGAGCACGATGCCAGCTTAAAGCTTAGTCGGAAGTAAGCAGTACGCAGAGGTAATCAAGGAAGCCCTTGCTCTCCAGAAAGGCGCCAACAAGATTGAAAATTTAGCAGAAAAATCCCACAAAACGATTGAGGCTGGGCGAGAGTTGGTTCGGATTAAATGGAAAGCATATCTGCTGAATTTTCTCTCTGCCTCAGGAACAGAGCCTGTTTGCATGATATGAGTTTCCGGTCCTTTCAGTTGAAATAAATGAGGGAGTTAGAGAGCTAGAACTACAGATGTAACAAGGCGTTCGATCCATCGCTAAATGTTATGGAGAAATTGCACGTAATTCATTTAGTGACATATCCTCTCCAGTGGCTGTAGATGCTGTTTATGATAGAGTGAACCAGAGAGAGGGGAGTCTAGATAGAGAGAGAAATAGTATGCTGGGGAGAGAAAGTGAGAGATATATATATATAAAAGTGACGGACCAATGTGCAGATATGAGAGAGGTGAAGGCGGCGAGGCACCTTACTCAGACGGAAGACGTAGGAATACCGGGGATTATGTAGACCTCGAGTCGAGTCGACTGGTACCTCTGGATAATCGCAGGGAGTTTCCAGAAACTGCGTAGACGACAGTGAGAGGCTAAGCCCAAACCGTCTTGATCTGATCTGAAATAGATCCACTCAAACGTATAGTATTGTACGAACAATAACACAGTACAGTGCATAGACCTATCAGTCAAGTTCTAGGTTGGATTGCAAGCGAAAGAAATTTCTGCAAGCCTCTTTGCGAACTGTAAGCTGTTAACAGAAGCAACAGAGAGTAATTACACTAAAACGCACCCTCAAACTAGAACTGACCACAGTAGCAAACCCGTCATTTGAAAACATTTCAATACTAATTTTGAATACTTGAAGTAACAATTCCTAACCCCCTTTGAATTTCAGAAACTTGACCTAGAGCAAGGTTTTCGTCATAATATCAGATACTTGGCTCACTATTCTACAGTGGGAAACAGAAATACGTTTGGACGACACGACCTGCCAAACTAAATTATACCGAATATCAATGTGCTTGTGCCGCTCATTGATCTATTCGTTCTGGGACGAGCTGATTGCTCCTGAGATGTTAACTGAGATCATTATTGCAGTAGGAAGTTTCTCATCCATTAAATTGCAGATAGATTTTGACAACTAAATGGCTACTTTCACAGAGTACATATCTCTGTGCACAGAGATATGTACTCTGCTTCACAGGAAGATAGCGCAACATATCCTTGCTTCCTGGAGCACCATGGGATAGGTCCACCAGACATCTTGAACACAAAGCTTTCGATAGACTTGCGAGTTGAATGGAAACCAGCCCAGTCAGAATCACTGAACACTGTGATTTTGTGAGACGAGGATGGACCGTAACGAATTCTAAGCATTTGGACCCGTTCATGTAGCGATACACACGTTTGATAGCTTTCTTATGAGTGATAGTCGGGATCTCACAGACCTGCGACAACTTGCTTACGGAAAATCCGATGTTAGGACGAGTAAAAATCATCAATTACATGAGAATTCATATTGCAGAGCGATGTGTTACTGATGAAAGAAATCATGGAACATCGTTTCTGTCCTTTTCGGAATTGTTTTGACCCATTGAAGTATCAAGCGGCTTGAAGAAGAAAATAACCGCCTTTTGGAACCTTTCCAAAGTCTTCTATGTTTGTATTGCTTGAAAAGGATGCAGAATTTTCTCAATGCGGTTTCCTCTACTTGAATTACAAGTAACTACTAGACAGGATCAACGTCTTTTCATCTTGATTCGCTTCTCTAGTTCTGACTTACTGTTGTAGAGCATATGAAGATTGCTACCATAAATGACAATATAATCAAAAAGAGTATTTTCATGAAGAAATAGTATTTTTTCGATAGACATAAAGACGTGGATCGCACGGGTTGCTGAAAAAGTTGAATTTCAAAGTCAAAAACGGATTTTTTGTCACACCATTGGCGAGGAGCCTTTTTGATTCCATACAACGCCTTTAGAAGTCAACAGACGATGTTGGTCTTGTTTGTATTTCGGAAAACAGCTGTAGTCTCCGTGAATATTTCTTCGCCCAAATTACAGTTCAGAAACGTGGTTACTGCGTCCCTCTGATCACGTTACAGATCTAACAGTTTTTTCAATGAAAGGAACATATTTAAAGAGAAATAGAACGAAGAGAGCATAAGTGTCTGTGTACTGTATTCCTTGGACTTTTATGAGACCTTTTGTGACAATACTAACCCTAGGACCGACATAAGGTTTCATATGGAAAACGTAATGACACGAAATCACGGCAATCCATGGCTTACTTGGAACTAGCTCGAAAGTGCTGTTCTCATGGACAGAAAATTCTTCCTTTTTGATCCCTGGCATCCAAACATCGATGTTTTCAGAGAAGTAGCTTCTTATTATGTTCTAAAAAGTTCTACTGAGATCAACGCAGTTTCCGCAAGGAGTGATACATTTGAGGAAGAGCTAGAAGGACATCAGCAGGTGTGTTTCTTTTAGAATAGAGAAGAACGACGACAAGCGACTGAAAGATATTCTTCAGATGAAAGGGATTGTTGTCACCGACTGGAGTGGTCTTTTCAGCATCTTCTTCGGCATCAGAACTTGGTGCTTCGGAAATTTATTCAGTCAGAGAATTTCCATCATCCGAGGATATTCTTTGGCCGGAATCTCCATCCGGAAATTTGCGAATGTTTTGAGGAAATTTACAAGCTCTGGTTTCCCTGAAAATTACATCTCCGGATATTACCATTCTTTCTAATACATTATCCCGCAGCCTGTATCCCTTTCTCTGAGATTAGTACCCCATCATAAGTGCATCACGAGATCTGGAGTCGAGCTTCTTGATTTTTTCTTCGGCACGACATACCAGCACTGTGCACGGAATAGCCACATATGAGATATGTCAGGTGCATTACCATTCCAGCGGTGGTATGGAGTGATATATTCTCGTAAAAAACTTAAAGTAACTCCATTCAAGACACAGGAAGCCGTGTAAATCGCTCCACCCGAGAAATGCTTGATAAGACACCTGTGTTGTAACATGAAGAGGGACAGGCTGAGATGGTTCGATTAATAATTTCTGCAGTCCCATTTCGCTGGAGCTTGTAAGCCACTGCGATCTGACTTTGGATGATACTCGTTCGGAGTAATATCTTGAAATCGGTTTTAAGCTACTCTCCTCCATTGTCAGACTGTGAAGCCTTAATGAGAAGCTGATCTTCATTCAATGGCATTTTTGTGTCAGGAAACACGTATGTTTGGAAAAAGTTTAGGAGCTGGTTGGTTTTTTTTCCTCAAAGGCTTTGTGGTTTTGAAAGCACTATATCACGTTTGACTTGTGGGTCATAGGATACACAACCGTACACTTGGAGTATTCGTAGATGAATGACACGAGGTGGCGAGCATCTCCCAGGGAAGGAGTTTCAACGTGTCCCAGGACGTCTCAGGGAGCTATTTTCAGAGTGTTGTTGAACGAATTTGTATTTTATTCGGGATTGGAGCCCGGTAGAATTTACTAAGTATGCAACCGACACAGAAATCGTCTTTCTTTTTTCCTTGTGAGAGCTCCACACCTTTTACGACAAAAATTACGATCTTTGATTTAATTCAGGGAACATGAACTTGTGACAATCTCTGATACTAGATTGAAAGCGAACGTATACAAGAAACTTGAGATCCCGTCGGTGGCTTTAGTGCGGGCTTGGTGACATCCAAAGAGTATAGTCCTTTTCTCAACGTACATGCCTCTATAAGGACGACCCCCTTCACCATTAAAACACGTCTCAATTCCAAGCTTTTCCATGATATATACGGAAAGAAGTTGGTAGCGAAGGTCTGGAACGTGCAATAAGTTCTTCATTAAACATTTGACATTTTTTCTTGCAACGTAACGTGAGGGCTACGTCACCGGAGCCAAAAATAATAGCTGTAAAATCTGCTCCTAGGTTAAGCGGTAAAGGGGAAGTGAAGAGTTGGTAGCTTGTGAACTCTGAAAGGTCGTAGGTGACATGCGAAGTACATCCTGAGGCGGCGACCCATTGCTTGGAAGGCAGAGAAGTAACTCCTGTATGTTTAAGTGATATTTTTTGCGTAGGGTAAGACGGCGTAAAGAGACAAATTACACCTGGGTGTTCGGTACGTTCAGCAACGGTACTGGCAGTGAGGGACTTTCCTCCACTTTAACTTATATTTGAAAACAGTTTGTTTCTTATCCTTGCCCGTCATGATTCCATGAGGAGCTTCGGGATAATACTTACACCGCCAGCCAGCGCAGTACAAACAGCCGATATATCCAGGGAATTTTACCATAGGAAACACTCTTCGAAGAATCACAGAATTCAATTTAACGTAGAGAACTCGTGGTTTCAGATACACCGAAATATTTCGTCAATAAGGTGAGCCGGAAGGGCCTAGGCCAACTTCAGAAATGCAATATTGATTGTATGTAATTTTTATATACCGATTGTAACTGTTTGATCAGTGCGAGGCTATTGTTTCATGTACTCAGAGTGCTGCACGAATGTGATATAGACTCTACTAAATACAAATCTCATTACCCGTGATCTCCTTTAGAACACTTCTTCAGTTTTCTGATGCCGCAGTGTGTTGTCACTTTTCGTTGCTGCCTCCACGGTAACATTAATTTTCTCATGAGTCTTTCATAAGCCGCAGCATAATACTGGCGAATTTTTCCAGTTTTACCGGGTGAAGACCCGCCTATTTTCCTCCTGGTGGGCCATGCATTTGTAACAAAGACCATTTGAATCCAAAAAAACGCCGTCTTAGACTCGTATTCAACCATTTTTACGTCCTCAGTTAATTTTGGGATAATTTCATCAAATACAAAACCACTTACAATTATAAGTTCGGAAGCTGCCTTTTTTAGCTGGAACAGGGCCTTAATACCAGAACTTTGAGAGGGGAGACCGTGGGAGGGTTTTCAAGAGCCCAAAATTATTCAACATAGGATTTTTTGGTGTACAATGGCGTGTTTTTAATGCTTTATGAAGTGATTTATAGCATGCAATGGTTTAGGAGTGCACTAGTTGAGTTTTATGAATTTTTTTATAGTGGAAGGGACTAAGAGTGCGATGGTTGAAATATTTGTGATTAGGTTATATTTAAAATCTGAATGTTGGGGTCTGGTACGACGGTTAAATGTTTTTTGAGTTGCAACGTCGTAGTTTTTTTTGGGATTCTATGGTTGCGGTCTGATTTGATATCGTTGGAGAAGAGTGATGTCGAAAAAGTTGGTTGAATGTTTTGTGGGTTGCGATATCTGAGGTGTGAGTGGAGAGCAATGGTTGAGGGTTGGTTGCAGGGCAGTGAGTGACAAGTGTCTCGGTTGCGATGATTGAGAGGTGTTTGGATGAAGAAGCCGGAGTAGTATCTCGAATAAGATGCTGAGGGTTGGATGAAGTGAGAATCCGTAGGGGTGTGCCGAGTGTGATGGCTGAAGTTTATGTTGGTTGTAGTGCCGACGGGGTAGAAGAAGTGCGATTCCTGAGGGGTGTTTGAAGAACGATGTTGGATTAATGTGTCCAGTGAGATGGTTTCGACTTTTTCGAAGTGCGATAGAGGAGGGCTGGTCATTTGGAAAATTGAGTTGATTGGCAAAGGAAGAACCAGGAAAATATAATTTGAGGCATTTCTCTATATCCGTGACGCGGTCAAAAACATTGTAACAATATTTATTATGGATCGTATATTCCGGTTATTGAAAAGTATGGTTTCTTAATATATAATTTCAGTTTTAACGTTTAATCATTGAGATAGGTTATTCAGATTAGCGAAAAACATGTGTTGGGAACATAGGTTGTCAGCTATTTAAATTTTGAGTATTTCAGGAATGAGCTTTTCACCCATTACCATAATCGTCCCTAATCGGACATCACAGCCAGTGAAACTCCTTCTATAGTATCAAATGGCTTTTTTGCTTTTTCTAGCCATGCCTTGTCAAGACCCGTTACCAGCTATTATAAATTTTACGGTACCACAGACTTCAACTTGACTTCTGCAATTGTGCTTTAATTTTTCAGTAATGTTTTATCGAAACCGCAATCACATGAGCAATGCACTCAATTACTAAAGTTTTCATACGGAATTCATCGCGAGAATATTACCACCAGCAGTCTTAAGAGATACTACCGCAGCCTAGAGATGCCTCGCGCTCGTAAAGGGACCCTGCTCCATGAGAAAAAGGCAAATAACCATAGGCGGCTCCAATGTTAAAGCCGCACGCCCATTTAAATCATCAAAAGGCTAGCAACGACCGATTTGCCTTTATCTTTGTTCGTGATTGCACTCAATGAGTACCTAAATTTAAGGAAAAACCATATTTTTATATCAAATGTAACGATATAATTGGAAGGACAACATTTGAATAGGCCTTTGCGAACATGGGCGATCAAAAATTCTCGCTACAATTCCGACTTCAAAGATCAGAGCTCCGCACAGTAGCCCAAATTGTTACATCCAGCAGAAATTTTTATACAACCAATAACAACATTTAATCTAGTATTTTAATGCTAGATAAATATGTTTTATTGAAACGAATGTCAATATCACAAAGATGGAAATACCTAGAGGTCATGTTTCGAAAACACTTCTCCTAGTTGTCTGAGATACTCTGGGATATAAAAAAATGATTTCGTTTCAAAATTGAAAGCGTTAGTAGCGAGCCGTCTAAATGAAAATTATATAGAAACATGCAGCCAAGTATGCACTGTCTATTAAAAAATCAAGAGGGCTAGAAAATGAATTGGTTTCATTGACGGAACGGTTTCAGAAATTTTTGACCGAATGACGCTGCTTTACAAAAAATTGTTTACAGCGGACATAAACCGTAAAAATACGTTAATTTTTCAAGGTTTTACATCCCTAGGAGTTTTATTTATGCATTTCACGGTCCCGTGGAAGACAAAAGACACGACTAGGTGTTGTATTCCAGATATTTACTGGACGAGAATTAGGAGTTCATTCTGCAGAGAATAATTAAAGTATTTTGTATATACAAGGATATTGATTATAACTGGAGGGTCTACTTTGAGGTTCCGTTCACACTACCATCACTAACACAAAACCAAAGTGCATTCAACAATGCTATGGCTTCAGGAAGCATTATAAGTGAGTGCATGTTTAAATAGGCGAAGATATACTGGACTACTGTCGACTTACCTAGAAAATTTCATGTCCTGAATCTCCTCTTTGGCATCTTTTTTATATTATCGGTTTTACTGTGCAACACAAGAACATTTTTGTATAGGATCTAGACATCATTTTAATTTCTTTGCAGAACTCCCTCCGAAGATAGTTAATTTCGAACAAGAATGGCTGTTGTAGAAAAATCACGACATAGCATTCCAGAAATCCCCATTTGCTCTTTTTCTTGAGTTCTTCTTCGTTGTTACGGTGCCAAGCTTCAAGTTACTTCCATCAGCTTTCTTTGATTACTTAAACCATTGCATCTATCATGAGCTTCATTTTCTTTAGCTCTAGCTCTACAGACGCTCCCGATCCTCTCTCCTCACTTGTCTGGCGTGCTTCCGTTCCTCCATGTATTCCTTCAGTCGAATTTCATCAAGCTGTAACTTCTTTTTTCAATTTTTATTCACTGTTTATCAGCATGTTCTAACGCCCTCAAAAAAGGGTTATTTAGGGGATTTAGGGGTTTTTGGGGATTTAGGGGATTTAGGGGATTTAGGGATTTAGGGGGGTTTTCGTCTAGCATGTCTGCTCCATTTTTTTCTATTCTCTACCGTGACCTTCCATATCTCTCATCGGCAGTATCAGGGGCTCTTACCTCACCACTTCACATTCCTTTTATATTTTATTCTTTGTGATCTGACGATGTTAAAGCCAGGCTTTGTGTATGGGCTCGCAAAAGGACCGGTAGCATTGATTTCTGGAGCTTTGGTACCTCTCTGTATGTTTTTGTTGGGAGTTGAGGTATTGATATAACACTCAGTAATCTGCGAAGGGGTAGAGGTGTTGAGGGTGTTTCGCATTCGTGTTACTTTTCGAGGCAGTAGGAGCTTTGCTAGGCTAACCCGATCCAATTCCAATTGCACACGCCATACATGCCATTCTCTACACTTTGACGGGGAATCATTGCACATGCCACTTTACTAAAACCTGCCTTTTGAGCAGTTTCGCTCACGCACGATAATTCCAATTCTGCAACTTTCTTGTTATGTGTACAAGTATTGCAGAAATTCTGCATCCGCAATTTACATATTCATCTGAATGTTCCTCTGACATCAGTAGACGGATTGAACAATCAGAAAAGTGTGTATGTCGGTCGCTCAAAGCCACAATGTTTTAAATTCACCGGTGGACGGTAACAGGGCTGTTTCGAATGGCCACTAATATTTTCACAGTTAGCATTATTTGGATTTAAATGTCGTTATGGTAGTTTATTCTCTTGTAATAATGATTACTCATTCACTATTCCCCCACTACACACCACGACGCCGGATAACAGTTACAATATATTTCAAAATTAAACCCCCGCACCTTTCGTTATTCTCCGCTGGCCGAAACTAATGAAAAGACTCATTACTGGAGGTCTTCCGAATCAGATATTTCGTTCGTTATTTCGTTACTCCCATCAAAATTACTCTGTGGACCGGGGCACAAGAATGGATAACAAAGGGACATACTTGTTGCTTATGCATGACTGATATAGTCGCATAGTTCCACTTTTACGCTTTCACAACCCTGCTGCCAACTTCCACAGTCATTATATCTCATAAACATGAGACAGAAGGACTATGATATAGGCCAGGCAGAACTACTCCTCCGCAGACGTCGCCGGCTTTTGCGGCTTGCGGTGCTTACCGAGACTGCGATTGAGCGGTGTGAGCGACTCAACAGTCGCTTTTTGCAGGCGCAGAGGTATTTTCGGAAACATCTACCGAGACCTTGATTGAGCGATATGAGCGACTCAACAGTGTTCCGTTTCTGCAATAGCAAAATTCCGACAACATTGCTCAATTTTGAATTTCGATAACTACAGAGCGAAGCGCAATAGTTATTGAACTAACCCAGTACGTTGTGCTGCGTTGTGTTGCTGTTCCTTGCATTCCTAACACTCTGGTCACTTCTAGATATTTTTTTCTGCATGCACGCTGGGTTTATCAGCGATAAATTTGGGAAACTATGGAATTTCTTTTGTCATCTATGGGAAATGTACTGGAATCCCGTGCAGATCTAGTGGCTTAGAGAGCTTATTTATACAAAAACGCAATAAAGAAGAGGTTGATACCCTTAATTATGTCTCTGGCTTCCTCAATTGCACATAAGTGCAGATAAGCCGCCCTGGTGCACTTAGAGTGCTTCAGCACGCGTGTTACTCTGGCCACAAGAGTTCTCAATGCCTAAAATATCAGACAGTGACCACGCTGGACTGCTTAAAATTCCATATGTGTGGTTAAAGGGTTGTGCATAGGCATTATGTGACCCTCCTTCACGAAAGTGGGCTGCACAGCGTGGTGTATGTCAGTTTGCATATGAACGGCAAGCAGAACACCATATACGGCGATTCTTCCTATATACTGCGGCCGCGGTCACAGGTCGCCTTCGTTAGAGCCAATACAACGGCAGCGCGGGTATTAATCAACGTTGCAATGAGCGTGGTTCGGAAATCAGTAGAATGGTCGTACAAAGACTTCAAGTAAATGTGGTCATCGCAGGACAGTATGCGATATATCCGAGTTTGCAACGAAAAAATGCGTTGATGCACAGGAAAGCGCCTTTGCTCAAAAACTCCAATACACGCCTGCACGCTGGGACACAGGCCGGCCTTTAACTTTTGTTCCAAGCGCCGTCAATGCAGTATTATTTCAACTCCCTGTAAACGCATTGGAAAGGGTGGAGGAAGAGGCGAGCGCAAAGTCCGTAGCGTATTTTCTGCTTGGTCACGCGCCGCAAAGCGAGACACGCCACACTCACCCAATTAGTGCATTTTCTTAGCCAGTGCGAAAAGGAATTCGACCATAGCCTTCCGTTCCTCCCTAGCAGCTCTGCGCTTTTAGAATTCCATTTCATACTTGCGCTTATAAAGCTGGAGATTTTACTCCTCCACAATAATACTCCTCGCGTCCAACTACTGTCGCGCCCCTTCTTTCTCGCAGCGAATCTTCTCAATTTTGAGCCTCACCTCCTCAATCCTCATTCTTTTTTCACCTGCCTTCTTACGTCGGTTCATTTCCTCGATAAAGGAATCACGCTCCTGGTCGTCGGAATCCAAGTTCATGGTGTGACGTTTACGCTGCGGTTTGTGTGATAAAGACTTTCTCCACAGCGAGGTTCGCTTCCGTCTCGATGTCAACACTTCCCTCCTTCCGGTTGTCCTGCTCCTATACACCGTTCCCTTTTAAACTATACGACGCTCTCTTCTTAATTTCCATTCCAGTCCCGACCAACTTTACGCTTCTTGGTGACTGCCGTAAACTTATCACGGCCATTTTTCATCGAGGGGGTCAAAAAGTCCCCCACTGGACTGCCATCAGCCTCCACGAAAGTCCGTGCCGCCTCCTTGACACTCCAGACCATTTCTCCATGCAACTTCACCTGTGCTTTTCGCCGAAAACACCTTCTGAAGAAGCAGGTAGTCATTGGTGGCGTTGAAACTATTTCGCTACTTGCAACTGCCATTCAAGTCTCCAGCGGGTAGTGAGATATTATGTTTGGACGGGAAGGTGAGCAGGGGGACTGAAAGCCCGTCTGCGGGAGCGTGCTGCATACCGAGGAAATATTCCCGAAGCGACGCGACATCTTCGAGAGGCGCCGTCGCCGGCGGTGCTTCTGGGCTTGATTAGTTGTCCCCCTTGTTTGGCATCGCGCAATCGGAGGAGCTGTGGCGCACGGCGCATGGTAGTTGAATGGTAGAGGAGGGTTACAGATGCATGGAGAACGTTCGGAGATATTACCGAAATATACTCTACTGTGCAGTACTGCACTGGTCCGAGATGTGACCGAAGTATACTGCACTGTACAGTACTGTTGCGGCTACTTCCAAAAATTAGCCACTAGAGATTGACTGTTTGTACGAGGGTTGGACAAGACGTACCGGTGAATAGTCCAAGAACAAGTACGTGAGCAGGTATATTTGACTTGGTCTTGTACCAAAAAATTTTTAAAAAAGAGGAAGCGGGTACGTTCCAGGTTCTTCAGTATGTGTCATTCTATAAATAAAGAAACGTAACAATATCCTGTTCCGTCAACCTGCGGAGAGGTGTAACGTACCGATGGCAAATTACAGTAATAGTTGTAACGTACTGATGGAAAGTACCGGTGGAACTACGGAAACGACACACTTTTTATTGTATCACAAACTGTATCGTAATACAATGCGATAATGTTCTGTGGTGCATAACGTCACACCTTTATCGTACTACTGAACATCAAGATGGCCCCGGCACACTCAAACGGCAAGAAAATTATACTAGCTTTCCTGTAACATTGCGGTTGATACAGATTCTTCCCCTTGCGCAGCAACCTCGCCCTTCACCAGCGACGATAATCCTGACCAACAAACAGAAAGCCAGAAGGATGAAGAGTTCATGGTCGTCCAAACTACAAAATAACGGGTACAAATGAATCCATTACTGAGGTTATCCTTTCGAAAGCAGATGAAAACCTGTCCAAGAAAAAGCGCGATGGGAAGAAAGCCTTACTTTGGGGATTCTTTCAGAAACCCGACCAATGCAAGTACTGCTGTATAGTTTGCAATCCACGTACAGCAAATCTTCGGCAAACAAACGTGACCGCAAGGGACTCATTTCACTCAACCCGAGCATTGGAACAAATGCTTTCATGAATCATCTGAAAGAAAACCATCAAGAATTATTCAAGCAATTTTCTGAACTGCATCGAACTAAAGAACGCCCAAATAACAAGCAGAAAACAATCCAAACACTTTTGGAAACCATCCAGAAGTACAATTCAAATTCAGATGTAGCCCAAAAAGTGGTGAAGAATCGGACTATTCTGGTCGCGAATGCGAGACTACCTTTTTTTCATTGCTGAACATCCAGATTTTAGGAGATTTTTTCACTACTTGAATCCGCGCGTTACTGTCCCAGACAGAAAGACTTTTGTTACTACGCACATTCCAAGTTTCACTGACAAAGTATTGAAGGATATCGTCATTCCAAAGCTGTCTTCGATCAGCTCTGTCAGTATTTCATTCGATCTTTGGATGAGCCGTGGATGTAAAGATATCTTTGATTTGATCGCCCATGGATTAGGTGATGTATATGAGAAACAAAGTTTTCATCTGGCTATGATACAGTGCGAAAACACAAGAGGAGAATCTTTGCATGACATTTTGATCGAGCAACTCGACAAGTTAAATATTCGAGATATAGTTCTTGTATGCGTCAAAGATGGTGTTTCTAATCTTCAGTACGCACAAATATTATTCGGACATCCACCAATGTTAAACATGCTGATATTGGTAGTTGCTTCAGCGCCATTCGTTTTGCCCATATAATTTCCGGTGCATGTAATTCTGCCTTATCAAAGAATACTACGGATGTTCTGTCGTTGATTGACTTCGCGTTGGTAAAATCAACGCTTCAATGCATTAAATGGACAAAAAAAAGTCAGCCAAGGGACAAAAGTAATGGTTTTATGCATGCTGATATGTTGATTTCATTCTTCGGTTGATTCTGACACCAGTGAACACAAAATTTGTCAGTTTCCTTGTCATGTTCATAATGATGTTGAAATACAGAGAAGTCTTCTGGAAGTGCTTTGGGGACCAACCCGATCGCAACCTACGCAAAAGAGTGTCCAGTCAAGAGATATGGGACATTGTTCAATGCGTTGTTCAAACTTTGGAGCAACTAATTTTCTCCTGTATAGAAAGTCAAAATAAGACATAGACAGTGAGTGAGGCAGTTGGTCATATATCAAAAGTGTTTGTTAATTTCCATCAGAACTGCAAAACAGTAAGCCTGTTAAGCCTGATGAATTTGATGCTCAACTTGATATGTTTAAATCCAAAATGTCTGAAGCTGTTCTGGAATCATTTCGTGATATACTCAACCCATTCTTCGAAGTGTGAAGCTTGCATGGTTCATATGTGCATCACTAGTTGGCCGTTATTTTTAATCCTATGAATAAGACCATAAAAAACATTAATAGGGCATCATTACAATCATCCCAAGCACGCCAGGTTAATTGCTCTCCAGTGCGATGAACAAATCATCATCCCTCTAATGATAAGCAGTCACTTCCTCAATAGTGATTACGTATCACCAGCGGACAACCCCAATTCAGAACCACTATCACAGAATCTTGATGAAATTGAATACTGCTTCACAGCTGTGGACGATGAAGAAGAAGAACAAGCCGCCAGGAATGCTACGAAATCGGAGCTACACGCCTATCGTTCTGAGCCATTGATGGAGAGCGCAAATAAGTGTACATGGCTGAAGGATAAGGTGCGTTTCTTTCCTACTGTATCCAAGCTTTGTCGTTATTTTTTGGTAATTCCCTCCACACAAGTTGAGAATGAATGTATCTTTAGTCTCGCAGGCAGGATCTGCAGTCTTTTGCGTAACCGTTTGTCAACAAGCAATATAAGTAATTTGGTTTCTATTCCCAAGAACTATAATTCTGATAAAGCAACGGCTAGAAACGTCAACTGTTTAGATGAGTTTAGCGATTTTCTCCTTGAGTTAGGGGGGAAAATGATAGCGAAAATTCTTTGTTGGAAGAATAAAAAGGTTCTTAGCCGCCATAGAAACCCCTATTACATAGTTCCCGGTACTACCAATCGGCCATTTACAAATGAGTGACGTCTAAATTCTAATCTTCGCCTAAGGATCTTGGCCATGAACACTATTCCTCATTGCCAGGAGGGGAAGGATATAGCTGCAAATGAAACCAAGACGGGTCCTCAGAAAAGAGCAGGACTCAAAACGACAGTCCCTTGTTTTCTATGATCTACACTAGGGTGTAGTTTTAGCGATGAGCTTATCGGATTCAAACTCGCGATCTTTTTGACTGTAGACCTGATTTTTTCCATTGGAGGATATGTTATTTTGGATCAAGTACATGTACATGTGGTACATATAATCAATTCTATCGCGAGCCCCACTGCACGTGCCTGACGTGTAACATCCGGTTAGTTCTTAGCCGTATAGTAAGTCCTGCAGTATACACGATAGATACTCAATTATGTAAAGCTTCAGTTCAATTTAAACTTGTACCTGGTACATGTCAATTGGTGTTCCATGTCCTGCGCCTGTCAATTAAGTTTTTTCATTTATACTTGGTACATGTTCACATTATTTTTTAATTGTACTGTCATTTTTTTGTTTCTATACGTACCAAGTGCTGTACCTTTGTATTTTTTCAATTAACCTCCATGTACTGAGGTACTGGTGTACTATTAATTCCGAAAATAAAGTCTTATCCCATGTACCAGGTACTTCGAAATTTTACCTGTCCCCGCACAATCTGATTTCCTTCTGTGGTTGAGGGCCCCAGAAGTACAGGAGTTTATGTGGACCTCCTAGCTGGACCTAGGGGCATATATCCGCTACCTTATAGTAGCAGTCAGAAACTTTAATATTTGAATATGAAATACAAAACATACAGTACAAATATTTGGACTAGCGAGACTACCGCTAAATGCACCCACCTTAAGGGTATCTCCACTGGTGTCGCGCTGAAACAGTAAAACAGCAAAAATGTTTTGACTTTTTTACACATCCTACTGGGTACCGATATACCCGCATAATCATCAGTCTGTAAACTAGATCGTATCTCCAACAGTGCGACCGCATTTCAATGCGGGGACGCCAGTAACCTTTCGGCAGGATTACTCAGTGAAGTTACCCCTCATCACAATGGGTCGCTGTTTACTATTTGATACTGCTATGTTCCCGAACGCAGTAGCTTCATCACTCATAGTAGTTCTCGTTTTGAGCATACTCATGCGATGTATAAAACGACTTCGCCGGCATTTCAGTCGTCCACATGGGGGATTGTTGTAAGGGGGAGCCCCCAATCGTAAACTTTGGCGCTCACAAGCAGGAGGTCGGCTTCGAGAGGCCTGATTTTTCCCGGGTAACGAATTTATTGTTTTCACCGGACGGACAGTCCCAATGTTTACTGAAAAGGAGTTTGAACGCTCCTTCACAATGCCTCTCTCCATTTACAATAAATTAAGAGCTGGATTTCTCAGTGTGGATGGCTATTTCAAGGAAAGTCAAGACTTTACTGGACTTCCATCCGCTACAACTGACCAGAAGTTGACTGCTGCACTTGACAAACTCAGCCATGGCGTATCGTCATAATTTCTTTACAAGAGATCTCCGATTATCTGAATCAGAAACTCAGGAGTCGTAAACATTTTGTGGAAGCTGTTTGAACGGCATTCGGCGGGACGTACCGGAGGCGTCCGACAGATGAAGACGCCAAAAACATAAGAAACGGCATTCTTCCCTAATGTTTCCTGGAGCACTGGGGTCACTAGACTGCAGTGGTTGGAAGCTACATAAAGGAGCAGTGGCCTATCAAAGAAGAAATATTGGAAAGCCATCTGATCCGTAACTGCGCATTGAAAGCGTGTGCGACGACCGGCTGTGGTTATGGCACCTCAATTTCGTGTATCTAGGATCCCTTAATGATCTCAGCATCCTAGACTGCTCTCCTCTTCTTGCAGAGGTACGTTCTGGCAGGTGGCCGCCTTGTACACCTGAATACAAGGTGTCCGGTAGAACAATCACGTGGTTCTACTTACTTGCAGACGGAATATATCCAGCTTGGAGAGTTTTCTTAAATAAAATCTTAAATCCAAAGAAGAAAAGGGAAAAGAAATTCGCAAAAGCCCAAGAGGCTTTTAGAAAGGGCTCAGAGCGTTTGTACGGGTTTTTTCAGTAGGTGGCACATACTATCACGGCCATCTCGTACATGGAAGACCACTGATATGAATGAAGTATTTTGGGCTTTTAAAATACTGCACAACATTATTATGGATTGCAAAGATACAAAGGGAGAGATTGGAACAAAAAAATATCAGAAATCTTGCCCCCGGTGCGGAGGTGATCGCCATTCGATATCAACGTCTTCCACTAGAGCCCTACGACGCTTCTGACGTACAAAAAAGCAGAGCAGATAGGGTCCAATATTAGAGGGACTACTCCTTTCTAACGAATGACCTCGCGGGCGCAATTTGGAACCGCTGTCGTAGTGCGAATGATCACCTCTCTTCCCGAGGATGAGTGGGATCATGTGCAGTCCTTCTCATGTTATTGCTGCGATGAGGTTTCCACGTGTATCTTTGACTTCTCAATTTATTCTTCCTCTGAGAGCAGCTGCCTAAGGCTCTTTTTTCTCAACGCATGCCTGTATATTTCACTGTCTTCGTCGGTTCCGCTGAACATAATTTTGACTGCCTCAAGCTCATCCGCTTTCTTCCTTAAATCGTGGCCTTTCTTGGCCTGAATTGCTTTTGAATCGGTTCTAGCGCTGGCGGCGGCAATTGATGCTGAGTTTGCTTCAGCTTAACTTCGTATCCAAGAGTCATGAGCAATTTTAATGGTATCTTCCTTTGCCTCGTCTTCCTTCTTAGCTCTCTTTGCTTTCTTAACCGCTTACACACCTTGAGGTCTGTGCTTGTCTTTCCGTACAACGATAGGAGTAGCTTTATGCTTTTCAGCTTCGTCAACAGTAATAGAATTAATTGGGCCAGCAGAACTCCCACCGCCACTTTGCTCAAGCTCATGCACTGGGTCAAGGTCTGATATGTTCTTTTAAAGCCGCAAATAGATCCGGGGAAATTAAATGGCTTCCCAACTGTGTAGTTAGGATTACGAAAGACGCCATACAGATGAGAAACTTTGATAACACAATTATAAAGACCAGTTGCGCACTTAAAGAGCAATTATTCTATATTTTCCCGGTACGCCTAGCACGTTCAACATTGTAAATGTACCCTTTTCAACTTCCGACACGCCGCCAAACCCTTTTCTCCTTGCTCAGCAATACTGCGACCTGATATAGACCTCCAAATATTTGCCTGGCTCACATCTCGTAGCTCATCGTGATCTGTGACAAAAACGTCCAGCGATCGCATAAACTCGGCTTTTAGTTGCTTGTGCCAATCTGTTTCTTCTGTGTTGAGCCATGGATATATGCATCGGGAAAGTTGACGGTTGACATAATAGCAGCAAGTGTGTTGGTATCATTCCATCATGATTGCTTTCCACTTGAGGTTCTAGTTTTTCCAGCGGAGCCGGAAGTCATGCCTTGCGGTTATGGATAAGTAGGATGCTTATCTGCCAATGAAATTGAGACTAGCTCCCTGTCTGTCGTTGGAATAAAGTTGTCGACTGGTGGCATGTCTCTTTTGCTGTGGGGCTGTATTTTTCGAGCGTAGTTTGAGTTCTCGCACTTTATGGAGGTTGATGGATCGAGATTAGTAGGACAAAGGATGAGTAATCGTTTTCGCAAGACGGCTTGTGGGGAACCTCGTTCTGTGCTTTCGTGGAAAGGGAAGGTGCCGCATGTGATGAGGGGCTACTCGATGATCATACAGAACTTATGATTTCATTGGCTTCGACAATACACTGTGAACGGCAAAAGTCTCGGCAAATATTATTATTTGTCGGATCTTTTAGCGGTTTGCTGTTGCATGTATACAGTTTTACTGTTCCGTTTGAGAAGAAAATTGAGTCACCCGCTAAAACCTCCAGTATAAATCAAACATTCTACCGATAGGACGGTTTAACGGTGACCAATGGAGATGCTCTAACAGTACTGTACTTCACAGTACATACACAAGAGATCGCAGTGCCTCTCAGAGGCATTCTGAGTGGGTGCTCTCATATATGTTTATTAATTTCGTGAAATCGGACGGATCCACGAAATTACTCTAGAGCTATACTCTCAACAGTAAAATATATACACGTTTAATTATCTTTACTTCATGTATTATAAAAGACGTCCCCAGTATTTACGAACACGCCGGCAACTTGTCATAGGTGTTCCAAATTTTCATCGTTTCTCATGAAATTACTCTTGGTGAAACGATTTTCTTTACGGTAATGAGCTGTGCGGTATATTCCAGTGGCCACCTCAGTACGAGTGCACAGCCTTACACAGCCCAAAAAGAAACAAATGACTGAAAAAAAGTAAACTCTACACCGGGGAAGGCTCGAACTCACATCCTCGAGATTGGGTGGGGCTGCTAGACACCCTGACTCCCCCGATGCCCTCGGCTCCTGCCTTCGACCCCTGCCCCCTTGATCAGCCCGTACCAGACTGGGTGAAATCAACAATATTTGAACCAGAAATTCTGGCCACGCGAAACCGCAAACAAATACGTTCAACTGAAAGTTGCCCGACCTACTGTCAGTAGGGCTCCAAGGAGAGAGGTTTGATGTTGGCTGGCCAAAGGAAGGGGGTGTGGGGAAGAGAGAGGCATGCCCGAGACTTTCCGTCGCCGGCCCTTGCACTCTCACCCATTCATAGACGAATGTACGCCAGCGAACCACGTGTCCACGTACGCTTCGTATAGCATCGCCTTGTGTAATCGCCCTCGCTATCCACTATACTTCGTTTCATGCGAAAAAACACATCTACACAACACGAAATCCCCAAAACAGTAACACGAGCACCGAGAGAAACGAGGATCCCCAACACCGCAATCGGAAGAGGAATGGAAACGGATGCTGCAGTAGGCGGCGGCCCGAAGAACCAGAAAGACGCGGCACTAGGTCGAATGCTGCGATCAAAATACAGAACAGGCATAGACAAACTTCCGGGCCCCCAACCAAATCGGGCCATGCGAGACCCCAACAGGATGCCGAGCAGAACTTGTTCTGTGTGAGCTCCGATGCGTATGGAGTGCGATGTGAACTTTCCGGTAGGAGGAGGACAGATACTCAACGAGTTCAGGACACTTTGCAAGGCACGGTTTAGGCCCTGAGCTTGTCACACTGCCGGTTCCCCAGGAGGGCAAAGAAGCGAATATCACTGCCGCAAATATCACGCCATCGAGCGAAGAGGTCCAGTGGTGATGAAATCCCAGGTATGCGATGGTAGGCAATAAGTTGCTCATGCCTGACCTCCCGTCCCTTCCACATCTTTGCGAAAGCAAATATGACGCCTTCTTCAAACCAAACGTCTGATGCGAGAAGAGAAAGAACAGAGCTCACCCGTAGCACATTAAAGCAGTAGGTAAACACACAGGCTGCACAATCTCGAATAACGCTAGAATTCGAGGAAGCCATCCCTACCCCCCAAATGCGTTGGATTTCAGTCGCGTTCACACCACACCTGACAAGTTTCTGTGAGCATCTGTCCTCTTCCCATTTTCGGTAGGCCCTAAAAACAATGTCGGCAAAGGGGAACGAAGCTCAGTCATGAGAAGGTGCATTTGTCGCACGGCTGAGAGATACTAAGGAATTGAAGTACTTCCTACGTTCCTTCGACCTACTTCCCTCTCAATTCCCAACCATCCAATATAAGCTACGTATGTCCCTCCATCACCGGAAGCGGGACCCGGCCGTCGGAAGCACAAAAATACAACCAGGCAGTCAATTGAGAGTTACGTGAAGAATCCGTACTGTCACTCCAATCAAACTCGACGACATGAGATGCGGTCATACGAGCACTGGGAGAGACGCCCGCAAGATCAACGATCTGTTGTGAACAGAGATTTCTCAATGCCTGTACTCGTCGTAGGTTGATCTCGATTTGCAGCAGTCTCCACGCTGTATTGACTGTCCATTGTGCGCTCCAAACTGCAGCTGGGTGTGACGAGAGCCGTTCCACCCGCGAGGCCATGCGAAGAGCCGCTTGGTGCCAGGGCTTTCGGTGCCAGTCCGGGATCAGCATGAATGCCGGCGCCTTCGTTCGCGCGAGTTGGTTTACTGTTATTCCAATCAAGCCCAGTGGTGGTCAAAGTAGACGTAAGTCCTCTGTGTTCCATTCTGATTCCAGCTCCTTGAACATCGCCCGGCGCAGATGAGATGGCGGTTCGTCGAGTGGTCGAAACTTGAAAGCGTCGATGGGCACCTTCATTCCATCCGCGACGGAACGCCGAAGCTGCTTCCGAATCTGCAAGTCGCCGCGGGGGAAGCGTCGCGACGACCTGTCGGAAAACTGGTTGACAGCGGATGAGATCCACTCTGATCTTATCCAAATTCCCAATTTGCCGAGCACAAGGTTGAGACGATGAATCTCCTGCATTATTAGTTGACTTGCGGGCACGAAGATGTTTGCGCCGTGCACAACCACCTGGTTTTCTACATGCAAAAGCAAGTTCTGGATGCCATGTCGACTAATCTCTGTTCCAATCAGCCCGCATAAGAAACGGCGTATGTCTTTCAGTTCTCGGAGTGTGATGGATTCAGCTCGATCACCCCAGCTCCAAACACCTTGGTCTGTCCACATCCCTGCCATTCCAGGTCTTGTTTCCTCGACATTTAAGGTACCGCCGTATCCCATGTCCGCTGTGTCGGAGTGCACGGCAGTCTGAGCAGGCGTTGGAGTGATTAGGCGTCCTTCCGTTGTCGCTCGCGATAATTGGCTCCAAAAACAAAGATCCCGTACTGATTGATGCGATAATCGGCATCGACAGCGATGATCTTGCCTTCGATTGCTGGAAAAGTCCCAGTACAGTGATCGAGTGTAGAATCGTGCCCAAGGCATTGCTAAACTTAACGAAACACAGGTGCTACAGAAACTGGACACATCGGCGACCGAAACCCAGCGCCGTCCCAGAATCACTTGCTTCAACAGCTTCCCAGAAAGCTGTTGAACTTTTTGCAACTTCCGCTTCGTTACATAGAACTTCATCCGTATGCTGTCTACCATGACGCCCAGGTTTTACAGTAGCTCCTCTCCATTCGCCTTTGCCTGTTTGTCGATTCAGATCCAGGCGTCGCATAAGCGAATTGATCGTCTTCCGTGCTTGATCGTAGTCCGTCGGACCTGTCGTTATACCATATGGAGAGGGAGCGATCAAAAACTCGTCGATGTACGCCAGTATGGGGTAACCATATGTCCGTATTTCGCGAAAGAACGGTGACATAAGCCGCATAAACCACAGCGGCGACCGCCCTCACCCAAACGGGAGAGCAACACATCTTTAGTATCGGTCATTGTAGCGGAAAATAGACCAATCGCGCATCAATGGGTGCAAGCGTAGATGACGGTATCCCTTTGCGATATCCATTATAATAAAGTGATCTCCATGCTGAATGTTCATTGCAAATTCCGATAGGACCTCCATGCGCACAGTTCCTTTCGGCCATCTTTTTGATTTCTTCGATAGTTTCACAACAAAGCGGCCTTTAAGCCCTTCGTCTCTATCCTGCCACACAATGAAGGTCGACGAAATGTTAGCACCATTTTCCTTCGCACGCATGGCATGCTCCTTCGATATCTCTTGGTATATTACAATGCAGCACCCTACAGCTAGGTCCCGATCCCCGAACTCCCGATCCTCCACCAACTGTGAGATTCTCCCAACTCCTCGCCTTGTCCTGAAATAAAAGGCTCGACAGGCGGTTTGTATACCCAAAACTGGATAGCCCGACACATATGTGCCGAGGCCCCGATCTGGTGCTATAGTTCAACTCGGTTTTTTAATCCGCGCCAAAGCGGGCGCCGATAGCCAATGGTGACTAATTCCCATCTCAAGCATCATCCTTTCCATTGACACGCTTTTTTGCGTTACTTGCGCTTAGGGTGGCGACTGCCTTCATCCATTGGGATTTCATGTGCGACTATAACTCGTTCAGAGTCTCATTGAGATCATCAGCAGCGGCAACATCTCCCCTGCGGTCCAGAGCCGTTAACACCATCTTGGCGTACGTGGGATCCTCCGCGGCCATCCGATATAATTCAGTGCGCAAACCAAGAACTCTTAACAAATATCTGACTGCAATTAAAGCCCAAACGTCGAGCCGAAAGGCTTCATCCACCTTGTTCTCATCAAGTGCTTCCCGTCTCAGTTGGATTGCAGCCTCATGAAAGGAAGCCCAATAAACAGCAGTGTTGACGTATTTTGCTTCGTGCTTTGCTACCGCACGCATGCTCGCGTGCTTTTCGAGTGCCTTGCGAGGCGGTTACTCACTGTGATTGAAGAATTGACCTACTAAAGCCCAGATTTCCGGCCCTGCCTCGTGCAGGTAACGACTAGGGCCGTACTTCCGGTCTCGATCCACGCGCTCCGCCATTTGCTCATACTTTAAAATCCAAGCTGCTTCTATTCCTGCTTCAGAAAGAGATTTTTCCTTTCGTTACTTGTTTGGCTTTCGAAAGTAGATCATCGGCAGTTTCCTTGCTAGCCTTGAACGCTTGAGCCATGATTGTCACTTGTTTTGAGGTCACTTAGTGCAGCGATCTGTGGTCGTACTCTTTTGAACGTAGTTGAAAAGTGCCTACCGCCAGTCTCTTTGGGGACTCTCGAGGAAGAGAGAGGCATGCCAGAGACTCGCCGTCGCCGGCCCTAGCACTCTCGCCCATATATAGACGAGTGTACGCTAGGTAACCACGTGTCCACATACTTGTCGTGTAGCGTCGCCTTGTGGGATCGCCCTCGCTATCCACTGTACTTCGTTTCATGCGCATAACCCCGTCTACTGTACACAACACAAAACGTGTTGTGTAAAGTACTACTGTACTGTGCTGTACACTTTCGAGTAAGCAGGCACAAATTGTGCTTGCGTGCTTCAGAAGTGCTGCATTGTGTTGCACAATACATTGACGTCATCGTCATGAGCTCAGGGATCGGATTCAAGGGAATTAAAGAGCCATTGCTGAACACACGGCCGATGAGGTATTGCGAGGTGCGATCTATCATCAACTTATAGCCGCTGTTCATTCCAACCACCGTGGAATGACTTTACTATTTGGTACCGTGCCTTCAAGCGATCCATCGGTTCTGTAAAGCAAGTCAAATATTCAGAGCTAGTCATATCAACACACAAGCCATTCCAACATTGAATGCCTTCCGGGCCCGTCTTTCGCAAACAGCCTCGTTCAAAGCAATTCGCACTACCATTCTATCAGCCCCATCTTCTTTCCATCTTCCAGATATTCCCTAAGTCGACGCAAAAACCCATTCACACGTGCATAAATCACAAAAATAAGCATGTTTGGAGTCAGTACAACGCCCGCGTACACACAAATAAATCTCTTTGCCAAAGCACTTACGTATGCATGGGGGTAGGGTCCGGAAAGTTGTTCTTCTTAGCCAGGTTAGAGTAATCATAAAAGAAACCATTTCTCCATTTGAACTCCTTCAGCGCCGTAGGGAATTCCTTGACTGCCCTACCATACGCGAGCAACCGATCCTCAATATTGGGCAACATTCCCACCGTTAGCGTAAACCTCACCATTTGCGCCAATTCGATACTCATCTCTGTCACCTCTTTGACATGCATTTTGGCTACCTCTCCCATTGTAATGTTTCCATGCACCGCCCCTATCAAATTAAACACCGATATCCAGATAAGCTTTTCCAAAGAACCGCGGCGAAAGTCCCGGTCCTTAACAACCTTACAAGTCAGCTTCGCAGCCTCCATGCGATCGCGAAATGCGCCCTCCCATTTGCCACACACAGCTGTCAGACCTTCCGGGTTTGTCTCTGTAATCCCATCAATAGGCTTTGCGCCAAATTTGTTGACCGCAAAATAAAGATTCGCCTTTGTATTATCATTGAGAGCGTATTTTCGCAACAAGTTTTCCAGGTAGCCATTCTGAATAAACACCAAGTCCTCCCTCTTTTCCTCTGGACAATTCAAGATGATGTTTTCGAGTTCGTCGTTACGCGTGCAGACGTACACTGGTCCAGGGGCATCTGGCGGAAGAGATTCGCCTCGTCGGATAATAAGATCGTCGCCCTTGCCCAAAGTTTGCAGAAAATGGCCGATACGTCCGTAGCCGAGAATGGTGGAGGGGCAGTCGACTTTGAGTTCACGCTGGTTGACGCCGGAGAGAAAGTCTATGTATTCCTTTGCCACAGCTGGGTCACTCCATGTCTGCATCTTGAGTGGCGCCACATGTCGCTGGCGAGTGGAAAATTGCCGGTGTGCGAGAGGGGAACTTGAGGAAAGAGGCCTGATAAAACGGGTGTTGTGCGCGGAGAAGGGAAGTGCGGTAACAAAAGCAGTATCAGCGTGTTTCATTTTTTGAAATCTTTTTGAGTCGCGAGTTGGAAAGATGGGAGGTTGCTGCGTGCAGTTTGGAGGAGACTGTTGGTAGCAGCGGGCATTCGGAAGGTTGCGGTGCCGCTTAGGCTTCTATGTACGTGATGGGGTAGGTTGCAGCATGAATGAATATCTCAAGGCAGAGGAGATCAAGATTCTTGTAGTGGTCGTTACATGTGGCATTCTTAACGAACATGTTCCATTCATACTCCGACACTTGGCCGACAAGGCCACCCACCCACATCCCTCAGTCTCTCTGCTCAAAAGTAATCCGTCTGAAGTAGATTCAGAGTCACTGCGGTACCTACCCTGCTATGCTACTTAATTGACCGCTCATCCCTCTCCGCCACCGCCTCTTCACATCTCGCACAAAAAGTCCAGCGCGTGCACCCAAGCATCGTCGCCGTTCGGTACCTCATCCACAGCATGTCCACTCCCTGGATACCACCGCAGCGTCACACTTTCACTCCCATGCACTTGTCCCATAACTCTCTTCCATTCCAAACTTTGCTGCGGAGGCACCCTCCTATCCCTCCACCCACTTGCAGCAGACATTTCCCAATTCCCTCAACCCCTCTTTTCACCCTGCTAACCGGTGATCTCCGATACATTTCCATCAGCGTCCCACTATCAGCCACTAACATTAGTCCAGCCTCATTCACCCTTCCAACCCCTCCCTCACAGAAACACCAATCCGGAATATCCGTTGCTCCCACCATACTCGCCACATTCACTACCGGGTTCCTAAGCACCGTCCTTCGAAAAAGCCCCTCAATTAAACTAGTGTGAGCCCCAATAAATCCACTGTGACTCCCTCCAGAAATCCAATCCTCTCCTTATCTATCCTCTCCCCAAACCTTTCCAGCGCCCATCTAGTAGCTTGCACCACCTCACTTATATCCTGACTCCCAATCCTGCCCGGCAAAGTCTCCAAACTCTCTTGTCCCAATCCCAACGACCCCGATAATTCACATACAAAACTGCAAAACCACTGCGTAACATAGCCATCGTCCCCTGCGAATACCCATTCAATGTCGCTACATGCGGGCCCCGTGCGGATACAAAATCAGTCCAAACTTTTTCCCTCCAGTCCGCGGTGTAACCATTGTCGCTTGGTACCTTGACACATCGTTATCAACCCCCGCCTCAAATTCCCTCGCAACATCTTCCACTCCATCACCCTGTGCCACCAAATCCACCGTGTATCTTTCCTCCACCCACTCTCCCAATCTCGTGGCCCTGTCACTCAATTGAGAGACCCGCTCAACCTCTACACCCCCATTCGTAACATCACAGCTCAACCGGTACAATTCTGTGGGCTTCCCCGGATTACTCACCGCAACCAGCAAAAAATGTTGACAGCAATCCATCAACACCACATTATCCCCTTCCTCAATACCTCCATTCCCGCCACGCACCTCCGCACGCGCTGCCTTTGTCCCCCAATCCACACTCTCAATATTGCCGTCACCACCTACAAATTCCCCGCCTTCCCGCCGTAGCCGCACGGAAATCACCTTGTTCACCGACCCCCAAACCGTATTCAACACAACAGTCTCTTCATCCAGCCACGGGTTTTCCAACAAGCCATGCACATACAACCCCGGGAACTCATTCCACCCTGGCCGTCGCGGGATCCCAATCACTGTTTTCGGCGTCGAGAAACCTTCCTCAGTCATCCTCACCGCCCGTAACACCTTTGTCATATTATGTGGCAACACTTTGTCCTTACCAATACCAATCCCCACTGCGGGGTTACTAATGTACACAATACTTGTTCCGTCGGGCGAGAACCTCGGCGAGATGCAACAAAAGTCGTCGTCATCCAGCTTACTCGATACAGGCGTCATGGTTGCAACAAACGACGGCAACACCTCCACCGATTGCGGCGCGTCAAATGCAACAATAGCGGAGCGTCGATTGTAGCAGTATCTCAAGCCAAGATCCGCCGGCCAATACTCATCCAAACCAAGATGGTCATCTATCTCCAAGTAAGGTGACTTGCGCATTATTAAGACAATGGTCTGCCCATCAGGACTCCACTGTGGTTCTCCAAAGAACAGGTCTTTCTTCCTGTCATCCGAATCCTTGGTTGCCGGATATGAATGCCCGCTCTCGACATCGGCAATGAACAATGCAGGAGATCGTCGATTAATGTATGCTTCTCCTAATGGATCTCGCGAATTTTCATGAAACTTGTGATCCAACGGGTTGATCCACGTCTCTTGAGGGTCCGTAGACGTATCCAATGGGCCAGGTTTCTTCCCCTGTCGGCAATATACGCAAACATCTTCTCATCAGGAGACCAAGCTACAGCGCCGAACCACTCATCGGTGAAGACTGGCCCGTGTGTACCGACGTCAACCTCCCATGAAATCTGCAGACCCCCCGCACTGTTCCATATTTCAATGAGAACGGAATCGGAGCCATTTTGATCCATGTTTGAAAACTTGAGAAACCGCTGACGGGACGGGGAATAGTATGCGGACGAGGACGAGGATGAGCGAGTTTCCACTGGCGGTGTTGACTTGAACATGCAGTCCTTGTCTGGAATGTAGGTTTGCGAGTACAAGCGTTTCTTCGAAGCGACGACATCCCGTTGCGACCACACGGCATCTACTGTATCACCATCGACAGAAGCAAACTGGGCAGCAAGTAGAGCAGAGCTTTCCAGACTAAGCGTGGCCCATAGTTTGGCATTTGATTGCTTCGGTGCGGCTTTCAGCTTTGTTTCGTCTGCAGATTGTGGCGATGCCGTGGCTGTCATAACGGTTGCAGGGCCCTGGATCGACGAGAAGAAGAATACGGTAATGGCTTGGGAGGGCAAGTATGCGTTTGGAAATTGCGACGTTGGTTATGTTTGAATGCCTCGCCGCGCTGAGAGGCAAAGGCAGGTTGACCTTTTTCGGTGGGGATGCAATGTGGCATGCTCGAATTTGAAGAAAAGGTAGTAGGAAAGTACTGGCGAGACAAAGTTTACCAATAAGGCGAAAATTATTTCGAATAGGGAAGAATGTACTGTAAACGGCTAATTTATGGCGGATGAATGCGACTTTAAAATATATCTCGACACCCCCATGTGGCCTATTCTCAGGCTCGAGCTCGTAAAGGTGCCACATTGGAACATTCATTAAAAGTCCAAACGTCTTTATAGATAAGGATGAGTTGTAGCTTGGTTTGTTGTTGTTACTTGTCTCGTGACAAACTAAAACGATATCAAAGCAGCAAAGCCGCGATAGGCTGATTATCGCACTCTACAGCGCATGAACGAGTTTAGATTTCCACTCTGCTTTATCAAAAGGTGGCTGGCAATGCAATGCAAGCAATGTCAGATCTAATGCTTGACATCACAGCCTTAAACTGGTCACAGGGTGCGCAATATCAACATTGACATCAGCCCCACAAACGGCCAGGCAAGTATATGCAACCTTCCCGCAACAACCACGCGCAGCCCGACAATGACGCAACAGCGCATTAGCGAGTTGGGGCATGAACGGGGGGGGGGAGGGCGTACCTCGTTCCCAACAACGAGACAAGACCGGTCGTCGCAAGCGTTCCGTCGCAGGTGTCCAGGCAAGGACCGACGCCGCATCGACCTTCACGACGGCGTTGTTCGGGTGGAGGGGGTGCAATGCCGGCGATGTAAAGCAGGATTGATGTGCATTGGTTTGCGGTGGGGGTTGAGGTGGCGGTAGAGCGTGGGTGGGAAATGAGGGAGAGTGAGGTGTGTGTGTTTGTGGTTTTGGGAGAACTGCCGGGGGTGGGGAGGTTGGGGATGGTGCTTTTTGGAGAGCTTTGACATTTGTACAGTAGCGTACAGTATGGTAGCCATGATTGTAGCAATTTGAATAACTTGAATACCCTCACACTAAAATGCACCCGCAACAACCACATTTCTCTGTTGACCACTGCTGAGAACAACTCATGCCGCACCCGTCAGTGTATTACACTCTCAGTTGTCAACCAAGCATGACGTACGAATAATGTCGGGATCCCTTACTCATGTTAGCAAAGGGAGCGCCCGGAGAATACAAGCTGCCAGTATGCCTCGGTACAGTGCAAATCCCCGACAATGCCACGTTCAATCGAGATATTCTTAAACTAGGAAAGCTCTCAAATATACCGCAAATATAACACTTGTAGCTGAAAGCTTTCATTCTAGCTTAAACATCCGTGCCTTTAGCCATCACGGGGTGCCCTACCGATTCGTCACGGTGGTTCAGTATTTTCCTTTTGAATAGCGCCGTATTTTCTTGTCCTCCACTCCGACACTACCATTCTCGTCTGTATGCTCTAGTGAGAGCGAGTAGACTACATTACTCACAATCTCCAAATTGGCCGTATCGATACCGACAACCTGCACTTGAATCTTACTTCCTATCCTTCCTACAACTATACTGCAGCTGTAAGTAATCCTCGGGTTTGTATAAACCTCTAACTTTATACAACAAATTGCAAACTCCCCTCTGGCGCACGTCAACGGAAAACAATCCTGTTGGCAAACAATGGACGGAACTACCCCCAAAGCTTACCCGCCCACAAAGCTCCGAAAACGAAAAGGAATGCCGAAACCTTTTCTCAACGTCTTTCATCTCCTAGATTCAGGCACCTCCCCCGCTTCAGTCTAATCAGGCTTTATGCTAAACGTGCACGACCAAACACAAAAACACCGTTCTTTATTTTCTCATCAACTTTTATCATATCCCTGCTTATTTTCGGGTTGATCGCCCTTCTTCTTGATGTATCAAAACACCAGCCTCCGATTCTTTTCCGGGAAGCACTCAATGAAACAAACGAGACGCATACGCCACAGGAAGAAACGAGTCGGCAACGTGCCATAGTCATGTCTTGCCCGGTTGGTCATGCTCAGAATCATGACGGAAACTGGAAACCAAGAAATATGGTCAAGGGTGTAGAGGCTGTCATCAAACAACTTGAAACCTTCGAATCAAACATCCCTCTACTCTTCGGCTACTACAACATTGAGAAGCAAATGGCAGAACCCTGGTGCAGAAATCAATCGGAGACGCATATGGAATCTATCGAGATCACTTGCTTTGAGGTATGTGACAAAAAAATCTGCCTTTATCCTTTGTATTGAAGCACAACATTTGGATATTGGTCGTCATCACGGTCCCACTAACAAATGCAGGATACCTGATCATGTATGAATTGTCAGATTCCCGAAAAATTCCCACGCAACATGTACGGCTATGCCAAAGTATATGCCATTCGACATGCCCCAGCAGACGAAGTTTTGTGGCTTGATTGCGACGTCTTTCCAGTTCGTTCCCTTGATCCTCTTTTGAAGATGAAGAATTTCAAAAAAGCGGAGCCATGTAAGTCGATCACAAATATGCACAGCGCATCTATTTTATCCTCTACGAATTTACAAGAGACTTTTCATCTGACCGGATATTCGTGTTCTCCGGGCTCCTCCAGGTTTTGGCCCGACTCTAGGGACCATTTCAATGAAAAGAAGCTTACTGCAATTTTGAACATTGAAAGGAATAAGAAAGTGTTTCCATTGAATGCGTGGTGGGTTCGGCAGGGCTTTGACTCGGGAATGGTGCTAGTGAACCGGAGAAAATGCAGACAGCAGATAGAGGCGATTTGTAGAATCACTCGTTCTCCAGAAATGAAGATTCTGCGTGATCTCAGTATGGTGAGTTTGCTGCACATACCGTGCCTCTGGTGGTTCCCCCTTTACGGTTTTCCGCATCGAGCACTTGCACGGCCGCTGATTTCTAACTGTCTTTTTAACTCGCGCTTTCCGGGCTGTTTTTGGGAACGTCGAAGGGAGACAAGGATATATTCCACGTGGTATGGATGCTGCATGGAAAAAACTTTACGCTGGTACCGTATTTAGGGGAAAGCGGGAATATCCAAGCGCGAATGAAGTTTAAACGACAAGGGAACAGAAATGTAGAATCTGCTGTTTATCGTCGTTGAGATGGCAGTTGAGCTCACAGGTGAAATATGGGCGCGACGGGATGATATATGGACTACACCAACTGCACGTGCAGAGTGGGGTTGGATTGATTGCAACTCTAGAGAAAACACAAATGTTTAGGCGCATGGAAAGCATCGGGCATTCTAGACACGTTGAGCCGTATTTGATTGTGCAAAAGGACCTGCGAATTGCGAAAGAGGATGAGGATGGCGATGGAGGCGGGGGAGCCGATTTTGTACGGGAAATTGAACGAGCGTTAATTGAGGAAAGGGGGGAAAAAAGAGAGGACCCAGGATTGTCGAGGATAAAACAAAAGTTGGAGGTGGGGTTGTTATTTGCAGGGGGCCAGAGTGGGTTCACAGAGCAGCGTATGAGATGGGGAGTACGTGGAGAGTGCCGCGGAGACGCGGTATGCGACAGCATTTTCATAGGGAAACAGGAAACGCTTTATTACGGGCGGTGGGGACAGGGAGGTACGCTAGGCATCTGCACAACAAGATGCAACGACGGATGCAACAGGGAGGGGGTGAGCTAGAGTAGCTTAGCTGCAGACGGTATCGATGCACTGGCGCTCGTACTGTGGCTCATGTGGTGCCCTCCTGTCTTGTAATACAGCCCTGACGATCATAAAATAAAGATTAATTCGTCGACAGACAGACAGAATAACAATTAAAACGGATGTCAACTAGGCTTACAGTATGAGCTTGAAAATATGATGCTTCTACTGGACTGTAATTGCAAATTGCAAAACGCTGTCATTGGCCCATATTCCGCCTTTATTGAAAATATGCAACGATGTCATACCGTACGAGAGCATGCCGTACTCTACTCTATCATGTGATCAAAGTTGCCAATAAAACCATCATCGCCTCAGATCCAAGTTCTTCTCTGTGGGCAAATACATATATCCAAGCCACGCAAAATCTCTACCAGAGGGGCAGAGTCCCCTGACCCTACACCGCACATGGTGTCGCTACTCCTCCTCTCCGCAGCCTCGGGCTGTTTTTCGCGCTGCTTTGTGCACCCGCTAGACACCTTACGCAGTCGACTCATGGTGTCCAAAGCCCCGAACAAGACCCTTCGCGCCGCCTTCACCGACCTTGTCTCCTCGGATGGTCTTCGCGGCTTGTATCGCGGTTTCGGCATCTCCATTCTCATGCAAGCCCCCGCTGTCGCTACATACCTCTCCACCTATGACGCAGCCAAGCACCGCATATCCACCGCGACCACTCTCCCAACCTCTTCCCCGACCCTTCATTTGATTTCGGGTCTCATTGCAGAGACTGTGTCCGCTGTATTCTGGGTCCCCATGGAGGTTATTAAGCAGCGTGCTCAGGTTCGCGTGGGTGCTTTATCGGCTGCAACCTCGTCTGTGATTGCTCGGGACCTTTGGATGAGGGAGGGTATGCGTGGTTTGTTTAAAGGCTACGCATTGACTATTGGTGTCTTTGGTCCGTATGCAATGTTGTATTTTATGGCTTACGAGCGTTTCAAATTGATCGCGGCTGGCCAGCATGAGGGCAGTATCCATGACTTGCAGACCCCCACCGTCGCATTGTGTGCCTCTGCGGCTGGCGCTATTGCAGGCGGCATGACCACCCCTTTGGATGTTATTAAGACAAGAATACAGACCCAGGGTGATCACAGGAACGTAGGGTATGCATACCGCGGCACATGGCATGCGGCAAAAGCTATTGCCGCCCAGGAGGGATTCACCGGATTTTGTAAAGGATTCTCGGCCCGTATTTTATGGATTACCCCAGGAACCGCCATTACATTTACGACATTTGAGTTTCTCAAACAGCGTTTTCATCGACCGTCGTGACTGGAATACAGCTTTTCTATGCATGACTACTGTTGCTAGCGACAGGTTGAAAAGTGGTTACGATCTATCTGGTCACAGCAAGTTAGAATAACCTGATGTGGTGGTGCACTGAATCGTGCGGTCAGCGCAATGACCTCTCCACGAGCTACCAACCCCCGCTGGAATTACTTTCCGTTCACCTCAGCAGATCCAGACGCCACGTTCTTCTCCTCCGCGGATGCCTCTTTATCCTCCTCAACGATGGCAGTGTCATCGTTGAGGAGGCCCCGAATGCTTAGGTCGTAAACAATTTCATCAAGCTTCTTGATATCGTACTTTAGCCCGTCGTACTTCTTACGGACGATATCATTCCTTAGGTTTAACTGCTTCAGGCCTCCAAAGACGTCATTGCCAAACCTTGCACACCTCTTCGCAGTGACATAATCTCCCACGATGACCCGATTCATACTCAATCTTGCCAGCTCCTGAACGGCTTGACAAATACCGATCAGGTAGTCATTCATCTGAATGCGGATATCGGCACCGACCATCTCTGTAACCTTTTCGACGCCAGTCAAACTGTCTCCAGCAAAAATCCAATCAAGACGGCAATCATAACTCCCATCTGTGTCTGCGAATACCATAGATCTCTGTACCGCTCATAGGCGCCAGGATCCTCGGTAATGCGTTCTCTGTGGCTTTCAGCCATTCACCAGTACCCCGCAACTCTTCGGCAGCCGCCTTTGTAGAAGCAAGTAGATCTTCTGCAGCGTATATCTTGTGGACGGTTTGGAGGACGCTGCGAAGCTCGATATCAGCCTTTTCGCGATGCTCGCGAAGACGGGCGCGAACAAGCTCTTGCGACTTGAGAACAGTCTCGACCTTCTTGAAGACTTGATCCATGTTTGTATACGTTTGATGGGCCAACCCGTTCGAGCTCGAGTATACTCTTGGACCAATTAGAAGATATTAAGAGCGTTGTGAAGTATTGCGGTGCAACACAAAGTCTTTGGATGGAGCAGGTGGAAGTTGCAGAGGAAGGCTCGGTCAAACAAAATCCGACGAAAGCAACGATAACGCAGCGGGATCTTGTAGCTGCGCCAGGAACAAGTAGGATTCACACTCATCGGATGTTACAGGCTGTTTGAAATTGATCCTCTAGATCTGATGCCACCACCCAACTACTGTACTTTGTTTTAAAATTAAAAAAGTTACGGAAACGGTGCGACAATTTTTTAAAAAACATAACCGTTTGCTAGACAACGAATTTCTTGATTATTAAGAAAATAAAATAAACTAATGCATGGTGCGAATACTGTACCTGTAGAGGTTTATGTATTTTTAATTTTGTTAAAGGTCTACAAAAAAGGTTGGGTTAATCTGAACCATACCTTTGGATCAAATACTAAATACCTCCCTTCGGATCAGCGCAACGTGTTCAACTCTTGACAGGATCCAAGGTGCAGTACTGTGCAGTACACGCTCAGTTCTCAACGATGACTTGCACGGTGCGGTAATAAACATATATGACAACAAACCCACGTCATTACCGTGCCGCGGAAAACTAAAAAAATTGGTCCGCTGGACATTACAAGTACAGTACCGTTCACAAATTCAAGCATACAGTAGCCGATTTCACTGGATTTCTGTAAGCAGGTTACTCGCGGCCCTAATCTGTTCCCTTGCAATTTCACTCAACTTGCGCTCAATTTCCTCCCTATTTCCTTGTTTGTTCCGCGCTATCACACGTTTCAAGTCGCGTTTTGCACTTTCCACGATCGATTTCCGTATAAAGGACATGTCGACAGCCTTCGGTCCAGTTGCTTGAGAAAGTCGGAGCTTGAATTCAGGTTCGTCGCGACTGACAGGCGGCTTGTACGGAGGTTGTGGCGGGTCAGGTTGGCCCCAGTCTGTGTCGGAATCGGAAGACGGACTCTGCGGTTGAGGAAGATATAGATAACAGCGAAGGTCGCTGTAGCAAATTCCAGTTAGAGGACGTGCAGGGGTCTCAGAAGAGGGCATTGGTACACATAAAATTCGTCGGGACGCCGGCGGAGAAGAGCTGTTTACGTTGCGGAATGACGAGTTCGCGGTGTCCTCTGAAAGGCAGTTTTCACCGGTGCGCAGTGGTAGGTTAGGTACCATGTCCCAAAATTAAGTAGCTTTATTTTCGGGCTTTCGAGATAAACAACAACTGCCAAAGTTTGTAAACCTAATACTGTAATGAGTTGAGTGCTTACAAAAAGCTTCCCAACACCGGTCTGAAAACGTTTAACCCTAGTTCTATCACAGCACAGCGCTGTACTGTACTGTACAGTACTGTACTCAAAAGCGGTGCAATTCCGACGGCGACCGTCGACCTACCGATTTTCAGAGACAAATCTCTCGGCCGATCAGCGTGTCTTGAACCGATTTCTCTGCTCCGACGACCCGTAGCGCTTTCCCGAGCTGACGAAGTTTTCCTTCAACGATTTCATAACTGCATCACCCCAACATTGCGCAAAGCCACTGCGAAAATGGTAAGTTTCTAATCTCTCTCGTTTTGAGCCATGTCTCCATTTCTCTCTCTTTGCCATTGCACTAGCTAACCATACAGCGATCCTGTTGCGACGACGACATAGCCAAAGCAAGTGCATGAAATCAAGGACTTCTTGATGGCCGCCCGCCGCAAGGACGCCCGTAGCGTCACCATTAAGAAGCAGAAAAACGGATCCCTCAAGTTCAAAGTCCGTTGCTCCAAGTACCTCTACACTCTTGTTGTAAAGGACAGTGACAAGGCAGACAAGCTTCAGCAGAGTCTCCCTCCTGGTACGTTGGTTCCCGCGTTGTCATTCTTCTGTGTCAAAGCGATATAGCCGGGTTTTTCGTTATCAACAGCGATGAGACTAACCACGAAACTGGTATTTGGTGTGCCTGCGATTTTGCTCGGCTTTCGCAGGCCTGCAGCACAGGTCGATTGCTTAGTGTTGCGCGCATGGGAAACGTTGTATGGATGTGGAGGTGACGGTCATGACAAGAGGGCATGGGAACGGACAGTTGAATTGGCTTCATCATTGATGAACGAGTCTGTAACACTGCAAAGTCATTAAATTCAAGTTTGAGTAAGCGACTGAACCGTGCGCGTTGCGGTGCACGAAATGCCACAGACGGCGTTCACATTGACCAGATGGCGTCGATAAACTTTGATAAGCCGAATCTTCATTCCTTCCGACCGGCATCTGCTGAGAGACGCGCGGCAGTCGCGTAGTTGTTAATGACCTTGGACGTTTTCTCAGAGGGTGATCCTAGCGAGTCGTCAGCTAGCGGCAAACCTCCATTCTAGCCTCGATCGTCCTGGCAGTGCCCCGCCAGGAATGGCTGCTACTTTGGAGGCCAGGTCCCTCTTGCTCCGCTATTCTGCTGCATTGACAACGGCTCGCGCTGCCCTTGCCCTTAATGGCTTAATGTAACTCTCTCGTATTGGCGACGATACGTTGATATCGCATGCCACCAGGAGCGGAGGCGCAGTATCGTAGATGGCAGCAAATGTATCATGCGCTGTATCGAGAACAGGTTGAAAGCGTTGCTTGTGTCCATGGACAATGGTACATACTCTAACTTGTCGCCTGTCGGCTCGACCAGTCTCTGTTCTTCGTGCACAATGGAATCCAGCCCGCAGGACGAGGTACTCATTCCTTTCTTCCAGTCTCTGTGGCAGAAGTACCTTGATTGCCATTCGCCGCAAGGCCGCCTCAATTGCAATGGGGCGGATCCTACCTGGCCGAGGTTGAATCAGTGGCAGCGTCGCAGAGGAGATCAGAGGGAATGTTCTCATCTGCGAGGTCCCCCTGGCTAGTCTCGTCACAAGCGCAGTTAGCACCGAGATGCCTGTAACTCCTGCCTCCTGACTCAACGTTGAGTTGGCTGGCAACCGAATAAACTAGGGGGACATTCTGTCAGGGCCCGCCACCAAGTTTGGGTTCAGCAGTCGGAAAGCGCGTAGAACCGCGTCAGCCGTGATGCCCATCGGGAGCGGAAAGTTTCTCGCATAATTGGCCGTCAATGGAGACTGCGTGTGCTGGGTGCATCTCTCGCAGACTTTCTACAACTTGTTGGTCACGCACGTCGGCGATGCGCGACTGGTGCAAGGTATGCATCGCACCCCCGTATTGCGCATCTGCAACTACGCAGCCTGCCCGACGGAACTTGGGTCGCGCTGGCGTCGGTCTGCTGGGGGCGACGCTGGAAGGTTCGTTCTTTGCTAGTCTGGTGGGCTCAAAAGGCTTCTGTCCAAAAATTCACCTCATTCGCCTGCATTAGCGCGATGCGTTCGCAAAGCCCTCGGTTTTTCCTTACACGATACTGCTATCTAGCTTTCCTAGGCATTAAGCATCCCAGGACTGCGGTAGTTCGCGGCGCGTAATGCAACTCCGGCTCTTGGGCGACCTCAATCAACCATGACTTAAGGTTAAGTCGCTGTCAGGTTTGTCAAACCCTCCAGGGGCATTGAGCACTATTGCCGCAGAGGCGAAACTCGAACATCATGTGGAGTCAAAATATCGCTGCTCAGCAGAAGCAGAGCTCCCCTTTATCTTCCCTTGAGAAATTGCCACAATCTGTGTTGTGCAAAATCGACGTACGGATAATTCACTGTGGACTCAACACTAAGTTTCAGTGCCCACAATCCCCAATACAAATGCGCAGCCCTACCAAAGCGCTCAGCCTCCTCCATTAGAGCGTCGACATCCGCCGTCCCCATCCTGGTCTCTTCATGGCTGTGAAAACATCTCAAGTATTCGTCGCAGAAAAAACGTCTTTGACTGATCGATGGATATCCCACGTCGTGCAGTTCCCCACCGACTTTGCCCCACGCGGCCTCACTGAAGAAGTTGCCAATGTCAAACCCTCGATAGTTGAATGCACTGAATTCAAAGTCGACAAATGACACAGTAGCGTCATCCTCACTAATCATGATGTTGCCTGACCATAAATCGTTATGACAAACACAACAGGGCAGCCGCTTCCCTCTAGTTCCTGTTTCAGTTGCTCCAATCCAATTCGACATCTCTCCAAAGGCACCCCCGTTGGCATTTTCAACTTGCCCTTGCCCACCAGCCGAATTATTTCCTCTATCCACCTGCCCATGTCTGACCACAAAGCCAGCTCCTTTCCTATGTCTACACTATGTGGATAAAATTTGTGCATGCGAGCCATGCTCTGGGCAACACCTTTTAATACATCCGGATGGGTCATCTCATGCAACCGGATATTCCGAGCTTCCAAATATTGCTCAACGCGACCGTTGGGAAGCGTGGCGAGAAGGCGAGGAGCGATATGTGCATCTGAAAGCTGTTCAAATACTATGGATTCGAATACACGTTGAAGAGGCGGAATCAATTCTGGGACACCAAAAATGCGTACCAGAACAGAGGCGGGGACAGCGTGCGGAAGGGTTACTTTGTAGATCGTGTTGGTGAGACCGCCTACGAGAGGAGTGACATGGACTTCTAGGGAGAATGGGAGGACCACGTAGCGAGGAGAGAGACGAGAGTTGACGGGATAGCTGAGGGACAAACCAGGGAAGTGGGGGAATGCGGAACGCGGGATTTAAAAGACGTTGCCGACTGCATCAAAGTTTTGGGAGACGGAACGTGTGAAAGGCGCCCGGAATCGCGACGTGCTCACATCACGAGATCATGTTGTCAGATACCCTGTCTTCCGCTCCGATAAATGGGGGTTAATTTACTGTGGTAGATAGATATGTGGGTTACTGATAGGGGCGAAAATGGGATTGTAGGGAAGAAGACAGGATAGAGTAGGTCTTACTGTAGGTGTAGGGAGGGGTCGACAGGTCGACGCTACCTCCTTAAGAGTTGCGCAACCGACTCGGGTGCTACCTACAGTATATGGCAAGCACCCAAGCGGCTGTGGCTGAGATTTGTCCGTACAGTAGTGTACTTACTGTACACTACTGTACTCGACCCTAAAAAATGATTAAAACTAGTGGGTAAAAAGATAGAAAGTACAGTACGTTACCCTAAAAAGTCGTCATAGATAGTACTAAAAACGCACAAAAATCACCTTCCAGCCACTGGCATCAACTCCACCCCGTCCTCAAACTGCAACCGGGGTGCGGTATACAGTGACCTCGGCCAGCTCAGGGTAGAGATCGGCCGACCCTTGCACACCCCCGCACACACCTGCACCCCCCCTTCGGACCGCAACACGCTCGTTCTCCTCCTTACCCGCAACCAAGCACCAAGCCATCAACTCTGAGGCCTTGTACCATCGGAAGCTTCGATCCTCTCCCGCGCACCGCCTTCGCCTCGAAGCTCAGTGTCGAATCAGGTCAGACAAAGCCTCCGCGACTGGCCCATCCACCGAGCGTGTAGAGGCGAACGAATCCGGTGGTATCGTCGTCCCAAAATTCCTTGTGGATCAGTAGGATGGCGCATACAAAATAAACCGCGGGTAGGGAAAGCGGGAAGGCGATCGAAGGAAAGAGAAACTGTGCGCAGAAACAAGCTTGGGAACCTATCAGTTGAGGAGTACGGGGTGAGAAGATAACACTTTGCGAGGGTGAAGAAGAGTCCAGAGTCGAGCTTTTTCGCTCGGAGAGGCAAATTAAGATTCCATATGGCTGCTTATTACTCAACAAACAAAAGAGAAAGACATAAAGGGCATTAAAGAAAGGGACGAACGGTGGATATCACGGCTAAATCAAGTGTTCCTCAGCCTCCAAATGTCTCGAGCGCAAGACAAAAGGAACTAGTCTCTTCGCATGGATGGCGCGACGGGAATGACGACCCCCGTATGAGATCAACCAGTATCGGGGATGAGCAGCTTTCCAAACGCGACAAGGTCCGTAAAAGCGAGAACAGAGGGCAGACAACTTGGCGGCCGAAGTTAACGCCTGGCCATGTGCCACTAGAACCCAATCCCCCACGTTGAACATGTGAGGCTCTGTAGAGGTTGAACTACCCATTCTATGCATCTGTTCTTCTCGACGCTGAGCTCGAAGGCCAGAGGAGGCCAGAAGTTCCAGCTTGCGACGTGTATCGGAAGCGCAGTCCACCAACGCGACGGGGTCAGATGGACTCATGCGCAGAACTACTCCGAACATCAGTTCAAACGGCGAAGCTCCCGTAGAAAGGCGACGGCGACGGTATCCGTACAAGACCCGGGGCAAACGCTCCTCCCAATCTATACCTTGGCCGACAACCATCTTCTTCACGGCGGTCTTGAGGGTTCGTACCATCCTTTCGGCCCTACCATTAGACATGGGAGCATACGCGAGAACAGTAGTCCAGTTAATTACATTCTTATTCATGAAATCAGCGACGGTAGCAGCGGTGAAGCACCCAGCGTTGTCGCTGATAATGGACTTCGGGGGACCAAAAGGGTGCACAACTTCACTCTCGATGAACTGGGAGACGGTTGCAGCCGACGAGTCTGTTGTGGCAACTGCGATTGGCCAACCTGTCAAATGCTCGACGGCGATAAGCATATACTTCTTTCGGGCGTTTGATATCGGAAGAGGTCCCGCGAAATCGATCGAATAAGTTTCGAAGATATTCGTCAATGGGACATTCAAAGTCGTATGGTACGGCGGAAGGGGCCTCGTCTTCTGGCCCCCTCACAACTTTTCACGTAGTTTTGAATGTCTTGGTGAATCTGCGGCCACCAATAACGGTCTATGACAAATTTCTTCGTCGTCTCCTTATCCCAATGTCCGATGTCGTCATGAAAGTTCTTCAATATCGCGACCCTGTCCTTCATAAACGGTACAGATTTCAGCCCGTTTCTGGTTCATCTAAGAAGCTTTCCTTCCCTTATCACGAAGTTTTTAGCCATACGCTTGACCGAACGACGTTTCTCTTCGTCCTCAACTCGGATCTTCAAACCTTGCAAATGACGTGCGACGTCGAGGAGGAAAGGTTCGATCAGGGGATTCTCTTCGGGAGAGGCAGAATCCAGCGCCGCCACTAAGTCTCCTTCATCAGGTCCAGAGGCAGGGGACGGCCCGGCAGGTACCACACGCGAGAGGAAATCAGCTGCTCCGTTTCCCGCACCTGGCCTGTATTCTACCTCGAATTCATACTCCGCAAGGAAGTCCATCCATCGCGCCAGCCTTACGTGAATGTCGTTTTTCTTGAAGGCATAACGAAGGGCTTGATGGTCGGTAATGAGCTTGAAGGGCTCCGTCGATAACAGATACACCCTGAATTTCCTTAAATCGAAAATAACGGCAAAGACCTCCCTCTCGAAGGGGGAATAGTTACACTCTGCTGAGTTCATCTTCCTGATTGCGTACTGTACAGGATGAATCTTGCCATCTTCATTTGTCTGGGCCAGGAATGCCCCAACGGCGACATTAGAAGCGTCGGTTTCCACGATGAAGGGGGACTTGAAGTCCGGAAAGGCTAGCACCGGCGGAGAAGTAAGCTTCTCTTTAAGGGTTTCGAAGGCGGCAGTCATCTCCTCAGTCCATTCGAACTTCCTATTACCCGAAGTTGCTGCGTGAAGGGCAGAGGGTATTCCGGCGAAGTCCTTGATGAAGCGAGGATAATAACCGGCGAGGCCAAGAAAGCTACGGAACTCCGTTGAGTTGGTAGGAACGGGGGCCCTTTTGATGGCACCAATCTTCTCGTCGTCGACGACGCGGACTCCACGCTTGTCTAAGCAGTGACCAAGCAGCTTTACGCTTGGCATAGCAAACGCGCATTTCGTAATCTTAAGTTTAAGTCCTGCGTCCCCGACTGCCTTGAAAACGACAGACAAGTGATCAATATGCTCCTCCATAGAGTCGGAGAAGATCAAGACTTCATCAAGATAGACACGGGCAAAGGGAATGTCCTTCAGTATGTAATCCATCATGCGCTGAAATGTGGACGGCGCGTTCATTAGACCAAATGGCATCACCTCGAACTTGAAGGTACCAAAACGACTGACGAATGTAGTCATCTCCTTACACTCTTCGGCCATGCGGATTTGCCAGCACCCCGCAAACAAATCAAGGGTGGTAAATATGGAGCTACCCTTTAGGTCATCGAAGATCTATTCTATCTTAGGTAATGGCCAACGATCCGCCTTCATCTTGCGGTTCAGAGTGCGATAATCCACACAGAAACGAGGCCTACCGTCTTTTTTCGTCACGATAACCACTGGGAACGACCACGCCGACGACGCTGGGGTGATGATCCCAGCATCTACCATGTTGTCGATTTCTCGACGGGCGATTTCGTTGTGTCTAGGCGACATACGGCGAGCCCTGTGGTAGATTGGGGTAGGATCCTTCATTTCGAAAGAATGCTTCGTCGGCACGGCCGCAGGATGTAGATCGTCTATAGTCAAGGCGACTATTCCCGTGTCGCGAAGCAAACCATTTATCTCGCTTTGCATTTCTTCTTCCAAATGAGTCACTCGAGCTCTCAGAGCATCCCGCATTTACTCCTTCTTCTCTTCTTCGTCGGTGGTGCTTTCTTCACCGAAGGGACCTTCGCTCGATCCGGTAAAATTGTCCTCGCGGATGGCTAGGACAAGCTCTTCTTCCGAAGAGTCCAAGGACTCCGGACCGGCGTTCGAATCAGAAGTAAAATATTCACTGGGAGTCCCTATCTCTTCGCCCTCGACCAGTTTCTTCTGGGTGGACTTAGTATCAGGCTCGAGCGGGAGCACAAATTCTTCGGAACCAATGGTTACACGGACGCTCTGTGCCCCGAAATCCATATTCGCACGCATAGCTGTGAGCGTAGGGAGGCCGATTATCAGGTCGAAAGGAGACTTCTCGATGACAAGGAAGTCTAGTTTCACGGCTTGGTCCCCGAAGGTCGTCGGGACCTTGACCAGCGAACCTACACAGGAAGAGCTATCACCGTTCGCAACAGATATCCTTTTAGACGTGTAGTTCGGTGAGAGGTAAAGACGTCTACACAAATCAGCTGACATGATGTCCGGTACGGCTCCGGAGTCTAGTAGAGCCCAGACCTCGGTGCCGTAAACTTTGAGTTGAACCAACCGTAATAAACGAGGGCCCGAATTCGAAACGACTGCGACACGTGAAATAGACTGTTTTCCCAGCAAACGGCGCATGACTTTGGTATCTGACCGAATGTCAAACCGCAATTTGCGTTTGCAAGCTCGGAAACAACGTCGTATTTCCCTACGTATTCCTGCAGCTTATTAGAATTCTTCCTCCCGCGGCTCGATTTATTCGCCTTCTTCTTACGGCTAATGACTCGAAACTCTTCCGGAGGTACGGCTGGGCCCAGCTGCGTAACGCGAGCGTGGGGGCCAGATACGAGGCGAGAGATCGGAATGTCTCCATGATTGTCTTGACGGGGCTGTTTGGGTAGTGCATCTCCGTCGGCGTTCCTTTTCGCGACATTTACTTCTTCGTCTTGTGAGGAGTCGGTTTCGGACGAGTCTTCTCGGAGGACATTCACTTGGTCACTTCTTTCCCCGTCTTCTTTCTTCTCGGCGGGGGCTTCTTCTCGAATCGCTGCCCTTCTTCCACCGGACCAGCACGTAGCACCTGAGTGACCCATCTTTCCGCAAAGGGAACATCGGGTGTTACGATGCGGGTTCTTCTCGCAATTCATTGCGTTATGGCCAAGCTCGTTGCAGTAAGAGCAGTGGCGGACCTTAATATTCTCTTTAGGGGCTAACGATGGTCCAGCCCTGTCATCTCCCTTAGTCTTCTTCAGGAAAAGAGTCAACTTCGAAAGGTCTTCGGCTAGAGCGTCCACATTGTCTTCGATGTTCCTAGACCTCAAATCCGGGCGAACCAGCAACCTTGCAGGCGGAACTTCAGCGGTGCGGCTAGAAGGACCAGCAAACGCCACACGATTAGAGTGAAAGTCCCTCAGCGCCTTGACGATTCCCGGATAATCCTTGGGTCCCCTAAATGCCAAGAACTGCTGCAATTCCTTGTGACGAAAGGCGGCGGTGCGAAGGAGTCCGAACCTGGGGATGTTGTCGAACCCCACCTTCTCGTAGAGGCGTTCAATTTCCCTCAAAGAACCAAGAATGTCTTCTAGATCAAGCCCAACTTCTAGAGCTTAGCTCTTGACCCTTCGCGAAATGCTCGAGAAACTTCTGTTTAACCTCAGCGTAGTTTTTCGCTTCAGAGTCGAGCTCACCATTTGACGCAAACGTATCGTAATAGAAGTCGAACGCTGCGCTGTCAAGGTGTGCGAAGAGGACAAGAGATTTCTCCTCGTCGGGTTTGGATGCTATCGCCACATTCTCAAAGAAAAAGAAGAATTTCCGCACGTCGCTCGTGCCGTCGAAAACGACCGCGCTGGCGCTGGGAGTATCGGCCCTGCGCAAGAGTAACATGATAGGGGAGAAAAGGGGATTGTAGGGAAGAAGACAGGATAGAGTAGGTTTTAGGTGTAGGGAGGGGTCGATAGGTTGACGCTACCTCCTTAGAGGTGCGCAACCGACTCGGGTGCTACCTACAGTATATGGCAAGCACCCAAACGGCTGTGGCTGAGATTTGTCCGTACAGTAGTGTATTTACTGTACACTACTGTACTCGACCCTAAAAAATGATTAAAACTAGTGGGTAAAAAGATAGAAAGTACAGTACGTTATCCTAAAAAGTCGTCATAGATAGTACTAAAAACGCATAAAAATCACCTTCCAGCCACTGCCATCAACAGTTACTTACGCTCCTACTCACGAATAGTTTGTGTAGAAATGGATGACTGCACTGAAGTTCACCTCTGTCGCGCGATTTTTGTGTCGTGCGACGGTCAGAGGCGCTAGGTGATTGGCCCGGTGTGCTCGTACAGTGTACAGTACTAGTGTACCCTGTACTTGCACTGCACAGTACATGAGTAGAAACCCCGGACCGGCCGCCCCTATAAGATGACGCGAGGGCTGCCGGAGTCTGGGGGAAGGAGAGGTAGGTCCCGCTTGGCCGCGAAAAAGGGAACAGTAAACAGAAACAAGCATTTCAAGCTCAAAGCGGATCGAGAAACAGGAGGGAGGCTTTATATGACAGAAATGACGGGGTTGACACAGGGTGCAAGTGTAAGGCTTTTTCGGAGGAAGTATTTGATGCAGCTTGAAAGGGCCAGTGAAGTGAGCAAAAGGGAAGTAGAAGAACAGACCCATGCTTAACATAGAGATACAGAGGGCTGATTAGGCCTTTTCACCACATAGTACTATACTGTAAATTATCACATCACACCGCATATGACAATGCGGAACATATCTGTGGGACACTTCAAAATGATTCGCGTTTCTGTGGCGAACGCTGTAGTGTCCCGAATACCCGTGCACGTGGCCAACGTGGACCAACCGGTTACCACTTAACTAGCAACATAGTCGGTTCCTGCACTGGACCCTCTATATGTAAAGCAGTGAATTAAAAAAATAGAGAAACACAAACAATTTATCAAAGCAAATAGCTAACAGCAACAGGGATAACTAAATAAGTACGCATTTGCGTACTTATTACAGATATCAGGGAAAAATTATGCAGCTTACTTGCTCCAGTAGTTGTGATTGACTTGAACCTTTGTGTTAGATGTTTGCTCGAGGATGAACTGGTAATGGCAGTGTAATTGATTTTGACTTGACTCAAACATTCGAAATGATATTCAAACCTTGAAAACCGTTCGTAACTGGTTGTGCTGTATCACTTCTATTACATTCACTCTCTCTTTGAGCTTTTTGTCCGCGAAAAGCTCTCGAACTCTTTGATGATCTCTGCACAGTTATCAAGCTCACTCTTGTTCATCCCGATGGCCTCCTTTGGAATGCCACCCTCAAACTGTACCAAGTACTGCCTTTTTCTGCTTCTCCTACGAGTGTCCAAAATGGCTACCACTACTTGCTCCACTGTACCCTCCGCATCAATGACTATTACAATTGACTCCACATCACCCTCTCTTCGATTGAGTTTGCGTAGCCTTGATACATGGACAAAGTTATTAGCCTTCTTCATGGAAGGTGGTTGTTTTATCCTGTACGTGACCGGCCCTATTAACTCTCACACGGCAAACGGTCCCATGAATTTTGGTTGAAACTTTCCGGCTAGGCCCGCCTTCCTCGTATAACTAGTACCTTCTGCCTTCAGTAGAACCAAATCTCCCACCTGGAACTCCACATGCTTTCGCCTTTGGATAGCATAATGCTCTTGACGCAAAATAGCGTTCGCTAAGTTGTCTTTTGCAGCTCTGCAAAATGCTTGCCGTCTCTCGGCATATTTGCTGCCGTAGCTTGGGGAATGTTTCGCCTTTTTGGTCGTTCACCGATTCAAAGGGTTCCCACTCTGTACAACATTATCTGCACCAGCTCTATTCCTTGTATACATACTCTGTGCGCAATTATCTGCACCAGCCCCACAGTTTGCATTGTCCCAATCCCTCTTCTGTCTTCCCTCGCCCGTTCCCCTTCATCCCCTCACAAATCCGTTCCTTCATATTCACTGCAAGCGGCTTTTCAGTTTGGGATGTTTCCGCGCTCCATCCAAGAAGAGCATGAGCTCCGTCTGATTTCGGAGGAACCTTATCGTTTCTCGCGTGCTCCGTGGCTTGGCGTTTGCTAGTTTCAGGACGACGAAGGTATGCGGAGGTACATGCGGTGGGAGTGGTCGCGGCTGGTACTAACAGGGGGAATCCCGCAAATGCGTTGCGGTCATACGAGTGGGGGGCGCGTGTTTCGATGCACTCAGCTGACTTGGGCACGCGTTATCGTCGGTGGAGTGCGGGTAGATGGGAGCCACTACCTCCCCGTCAGTTCCGTCGGAGCGATTAGGTTGAACGCTTGGCTGAAAAGTTGCGGTTGCTCAAAGGCTTCTTATTTACTGACGTTGGTCCTCGCCCGCTGGACCTGTGGTGTGGCCGTTCTCCTGGTAAACACCAGTATGCGCAGTCTCTGCGTAAGATCAAGGATGCGGTTCACAACTGGACCGAGATGGGCGTTACGGCCGATGTACATCCACAGGCGGTCCTATGGGCAGAACAAGTGTTGTTCCATGATTACCGCACAGCAAAGAAGGCAGATATCTCAATCTGGTCAAGCACGGTGCGGTACGAACGGCGTTGCGGGTCCGAGTTCGGCTGTTTCGCCCAGTGGCACAAACCGGAGGCGGAATGCTGGAAACCTTCGGCGCTGCGTTCTCGGTACATTGATGTACCTTCTTGGTGGGAAGAGTGGGAGGTTCCGTGGGGTGTATGAGCCGAGCTTCCTCCAGTGTTTGCACATCGTGGCTTGGATGTATTTGAGATTCGCTTCTCTGCTTGGTGGGTTGTACAATGTACCGGTTGGACCATATCGGTGGTCTGCTTCGTCATTTGGGAGGCATACGATACCTATCGGTTGTGGTGGATACCTCCTCGAATCCGTGATGCGCTCGATCGACTTGGTCCGGACGTGCTGCGGGTTGTCCTTGGTGAGGAAGGGTATGATGATTGGTTGGTCTTAAAGCGAGTGGTGGATCAAGCAGACTGGGCGCGGGTACCGCGGAGAAAAAGTCAGCTTATCAGCGCTCAGCGGTACACTTATTGCCGATCACAGTTTGGGGAGGCGGGAGACTTCATTTGGTACGAACCTGGTCTAACCAGGTAATTGATGAGGCAGAGGCTCGTAGTCGCAGGGCGATTCGGCAGGACCTTCCGTTAGGCACGGCATCTAGAAGGTCCTTCGCAAATAGAGGTCGGGGCCTTGAGGGACGAGGGGATATCTGCGAGGCCCGTACTTTCGCCGACGTCTCTTCGTCAGCTCGGCAAGATGAGCCAACAGAAAGAACCAGGGAGAGCTTCTTCTCAAGCACTTCTCCGTCAGGCGTTAAGCCCAGAACCCCCGAATTCGAAGAAAGGCGGGGAGAGACTCGTCCACGTAGGGAATCTTCGCAGGTTACCTCTAATGATCATCTCGCGGGACAATCTCAAGTTTACGAGGTTATCATCCTCTCCTCTGGGGAGTACTCGCCGCCCTCCAAGCGTTTGAAGCGGGAAGAATCGACTGGTAAGGAACTACCAGAAGTGAAAGAAGTGCCAACTATTGTGGATGCTACACTTCATTCCTCGGGTATAAATTACGGACCGGTGGGGTATCATGAGACGCCAGTAGATGTCGTTAAGAATTTTTTGGATTCAATCCTGTCACCTCCAGGGGGAAGTTGGGCTTCCACCGTACCGCAGTTGGTAGGCTAACTACGAAGTTTCATTATCGATGCCCGCCAGAAAATAATCAATGGGGAGGATGCAACGGGTTTGTTTGTACTCTGAGGTTCCCAGGTTCAGTCTTCAGATCGAGTGTTCTTTTCGGCAGAAACTTGGGCGATAATTCATTACTTCGTCATTTAAGTAGTCGGAGCTTCCGTTCGTCCTCTCCCGTGGTCAGTGAGAGAGATGCGTCGCAGTTTGTTCGCGTTTGCAGAGGACGTTGAGCGGCAAGCAACTGGCGAACGGGTCGATCTTCCGCGGCACTGCCCTCTATCGATAGATAAGTAGCGAAATGGGCGAATCACATCGACAGTAAATAATTGGAAGTCAAAGTTTTCAACAATGCGGCGAAAGTTTTGGGAAGTTCCGATCTCACTTCAGTGAAGCCTTTTGAACTTGCTACTAGCGGGCCTTCTGGAAAACTTCCTTGTGATTCTCTCCATGTCGGCCGAAAGATAATGAGTTCTCGGTTTAACTCTATCATTTAGGTTTGTAATTGATTGTAACGATGGTGCCCCCAAAATCCCCTAAAGTACACTGACAGTATCCCGCCAGTAACCGCTACCAAGATTTACACTGTACCCAGACATCAGTGCAACTTGTGCACTGTACCCAGACACCGGTGTAAAACACAAGACCCATACCACATCGTGCCGAACCAATCACATAACGCCATTGTGGCGATCTCACGTGGTTCTCAAAACTTCTCCCATCTCACCAATCAGCAATTACTTTCTGTCTTCTTGCCAATTGGACCAATGGAACTTTGCCATGATGTTTACTGCTGTCTACATGAATCTTCAAACCCTTTTAGTTTCGTGCCTTTAAGGCCGTTCCTCTAGAACACCTTTGAATTTAGCATTGTTTGCCTACAATTTACCCTTGTTGTCGTTGAGTAATTTTTCTATATAAACCCTGGTCTGAAGCTCCGGCCTGTTTACCGGAAGCATCAACCATCAGTTCAACCATCGATCACCTCTTGTGCGCCCAAACCCCCACATCTGGTAGCATAGCCAAAAAGTTTGTCAGTACTGCGAGTTCTTCCAATCCGACAGTAAGTTAAAATCTCTATTAGATTTGCCTTTCTGCCCGATTGCAAGCGGAGACTAACATTTTGTTTTTTACTCTGATCCTTCCGGATAACGCCCAGTGCCGAAAAACAAGACTTCCAGGGACCGCCCCTCGTCACCTGACGAGTACACCGAGAAGGACTTACAGGGATTTTTCGAGGAAAATTGTCGAGAAGTAAGTAAGTTTTGCTACAGTCAAGAACCAAGGACACCGACGGGGATTGAAATAGAGGAACCGAGAACCCCACCGCCTCCCACTTTCGCACTTCCGTGGGCCCTTCCACCGATACCAGCGCTTCCCAAGATCCCCCGCTCAACGCCCGTCAAGTCAAGGAAGGTCAAACCGACCACTAGGCCTACAATTTCCAAGAAGGGCCTACCTGTTCTTCCTGACGCCGCCTCTATCGTTATCTAGAGGAACGCAAACCACCGTATCCGAAAGCTTGCCAGGAGGCCTCAAATGACCAAGAACCCTCGGTAGTCTCCCTTCCACTGCCGTCACTGTCAAGTCACCTGCACAGGCCGTGTGCAGTACTTCGAGCATCTTCGTTACCACAAGCATCAGCACCGCGCTGACAAGACAAGGCACACCAGGAACCGAACTTCAAGTTTCAGCCCCTGGCTTTCGACTCCTTGGGTGCCCCATTCCCCGCCTCTATCCTGTTCATCGAAGACTTCATCCCGCGCATCGCAGAGAAGTTCAACACAACCACAGCAGTGATCCGCAGACGTATTTATCAGCGCATTAGTTGCACATTGTGGTCTTCTATTGCAATGGCGATTCTATCGAAAGCCCCACTGCACGTGCCCGACGTGGAACATCCGGTTAGTTCTTAGCCGTATAGTCAGTCCTGCAGTGTACACGATAGATACTCAATGAAGTAAATTTTCAAAAGTGACTCTATCAACCAATAGGAAAGGGCCATGGAAACTCCTGGAATTACAGTAGAGGCTCTCGCTCAAGCTGTAAGCGAACTTCAACTTCAGCTGACAGAGGCCCATGATCAGATCTCCGCGCAGCAGAATCAGCTCAATAATGCTGCTCAAAAGGTAGGAGCCCTCGAGAATGAACTATCTCTCGTCAGGATCAATACTGGTACCTCTAGTGGTCAAAATGAAATCAAGGACGCCCCTAAGAAGAATAAAACGGGATCTTTCGGTGGGAAAGGGTCCGTCGGAAGCTGGTGCGAGCAGATGGAGAATTACCTGGGTGAAGCAGATGGGCAAGCTACTATGAACATTGCTCTGAGCTATCTCTCGGGAAATACTCATGAATGGCGGATGGTCTATTCAAAGAGTGCGGAGGGGAAGGAAATTCAAACATGGAAGGAATTGAAGGCTGCTCTTCTCAATCGTTTTGAGACGATAAACAAAGAAAAAATCGCCCGAGACAAACTGGCTCGCTGGAAACAGGTCAAGGACGTTCCAGCATTTAATGATAATTTGAACAAAATCTTATTGGACATCCCAGAAATTGGAGTAAAAGATCAAATAGATAGATATTCACGCGGCCTGAAACCATACATTTGGAAAACCGTATGCTCGAAAGAATACACAAAGCTTTCCGATCTTATGGGGGATGCAGAAAGAGTGGAAGCGGCGTACAGGCGTTCAGAACCCCTGAGAAATACCAAGTCTGGTGGAAAATTGCTGAATGGAAGTTCATCTGCCGGAAATAATGGCCCTGTACCAATGGAAATTGGAAACGTGGAAGTAAAGTCTGGTGTCGAGTCATCAAATGTGAATCTACAGAAGCTTGATAGAGAAGAGCGAGACAGATGCATGCGTGAAGGACTATGCCTAAGATGCAGAAAGATAGGACAAATAGCAAAGAACTACCCAAAAGCACGGAAAAACTGATTGACGATCCTCACTCAGTTCTAGATCAAGGAAATCCATTCTTTCAGCAGTAAGATCCAAACAACTAGTTAGGGCCACACCGACCCCAACCATCCAACGCCACCACCGCGGACTTCTTACTGTTAATGGAGCCATTTCCAACGGACCAGCTAAAATACTCATTGACCCCGGCGGTGAGGTTAATTTCCTCAGCAAATCATTTTGCGATCACCATAAGATTAAAACTGAAGAATCAGAAGAGCTTGCCGAAATGGAGAATGGTGTTGATCAAAAATTAATGGAAACACCGCATCCTGTTATCGTACAGATAAAGAAATACACTGAACCACTGCACTTCGCCATAAGACCCCTGAAGAGGTATGATGCAATCCTTGGGAATGAATGGTGTGGATCCCGTAAAGCGATTATGGACACAGCCGAAAATCAAGTTTCATTCAATTATAAGGATGGAAATTACGTTATTGCTGCCAATGAAAGGCTATTGAATTCTTTCGTTTCCGCAAATTCAATACTCACTGATTTTAAAAAACATTATGGGATATATGCAGTACTTGTGAGACCCTTAAGTTCAAAGTCCTATTCTAAGGAAACCTATTACGGAGAGATTCAAGACATAACTACCAAGTATGAGGATGTATTCCCAAACAGACTTCCAAAAGGCCTCCCCCCGAAGAGGAAGTATGATTTCAAGATTGAATTAGAAAAAGAAGCAAAAACCCAGAAAAAGGGTCTCTCCAGTCTTTCGGACAAAGAGATGGGGGAACTTCGCAAGTAGCTAGATGAGCTTCTGGAGAGTGATTTCATTAGACCAAGCAAGAGCCCGTGGGGAGCCCCAATTCACTTCGTGACGAAGAAGGACAGCTCATTGCGGATGTGTGTGGTTGACAGAGCACTCAATCGGCTTACTGTAAAGAACAGTTATCCACTGCCACGCATAGACGATATATTTGATCAGCTCAAAGGATCAAAGTACTTCTCCAAAATAGACCTGAGGTCAGGCTATCATCAGATCAGACTGGATGAATCTTCAATACCCCTCACGGCATTTAGAACTCGATATGGACATTTCGAATTTCTAGTATTTCCATTTGGATTGACAAATGCCCCAGCGACATTCATGGGCCTTATGAACGACATTTTTAAAGATATACTTGACGTTTTTGTTATCGTATATCTGGATGACATTCTTATATTTAGTAAGACATGGGAAGAACATTTAAAACACATCGCTGAAGTATTGGAGATCCTTAGAAGGGAAACGTTATTCGCGAAATTGTCAAAGTGTGTTTTTGGTGTTAAAGAAGTAGAGTATCTTGGGCATATCATATGCCAGGAAGGAATTTCTGTGGATCCCAACAAGAATAAAGCCGTTATGGAATGGCCGACGCCTCGGAACAAACAACATATTCAGTCATTCTTAGGGGTTTTAAACTATTATAGACGGTTCATTAAGGGTTGTTACCTAATTTTGAAACCAATTACCGAGTTGACAAAGAACGGTTGTTTTCATTGGACAGAAACTCAAGAAAAATCATTTCAAACCTTGAAGAAAATATTGTGCAACGCTCCAGTCCTCCGAAATTTCGATTCAAGTCTACCGATCTATGTTATTACAGATGCTTCCCAATACGCAATTAGTGCTGTATTGGAACAAGGAAACGCGAATGACAGAAGACCAGTCGCTTTTGCATCCAGAACTTTAAATGATGCCGAACAGAATTATGCAGCCCACGAAAGAGAGCTATTGGCCATTGTCGACTGCCTAAAGTGGTGGAGAGCATACTTGTATGGGAAATTTTTCACTGTTCATTCTGACCACTACCCGTTGAGATACCTCGAGACACAAGATAATCTGTCACAGAGACAGATTAGATGGTTAGAAAGATTAGTTGACTTTGATTTCAAGATTATACCCATCTCCGGGAAATCAAATATAGTTGCCGATTACCTCTCAAGACAACCCCAGAATGTACCCTCACCCCACCATTGAAACAAGGAGCTACTCCAAGAAGTAATAATGAAGACATCTTCGGAATCAAACATTATTTCTGTTCCGTTTTTTGAATCATCCGATCTCGGAGAGCTTGTAAAAGACTACCATCGAGATGAAAGCTTCAAAGACGAATAAAAAGATCCGAAATCACCTTTCGAAAGAAAGGGATCGCTTTTGTTAAGACACGGAAAATTGTGAAACCAGAAGGAGCGTTTAAAGTCAAGTTTTTGCATGACTACCATTCGACTCCAAATACTGGACACTTGGGAATATCTAAAACAATCAATATAATATCACCGACGTTTTACTGGAAACACCTACGTGCTGATGTCCTTCGGTACGTTCGTTCTTTTCACTGCCAAAGGGACAAACTATCTAATCAGAAACCTGCAGGTCTTCTACAACTTCTTGACCCACCGAAAACCAAATGGACGCACATAACGATGAACTTTACTACACCACTTCCAAAGTCAAAAAAAGGGAACAGTGGCATCTTGCCTGTCGTTGACAGGCTGTCAAAGATGATCCGAATTATCCCCACCAAGCCAAAAATAGATGCACCTTCAACTGCCATGCTGTTCAAGGATCACATCTACAGAAATCATGGAATTCCGACAAAAAACATTTGTGATAGGGATTCTATTTTTATGAGCAAGATTTGGAAAAGTCTGTTCAATCTTTTAAGTACCAAAATATCCCCTTCTTTAGCGCATCACCCACAGACGGATGGCCAATCCGAGATAATGAACAGAAAGATCGAAGAAATGATTCGATATTTTGTTAGCTTCGACAAGTCAGATTGGGACAAATATTTGGTAGACTTCGAAGTTGCTTACAATTCATCTGTTAATGCAAATACAGCATTCTCTCCCTTTTACCTCAATTATGGAATTCACCCTAGAACTGTCCCTTTGGACGTACTCTCAGCGGACAACCCTGCTGCAACACAGTTCCTCAGGAATATGCAAGAATCACTCCAAAAAGCCCAAGAACAAATAAAGAAATCAAATGAATCAACGGCATCGTATGTTAACAGAAGTAGAATACCTTCTTCTTATAAAGTTGGTGACAAAGTCTGTTTGTCCACAAAAAAAACTAGCTCTTGAAGATGGTGCAGGATCTCGAAAACTGAACCCGAAGTATTGTGGGCCATTCGAAATATCTGAGAATATAAACGGAGTTACGTACCGATTAATTCTTTCCCAACCAATGATCCATAGAGGAATTCGCAATGTTTTCCATGCTAGTCTCCTTAAGCCGTACTTTGAAGAGAATTTTTATCGAGAAAATCCGCCACCACCACCTATACAGGTTCAAGATGGACAAGAAGAGTACGAGGTCGAAACCATTCTCAGTCACAAGAAACAACAAGAAACAACACGGAAAAACCAAATATCTCATTAAATGGAAAGGATATGCAGACCACGAGAACTCATGGCTATCAGAAAAGGATCTCAAACATTGTGAAGATCTGCTATACAGATACAAGAATCGGGGCGATCCTTCTTCGTAAGGGGGAGTGATGTAACGATGGTGCCCCCAAAATCCCCTAAAGTACACTGACAGTATCCCGCCAGTAACCGCTACCAAGATTTACACTGTACCCAGACATCAGTGCAACTTGTGCACTGTACCCAGACACCGGTGTAAAACACAAGACCCATACCACATCGTGCCGAACCAATCACATAACGCCATTGTGGCGATCTCACGTGGTTCTCAAAACTTCTCCCATCTCACCAATCAGCAATTACTTTCTGTCTTCTTGCCAATTGGACCAATGGAACTTTGCCATGATGTTTACTGCTGTCTACATGAATCTTCAAACCCTTTTAGTTTCGTGCCTTTAAGGCCGTTCCTCTAGAACACCTTTGAATTTAGCATTGTTTGCCTACAATTTACCCTTGTTGTCGTTGAGTAATTTTTCTATATAAACCCTGGTCTGAAGCTCCGGCCTGTTTACCGGAAGCATCAACCATCAGTTCAACCATCGATCACCTCTTGTGCGCCCAAACCCCCACATTCATCCCCCTTCTGAAGATTGGAACCGAATCCATAGATTCCTAATTATCTTGAGGATTTTATCCAACTTGAGCAGTTTCCACTTCTGGTGGTAGGGGAAGTCTGTTTTTCCGGAAGTATTGCACTACCTTGCTCCTCGTAAGCGCAGATACAGGTTCCCAATTTGCCTCAGAGATGGGATAGCCGGTCCAGTGGACGCAAAGCAGCCGCTCCTCGTCTTCAGCTCGGCCGTGTCATAAAATGTTCCCGATGACATATTCCCGACTCGGGACCTCTGGCTTTTGTACCCTAGCCTAAGATTCCCTTGACCGATGTCTGGTCCGTGGGGGTAGCTGGTTGTCACTGTCGTTCTCTTCAGATTGCTTGTCTCTGTTAGGGGGACTGTTCTCTCGCGAGCGGGCCGCAGCGGATGGCGTCGCCTGATCCCCGCTTTTATCCTCTAAGGGAGGAATTGTTTCTTCGGATACAGTCAACTTCCTGTTGTAATCCTGAGTCTCGAACTAGTCTTACGCTGCATTAGTTATTTTTCCATCTCTATTTCCCATCAATGGAAGGTCAAGCAGTCCTTTGGACAACGAACTACCTTCGGGGATACCACTTCAGTTGACTCGCGTTATGATGGCTGCGGTGTTGTGATCCGTTCGGACTGTTCCAGTGTAGGCTTCAATTGATTCCGATGGACCTTGTTTTGTAAGTCACCCCAGAGCATTGGTGCGGGCTCGAATCGGTCGCGCGATACTTGCTTTTCCGTGTCTCCAATTTCGATCACCACGGTGTCATCTGGAACTTCCCTAACTCTATGTGGACCTGTTGCCACGGCAGACAACTTGTATTGCCGTTCTTTGCTCTACACAGGCTTCTTCTTCAGGAATACAAACGATCAGATCGGTATTTCGTATGCCGGGTTTCGTAGCCGCGCGTCAAAGTTGCGTTTGTATCTTTCTTGTATTTTCTCTATGGACTGGTCCACGGTAGACATAAGACCTTTTAACCAAGCCCTCCACCGGTGGTGATATTGTACTGTTGATGAGTTCTCTTCAAGAGCAGGCTGCGCTTGGATTGCTAAGGAAGCGGGAGCGCGTGACAAGACGAGTTCGAGGGGGGGCACGTTTGTGGTCCTGTGTACTTGCGTGTTATAAGAAAATGTTAGATCGTCCGTTAAGAGGTCCCTGTCCTTCGAGTGATCAGCTACATAGCGCCGGAGGGCAGCAAGGAAGGTACGATTGAAACGTTCGGCTTGTCCATTTGCCTGCGGGTGATAGGTAGTAGTGAATAAGTTCTTGATACACAGAACTGAGCACAAGCTTAAAAAGAATTTTGAAGCAAACTGGCCATCATTATCGGACAATAACTGAATGGGTGGACCGTACACAAAAACCCAGTGTGTTACAAAGGCGGAGGAAACTGCTGCAGCAGAGATTTTCTTGACCGGCACAGTTCGTACGAGCTTGGAATATCGATCAGTGATCACCAGCAAGAAGCGATTCTCCTTGTTGGTACGGATGAGTTCGACGAGTATGTCGATTGCTACGAACTCCAGTGGGGCCCTTGGTGCAAAGAGCTTAGCTCCTTCACTGACTTTCGCAATTTGATTATATTTTTCGCGCAAGTTGGGCAAGAATGAACGACGGCATAGCAATCCATCGACATCGATCGCCAATAGTAGGAACTTTTCAGAGAGAAATACAGTCTCCGGGCACCTGGATGAGCGCCTAACTTGGAATGATGACTGAGACTTAAAATCCTCTGTTGAAGGGAGTTGGGTGCAATGATCTGAATCTATTCTGATGCTGTCCCACAGAGGTATCCTTCGTGCCCGGGAGCTTCTATTGTGAAGGGCAGCTGGTGTCCAGCATTTATTCTTGAAAGGATCTTCTGGCAGAAGTCGTCTTTGTACTGTTCCCTGGAGAGCTCTTCCGGAGAAATGCATTCAAATTCTTCTTCACTTCCGTTTTGAATGGATAGTACTTGATCTGCAGTGTCAAAAGAAATCTCGATTTCATCAAACTCTGTGAACCGCCCGGCCTTATTGTCGTGTTTTAATTCGATTTTTGCGGATGAGTGCACAGCCTCCCCCTCCTTAAGAGCGGAGGAGTTCCCTGCAAGAAAGCACGGAACTTCCTAGTCGAAATCTTCAACAGTTTCACCAATTGTACTAAGTCTTGACAATGCATCTGCTTGTGTATTTAATTTGCCCTTTTTATACACAACTTCAAAGTCGAATTCCGAAATTCGGAGCTTCCAGCGCATAAGTCGTCCCGATGTATCAGTGAAATTCAGTACCCACCTCAGTGAGGAATGATACGTATGTATCATGAATTTATCCCCCTGTAGGTAGGGTCGCAATTTCGTTAACGCCCAAACCACCGCTAGGCATTCTTTTTCCGTGACAGCATAACGTCTCGACATTCTCGACTTTCTTGAGTGATCTAGAGAAGAATCCTATGGGTTTCCGTCCCCCGTTGGGTAAGTTTGGAACAGGGCGACTTTTACTTGACATTGACTAGCGTCAATGTCTATTGAATAAAAGAGTCCCGCTTTTGGCAAAGTCAATACATTGGGTGACAAAGTTTCGCCGATAAGAGTCAGGAAAGCGACTTCTTCGGTAGCACCAAATGGTTCTATCTTGGTTGGCATACCTTTTCGCAAAAGCTTGTTAAGTGGTGCCGCGATGCTGAAAAAGTCTTTGATAAATTTGCGGTATACATTGCAAAGGCCGAGAAACTTCCGGAGCTCAGTAAGCGTTGTCGCATTCACCTGCCGGAGTGCTGCTACTCTGGTAGAATCTATTTCCAGTCTTCCTGGCTTGATGATGTGTCCTAGGTATTTGACCTTATCGGACCCATATGTACATTTCATTAACTTGAGGGATACACCAGCATGTTGCAACACCCGCAGAATTTCATCAACACGGTCGATGTGCTCCTCTGCGTTTTTGGAGAAAATGATGACATCGTCAAGGTACACGAGACAGGAGCGCCATCGGTATGATGAAAGAAGAATGTCGAGGGTGCGCTGAAAGGTAGCAAGTGCGTTGCATAATCCGAATGGCATTGGCCTACAGCGATATAATCCTGCGTGGCATACGGAAGCGGTCTTGTCTCTGTCCTCTTTCGCCACTTGAACTTGCCAGTAACCAGAGTTGCCATCAAGGGTAGTGAATACTGATGCATCTCCCAAGGAGTCAATGCATTCATCCATCCTTGGTAAAGGGTAAGCGTCCTTCACTGTTACGGCGTTCAGTGTTCTGTAATCGACGCAAAAACGAACCTTCCCATCGGGCTTAGGAATTAACACCACTGGTGCAGCCCGCGATGACTGTGCAGGCTCAATTACGCCTGCTTCTAACATTCTCTGTACCTCGATTGCTTCTAATTCCCTTGCCTTGGTTCCAGCCCGGTAAGGCGTTTGAGCGATAGGGCGAGTCCTGGGAATTAATTCGATGTGTTGTTCAACAGTATTGATTGCTCCCAGCGAACCATCCCACATACGCGAGTACTTGTTCAGCACTTCTTTTAATCAACTGGCCAGCATTGGATCTATGTGGCTCCAATAGAGGTCTCGTACTGCTTTTCTAGACCTTTCGGGTGTTAAAGCTTCTCCATTCAGAGTTTTGTGTTCGTGTTCTTTAAGCACAGCGCGCTGGTATCCACCAGGCGTTGGTGCACGACTATACTCTGTGGATATTTACTCGGTGACACCGAGTACCTCTCCGAAGCTTAGCTGGCTTGGTAATGTTATTGAGGGATGGGGTAATGCTTGAGCAACAATTTGCAACCGATGGAGAGTTATAGGGGATTTGGTGAAGTTCGCGATCAGCAACCGAAATGGGACCCCGACTTCCACTTGTGCAATACCATTGGCAGCTGCCAATCCGAGTTTGTTGTAGAGACTTGAGTCTGGCTGTACAACTATCAGGCCGTGGCGGTCTTCTGTTGTCACCGATACAAATGATTGACTTTGTGGCAGAATAGTAACCCGGGTGGACATCCTAATGTTGGGCGATGCCCTTCCGTCCTTCGAGGGTGGTTCCAATTCCGTTGGTAGCGGTAGCAGTCTCTTACTTGGTACCCTTTTTAAAGGCTTTCGTACTATTGGGACCGTGATTTCTCCTTGGGGCTCAACGAGCTTCTCCCGGGGACTAATGCATTCCACAAAACGGTCGCAGAAATCCGTTCCTAATATAACTGGTGCGGCGAGCTTCTCACATACGATGAATATGACCAGAGCAAGATATCTTCCCAACCAGATGCGTAACGTAATGGTCCCAAGTGTTCTCAACGGATTGTTATTTGCATTACAAATGTCCAGAAGCGGGTCATAAGAGAGACGATTCATCGCTTACGGTGGGAGTTTCGAACTTCGGACGAAGTTAGGACCTGCTCCAGTGTCTAAAACCGCAAGCGTCCGATGCATGAGTCCGGGTCTAAGCCCTATTCCAGCATACACATTGTAGTTGCGACGGGCCATAAACATGACTCTTTCTGGGTGCTTCATGCTCCTAAACTTTCTCCATGGACGCTGAAGCTTGAAGATGTGATCTAAGCAACTGTAACTTACAATTTTTGGGATTCCCAACCGCTGCATTTATGTATTCGGGGCGGTATCTGAAGTACTACCAATTCTGGGAGTAAGGCAGCGGGACCGGGGGGCTCAGATTGGTTTGCAACTGTGTCTAAGGTGACAATCTCTTCCCAATTGGAGGCTCCCTTTACTCTTTTTTTGAAAAGTTATCCGGGACCGCCGGGGATGTAACCGGTGGTATGAAACCTATCGGCGTCGCCGAAGCAGGGGGTTTAGCGACCTCTCTAGATTCCGTAGTGGGATTCTGGGCTTCCGGGTTCAACATCCGGGCGACCCGGCTATAGCTTGTCTCCGGTACCATGGCCTTCTCTTTAGGGGTCAAAACTTCATAGCTCCGTAATACCGACGGAAGTTCCCGCAAGGGTAAAATGCATTCTAGAGAAATACGTCCCCGGCCATAGCATGTGTGGCATGTGAGGCTATGGCGGCGACTTAACTGCTGTTCTTTTGTAAGTCGTGACGGTGATGCCGCCGAAGTTCGCCCTCCCCAACCTGGGCGGTTGAAGCTTGTGTGGCGGTCCGCGTATGGGATTCGCGGTGCGGGAGTATTTCCTCGATCCGAGAGTAGGAGAAAGGGATCATAAGAGGTCTCTTCGGATACTGAAGTAAGTCCTTACTCCATCGTACAAGTTGGAATATCCGAAGCACCGGCTTGGTCAATAATGTGAGCCTCGTCGTCATTTCCATCAGCGTCATACTCGATCGTTGAATTTTGAGATGCGGACGGAGAATCTAACAGGGCAACAGTCCGTGTCTTAGACGTGGACTTCGGATCCCACCGAGAAGCCGTAATTCTGGTACTAGGTTTGACCGGACGGGACTCGATCGAGACCTTTCGGAGCGCTTGAGAGTGAGCTCTGACGGAGATGCCTTGAATCTCGGCGTACTCTACAATATCTATGAAGTTAGCTGCCTTATTTGTGCGTCGTTAATGGCTGAAAACTCCCTTGATTCGGCGGTACAGGCCGTAGACGTACAGCTTAATAAGCTCTTGGGCGTCATGAACGTTACCAAAACGGCCTCTTGCGTCAGAAAAGCGCAAATAGTAGCCACGTTCGCTTTCGTTGCGTAGTTGCTGAACATCTCGCATAGCGAGGACCACATTGTGTATGGCATCGTCAGTGGCGAAGGATCGAAGCATCCACTGGACTGCCTCCGGCCCGCTCGTGATCCCTCCCTGCTCCGGAGAAGTTGTTTCGGCTACAGAACGAAATTGCCTTTATGCAATTCCAGTTAAGAAGTCGGGAAGAACCCGAAAGGCTTGAGCTTCTGTCATTCTTTGGAGGTTCAACTCCCTAACCATCAGTGCCAAGAACGCTAACAATATAATAGGGTCTTCACTAGAGAAAAAATCCTTACTCTTAATCTTTTGGGCAATGCGTCTGGCTTTCGTCCGAGCTTTCCCTGTCTGAGATGAATTAAGTGACTGGGAAGTTCGCTTCAAGCGGTATTTACGATAGGATAGCAGCCTACAGTACAAATAGTTTGTTGGATGTAGCTCCTTGAGACCTACCCACCCAGGGCCGGGTTCTTCACGAAGGCCAATTCGGGTCCTGGTGGATCTACCAGAGATTGCTGATAAAGTTTGGACCTTTGTTCGATACGGGCGGCGCTTGGACTTCTTCGCGACCCGCGCCTTCTCATATCTTCCTTTCGGACGTCCATTTCATTCAGAGAGAGGTCCAAATCTGAATCCGTAGACGCATCTTTGGAATCACCTTCTCCAATTCCGTCGAACGAGCAAGAGTCAGACGAAAATGAGTCGTTATGTAAGTTCCTATTGTTCTTCTTGACCCTGTCCTTTTTTAAGGACTTTTCTTTTCCTCCTCGTTGCAAAAGGTCATGGAGTCGTTGATCTTTATTCTTATCATAACCTTCGTCGTCATTAGTACGAGGTCCTTCAACATCGGTAATACCGAGAACCCCTTTTCCGGGTGAATATCGAGGGTTTGGGTACGCGGTACAGCCTCAGACTCGAGATGACTTAGAGGGGTGCTGATACGCTTGGCTCTTTCTATACCTGTAGCTTTTTCGACGGCTAGGTCTTCCAGCAGACGGTTAACATCCTACCTCAGAGTGACAACGTCATCCCACATGGTTCCTACAACAACTTTTAAGTCAGTAATGCTGTTTAAACGAGCTCCTTGCTGACGAAAGTCAACATCAGACCGGACTTCGCTCGTATTCAGAGATTCCTGAACTGCAGTTATTTCTCCTTTAGGAGTGTCAATCTACGTGCGCACCAAGTGAAAATCTCCTCCCGGAGAGAAGCATCATGCTCCAGGCAGCGGGAGTCAATGTCCTGTGGGGGTGCTTCCGTGTCCGATGGTATGTCTCCGGCCACAGACCTGGAACGAGTCTGCGTATGAGTCACTGTTGAGGAGGCTACACCTTTTGGTGTAGTGCCCGCTCGAGTACGAGGACGAATAGATCCAACGAAAGACATTCCACTTCGTAGTCCAAATATTCCTTATCCGCCGGGGGCGGCTTGACCACGAGGAACCGAGAAATTAACAACGGTTGATAAAGGGGCGTCTTCAATATTCAAAGATGAAAGGAGGAGACCATCACTTGGAAGTAGATTTACCAGAAGTGAGAATATTCAAAATCTTCTTCGACTTCGGAGTTGATCCAATAAGTTCTAGGTCGGGAGACCAGATTTGTGTAGTGCAAATTCGCGGTGCGCCGTTCTTCTCGTCTAAGAACAGAACGCCGTCAGGAAATGAGAAATCAAACACACACACACGAAGACCCACAGGGTGTTCGCTGTCCCTCTTTCTCTTTAAGCACTCTGCGATGCAGTAGCACAGCTCGCCGACGGCGAGGAGAAATGGGGTTGGAACAGCGAGGGTAATTCCTTGGACGGCTGGACGGTATACTTGTCCTCCGGGTTGTAAGGCCGGACCGTGGTCCGCGGAACGCTAAGAACTTGGTATGGGTCGATTACAAAGAACCAGAGACACCGGGAGTGTAATACAGGACAAAGAAGATATAGTATTGGGTAAGCTGTGCTGATTATCTCCTTTGGAGATAAGGATGTTGTCACCAACGACAACCTTTAAGTTCCTTTTTGTTTATAGACGCCGGAGTCCGGGGTGCCAAGCGTGAGTAAATATCACAAACAAACAACAAGAGGGTGGTTATAATATTGGATAAGGGGGTAAAAGAAAGGGGAGCCGGGCGGATAAACGTGGCTATAGCCAAAGTTGCCGCTGGCAAGGTTTATGCAAAGGCGGAAGTTGGGAGTCAAGTTCAGAGCCAACACCGGGGTGGCTGTTTAATCTGGGGGACTAGTGGCCAGGTAGGTATAAATACTAGTTAGCTAGGTTAGGGTTGTCTAGAACGACGGATTGAGTGAAGTTAGGGTCAGCCAAGTTAGGGAGATCCAAGTTAGAGATAAGTAAAAGTCGACACTTGGCGAAATAAGTGCCTTTCACTTGCGAAAATATCAGGTCCCATTTGGGGGCTAAGTGGTCCAGATTGCAAGCCCTCAGGCCCCATCGGGTGAGGATACAGTATCAAAAAAAATAGTGGGCGACAAAAGGAAATTGCCCTTACTGTACTGTACAGTACAGTAAGGGTAATTTTCTTTTGTGCTAACCAGCAGGCACTGTACTGTACAGTACAGTGCCTGCTGGTTAGCAGTGATTCAGATCAAAAAAAAGATTACAAATTTAGCTCTGCCGATGGCAGTACAGTATGTGTGCCAATTGCACTACAGTCGACCTCGGAGATATCCCCGTGGTTATATTAGGTGTTGAGTTGTAATGAAATTCTACATCACTCAACATGCAATCCCAATCCTCAGGGTTCTTCTGAACCGTGGTTCTGATCATAGAAGAGAGTGTCCTGATGATTTTCTCGGACTGGAAATCCGTCTCTGCGTGTCCTTTAGACGCCATGTTCAAGTCAACGTTCAGTATCTGACTGATATCTTTAAAGTAGTGTGACTTGAACATTTTATCCCTATACAGTATGATGACTTTAGGAACGCCATATTTCGAGAACAAATGATCAAAAAACAACTGAACGACTTCTACGGAAGTCAATATCTTCTTCATAGGGATAAAAATTGCCCTCTTTGACAATTTCTCTACGACCACCAGCACTGCATCCTCCCTTGTGCGAGTCATTGGGAACTCTGATACAAAATCCATCGTGATGACATCCCAACCTGCTTCTAGCACTCGATGCGGGTAAAGTAATCCACTGTGTAGTGATGTAGATTCTTTGTTTACCTGACATTCCCGACATGTTCGAGTATATTTCTGAATATCAAAATACATACGGTACCAATAAAAATGTTTCGCGCATAGCAAATAGGTTTTCTCCCAACCAAAGTGACCGGGTAGATGGAACTCTCTCATAACTGAATCTCTTATAGCTCTATCATTGGGAACTACCACTCGCTCTACCGAGCCTCGTGCTCTCCAGTGGATCAATCCCTTATTAAACGAGTAGTTAGATATATACATTGCCGTCTTCTTATTTGGCAGATCCTTTTCCTCTCTAAGAGCAGACAAAATATCCACCGCCCAGTTATCACCCTCATAGCCCTCACGAATTGCCGTATGAAAATCCTTGTTACACAGGTGAAGTCATTAAAACGTCGGGTGACTATCGTAAAATCTACTAAAATCACCAGCCGCACCGTTGTGCACACCATTGATATGCTCCACCTGAAAGGTGTAGGACTGCAGATCATCTAGCCATCTCATCTGTCTCCCAGAAAACCTCGGCTTCGTCTGTAAATATTTGATAGGTTCATGATCTGTGCGGATAATAAAAGGGCGATCCTTAATATAAACTTCCCATTCACGAATCGCGACCATTACTGCCAATAATTCCTGATCGCCTGTGTTCCACCATGTTTCTGTCTCTGATAGTCTATTGGATAAATATGAGACAGACTGATCTCTCTGCTCCAGGGTAGCCTCCAATGCATACTTTGAAGCATCAATGGTTAACACAAATATCTCATCTGATGATGGGTTTCGTAACACCGGCGCAGTTGTTAATCTTTTCTTCAACTCCTGGAACGACCATTCCAGTAGGTTGTTCCACAGAAAGTCCTTTGTACGAATCAAATCGCTAATTGGACGTGCGATGTCAGCAAACCCCTTAAAACCCCTTCTATAAAAGTTCGCAAGGCCGGTAAACCTTTGCACCCCTTCACTGATTTTGGAGTCGTCCATTCCTTTACTAATTTCACCAGCAGTTGCTGTGTGTGAACACCATCGGAATCGATCTTAAATCCAAGATAATCTACTTCAGTAGCGCTAAATTTGCTCTTACTTGGCCCAATATACAACTTATTCTTCCTTAAAATCTCAAAAAGCCGTCTTGGATGGATCGTGTGCTCTTCAATAGACTTCCTATAGATGAAAATGTCATCCAAGTACAGAACTATACACTTCCCATGTAGTTCACGAAGAACGTGCGCCAGTAATCGCGAAAATGCTGTCGGTGCATTTGTCAAACCAAAGCACAAAAAACGCCACTCAAAAGACCCATATCTAGTTCGTATTTCAGTCATATGGCAGTCCTTTTCCTTGAGCCTCATCTGGTGATATCCCCAAATTAAATCGATTTGTGACAATAAACTAGCTTCAGCCACCTGATCAATAGTCTCATTAATCAGTGGTATCGGACTTTTATCTGGGATCGTGATCTTATTTAAAGCTCTGTAGATGCAGACCATTCTAAGGTCCCCATTCTTTTTCTTAACAAAGAATACTGGTGCCACATAGGGGGATGAGGAGGGTCGCAGTAGCCCCTTAGACAAATACTGTTGCAACTGAGGTTTGAGCTCTTGGAGCTTCTTCGGAGAGAGTCTAATGACAGGTCTGACGAGAGGTTGAGCACCCGATATGAGATTAATCTCTAATTCGACCCCGCGTGGCGGTGGTAACTCATCAGGCAGCTCCTCTTTAAAAATTTCATCGAACTCTGATAAAAACTCACGAAACTCCGGAGCACACTTTGCTATTGACAATACCGAACTGTACTCCTGAGCAATTCGTGCTGCAAACAGTTCGTAATTTCCCCTCTTAATCTCTTTACGCATTTTCTTCAGCGAGATTTGTTTAAAACAAACATCCTCGGAAGGACCCTCTCCTTTCTACGTGGCTCTCTTTTCATCACAGTGCTATCCTTACGCTTGACTCTGAGTACATTAGACTGCCAATCAATCACAGGATTATGTTCATGTAACCAGGACTTCCCTAGTATCAAAGTAGGAACTTCCGCTTCCTCTTTCATGGCTGTAATCAGGATTCGTTCCTCACTCATAAAACCCTCAATGATTAGTACGGCATGCGTATCACCTAGTACTGCAGACTTTGATGAATCACCAACCTCCACTTCCACTCCAGAGATTTCGTTCACTTTCAACTGTAAGCGCTTAGCGCTAACTACTGACATAAAATTGTGGGATGCGTGTGAATCCACAACTCTCTTCACTGGATGACCTGCTAGTATCCCATTGTAAATCCAGTTGTCCTCTCCTCCATGTCTCAATGTAGAGAGGTAAGTCAATCCATCAGATTGATTGCCCTCAATAGCCGCACCTCCGTGCGGCACTACTCTTTTTTCGAGTTGTCGAGATTCTTTCCCTCCGTTCCCTCTTGCCTAAAAGAATGACTCGGATCACTCCATCCCTTCTTACCACACTTAAAGCATCGATCATTCTTTCTGTAAAGACAAACTTCACCCTTCTTCACTGGACCCCAACTAATGGCATTGTCATCCTTCGTACCACTCTTGTCCTCTTTAGAGTCTCCCCCAAATTGATTGCCGTTCTTAGACTTATTCCTGTTGCCCTTTTTAGATCCCTGATACTTAAAATTGCTTGTTTTCTATGTCTCTCCAGCAAGCTTGAAAGACAATTCTGAACTACGAGCATAGTCATAGGCTGGTTGCATGGACAAATTACCAGAGCGATCGACTTTGTACGACTTTGGTAGACTGTTCAAGAAGTAAATGTATGCCTCATTGTGTTGTGTACCAGACAACATGATAAGATCTTCAAATCGTGCAATGTGGTCATCCATAGATCCATTCTCTCTCAAGCGAAACTCCATGAGTCCTATACGAGCCGTGGCCATCTCATTGGCCGGGACAAACTCTTCGACCATAGCCTTTTTGCAATTCATCTAGAGTCTCTGGCTTACTACCATCCCTTTCCAGACGCATTATCCAAGTAGCGGCTCTGTCCTGAAAATGACATTCAGCAAGATCAATCATTCTTTCATCGGAATAGTTGCACAGCTTACCGTACTTTCTAGTAGAGTAAAAGAAGCTAGATTCCTCCGCAGATGTTCTGTCTGTAGCCCTTCCAGAGAATGTTTCCACATGAGGAGCCTTAATCGATTCCGAAGTTCCTATAGACCCACTCTGTCCACCTTGCTGGAACTTTGACTGAAGAATTTCGATCTTCTGAGACTTTTTTTGCACACTCTCTCGTAATTTTTGAAGCTCCTTGCTGAGCTGCTGTAAATTTGACGCCTCAATCACATTACTGTGTTCACCTTGTGGACCCATATGATTTCTCGTTGGGCGAACCATCGCTGACAACACTGTCTTGATTGTTCCTTTGAACGTTGCTTAGATGCTACCAAATGTAAGAGTAGTCTCTTAGCAACAGTTACGCTCACTTAGTCCACACAAAAGAAAACAATGGAGGGCACGCCCACTCAGGAGTTGAACTGCTCTGGTATGTTTCACTCTTATACTACAGTAGACTGTCTACAGGTAGGCAGTCACGGTCTTTCACGAATGTTTGAGTTTGACTTGACTCAAGCATTCGAAGTGATACTCAAACCTTGACAACCGTTCGTAACTGGTTGTGCTGTATCACTTCTATTACAGGCAGGGTTAAAAATGCTTGATTACTCGAATCTCCGGATGCTGCTGTACAGCGTCTATGGGCGCGGGGCGCTTCCTCCGGGGATGGTAGCCCATAGGGGTGTAGTATGAGAGCTTCCGTTTGGTGCCAACCTTACTTGTCTTGAGTGGACGTACGCTGTCATCAATGGACGGCGTGGGGAGGCACAAAAAGGGGAGAGTATGTTCCAGCGAAAGGGCAGGTGAGTTGCCAGGACCGAAAAAAATGACCGGGAGTAATGGAATGGTGGATTTGGATGAGGTGATCGGCGTTTCTCCCCAGACGCTGAAATCCTTGTCCGGTTCCATTCGTTCCATCATGCGTACGCTTGAGTTAACTGTTTAGATTTGGTGAGTTCGCGTCGCAAAAGTTGTAAGGAGAGTAGCACGGTCATACGCCCGTGACCACTATGCGCGTTGATCCTCTGACCAGAACCAAATCAACACTTCCACCGGTTGCTGCGTTTGGGTGACACTTGAATCAACAATATCCATAACAAATCATAACATAAAATCATCATAAATGGACGGAGGGATGCCGGAGAACAAGCGACGACTTGAGGGACCAGAATTTGTGGCAAAGATTTCCAAGTTGTCGGTTATATAGAACTTTTTGACGGGTTCTGATCGCACATAAGTCCTTGAGCTGTGGTGGTGGTAAATCTTTATGGGTTGTACAATGTCGCACAGAGGCGTGCGGAGGGTATCCATAAATCAACTACGGGTGCAGGCGGCGGGTAGAAACCTGTCGCGCCTGCATTATTTGGAAAGTAAATGCAAAACGGGGAACGAAATCGCGGAGTTCCTGTGGAGGGGAGGAACCGCGACGAGAAGCAGCGAAGGAAGCAAGGCGGCGGAAAAAACCCTTGCCGTCGTCGCCCAAGGCGCCATAGATATCAATCCGGACGGGGGAGAGGAGGATACCGTTTTGGTTACAGTAAGTGCCGTAATGACGATGTTTCTTGCGCTCTGCGAGTGTTGCGGCAGCGCCTGCTGTTACCGTACTTGGCGAAATGTGGCGGCGTGCGGAGGGGTGGGCAACAGTAACGTCGACGTCGATATCGGTACTGTGAAGCCCGTATGCAGCGGGTATGTAAATTTCCATTCGTAGCGCGGGAGACTCCGAATCCCCAGATGAGTTGGGAACCTGGTAGAGGAGCGGATGTTCGACGAGGCGACGATCCAAACTTCCTTGCAGTAGCGGGCAAGAACGTTGCGGATAATGTGATGACGACGAGTCATTCCGTCTTCGTATTTGCAGGTCAACGCGTGTTTTCCACGTGGATCTAAGACGGGTGCGATGTCGGCTTGGGAAACAAAAAGGTCCGAGCCAATCGGGGATCCCAGCACGATGAAACCAGGGGGGGCTGAAAAGGGGCCAGGAAGTGCCAAAGGGAAGTGCCAAAGGGAAGTGGGAAGGGGAAAAGCCGTAATATTGGGTCTTGGCAAGGTTGAGCTGGAACCCTAGAGTGGACCTCCTTCCAGCTGGATGATAAAGAGTAAATATTCACAAATAAAAAAATATAATTGCAGATCCTCGAATGGTCGGCTTCCGAACCCCCGATAATATTCGAACTCACAGAAACTAAAATGCAGACAATCTGTCCACGTCATCCCCCTACTCTAACTGTCCCGAGCTCCCCCAGGCGGAGATACCCACATAAACGACCCCCAAACTTGACAATCCCACATCTAAGGCGTTCCTCATCGGGCCAATCCCCTTACACGAGGGCTCATTGGCTCCTAAACCACAGTAAATGTATCTTTCGGCCCCACTGTAAAGAGAGAGGCATCGTGGCACAGCCAAGGGAGGGAGGGAAAGAAAGAGAGAGGCATGTCCGCGATCACGGCGGCGAGCTTGACTCGCGAACATCTTAAGGCCGCGGCATTCAGCGGATAGACGCTAGGGCACACATGTCACAGGCGTGCTACGTACTAGTCATTACAAAAGTCCTGCAACTTGACCTCGCTATTCATTTGCATGTGTTTCATGCGCATAACCCGCGGTCCCCACGGAACGTAAATCAACCGCGATGCTTCCCCTTTTACTTAACAATGTTGCACTCCATTATTTTTTCGACATCTGTAGGGTAGCTGTCGGTTGTAACTAGGAGGCACCGTCTTCTAAGCTTCAATTGTAAGTCCGCTGGTATCCTTAGGCTTGTACCTTTGGGTTCAGCGAAGCGGCTTTGCATCCTGTCTCGTAGCACATCTTTTAATAGAACGACTCCTGACTCTTGATTGTAGTAGGAAGGGAAACTTATTAGGAGTCCCTCTTGCAAAAGTGCATCCGCGACTCCAAAATTACCACCATAATCTGCCGCACTCAGATGCGATGCACGGGTACTTTTCTGGCTCCAGTATTTTCGATATCTAACTTTCAAATGTATCAAAAAGTCATCCTGGGCAACGGTGTCTCTTCCTCGTTTTGATGTTGGGTGCGAAAGTTCTCTTATCGCCACTGAGTAATTTAGATCCCAGAAATTGTTTTTGTTACAGCGTTATGTTCTGACGCATTCCGTATTTTTTTCATCTTCTACGTGGCAAAATTATTATTTCTACGTAGTTTTATTCCTGGGTACGTGGCAGGTTTACAAACGGCATGGTAATACGTATTATGCATACTTGTGAGTAGTTTATTGGTACCAGTACTTGTAGTAAGGAGGAGCGCTATGCTGATGCATTGTTAGGACATCAACGCGCTTACAAATAGTAAGCAAGTTGTAGAAATGGTAGAAATGGGAGAAATGTTTGCGTTGAACTCCACTGTGAAATGTAGACCAAACTTTCCCTATATAAGAAGACTTGAGCAATGTCAGAGTAAGGAACCCACACTGGAATCATCCAACGCACCCAGCTGCCTCCAGACTCCCTTCCGCTACCACCTGTCGAGAATATCTGCGCAACAGGTTATGGGCCCAGACTTCTAACTCTCCCGTCACCTTCTATTACCACTTTCCATATCCTTTGTTCGTGTGTTCTTTTTTGATCAGATATCATGTAATCGAGCGGACTCGTCGACACTAATCGTTTAAAGATAGAAGCCTTAAGGAATGACAACTACTTTCTGTGGTCACGCAAGATTAAACTCATCTTGCGCTCTAAGGGTGTTTGGAAGATCGTTTCTGGTGAAGAGACCACTCCGTCGATTGGAAGCGAAGCAAGTCAAGCCGGATCAGGAGCAAGCTTTTGTGAACAAACAGAACTGGTAAAGGCCTTCTTGGCTTTCGAAAAGCGCCAGGACGTGGCTTTGACAAGCATCTTACTGACTATAGATGATTCTTGTGTCGGTAGTGTTATCGATATGAGCGATCCGTCTGAAGGTTGGGTGAAGTTGAAAGAACTCTACGAGACAATGTCTAAAGCAAGTGTTGATGCCTTGCTGGAGCAGTATCAGGCTGTGCAAATGCAGCAGAGTGAAATTGTTATGAATTACGTGAACAGATAGAATGTCATGGAGACAAACTCGCTGGAATAAAGTGAATGACTTGGACAAGCAGAGGACACTTTCGAGAGGTCTACGCGAAGAGTTCCAGACGACAGCCGATCTGATCAGTGGAATGGATAAGACTGTTACTGAAACAGTTGCAATTCTTGTTGTTAAAGAAGGATCGTTGAAAACTGCAAGGAGTACTGTTGATGAAAGCAACGCGAGTGCGTTGCGAGTAAAAGTAAGACGTGCATGTCACCACTGTGGAAAGAAAGGTCATTACAAGAAGGACTGCTGGTCAAACTCAGATAGCAAGAAGTATAGAGGTGACTACAACCACAATGGAACTGGTGGCAATCGAAAGTACGGCAAAGGTGAACATAAGCCGACTACCTTCATTACGTTTGTGGCTACCCACCTGGCACTGAAAGTTCAAGAAAGCGCATCGAGAAAGTGTTTCCTGGACTCTGGTTGTTCAATACACATGTGCAATAATAAGGACGCATTCTCCAACATCTCCAACTCCGAAAACCCTGGATTCGTTTCAGTCCGGAACGGTGAGCAGACCAAAGTTCATGGACAAGGTGAAATAATGGCGAATACATTTGTGAATGGAGCGATTCAGAATATCAAGTTGCAAAATGAGCTGTACGTACCGAAACTGATATGTAATTTAATATCAGTGAGTCGATTACGGAAGGCTGACAAGAGAATCCTTTTCGATGAAGATAAGCATAGAAATGGATATTGCTCCATCTTTGACAAGAGTTCAAAGCAATGGGTTGCTTATGGTGTTGAGAAAGCTGAGGGCCTGTACAAGTTAATCTTGAAGACTGTTCGAGAAAAAAAGGAACTTGGAAAGTCATATTTCAGTCAAGTCTCGAAGGACGAATTATGGCATCGCCGACTTGCACATTTAAGCCCTTTGGTAATGAAGAAAACTACACAAATTTTGAATGGAGTCCCCATTGGATTAGGAGGACCACAATTAAAGTGTGGAGGATGTTTTAAGGGAAAGTCGACCCGGCAACCCAGGAAAGCTACATCTGAAGAAGACTCTACAAGGACAGAACCATTGGACTTGGTCCATTCAGATGTCATAGGGCCTGTTCAACCAACATCGTTTGGAGGGGCCAGGTACTTCGTTACGCTGTATGATGACTCAAGTGCGTTATCATTGATTCGAATCCTGAAGCAAAGAACAGAAGTCCAGAAGGCCGTTCAGGTAATGATTACGGAGGTAGAGAATGTATGCAACGCAAAAGTGAAGAGATTCAGGTTTGACAACGGGGAAGAATATGTGTCTAAGGCAATGGACAAGTGGCCGAAGTCGAAAGGAATAGTACAAGAGCCAAGTGCACCGAATTCTCCCGATTCAAATGGAAAAACCGAAAGGCTGAATAGAAAACTTTCAAATATGGAAATAAAGTTGCTAATAGAAGTTGCAAATGTCCCGCAGCATCAAAATTTATGGCGGAAGCGACCAATACTGCAAATTATTTGCGTAACCGTGTGTATTCAAGATCAAAAGACTCCTTTTGAAATCATCATGAAGAAGAAGCCTAACCTAAGCCATGTGAATATATTCCGCGCAATTGCCTACGTTCACACACTCAAAAGCAAGAGGAAATATACATTCCAAGAACGTGCAGAAATGGGAGTTCTAGTTGGATTCGTAAGAGGAAATTCGTACAAGATTTTCATCCCTGAGAAAAAAAAATTATGGTTTCACGAGATGTTCAGTTCAAGGAAAAGATAAAGGAGAGGGGCAGGAACATCCAAGGGTCAAATGGCACTGGGAAGGGTGAAGTTGTTTCGATGGGAAACGACACTGCTCCGTTGAGTGGAGAAACAAGTGCAGAGACAAGTGAAGATCAAGGCTATACAAGCTCCCAACATGATAATAATCAAGATGAGAATGCAGAAAATCATAATCAAGAAATCACAGCAGAGTAACTCATCCATGAGCCGAATGTGAGAAGGTCTGGACGTTCGCGATCCCAACCCGATCGATTTTCTCCTGATATGTTCCTTGCGTTAAACATGATGGCAAAGCTGGGAAATCCCGAGTTCGGAGATCCTCTCACGGTACAAAAAGCATTGACATGTTCCAAGAAATTTGAGTGGAAGAAAGCCATGCTCCAAGAAGTGAATGAAATGAAGAAAAAGGGAGTGTGGAAGCTAATGAAACTTCCAGTTGGTCATAAACCAATTAAGAACAAGTGAGTTTTCAAGTCAAAGAGAACCTCAGAAGGTGAGTTAACAAGATATAGAGCGAGACTCGTAGTAAAAGGGTACTCGCAAAGACCAGGGATAGATTTCAATGAGACGTTTGCCCCAGTTGCCCTGCATTTCTAAACGGATTACTGGAAGAGGAAATCTATCTCGAGCAACCTGAAGGCTTCGAGAAATCCGAAAAACAAAATCATGTTTACCGCTTATATAAGGCCATTTATGGGTTGAAGCAGGCCTCGAGAGCTTGGAGTAAGTATATTGAAAAGCTGCTGAGGAGCATAGGATTTGTGCAGAGCGAAGCGGATCCTGGACTGTTCACGTTGAAGGCTGGAGAAAAAATTAGTGCAGTTGCATTGGTTAACGTGGATGACGTGCTTCTCGTTATACCAAGCGAGAAATTATTGGAAGAAACAGCTGATAATGTATCTGCGAAAGTTGAAATTCGAGAGAACAGGAAACTTGACAAGTTCCATGGTATGGTCATTGAAAGAAATGAGGCGACTGGAAGCATTTTGCTTCATAATTCTCCCATGATTGAAGGGACTTTGAGAAGGTTCAATATTAAAGACTGTCGTGCAGCATCAACTCCACTACCAAAAGGTACAATCTTGAAGAAATCAGATGAGGCAGAGATGTCCGATGCGAAAAATATTCCTTACCGAGAAATGATTGGAGTATTGATGCAATTCTCAAATACGGTAAGGCCCGACATAACGTATGCAGTCAACTATTTGGCTACGTTTATGCATTCACATGGAAAGCAACATTGGAACGCTGCCAAGCACATTCTACGGTACCTACAAGGTTCGAAGTACCGGGGTATTACGTACATGGCGGACAGTGACAAAAAGATCATTGGGTATGCAGACGCTGATTATGCAGGAGATCACGAGAAGAGGAAGTCAACTATTGGGTACGCGTTCATGCACGGTAAATCCGTCATTTCGTGGAGAGGCAAGAAACAGAGTGTCGTTGCCCAATCCAATCAGGAAGCTGAGTATATCTCTCTATTATTGGCTTCAAGGGAAGCCATTTGGCTCTTAAGGCTGGCCAAAGACCTCGGACAAGAAAACAGTGCACCAATAAGGCTATAATGCGACAATCAAGCAGCGATATCCCTAAGTGATGATCAAATCATGAATGATCGGACTAAGCATATCGAGGTCAAGTTTCATTACATTCGCGAATTAGTGAAACAAAAAAAGTCCACATATCGTATTGTCCATCGCAGGAAATGATTGCCGATATACTGAACAAGGTACTTGGAAAGGCTAACCACTCCAAATTCACAAGAAACCTGCAGATTCAAGAACTGGGTTGCAACCTTGAAGATGAGGGGGAGTGTTACAGCGTTATGTTCTGACGCATTCCGTATTGTTTTCATCTTCTACGTGTCAGGTTTACAAACGGCATGGTAATACGTATTATGCATACTTGTGAGTAGTTTATTGGTACCAGTACTTGTAGTAAGGAGGAGCGCTATGCTGATGCATTGTTAGGACATCAACGCGCTTACAAATAGTAAGCAAGTTGTAGAAATGGTAGAAATGGGAGAAATGTTTGCGTTGAACTCCACTGTGAAATGTAGACCAAACTTTCCCTATATAAGGAGACTTGAGCAATGTCAAAGTAAGGAACCCACACTGGAATCATCCAACGCACCCAGCTGCCTCCAGACTCCCTTCCACTACCACCTGTCGAGAATATCTGCGCAACAGTTTTTTGACCAATACAGTGGTTAATTCAATCCTTTAGTCCCTTTTCGCTCTTGAGGTTACAATTTCGCCCATATGCAACATGCATTACAAAGGACAGGCATAACTTCTGTTGTTCTATTCATGCTTTTCACACGTTTAGCATACAGCGGGGATAGTCGAACCGCACCTTTCAAATATTAAAGAACCAAATCGCAAACACAATGTACGATTAAATTGCTCTTCACGACGGACTTACTCAAGCTTTCACGCTGTTACCGCAACGGCCCTTTTCATTTTCGGGGCTTTTATAGCTAGTACGACGATCTTCCCTCTAGCACCTGTGCCTACTTTCTCGCGCCCTCTGCATAAATGCAAGGTCGTCTGTTTAGTAATTATCCGTCTCGTTCAAATATGAGCTCAATCTATCCAACCTTCGGCTCACCTACGTCAACGCCTTTGCCAGTACTTCCGTCCTTATTGCTATTCTTCAAGCCCCCACGATTTGGTTTGTCGGAATTTTTCCTAGTCTCGAAAAACTTCATCCCGTTTCTCTGTGCCCATTTTTGCTGCAGCTTTCATTAATGATATTTTGGTCACTTCCGCCAAAAATGCTGCCCTTGCACTGTCTATTGCCTCAAAAATCAAGATATTGCTCACTCATTATTCGCATAATCGTTCGTCAATGACAATTCTCAAGGTGCAGTAATGATCGTATATGGCGTCTTCATCAGTTTCCTCGGCAGTGTCATGTATGGCAGAATTGATATTGACAATGGCAAACCGTACGAACGGCACGTCAACAGGCTATTGGAGCGGGTCAAGCTACAAATTCAGGGGGGGGGTCGAGGAAAAACTTGCAAAATTCCTCCCGTGGTCAACTAATCCTATTGAACTTGTATTTGTTGATCCTTCGAAAAGCGGGGATAGAGAAATATTCAAATGGAATGAGTTACGAAATCAGTAATGGAAGTTGCGTTCCCTCACATTAGATTGTCACATGTGTTCAACTACATTTTCAGCTGATTTACCATTAACACTGGATATCTGCGATTGCAGTACCTGTTGATGGTGGTGGTAAATCTTAATGGGTTGTACAATGTTGAACAGAAGCGTGCAGAGGTTATTCATAAATTAACTACGGATGGGACGGCGGGTAGAAACCTGTCGCGCCTGCATTATTTGGAGACTAAACGCAAAAAGGGTTAAGAAGTCGCGGCGCTCCTGTTAAGGGAAGATACCTGTTGAAGCGATTACATGCTGCAAATTTTCCCAGATCTTACAAGCATATCAAACAAATTTTAACTCAGTATCAAACGGTGTCATTACTACTTGCAGCAATAATAGCCGTCAAGCCCGACTATTCAACCTTTTCAGACATTTCGGGAACTCCTTTTATTTCAAGAACATCAATCGTCGGTCAGTAGTCGGGGCGTCGACTTTACGCCAAGTGCAAGCAACGGAATCACAATGCATATACAAGCATATCATCGAGGTGATCTACGAACCCATGTAGGAAGACTGCTCGATCTTATCCGGCAACTCGGGAATTGCAACCTCAAAGCGTGATTCGATAGCCTTCAACACAGTAGAGTCCGCCTCTGATGACACTAAAGAAATTGCCAACCCTTTCGTCCCAAAGCGACCTGCACGCCCAACCCTATGCAAGTAGCTGTCCGGATCTGAGGCCATGTCATAGTTGATCACGATGTTAACGCGTTCAATATCTATACCGCGACCAAATATTTCTGTTGCTACCAAAATTCGCTTTTTGAAATCCTTGAAGTCCTTGTACCTTCTGATGCGCTCCTCTTGCTTAATTGCGGAGTGAATGTCCACGGAGGGGAAATTACATTCAATGAGGAGCTTATTCAGCTCAATTGCCCTCGCCACACTTTTGACAAAAATCACGACCTGATTAAATTCCAATGCATCAAGTAAGTCGGTCAGCTTCCTGTTCTTTGCAGACTCTGCAAGTTTCACAAAATGTTGCAAGAGACCATGCAGAGTCAATTTGGTCGCGTCATCAACAAACACCTCCACTGGGGTCTGCATGAATTTCTTCGAGACAACTCGCATCTCCTTGGAAAGAGTAGCAGTGAACATCATGACCTGCTTCTCATGTGGTGTCTCTTTGAATATCGCCTGCACGTCTCGACGCATTCCGAGTTCCTCCAGTACCTTGTCACATTCATCCAAAACAAAATACTTGATATTGTTCAAAATCAAAACTTTCTGTTTGACAAGATCCTTGAGTCTCCCAGGGGTGCCAACCACAATGTGCGGGGTGTTTGATTTTAGCAAATCCCTGTGCTGACGAACTGGGACACCGCCATAAATGACGGAGGTGCGAATCTTTGGGAGGTATTTTGCGAAGCGTTCAAACTCATGAGCAATTTGGTAGGCTAACTCCCTTGTGTGTGCGAGGACAATGCAGCTGACCTGACCGTCTACCGGCTCAATCTGCTGCAATACGGCCAGTGTGAACACAGCAGTCTTTCCCATACCTGACTTTGCTTGGCAGAGGACATCCATACCGAGGATTGCTTGTGGGATGCACTCATGCTGCACCTCCGAGGGATGTTCAAAGCCACAGTCTTGAATAGCTCGAAGGAGCTCATCCTTAAGGAAAAAATCTTTGAAGCTGGCAGAATGGACTCCGACATAGGTTCCCCTGCGTCAAAAAGAATTCAAGTCAGACAGTAGTAGCAACCGAAAAATGATATCACGAAGTACCACAGGGAAAGGAACGAATTAGAGATGGTCAGTATCTTCAGCTAAGTTCTGTTCTCCTCGCTCACAAGAAATCAGGAAATTGGCCGGGCCCCGCCTCACTACTTTCCCTAACAAAGAATAGCAAGAGAAGTGACTCCGATGGTAAGGGTGTCAATGCCCTGCTAGGATGCGCGGGGGCCATATCAGATATATCATGACATAAGGCAGTTGAAGAGGTTGGCAGATGGTTGTTGCGCAGGCGGGGCTCGGCCAGTTTGGTGCAGAAGTCTAGGGATATGAAAAACAAAGGGCGAATAGAGATGCATTAGCGCACTTTTTGTTAGAATCCTTGCCTTTCTCAGAGGGCACTTCTTTGGACACCGTTTCATCTTCTTCTTCATAATCAAGCAAATCCCCATCGCTAAGGTCGTCAGGCACTTGATCCTTTCCAGACATGATTAGTTGAGAGTGAAAACGATGTATTGACGAAAAGTTTTTTGTATTTTGAGGTCTTTGGTCACTCAGGGATGGTTTGTGGGAAGTTGGAAGAGCTAGGTAACTGGAGAGAGTTCTAAAGGCAGATTCATATGCGGGTCGAAAAGCAGATTTAAGTACAGGTCTTCTGGTGTCAAAAACCTGGTCTTGCCGATGTCCGCCAAAATTTGAAGTTGCACGGGTGGTTGACGGTTTAACTCTACACCTGAACAAGGAACTGAAAATGGGCTAGTGGGTTGAATTTTTGTTATAATTTCAAAAATTCATCTGCTACCGACGGGTGTGGCACTTGTTCAAGGAAAAAATAAAAAGCACAGGAAAACATCGTGCGGCACATGCACCTGTTCAATATCACAAACCAATCTGTGAACAACCGCTCCGGGGTTTTAAGAGTGCTATTTAAATTTCCGAAATGGTAGTTTGAATCAATAATTTCCGGACGCAGAAAGTTTTCATTGTCCTTTCTGGCCTTTGCACTACTATTCATCAGCACCGCAAATGACTCTAAATTTCGACGCCTTCGTTCATGAAATCCTTTGCGACAGCTTTCCTTCATAACGCCAATAACATTCATGGATCTCTTTATCGCAAGAGCCCCCGTTCTCGTAACAGTGCCCGCTCCGAAAATCATGAAGACCACTCGCTCGATTCCCCCCCTGCCGCTCCTGCTTGCGCCCACACTCCACACAACTCCCCATAATGGCCCCCCTGCGATCCCTTGGAAGCGGCTCGTCTCCGTTAGGGAATCCAGCTATACCAATGCCAGCACTGTGGCTGTATCATTTATATTCTAGTATAAAGTAAGTCCAAACACTTATTGTGCCGACACAGTCGTGCACGGAATCCGACGAGTCGTTCAGGAGTACGGCAGTAACCCAGCATATGGGTTATTGACTGTCGATCTCAAGAACGCTTTTAATATGTGCAGCAGACCCGCTTTCCTGACCGCGGTGAGACAGCTATTCCCAGAGTTACAGCCTTGGGTCTCATATTGCTATTCAAACGAGCCCGCATTCCTGTGGATAGGTAGTCACACAATAAGACGCGTCTGCGGGACCCAACAGGAAGACAATCTTGGAGGCCTCCTCTTCGACCTGGTGCTGCACCCTATTATCCTCAAAATACAAGAACTCTTCAGTTCAGAGGAAGGGGAGAACAGAGACTTGGCAAAGTCGTTACTTCAACTGTGGTACCACGATGACGGGTACATTATCGGGCGCCACGACCAACTCGTCAAAGGCATCGAAGTACTTCGCTCCGTGGATGCTGAAAGCCGAGGACTGCACTTGTCGCTGCCGAAGTGCACCGTGTGATGGCCTACAGCCCCTTCAGGGTCAGCACAGAGTCTCTACCCAGACGGGATTAAGCAAGAGAACAGCGAGGGTACTTCCGTTCTGAACGCCCCCGTCGGTACTAAGGAATACACCACACGGTCCTTTACGAACCATGTCTCATCCCTCAGACCATTCCTCGAGACCATTGCTGTCCTTGAGAATAGGCAAGTGGCATTCCGGCTACTGCGTAACTGTTTTGGCGTTTGCAAAGTAGGCTATTTGTTGCGCGTAGTGCCCCCGTCTTGCACTGGAGAAGGAGCGGAAGAGTTCGACAGGATGATGGAGGACTGTGTTCGAAAATTGGCAGGGGGAGTACTGGATTCGGAAGTATTCCGAGAACTCCAGCTGCCGGTCACACCAAAGGACAAGAAAAAACCTTCTCTAGGGATCGGACTCACCTCCGCGAAGAACATCGTGGCTGCGGCGTTCTTGGATTCTAGGTCATCATCTAGCAAGCTTTGCAAGACCTTGCTCCCAACGCCTATTAAGGAGCTAGGAATATACGAAGCAGCTGCAGATGCCCATCGGAGGTGGTCGACCTCTTGCCTGCCGTCTAGGATTATCCCGTTCAGTGTAATTTGCTCGCAAAAAACACCATCGCAAAAGACGCTGACGGACGCAATCCATGAAGCAGTGCAAGAACGAATTCCTCTTGAGGATTCGAGGGGGCAGGCGTTTCGCTCGTCTATGGCCCTCCCGGGAGCCAAGGAATGGGTATATTGTCCCCCATGCCCCGGACTACAGACAAGCATTGACCCTCGAGAATTCTCGGTATGGCTTCAATACTACTGTCGCGTGCCACTTTTTTCACCCTGGCACGCCATGCCCGAGAGGGAATTGCCCGGACACACTCGATGTACATGGCGATCATCTGATGCACTGCTTGCATGGAGCCCAAAGGATCAACCGACACGATCGCCAAGTAACCCTTCTCGCGAAAGACCTGGCAAGAGCTGCTCGTCATCCTGTTGTAAAACCACGCCCTGGTCTCCACCGCACGAGACCAGACATCCAGGCAATGGGAAGCAGCGGAGGGACCGACTTTTTTATGTTACCTTCGTGAACCCCCTCGCTCCCTCCAACAGAAGAGTGAGGGCCTTCAACCCGATGTCCTCTCTGAATGCGGCGGCGCGAAATGCAAAGCAGAGAAGATATCAATCCTTTATCGCGACCTCCACCAGAGGTAGGCTCGTGCCTGTGCCAATCTCCACTCTTGGAGGTTGGCACCCGGATGCATGTGCAGTGATAAATGACGTGGCAAGGAACGTGGCTGTGAGGGCACTGGAGACGCACGGAAAGGTTCGGGGGGTTTTGATGCAAAGGCACGCTGCAGCAGCCGTCATGTCCAATGCGGCCTGCCTGATGGCTGGCCTGAAGGTAGCATTTTAGGGAGCGTAGTTCCTTCCCCATTACTGTGTCGGTATACCCTTTTTGAGTCGATTGTGGTTGTCTGGAAAACCATGGGATAGATCGGGTATATCTTCCAAGAGTAAAACACCCAAACGTTCCCCCTTATTGTGCTGTACATTTCGTGGAAGCCCTTCCCATAAAGACTGAACTGTCGATATTTACATGCATTTTGATAGGGGTAAATCGGCGGGGGAAGAGATCCTCAGAACCAATTACCCTGAGAAGGAGGTGTTGCGAGCGACAAAAGTGCTACCGTGATATTGTTGAACGAACAAAAGGGAGTGTATATAGAAGAGAGTTGAGGAAGCTACAAGAAAGTATAAAAGGGGCAGGGTCTACCACCGACGCTCTGCGACTGGCGTAAGAAAAAGTTTTCTTGGGTCTGAAGTTGACTCTCAACTTCCTACTACTCGGGACTTGGCTTGAAGTTGTCTGCCAACTTCCTTTATGCTTTGTATTTGACTTAACTTGTTGAGCGCCCCGCTCGGGTATGCTGGCTCCCAAGTAGTCCTACCATTTCATGCAAACAGCCCCTTATATAGAGTTTTCAACCCTCACATTCTGTAGAATCTATACAGTACCTATGTGCCAAATCTGCACCGCCACAGTACAGTGCAAAGCATCCCTCTAAAAATAATTAAAAATATAATTGTAAGTACAGTGACAGCTCAGCCAGCGCAGCATGCCAACTCAGCCAGCACAGCATGCCAACTCGGCCAGCGCAGCATGCCAACTCGGCCAGCGCAGCCAAATCAGCCAGCGCAGCATGCCAAGGAATATCTACAATTTTCATTATATCACGCCCTCTCGCTCAAGACGAACGTCCCGACTCGTCATCATTCTTCTTCTGTTTCTATTAATGTAATTTGCCTTATCGTTAAAACATGAGGCCTTTGAAACGAATAGGGATGCAGTTGATTACCTATAATATATTCCAAAAAGTAGGTGCGCGTTTGATAATTCCAATCATCTTTTGGCTTTCCCGTTTGACATAAGAGCGTAGTCGAGAACTTTCTTCAGCTGAATCCCTTTCTCCTTCAAAACTCGAAGCAGTGAAGTTGCAGTAAAACAAAGGGCGTTATCCGAGACTATCCTTTTTGGAAGACCAAACGGTTCAATTATTTCTTTTTCGATGAATCTCAGGACCACTTCAGCATTGGTCTCCTCACCTGCAACTGCTATTGCCATCCAATTAGATGTTTTCCGCTATAAGGAGATATTGTTTCCGGAAGATGTTTCCTTGAATGGGCCGGCAAAGTCAATTGAGAATGTTTCAAAAAGACAAGAAACTGGAAAGCTTAGAGTTGTATTATACTTTCGTATCGGAGTGAATTTTTGACAGTTGTCGCAGCTTTTCACGAAATAATAGACGTCCTTATGGATACTGGGCCACCAGAATCTCTCGTAATGAACTTTTTGGTTGTTTCGAGATCCCAATGCCCTAAATCATCATGGAAAGTCCTCAAGATCTTCATTCTTTCTTTCAAAGGGGCCACTAGTCGGGGACCGGCTTTGTGTCGGAAGAGTTTCCCATTCCACAATGTAAAAGCCTTTTGATTCCTGCGTACCCAATTTCGGTGTTCAAGATCAACCTTTCTCATTTCTAGTCCATCGAGGAATTTGATCAGTCCGTGAATATTAGCTTCGTACTCGTTATCGTTCAGCAACTGCAACTCGGCGACTCCGACGATGTCCTCCGAAGCTTTTTCATTTGGAATCAGTGCGTCCCTCAAGCGGGATAGGTAATCGGCAGGCTGATTATTGCGTCCGGGTCTATACACAATTTCAAACCGATATTCTGCGAAAATGTCGAGCCATCGGGCCAAGCGGTGATGTACATCCTTCTTTTGGAATGCTGTTTTAAGTGCCTGGTGATCAGTTATCAAGACAAATTTCTCGAGTGATAAAAGGTATACGCGAAACTTTTTCAGCGCGAAGACGACAGCTAGCGCTTCTTTCTCGCAGACTGAGTATCTCTTTTCCGCGTCATTCAGAGTTCGGCTTGCGAATTGAACAGGGTGTAGTCTTCCGTTTTCATCTTTTTGGGACAAAACGGCACCCAAAGACCGTTCTGAGGCATCTGTCTCCACAACGAATGGTCTCTTGAAATCTGGGTACATGAGAACTGGGGGGACACATAGCTTATCTTTAAGCTCCTGAAATGCAGTTTCCATTTCCTTGTTCCAGTGAAATTTTCCGTTCTTCGTAGTGCTGGCATGTAACGGTGCTGCAGTCTTGGCGAAATCTTTGATAAATCTTCTGTAATATGAGGCCAGTCCTAAGAAGCTTCGGACCTCCGTCTTTGAAGCGGGCCTTGGTGCCAACTTTATTTTTTTCGTTTTCTCTGGATCCACTCTAATTCCCTCTTGGTCGACGATATGACCGAGTAATTGGATAGAAGTTTTCGCAAAGAAGCATTTGCTCAACTTAATTTTCAAGCTATACTCCGATATCCTCTCCACAACTGTCTTGACGTGCGAGATGTGCTGATCCAATGTTTCTGAGAATATGACGACATCATCGATATAGACTCTTGCGAATGGAAGTCCTTTCAAAACCTCGTTCATCATTCTTTGGAATGTAGCTGGTGCATTCATGAGACCAAAAGGCATCACTTCGAACCTGAACGTACCGGCTTTGCTGGTAAAGGTTGTTTTTTCCTTACATTTTTCATCCAATGGAATCTGCCAATAGCCAGTGTAAAGGTCAATTGAGGTGAAATATCTCCCGTCCTTCAGGTCCTCGAGGATCTCCTCCATGTTCGGAATCGGAAATCGATCGGGTATCATTCTCTGGTTCAGTTGTCGGTAATCGACGCAAAAACGCAGCTTTCCATCCTTCTTTGGTGCGACCACAACTGGAAACGACCATGGGGATGAAACTGGTCGAATAATATCATTTTTCAGCATACTTGTAACATTTTCTGAGATAAATTGGTCATATTTTGGCGGTTGACGTCTAGGCTTGTGGTAAATCGGTTGAGTGTCGGTAAGTTCGAACGAGTGAGTAACCGGTACACTTGCTTGTCTAAATCTGAAACGCTCCATGCAATTACTTCGGAAGATGTTAACATGTCGGATATTTTCAGTGAGGCGGGGGCGGGAAGGTGCTGCACTTTTCCTTGGATTTCTGCCATTTGGCGCCCTTTTTCTTCTTGATCCTCAACCTCAATATTTTGAAGGACCTCTTCCGTCGTGCTCACATCTTCATATATGGAATTCGCCGTATTCTTATTTTCTTTGCAAAGGTAATCTTCTTTCATGCTCCGAATTCTGTCCTTTGATTCGATATCATCGCAAAAAGAAACACATTCGGGTTTCAAACTTATCCTAGAATCCAGTCGTCATCTGTTTCAAACCCGGAATCATAATCGTCCCATGCCATGTTCATTAACCCCCGAGGGTACCCTTTTCCACTTCCGAAAGTGTTAGTTGGTTCCGAATCTTCGCTGTCATAGCTAGAAGTGAAATCTTCACTGTCCGTTTCTTTTAAATCTTCAGGATGCGTGCTTTTGTCGAAATCCAGGGGCATCTTCACGGTTCTGCCGTCAATATTAACTGAAACCATTTGGTTGCCCAAGTCAATGCATGTTCCTAGTCTTTCCATTGTGGGCAGCCAATGATTGCATCGAAAGGGAGATCCGGCATGACAAGAAAGTCTACATCAACTTTAGAGTCCCCAAAGAACACGGAAACCTTGTCAACAGTGCCCATGCATTTTGAGACGGTTCCATCCGCTACAGTTATTTTTCGAGTCGTTGGAGTAATTTCGAGACCTAGATCTGTCACCAAAGTTTCTGAAATGAGGTTTGGAACAGCACCCGAATCGAAGAGAGCTTGGGTTTTCATACCCAATACTTTGACTGGTACCAGCTTAAGACGTCTTGGTGCTGTCGAGGCCGATTGAAGAAACAGTTTCTTACCCTTAGCGGACTTATTAGACCTGATAATTTTTTTGAGTTCTTTTCTCGCATCCTCTGCGTCGCCCCTCAAAAGTTGACCAAACGTTATCCCAGTTGGGGCCGATGCAAGCTCAGCCACCAAATTGTACCTCTTCACATACTCTAGTACGTCCTTAGAGATACTCTTAACTTTCTTACTCTTTTTCGTCTTCTTGGCCGGAGTGACTCCCACTCCTGGAACAACTTGATCAGACCTCTTGGTTCGAGGAGGTACAGGTGCTGGGATATGCTCCAGCATTCCATACTCTAGCCTAGGTTTCTTCGATAAAATGTTCCCTTCCCCATCCCTTTTTGTCACATTGACTTGACTAATCTCTTCAGCGATGGATACGTTACCGGCATCCGTCAACCTTTGATCCCTTCTATTTTGTAAGATTTTCACCTCTGGTCCTGACTCACTCCTTGCTTCCGATAAATTTGCTCTTCTGTTGTCTTTAGACCAGCAGTTACTTTCATGATGCCCATATCGACCGCACTTTGCACAACGAGTGTTTCTATGTGGATTATCAGGACACCTGTTTGCAAAGTGTCCAGGCTTGTGACAGTAAGAACAGACTTCTGCGGCCTTAGGGGCCCCAGACTGGTTCTTCTTAATGGTAAGAGTAAGGCTTTCCAACTGCGAGGTTATCATGTCAAGTCGATTATCGAATCGGGTTTCCAACCTTTCTTCCAAGTTTTTGACATCGCTCCTGACAGATTCTAATGCCGCTGCACTAGTAGCCGGCCTTTGATAATTCTTTTCAGGATGTACGATAGACATCGATGTGCGGGTTTCCCTCGGTACCTCACTCAGTGACTGAAACGTCTCCGAATTTTTGACAAATTCTACTATGGTACCCTTCAGTTCATCAAAAGTGTGAGGGCCCTTGATGAGGAGGAAATCGGAGAGCCGCTTATCCCCCATAGCCGCCTTACGCAGCATTCCGTACTTGGCTTGGGCGTTGAACCCAGCCTTTTCATAAAGATCACACAAGTACACCAATGAGCTTAACAAATCGTCGAAGTTGAGCCGGGCCTCTATGGCGGTACGAATCATCTCATCTGGTTCTACCTCCTTAGCATACTCTTTCACAAGCCACTCACATACCTCACCGAAGTTACGCCCATTCCCGTTAAGAGACCACCCGTCGATAAACTTGGACTTATATTTGTGCTTTGCGTCACCATGAAGATAGGCGAAGATACTTGCGGCCTTCTCTTCATCGCCCTTCTCTCGCATCACAACGTTGACATATGTGTAAAGAAACTCCTCAACGTCTTCAGTCTTGCCCCCTGTGAACGTTATACGAGCAGCATTGAGATCCATGATTACGAAAAGAAATCCCCCGAAGTGTTCCTTACTACTGCTCAACTCGAATACCTCGGGTGCAACCCCCTCCACAAGAGTACCAAATGATAGGGGTAAATCGGCGGGGAAGAGATCCTCAGAACCAATTACCCTGAGAAGGAGGTGTTGCGAGCGACAAAAGTGCTACCGTGGTATTGTTGAACGAACAAAAGGGAGTGTATATAGAAGAGAGTTGAGGAAGCTACAAGCAAGTATAAAAGGGGCAGGGTCTACCACCGACGCTCTGCGACTAGCGTAAGAAAAAGTTTTCTTGGGTCTGAAGTTGACTCTCAACTTCCTACTACTCGGGACTTGGCTTGAAGTTGTCTGCCAACTTCCTTTATGCTTTGTATTTGACTTAACTTGTTGAGCGCCCCGCTCGGGTATGCTGGCTCCCAAGTAGTCCTACCATTTCATGCAAACAGCCCCTTATATAGAGTTTTCAACCCTCACATTCTGTAGCATCTATACAGTACCTATGTGCCAAATCTGCACCGCCACAGTACAGTGCAAAGCATCCCTCTAAAAATAATTAAAAATATAATTGTAAGTACAGTGACAGCTCAGCCAGCGCAGCATGCCAACTCAGCCAGCACAGCATGCCAACTCGGCCAGCGCAGCATGCCAACTCGGCCAGCGCAGCCAAATCAGCCAGCGCAGCATGCCAAGGAATATCTACAATTTTCATTATATCACATTTCTCAACGTGTTTTGCGGCTAAACCCGGCAGCCTGAGAAGAATCACCAATCATCTTTTCGGTGAGGCCACAATCTATGTTGACATCCGTCCCTCACCAAGGCCTTGCTCGAAACGCACTGTTGCTGGTAAGCCCAAGTACGGATACCGAATGTTTTCATTACGTGAGCAACATGCTCTAAGGTGAATAATTTCTTTAATTCTCAGGCTTCCTGTCAAAACAAGTTTACTTGTTGGAGACCCGCAGTAGTCTCTTTCCAAACAACATGATCGCGCTATGTCAGTGAGTGTACCGCAGTAAAGCTAAATTCATTATACGCTGATTGCGTCTTACTCACATCTGCATATTTTCAAAATTCGAGCGGCCGGGTTCAGTTGTCCAAACCTTTTTGTGAGCCTGTATTTGACCTGATTAAAATTATGAACCGGGCGAAGAGGACTTGCCCTACTGAGAAAGGAGCTGCCGTTACTCGATTGCATATCCCGACCAGGTGCATACAAAAGCGTTGGACGACGAAAGAGTGACAACCCCGGCCTGTATTGCGCATTTTGTGCCTGTTGCAGTGCAAATGTGAATCACACCTATCCACTCATAGTCCTACTTTTCATTGTTTTAGAAAATTTGCAGCACATTAACATGCCTTAAGGCTGGCCTCACACCAGCCCTGTGAGGTCGTACCTCATGACTCTGCATCATTTCAGACTCTCTAATACACAGCCCTATCCCCCTAGTCTTCGGAAAATAGCCGTCCTGCATCCCTAAACAATAAAGCAACCCAGTTCCCCCCCATTTACAAAAACTCGAGGGAAAAGTTAGAGCTTTGGAAATTGTAAAAGCTATAGCACTGAAATAGAGAGAGAGGCAGCCGGGGCGCTGCTCAAGAAACTGTAGAGGCGATGGTAATGGGTTTCAGAAAGTTGGGGGCAAAGGGTGTATGGAGTGTACCTAGATTCCCACAAGAATCCAGATGAGCCCCCCTTTTTATAGACAGTACGGTAACTCTACTCTAGAAATTCTATACTCTGTTAGCTCAGTAGAACTTACCAGAAAGTAGAGGTGTAACTATAGAATTGTACTATCTAGAATATAACTACGTAAATAAAAACGATGACGTGGGGCTCCACGTCAAATAAAAACATTGAAGGAAAATCAAATTTCTAAAATCATTCAAGACGATACAGTTTCCCTGTTACACCACTGTGTAATAGAGAACTGGAATAGCGACAGCGAACAAGTCTCTATTACACAGTGGTGTAACAGAGACATTGTTACACTATTCCCTCCCCCGGACTATTGACGTCCTCGTCAATGATACTGCGGGATTATATTATGTTTCCGAATATACTCTTGGAAAGCTTCCGTTACTACAGCAGATCCATCTTCCGTAACATCAACGAAGTCCTTTGCTGGTTGCCACTACGCCTCATGACGTGGCACACCACGCATCATAACCAAGAACTTGAAACCGCGTCCAACCATTTTGTGATCCAAGATAACCTCAACTTCCTGTTCTGGTCCATCAGGCAGCTCAAGCGGTGCAGGTGCAGGAGGAATGGAAACTCAATATGATCAGGCTGCTCCAAATGTGGTGTGGTGTGAATGATATGAATGACTGGATGGATTTTAAAATGATCAGGGAGATCCAGTCGAACAGCATTCTTTCCAATTAGCTCCTTAACCACGAATGGCCCATATCTACGCGCACCAAGTTTTTTAGAATCCTGGGACCTAGAATAAACATCTGTAAACAACGAGCGATTGATCCAAAGCTTTGAACCGACTTCATAATCTGAGACCTTGTATCGCCTTGAAGCATATGCCGCTTGCCGAGCTTTTGCCACTTTGTAGGCAAATTGCGCATCCTCAAGAGAAACCTTGAGCTTGGCACGAAAGTCGTCCAAGCTTTGAAGAGGTATGCTGCTGCTAGCCAAGAAGTCCAACGGCGATTTAGGTGTCCATCCCAAGTCCAGCTCAAATGGTGACATACCCAGATCATCGCTCACAGCCGAGTTGTATGCAAATTCTGCAGAAGGAAGCAGTTCATCCGAGTCATCCTGATGATACGAGCAATAGCAACGGAGATAGTTCTCGATCATCCTATTCATATTCTCAGAAGCGCCATCTGTTTGTGGGTGTCTACTTGTAGACATTCTTAATTTCACCCCACAAAGATTCATCAGTGTCTTCCAAAACTTTGAAATGAACTTGCTGTCCCTATCTGAGGTCACATCAGATCAGGCAACCCGTGTTTCTTGAATATGTTCTCGAAGAAGTCTCGAGCCGTGTCCTCAGGAGTATCTGATGTTTTAGATTTAAGAGAATGGACTCGACGAGTAAGTCGATCAACCCAAGTCGTGATCGCATCATGACCGCTCCTCGTCAGTGGTAGCCTCACAATGAAATCTGTAGCTAGTGAAACCCATCTGCGGTCAGGCAATTCCAGTGACATTGGATCAGTCAACCTTTTTTATTAGAGTCCTTATACTGCTGACACGTGAGACATCCTTCACAATACTTTCGAACATCCCGGCTCTTATGTTTCCAATGGAAGTTATCTAACCTGGACAGTGTCTTCGCAAATTTAAAATGTCCACCAACTTTAGAGTCGTGAGCAATTTGTAAAATATCCGAAACTGACCTTCTTGGTACGCACAACTTTCCATTGTAAAACAGCCTCGAACCATCTTTTCGGAACATTGGTAGAATTCTTTCAAGTTTCTGCTTCTGAACCATACCATCTTGCCACTCTCCTTCCATGACTTTTAACACTGGACGAAAGAACTGGTCGTCATCATACCGAGGAATGATCTGATCAATGTCAAGGAAGGGAACCTCAACGTCATTCACTGAGATGTCACGGTCTCCTCTAGTGACGTGCGGAGCTCCAGATAATGCGTCTCCCAAGATGTGAATTCTTCCAGGCTTCAGTGTGATGGGAAAGATTCCAAAGTTACCGAGAGTTTCCAACCAACGTGCTTCTTTCCGACTCAGTTTCGGTTTTGCGAAGAAGCTCTTAAGCACTTGGTTGTCTGTGAAAATCTCAAATTCAGAACCTTCAAGATAGCACCTGAATCTTCCCAGAAAATTAATCAAAGCCAGAAGCTCTCTGTCATTTGCAGTGTAGTCCGACTCAGCTGGTGAAATTTTCTTTGAATAGAAAGAAATTACACGATCTCTTCTATTCTCATCCAACTATGTTAGAGTTCCACCGACAGCAAGCTGTGAAGCATCTACATGACCACGAAATGGCTTGTTCCAATTAGGAGCGACTAAAATTGGAGCCAACGTCATCGCTTCCTTTAGCTTCTGAAAAGCTTTATCATACTGCTGGTCCCATTTCCCAATGCCTCGACTCTTCTTTGTCAGGTCTGTGAGAGGTGCAGCAATTGCCGAGAAATTCTGAATGAATCTACGGAAAAACTGCATTAGACCTAAGAAACTTCTCAACTTTAGAGATTCAGGTTTCGGCCAAGTTTGTAGGACTTCTACCTTCTCAGGACTGACACGAATGCCGTGCTTCCCGACTATTAAACCCAAACCTCCAGCTCAGTCTGAAAGAAAGAGCATTTCTTCGGAGAGATGTACAGCTTGTGGTCCTTAAGTCTCTTTAAATACAATTTACAGATGTTCGTAATGTTCGTCCTCATTCTTACTGAATATAAGAAGATCATCCATATAGAAAACCACGAAGACATCGATGCAATCATACAAAATCTGGTTCATCAAAGTTTGGAACGTAGCAGGAGCGTTGCAAAGTCCCATTGGCATAACAAGATATTCAAATTGCCCATACTTTGTATTGAACGCAGTCTTTTCGATGTCCTCAGGTTTCACTCTTATCTGATGGAATCCGGTTTTCAGATCAAGCTTGGAGAAAAATCTCGCATCTCCAAGTCGATCGAACATTTCATCAGAACGAAGGAGTGGAGCATTATTCTTTTTGGTGATGCGATTCAAAGCGCGATAATCGACAACACCTCTAAGTTTTCCATCCTTTTCTTTCACAAAGAAAAGTGGTGCTCCATACGGTGATTTACTGGACCTGATCTTCCCTGTCCTCAGAAGAGACTCGACGTACTCTTTTGCTGCCCTAAGTTCGGATGGAGACAACTGGAATAAAGATCGATGAGGTGCCTTTGCTCCTTCCTCCACTTTGATCTCATGATCAACTGATCGAATCGGAGGAGGCCCTCTTGGCAATTCATCCTGAAAGACCTCTTTGAAATTATCCAGTAATCTGCTCAGTCTTCCATCAAACTTTGAATCTGTCACTCCTGTCATACTGTGAACTTCTAGTAACTGAAATACTTCGAAGTCACCCCCATGCCTCAGCATTCGTCTAAATTTCTTCAATCCCAAATTGGACACATCAATACGGTTTTCTTCATCGGAATCAATCACTGGAATGGAAGCATCTTTCACCATCACAATTCGTTTCCGATAGTCGACACGTGGATTGTGGGCAACATGCCACTGCATTCCCAACAGAACATCATACCTGGTTTGGGACACAGCCCAACTAGAAGTGTATGTATGTTCGCCTAACTTAATGGTTCCGTTGGAAATGATCTCAGATACTTCCTCAGTGACTCCCTTCTGTGAATGGCAAACAATGACTCGTTCACGCCGAATCCCAAACAAGTTCCTATTTCGCTTCAGGAACTCGGCTGAAACCACGTTTGTATTGCATCCATCGTCCTTTAGTACTTTGACTGCTATTCATTCAGTCTACCTTCAAGTACTAACAAAGGCTCCACTGGTATAGGTCCATCAGTGGGGATGCTGTCATCATGACTAGACGTGATTCCATTAGACTCGGCTTCGGAGATTCTCGACTTTTCCCTGTCCTCTGAGAATTAAGCTCCGGTGATGTCCACAACAGTTTCACTCTGCTCATTGGGACATCTTTTCACACTCACTACTGGTCTCATCTGAGTGTTCACCAAGTCTGGTGGACCAACTAGTTTCCCGAGTCAAAGCCATTCAAATCATTACTGTGTCCTGCCTGTGTGTTGTTCGCCGCTATGCGAGCACCACCCCTGTTACCTTTATTCCCGTTTCCTTTTCTGTGTTTCCAAGGTCTACATCCACCTTATGGCACGTAAAGCATCGGTTCTCCATCAAGTCTTTCTGACGCTGCCCATCGTTTTTACGTTCAAGGTTTCCGCTCTCCATCGCCATAGGACCTGAGACATTTCGATTGGCGTGAAATGAACCTCTGCTAGTGAATAAACCTACACCATAAAATGCTCCGTCAAAGTTGAGAGCAATGGTAGTCGCAGCTTCAAACTTGGATGGGTTTCCTTTACGAACCTCCAACAGAATGTGGGGTTTGAGACCTTCACAGAACCGCGCCAATTTTTCCGACTCACTGATACCGGGAATATTGATAACCAAATTCCTGAACTCTGATAGGTACGCAGCCACACTCGTTTTCTAGTGGATCTTGGTAAGTTTGTCGCGAGCTCGAATGACACTGTCCTGGGGACAAACTCTGCCTCAACCAGGAGTTCGAAAGCTTCCCGTGTAACAGGAAGAGCATTCTCGGACAAAACTGTATACCACCAGTTTGCGGCAGTTCCGGTCATGAATGTCGAAGCAAAGTCGATAGCATTCTGGGCACTGATGACTTCTTCATGGCCCACCTGAATAAGTCTCAGGTATTTTTCGACTGAATGCAACCATGACCGAACCGTTAACGTATCTCGAGTCCCATCGAACAACACAGGCTTATTTGGTTTGAAGAAAGACATGTTCAACAAACCTCTCACTTAAAGCCTTACAATAACACCTAAGCTTGAATACAAGCACTTGAAGTTGAACTCTGCAAGGGATTCGTCCCTGGACGACGGGTTGGCTCCCTACCCGCGAAGAGAGTGACTCACCAGCAGCTTTAATCACACGTACACTCCGATGTGACTTAGCAATCCGTTCGGGATATCCCCACCAGTCCACTATGTAGACCGCGATCGGTGTCCTTACCCTATAGGAAAGCCTCTCAAGCCGACTCTAAGCTAGCGAATAACCAAAGAATGCCCTTTCTGAGCACGTACCCCTTAGTCCAAGTCCAGTCCAAGTCAACCCAATGAAGCGTTACCTGAACCCGTGACCCAGTCGGTGCACCTAGCTAACAGCCAACGAGTGCAATAGGATTGTATAGGAATACTGTGAGAGGACCCTCAAATGGGGACTTGGTCAGAAGTACGGCTTTAATAAGCCAACTTAGTTAAGCCTAACTGTCCAGTCTAAGTATTCTGAAAAGGATCACGCAGCTTCTTGAGGCCTGCACGCTACCTGAACAGAATAACCTAGAATAACGCAGACTAGGCTGCACCCCCAAGTTCCCGGTTACCCAATTCTCCAATTAGTAACCGCGACCTGCGTAGAGCAATGGGGTTTAGAGTACCTGGCCCTCCAGCCCACAGATACTCCCTGCACTTGGCATTCCAGCCCACAAGCACAGTATATGATATTGCTTACAGTAAACCTGTCAGAAAAATTTTTCCAAAAATTCAACAACCCCAAAAAATACACGTGTAATAAAACCTCGATCTAGAGCAAGACGAAAGCGAAAGAGCAGCGGAACCGGCGAAAGCGATGCTACCAGTGAAACAGAGAGGGAGGCAGCCAGGGCGCTGCTAAAGAAACTGTAGAGGCGATGGTAATGGGTTTCAGAAAGTTGGGGGCAAAGGGTGTATGGAGTGTACCTAGATTTCCTCAAGAATCCAGATGAGCCCCCCTTTTTATAGACAGTACGGTAACTCTACTCTAGAAATTCTATACTCTGTTAGCTCAGTAGAACTTACCAGAAAGTAGAGGTGTAACTATAGAATTGTACTATCTAGAATATAACTACGTAAATAAAAACGATGACGTGGGGCTCCACGTCAAATAAAAACATTGAAGGAAAATCAAATTTCTAAAATCATTCAAGACGATACAGTTTCCCTGTTACACCACTGTGTAATAGAGAACTGGAATAGCGACAGCGAACAAGTCTCTATTACACAGTGGTGTAACAGAGACATTGTTACAGCCACTGAGACAAGTCGCATCCACACTCTTAAAGCGGGAGCAGTTACTGTCTTTCTAACTAGGGGAGAGTCTAGAGGCATTGATTGTTATTCAGAAATGTTCGCTAAAGATGACACGGGCAGAAAGTCAATCTATGGGGAAAAAAGAGAGGTTTCTTTATTGAGATGTATGGATTGGCTGGAACCCATTTGGAGTTGTAAATCTGAATGTCATATTAAATACATGTACCGATGGTCGAAGCAATGTACAAATAGTCAATCTACAGTGTTAACATCCTCAACGCGATTAGGAAGGTGACAGGAGGGTGGAACGCACTTTTTGCCTTCTGCATAAAATAATTGTGTTATGCTTTGTTTCAGTGAGGGTTCTACCGGAGAAGCTGGCGTAACATGCAGTGGAGAGCAGCTTTGCCAACAAATGATTCGATACTTTAATGATTAGAGTGTTAGCCACAAGTAGATTGTTATGGATGAGCCATTGAATCCCCAGGAGGAGGATGCAGTTGGAGACGCAAGCGGGATGCATACTGGCACGGAGAGCGAGGAGGGAGGAAGGAATACCTCCCAAGTATTAAGGGCGAGCCTAGGGCACTGGACTGTATGTGCATCAGTTGCTCTTTGACGCCTTGGACATGTTAAATCAGGGGATTCGGAAGACTCTCTGATAGCTTCGAGGTTCCCCTCCTGGTTCCCGACACCGAGCTGCGACCCGCTGACATCCTCGTCCATCTACCAGCAGCTCCCAACGGCACTGTGAACCGCCCTGCTCCCTGTAACAAAGTCACTGACCTGGAACGCGTACTGTCGCGTCGACAGCCGCGCCATTCCGACAACCGCACACAGGCCCCTAATTTCAAGATCCAAACGCCGGCCTTTGGTTCCTTGGGTTCGCCTTCCCCCGCTACTAATTCTCTTCATAGAGGATTGGTATCCGTGCATCGCGGAGAAGTAGACATGAGTTGGAGTTATCCGCACCTGCAAGCAACGGAATCACAATGCATATACAAGCATATCATCGAGGTGATCTACGAACCCATGTAGGAAGACTGCTCGATCTTATCCGGCAACTCGGGAATTGCAACCTCAAAGCGTGATTCGATAGCCTTCAACACAGTAGAGTCCGCCTCTGATGACACTAAAGAAATTGCCAACCCTTTCGTCCCAAAGCGACCTGCACGCCCAACCCTATGCAAGTAGCTGTCCGGATCTGAGGCCATGTCATAGTTGATCACGATGTTAACGCGTTCAATATCTATACCGCGACCAAATATTTCTGTTGCTACCAAAATTCGCTTTTTGAAATCCTTGAAGTCCTTGTACCTTCTGATGCGCTCCTCTTGCTTAATTGCGGAGTGAATGTCCACGGAGGGGAAATTACATTCAATGAGGAGCTTATTCAGCTCAATTGCCCTCGCCACACTTTTGACAAAAATCACGACCTGATTAAATTCCAATGCATCAAGTAAGTCGGTCAGCTTCCTGTTCTTTGCAGACTCTGCAAGTTTCACAAAATGTTGCAAGAGACCATGCAGAGTCAATTTGGTCGCGTCATCAACAAACACCTCCACTGGGGTCTGCATGAATTTCTTCGAGACAACTCGCATCTCCTTGGAAAGAGTAGCAGTGAACATCATGACCTGCTTCTCATGTGGTGTCTCTTTGAATATCGCCTGCACGTCTCGACGCATTCCGAGTTCCTCCAGTACCTTGTCACATTCATCCAAAACAAAATACTTGATATTGTTCAAAATCAAAACTTTCTGTTTGACAAGATCCTTGAGTCTCCCAGGGGTGCCAACCACAATGTGCGGGGTGTTTGATTTTAGCAAATCCCTGTGCTGACGAACTGGGACACCGCCATAAATGACGGAGGTGCGAATCTTTGGGAGGTATTTTGCGAAGCGTTCAAACTCATGAGCAATTTGGTAGGCTAACTCCCTTGTGTGTGCGAGGACAATGCAGCTGACCTGACCGTCTACCGGCTCAATCTGCTGCAATACGGCCAGTGTGAACACAGCAGTCTTTCCCATACCTGACTTTGCTTGGCAGAGGACATCCATACCGAGGATTGCTTGTGGGATGCACTCATGCTGCACCTCCGAGGGATGTTCAAAGCCACAGTCTTGAATAGCTCGAAGGAGCTCATCCTTAAGGAAAAAATCTTTGAAGCTGGCAGAATGGACTCCGACATAGGTTCCCCTGCGTCAAAAAGAATTCAAGTCAGACAGTAGTAGCAACCGAAAAATGATATCACGAAGTACCACAGGGAAAGGAACGAATTAGAGATGGTCAGTATCTTCAGCTAAGTTCTGTTCTCCTCGCTCACAAGAAATCAGGAAATTGGCCGGGCCCCGCCTCACTACTTTCCCTAACAAAGAATAGCAAGAGAAGTGACTCCGATGGTAAGGGTGTCAATGCCCTGCTAGGATGCGCGGGGGCCATATCAGATATATCATGACATAAGGCAGTTGAAGAGGTTGGCAGATGGTTGTTGCGCAGGCGGGGCTCGGCCAGTTTGGTGCAGAAGTCTAGGGATATGAAAAACAAAGGGCGAATAGAGATGCATTAGCGCACTTTTTGTTAGAATCCTTGCCTTTCTCAGAGGGCACTTCTTTGGACACCGTTTCATCTTCTTCTTCATAATCAAGCAAATCCCCATCGCTAAGGTCGTCAGGCACTTGATCCTTTCCAGACATGATTAGTTGAGAGTGAAAACGATGTATTGACGAAAAGTTTTTTGTATTTTGAGGTCTTTGGTCACTCAGGGATGGTTTGTGGGAAGTTGGAAGAGCTAGGTAACTGGAGAGAGTTCTAAAGGCAGATTCATATGCGGGTCGAAAAGCAGATTTAAGTACAGGTCTTCTGGTGTCAAAAACCTGGTCTTGCCGATGTCCGCCAAAATTTGAAGTTGCACGGGTGGTTGACGGTTTAACTCTACACCTGAACAAGGAACTGAAAATGGGCTAGTGGGTTGAATTTTTGTTATAATTTCAAAAATTCATCTGCTACCGACGGGTGTGGCACTTGTTCAAGGAAAAAATAAAAAGCACAGGAAAACATCGTGCGGCACATGCACCTGTTCAATATCACAAACCAATCTGTGAACAACCGCTCCGGGGTTTTAAGAGTGCTATTTAAATTTCCGAAATGGTAGTTTGAATCAATAATTTCCGGACGCAGAAAGTTTTCATTGTCCTTTCTGGCCTTTGCACTACTATTCATCAGCACCGCAAATGACTCTAAATTTCGACGCCTTCGTTCATGAAATCCTTTGCGACAGCTTTCCTTCATAACGCCAATAACATTCATGGATCTCTTTATCGCAAGAGCCCCCGTTCTCGTAGCAGTGCCCGCTCCGAAAATCATGAAGCCACTCGCTCGATTCCCCCCTGCCGCTCCTGCTTGCGCCCACACTCCACACAACTCCCCATAATGGCCCCCCTGCGATCCCTTGGAAGCGGCTCGTCTCCGTTAGGGAATCCAGCTATACCAATGCCAGCACTGTGGCTGTATCATTTATATTCTAGTATAAAGTAAGTCCAAACACTTATTGTGCCGACACAGTCGTGCACGGAATCCGACGAGTCGTTCAGGAGTACGGCAGTAACCCAGCATATGGGTTATTGACTGTCGATCTCAAGAACGCTTTTAATATGTGCAGCAGACCCGCTTTCCTGACCGCGGTGAGACAGCTATTCCCAGAGTTACAGCCTTGGGTCTCATATTGCTATTCAAACGAGCCCGCATTCCTGTGGATAGGTAGTCACACAATAAGACGCGTCTGCGGGACCCAACAGGAAGACAATCTTGGAGGCCTCCTCTTCGACCTGGTGCTGCACCCTATTATCCTCAAAATACAAGAACTCTTCAGTTCAGAGGAAGGGGAGAACAGAGACTTGGCAAAGTCGTTACTTCAACTGTGGTACCACGATGACGGGTACATTATCGGGCGCCACGACCAACTCGTCAAAGGCATCGAAGTACTTCGCTCCGTGGATGCTGAAAGCCGAGGACTGCACTTGTCGCTGCCGAAGTGCACCGTGTGATGGCCTACAGCCCCTTCAGGGTCAGCACAGAGTCTCTACCCAGACGGGATTAAGCAAGAGAACAGCGAGGGTACTTCCGTTCTGAACGCCCCCGTCGGTACTAAGGAATACACCACACGGTCCTTTACGAACCATGTCTCATCCCTCAGACCATTCCTCGAGACCATTGCTGTCCTTGAGAATAGGCAAGTGGCATTCCGGCTACTGCGTAACTGTTTTGGCGTTTGCAAAGTAGGCTATTTGTTGCGCGTAGTGCCCCGTCTTGCACTGGAGAAGGAGCGGAAGAGTTCGACAGGATGATGGAGGACTGTGTTCGAAAATTGGCAGGGGGAGTACTGGATTCGGAAGTATTCCGAGAACTCCAGCTGCCGGTCACACCAAAGGACAAGAAAAAACCTTCTCTAGGGATCGGACTCACCTCCGCGAAGAACATCGTGGCTGCGGCGTTCTTGGATTCTAGGTCATCATCTAGCAAGCTTTGCAAGACCTTGCTCCCAACGCCTATTAAGGAGCTAGGAATATACGAAGCAGCTGCAGATGCCCATCGGAGGTGGTCGACCTCTTGCCTGCCGTCTAGGATTATCCCGTTCAGTGTAATTTGCTCGCAAAAAACACCATCGCAAAAGACGCTGACGGACGCAATCCATGAAGCAGTGCAAGAACGAATTCCTCTTGAGGATTCGAGGGGGCAGGCGTTTCGCTCGTCTATGGCCCTCCCGGGAGCCAAGGAATGGGTATATTGTCCCCCATGCCCCGGACTACAGACAAGCATTGACCCTCGAGAATTCTCGGTATGGCTTCAATACTACTGTCGCGTGCCACTTTTTTCACCCTGGCACGCCATGCCCGAGAGGGAATTGCCCGGACACACTCGATGTACATGGCGATCATCTGATGCACTGCTTGCATGGAGCCCAAAGGATCAACCGACACGATCGCCAAGTAACCCTTCTCGCGAAAGACCTGGCAAGAGCTGCTCGTCATCCTGTTGTAAAACCACGCCCTGGTCTCCACCGCACGAGACCAGACATCCAGGCAATGGGAAGCAGCGGAGGGACCGACTTTTTTATGTTACCTTCGTGAACCCCCTCGCTCCCTCCAACAGAAGAGTGAGGGCCTTCAACCCGATGTCCTCTCTGAATGCGGCGGCGCGAAATGCAAAGTGATAGGGGTAAATCGGCGGGGAAGAGATCCTCAGAACCAATTACCCTGAGAAGGAGGTGTTGCGAGCGACAAAAGTGCTGCCGTGGTATTGTTGAACGAACAAAAGGGAGTGTATATAGAAGAGAGTTGAGGAAGCTACAAGCAAGTATAAAAGGGGCAGAGTCTACCACTGACGCTCTGCGACCAGCGTAAGAAAAAGTTTCTTGGGTCTGAAGTTGACTCTCAACTTCCTACTACTCGGACTTGCTTGAAGTTGTCTGCCAACTTGCTTCACCTCCACTAAAGGAAGCAGTTTACTCGGCTTATATAGACTTTTGGCTACCCCAAAAGTCTCCAACAAACATACTAATAACCATAAAATGTATTCACGGTAATCGTGTGAACCAGAGAGACTATTAGAAGATATTTCCTCAAGGTAAATATCTAGGTGCCATACCCATGCCAGCCATCCATCGGCCAGGGGTGGGAATTGATGTGGCCATTATATAGACCTTTCAGAGCTACTTGTCGTATCACCCACAACCTGGAACTGTACTGACATCTACTATGACAGCGTGTCCTAAAATGAAAAAATCAGCCGACGAATTTGCCACACTCACCCAAATTAAAAATATCTTGCAAATTCAAAAACTGTAAAAATATCTTCCCAATTCCGATACTGTATACAATCATGGTCCTCATCTAGATTTTTTCGTGCGCGAATTTGCGCACATCACGCCCTCTCGCTCAAGACGAACGTCCCGACTCGTCACTGCTCTTCTTCTGCTTCCGTTAGTGTTCGCTGTCTTATTGATAAAATGTATGGTCTCTCAAACGGGTACGGATGCAACTGATTACCAATATGATGCTCTAAAAAGTAGGTTCGCATTACTGGTACCTCACTTTGTAGCATAGCCTCATATATTGGTTTGATCACATCGAGGTGGGGTTGAATACATTCTTCTTCCGTGACTCTTCCGAATCTTCCAAGAGTGAAAAAATATATGTGATATGCAAACTCTTCTGGAAGATGCCGGAGGAATGGATGTCGATAAGAAAAGAAGACGCGCATCATCAAGAACGAATCTTCGTAAGATAAGTGCGGTCCATGTAGCGCCCTAAAACATAAACAGATGCTTATCATGAAATAAGAAATGACCTGCGCATCGTTCGCATCCTCGGAGATATTGCGCAGCCAAAAAGATAATCTTCTTCTTCCGACTGTATGCTGTGCATGGTTGTGAAGGAGAGCTAGAGATGAAGTTGTGGTGGACGGTCCCGATGAATGGCCGCGACCAGCTCCTGACGTACGGACCTGCACGAGGTCCTCTCGGGGGACGACCGGAACCTCTTCTGGGCGGGTTGTTGTCTCCTGAAGGTCCTCCTCTGGTCATCATCACTGCTTCAGGAGGATCCTCGCCGCCTCCAACGTTCCCAATTTGTGGCGGAGAAACGTAAGGTTCCCATAGAGGATACGGGACCAGCCTGTATTCCATATCCGGGGGTAAGGCGTAACCTCTCAGTCGCACGTCTTGGTTGTTCTTGAGAAATACGTAAATTGGACGGATAATATTCAGATACGTTTGCGACAAGTCTCCAGCAGCTACCATTCCATATCTTCCTATAGAGTAATGATATATTACCTCCACAAACTCTGGACCTGCTTCCGTGAACCTTCCGTTTTGGAATGAAAATAGAACTCTTATTAATAGTCGGAAATCTTCTTCAGGTAGCAATGGTCCGTTCAACGTACGAAAACATAGGCATATATTAATGTAGAAATGGATGATTACGTGGAGTTCGTAGTAGTCCCGCGTAACCGAGATGATCCATTCCCAGGCCCTTTTTCCTCCCATAGGAATCATTCTATAGTTAAAGATGAGTATGCCCCGTGGTTGCGCATAGTCCTGTGTGAGAAGGAATTCTTCAGGCCTCTGATGGTAAGGGACCAGACGACGTGCATGGATGGCCCTCCTTGATCTCTTCCCTGAGCTTGAACAGAGCTGATAGTGCGGGTGTCTTTCCTCCGTGACGATGCAAGGGTTCGAGTACTTGGTTTGGAAGGCCGGCCACTTCACAGCCTGCTGCATTGCTTTTCCATGTACTACAAGTACTTTAGAGCCAACTGAAAAGGTTCTGACTGCAGGTTCTGCATCCTTATTTCTTGTTTGTGTTAGCGCGCGGTGTGATCTCCAGCCTTCGGTGGCCAGTAGTTCAACTTCCCTACTCTCTTCATCGATAATATTTGTTTCCATGTCTCTCTGTAACATTCTAGGAGCCCTTCCGTACATTAGCTCGAATGGTGAGCGTCCATTTCTTCCTCTTCTTCGACGGTAGCCGTATAACACTTTTGGTAAGGCATCTTCCCACTGGATTTCATTCTCCAACATAGTTTTCGATATTGCTCGTTTGATGGTTCCAACCATCCTCTCCGCTTTCCCGTTGGACATAGGAGCGTATGCGAGAACGGTCTTCAGCTGAATTCCTTTCTCTTCCAAAAAACGAAGCAGTGAAGTTGCAGTAAAACAAAGGGCGTTATCCGAGATGATCCTTTTTGGAAGACCAAACGGTTCAATTATTTCTTTTTCGATGAATCTCAGTACCACCTCAGCATTTGCCTCCTCGACTGCAACTGCTATTGGCCATCCAGTAAGATGTTCCACCCCTATAAGGAGATATTTGTTTCCGGAAGAAGTTTCCTTGAACGGGCCCGCGAAGTCAATTGAGAAGGTTTCAAAGAGACCGGAAACTGGAAAACTTAGAGTTGTCTTATACTTCCGTATTGGAGTGAATTTTTGGCAGTTGTCGCAGCTTTTCACGAAGTTATAGACGTCCTTATGGATACCGGGCCACCAGAATCTCTCAGTTACGAATTTTTTGGTTGTTTCGAGATCCCAATGCCCTAGCTCATCATGGAAAGTCCTCAAGATCTTCATTCTTTCTTTCAAAGGGGCCACTAGTCGGGGACCGGCTTTAGTGTGCCGGAAAGTTTCCCATTCCACAATGTAAAAGCCTTTTGATTCCTGCGTACCCAATTTCGGTGTTCAAGATCAACCTTTCTCATTTCTAGTCCATCGAGGAATTTGATCAGTCCGTGAATATTAGCTTCGTACTCGTTATCGTTCGCAACTGCAACTCGGCGACTCCGACGATGTCCTCCGAAGCTTTTTCATTTGGAATCAGTGCGTCCCTCAAGCGGGATAGGTAATCGGCAGGCTGATTATTGCGTCCGGGTCTATACACAATTTCAAACCGATATTCTGCGAAAATGTCGAGCCATCGGGCCAAGCGGTGATGTACATCCTTCTTTTGGAATGCTGTTTTAAGTGCCTGGTGATCAGTTATCAAGACAAATTTCTCGAGTGATAAAAGGTATACGCGAAACTTTTTCAGCGCGAAGACGACAGCTAGCGCTTCTTTCTCGCAGACTGAGTATCTCTTTTCCGCGTCATTCAGAGTTCGGCTTGCGAATTGAACAGGGTGTAGTCTTCCGTTTTCATCTTTTTGGGACAAAACGGCACCCAAAGACCGTTCTGAGGCATCTGTCTCCACAACGAATGGTCTCTTGAAATCTGGGTACATGAGAACTGGGGGGACACATAGCTTATCTTTAAGCTCCTAAATGCAGTTTCCATTTCCTTGTTCCAGTGAAATTTTCCGTTCTTCGTAGTGCTGGCATGTAACGGTGCTGCAGTCTTGGCGAAATCTTTGATAAATCTTCTGTAATATGAGGCCAGTCCTAAGAAGCTTCGGACCTCCGTCTTTGAAGCGGGCCTTGGTGCCAACTATTTTTTTCGTTTTCTCTGGATCCACTCTAATTCCCTCTTGGTCGACGATATGACCGAGTAATTGGATAGAAGTTTTCGCAAAGAAGCATTTGCTCAACTTAATTTTCAAGCTATACTCCGATATCCTCTCCACAACTGTATTGACGTGCGAGATGTGCTGATCCAATGTTTCTGAGAATATGACGACATCATCGATATAGACTCTTGCGAATGGAAGTCCTTTCAAAACCTCGTTCATCATTCTTTGGAATGTAGCTGGTGCATTCATGAGACCAAAAGGCATCACTTCGAACCTGAACGTACCGGCTTTGCTGGTAAAGGTTGTTTTTTCCTTACATTTTTCATCCAATGGAATCTGCCAATAGCCAGTGTAAAGGTCAATTGAGGTGAAATATCTCCCGTCCTTCAGGTCCTCGAGGATCTCCTCCATGTTCGGAATCGGAAATCGATCGGGTATCATTCTCTGGTTCAGTTGTCGGTAATCGACGCAAAAACGCAGCTTTCCATCCTTCTTTGGTGCGACCACAACTGGAAACGACCATGGGGATGAAACTGGTCGAATAATATCATTTTTCAGCATACTTGTAACATTTTCTGAGATAAATTGGTCATATTTTGGCGGTTGACGTCTAGGCTTGTGGTAAATCGGTTGAGTGTCGGTAAGTTCGAACGAGTGAGTAACCGGTACACTTGCTTGTCTCAAATCTGAAACGCTCCATGCAATTACTTCGGAAGATGTTAACATGTCGGATATTTTCAGTGAGGCGGGGCGGGAAGGTGCTGCACTTTTCCTTGGATTTCTGCCATTTGGCGCCCTTTTTCTTCTTGATCCTCAACCTCAATATTTTGAAGGACCTCTTCCGTCGTGCTCACATCTTCATATATGGAGTTCGCCGTATTCTTATTTTCTTTGCAAAGGTAATCTTCTTTCATGCTCCGAATTCTGTCCTTTGATTCGATATCATCGCAAAAAGAAACACATTCGGGTTTCAAACTTATCCTAGAATCCCAGTCGTCATCTGTTTCAAACCCGGAATCATAATCGTCCCATGCCATGTTCATTAACCCCCGAGGGTACCCTTTTCCACTTCGAAAGTGTTAGTTGGTTCCGAATCTTCGCTGTCATAGCTAGAAGTGAAATCTTCACTGTCCGTTTCTTTTAAATCTTCAGGATGCGTGCTTTTGTCGAAATCCAGGGGCATCTTCACGGTTCTGCCGTCAATATTAACTGAAACCATTTGGTTGCCCAAGTCAATGCATGTCCTAGTCTTTCCATGGTAGGGCAGCCAATGATTGCATCGAAAGGGAGATCCGGCATGACAAGAAAGTCTACATCACTTTAGATTCCCCAAAGAACACGGAAACCTTGTCAACAGTGCCCATGCATTTTGAGACGGTTCCATCCGCTACAGTTATTTTTCGAGTCGTTGGAGTAATTTCGAGACCTAGATCTGTCACCAAAGTTTCTGAAATGAGGTTTGGAACAGCACCCGAATCGAAGAGAGCTTGGGTTTTCATACCCAATACTTTGACTGGTACCAGCTTAAGACGTCTTGGTGCTGTCGAGGCCGATTGAAGAAACAGTTTCTTACCCTTAGCGGACTTATTAGACCTGATAATTTTTTTGAGTTCTTTTCTCGCATCCTCTGCGTCGCCCCTCAAAAGTTGACCAAACGTTATCCCAGTTGGGGCCGATGCAAGCTCAGCCACCAAATTGTACCTCTTCACATACTCTAGTACGTCCTTAGAGATACTCTTAACTTTCTTACTCTTTTTCGTCTTCTTGGCCGGAGTGACTCCCACTCCTGGAACAACTTGATCAGACCTCTTGGTTCGAGGAGGTACAGGTGCTGGGATATGCTCCAGCATTCCATACTCTAGCCTAGGTTTCTTCGATAAAATGTTCCCTTCCCCATCCCTTTTTGTCACATTGACTTGACTAATCTCTTCAGCGATGGATACGTTACCGGCATCCGTCAACCTTTGATCCCTTCTATTTTGTAAGATTTTCACCTCTGGTCCTGACTCACTCCTTGCTTCCGATAAATTTGCTCTTCTGTTGTCTTTAGACCAGCAGTTACTTTCATGATGCCCATATCGACCGCACTTTGCACAACGAGTGTTTCTATGTGGATTATCAGGACACCTGTTTGCAAAGTGTCCAGGCTTGTGACAGTAAGAACAGACTTCTGCGGCCTTAGGGGCCCCAGACTGGTTCTTCTTAATGGTAAGAGTAAGGCTTTCCAACTGCGAGGTTATCATGTCAAGTCGATTATCGAATCGGGTTTCCAACCTTTCTTCCAAGTTTTTGACATCGCTCCTGACAGATTCTAATGCCGCTGCACTAGTAGCCGGCCTTTGATAATTCTTTTCAGGATGTACGATAGCATCGATGTGCGGGTTTCCCTCGGTACCTCACTCAGTGACTGAAACGTCTCCGAATTTTTGACAAATTCTACTATGGTACCCTTCAGTTCATCAAAAGTGTGAGGGCCCTTGATAAGGAGGAAATCGGAGAGCCGCTTATCCCCCATAGCCGCCTTACGCAGCATTCCGTACTTGGCTTGGGCGTTGAACCCAGCCTTTTCATAAAGATCACACAAGTACACCAATGAGCTTAACAAATCGTCGAAGTTGAGCCGGGCCTCTATGGCAGTACGAATCATCTCATCTGGTTCTACCTCCTTAGCATACTCTTTCACAAGCCACTCACATACCTCACCGAAGTTACGCCCATTCCCGTTAAGAGACCACCCGTCGATAAACTTGGACTTATATTTGTGCTTTGCGTCACCATGAAGATAGGCGAAGATACTTGCGGCCTTCTCTTCATCGCCCTTCTCTCGCATCACAACGTTGACATATGTGTAAAGAAACTCCTCAACGTCTTCAGTCTTGCCCCTGTGAACGTTATACGAGCAGCGTTGAGATCCATGATTACAGAAAAGAAATCCCCCGAAGTGTTCCTTACTACTGCTCAACTCGAATACCTCGGGTGCAACCCCCTCCACAAGAGTACCAAATGATAGGGGTAAATCGGCGGGGAAGAGATCCTCAGAACCAATTACCCTGAGAAGGAGGTGTTGCGAGCGACAAAAGTGCTGCCGTGGTATTGTTGAACGAACAAAAGGGAGTGTATATAGAAGAGAGTTGAGAAAGCTACAAGCAAGTATAAAAGGGGCAGGGTCTACCACTGACGCTCTGCGACCAGCGTAAGAAAAGTTTTCTTGGGTCTGAAGTTGACTCCAACTTCCTACTACTCGGGACTTGGCTTGAAGTTGTCTGCCAACTTGCTTCACCTCCACTAAAGGAAGCAGTTTACTCGGCTTATATAGACTTTTGGCTACCCCAAAAGTCTCCAACAAACATACTAATAACCATAAAATGTATTCACGGTAATCGTGTGAACCAGAGAGACTATTAGAAGATATTTCCTCAAGGTAAATATCTAGGTGCCATACCCATGCCAGCCATCCATCGGCCAGGGGTGGGAATTGATGTGGCCATTATATAGACCTTTCAGAGCTACTTGTCGTATCACCCACAACCTGGAACTGTACTGACATCTACTATGACAGCGTGTCCTAAAATGAAAAAAATCAGCCGACGAATTTGCCACACTCACCCAAATTAAAAATATCTTGCAAATTCAAAAACTGTAAAAATATCTTCCCAATTCCGATACTGTATACAATCATGGTCCTCATCTAGATTTTTTCGTGCGCGAATTTGCGCACATCACAAAGCAGAGAAGATATCAATCCTTTATCGCGACCTCCACCAGAGGTAGGCTCGTGCCTGTGCCAATCTCCACTCTTGGAGGTTGGCACCAGGATGCATGTGCAGTGATAAATGACGTGGCAAGGAACGTGGCTGTGAGGGCACTGGAGACGCACGGAAAGGTTCGGGGGTTTTGATGCAAAGGCACGCTGCAGCAGCCGTCATGTCCAATGCGGCCTGCCTGATGGCTGGCCTGAAGGTAGCATTTTAGGGAGCGTAGTTCCTTCCCCATTACTGTGTCGGTATACCCTTTTTGAGTCGATTGTGGTTGTCTGGAAAACCATGGGATAGATCGGGTATATCTTCCAAGAGTAAAACACCCAAACGTTCCCCTTATTGTGCTGTACATTTCGTGGAAGCCCTTCCCATAAAGACTGAACTGTCGATATTTACATGCATTTCTCAACGTGTTTTGCGGCTAAACCCGGCAGCCTGAGAAGAATCACCAATCATCTTTTCGGTGAGGCCACAATCTATGTTGACATCCGTCCCTCACCAAGGCCTTGCTCGAAACGCACTGTTGCTGGTAAGCCCAAGTACGGATACCGAATGTTTTCATTACGTGAGCAACATGCTCTAAGGTGAATAATTTCTTTAATTCTCAGGCTTCCTGTCAAAACAAGTTTACTTGTTGGAGACCCGCAGTAGTCTCTTTCCAAACAACATGATCGCGCTATGTCAGTGAGTGTACCGCAGTAAAGCTAAATTCATTATACGCTGATTGCGTCTTACTCACATCTGCATATTTTCAAAATTCGAGCGGCCGGGTTCAGTTGTCCAAACCTTTTTGTGAGCCTGTATTTGACCTGATTAAAATTATGAACCGGGCGAAGAGGACTTGCCCTACTGAGAAAGGAGCTGCCGTTACTCGATTGCATATCCCGACCAGGTGCATACAAAAGCGTTGGACGACGAAAGAGTGACAACCCCGGCCTGTATTGCGCATTTTGTGCCTGTTGCAGTGCAAATGTGAATCACACCTATCCACTCATAGTCCTACTTTTCATTGTTTTAGAAAATTTGCAGCACATTAACATGCCTTAAGGCTGGCCTCACACCAGCCCTGTGAGGTCGTACCTCATGACTCTGCATCATTTCAGACTCTCTAATACACAGCCCTATCCCCCGTAGTCTTCGGAAAATAGCCGTCCTGCATCCCTAAACAATAAAGCAACCCAATTCCCCCCATTTACAAAAACTCGAGGGAAAAGTTAGAGCTTTGGAAATTGTAAAAGCTATAGCACTGAAATAGAGAGAGAGGCAGCCGGGGCGCTGCTCAAGAAACTGTAGAGGCGATGGTAATGGGTTTCAGAAAGTTGGGGGCAAAGGGTGTATGGAGTGTACCTAGATTCCCACAAGAATCCAGATGAGCCCCCCTTTTTATAGACAGTACGGTAACTCTACTCTAGAAATTCTATACTCTGTTAGCTCAGTAGAACTTACCAGAAAGTAGAGGTGTAACTATAGAATTGTACTATCTAGAATATAACTACGTAAATAAAAACGATGACGTGGGGCTCCACGTCAAATAAAAACATTGAAGGAAAATCAAATTTCTAAAATCATTCAAGACGATACAGTTTCCCTGTTACACCACTGTGTAATAGAGAACTGGAATAGCGACAGCGAACAAGTCTCTATTACACAGTGGTGTAACAGAGACATTGTTACACTATTCCCTCCCCCGGACTATTGACGTCCTCGTCAATGATACTGCGGGATTATATTATGTTTCCGAATATACTCTTGGAAAGCTTCCGTTACTACAGCAGATCCATCTTCCGTAACATCAACGAAGTCCTTTGCTGGTTGCCACTACGCCTCATGACGTGGCACACCACGCATCATAACCAAGAACTTGAAACCGCGTCCAACCATTTTGTGATCCAAGATAACCTCAACTTCCTGTTCTGGTCCATCAGGCAGCTCAAGCGGTGCAGGTGCAGGAGGAATGGGAAACTCAATATGATCAGGCTGCTCCAAATGTGGTGTGGTGTGAATGATATGAATGACTGGATGGATTTTAAAATGATCAGGGAGATCCAGTCGAACAGCATTCTTTCCAATTAGCTCCTTAACCACGAATGGCCCATATCTACGCGCACCAAGTTTTTTAGAATCCTGGGACCTAGAATAAACATCTGTAAACAACGAGCGATTGATCCAAAGCTTTGAACCGACTTCATAATCTGAGACCTTGTATCGCCTTGAAGCATATGCCGCTTGCCGAGCTTTTGCCACTTTGTAGGCAAATTGCGCATCCTCAAGAGAAACCTTGAGCTTGGCACGAAAGTCGTCCAAGCTTTGAAGAGGTATGCTGCTGCTAGCCAAGAAGTCCAACGGCGATTTAGGTGTCCATCCCAAGTCCAGCTCAAATGGTGACATACCCAGATCATCGCTCACAGCCGAGTTGTATGCAAATTCTGCAGAAGGAAGCAGTTCATCCGAGTCATCCTGATGATACGAGCAATAGCAACGGAGATAGTTCTCGATCATCCTATTCATATTCTCAGAAGCGCCATCTGTTTGTGGGTGTCTACTTGTAGACATTCTTAATTTCACCCCACAAAGATTCATCAGTGTCTTCCAAAACTTTGAAATGAACTTGCTGTCCCTATCTGAGGTCACATCAGATCAGGCAACCGTGTTTCTTGAATATGTTCTCGAAGAAGTCTCGAGCCGTGTCCTCAGGAGTATCTGATGTTTTAGATTTAAGAGAATGGACTCGACGAGTAAGTCGATCAACCCAAGTCGTGATCGCATCATGACCGCTCCTCGTCAGTGGTAGCCTCACAATGAAATCTGTAGCTAGTGAAACCCATCTGCGGTCAGGCAATTCCAGTGACATTGGATCAGTCAACCTTTTTTATTAGAGTCCTTATACTGCTGACACGTGAGACATCCTTCACAATACTTTCGAACATCCCGGCTCTTATGTTTCCAATGGAAGTTATCTAACCTGGACAGTGTCTTCGCAAATTTAAAATGTCCACCAACTTTAGAGTCGTGAGCAATTTGTAAAATATCCGAAACTGACCTTCTTGGTACGCACAACTTTCCATTGTAAAACAGCCTCGAACCATCTTTTCGGAACATTGGTAGAATTCTTTCAAGTTTCTGCTTCTGAACCATACCATCTTGCCACTCTCCTTCCATGACTTTTAACACTGGACGAAAGAACTGGTCGTCATCATACCGAGGAATGATCTGATCAATGTCAAGGAAGGGAACCTCAACGTCATTCACTGAGATGTCACGGTCTCCTCTAGTGACGTGCGGAGCTCCAGATAATGCGTCTCCCAAGATGTGAATTCTTCCAGGCTTCAGTGTGATGGGAAAGATTCCAAAGTTACCGAGAGTTTCCAACCAACGTGCTTCTTTCCGACTCAGTTTCGGTTTTGCGAAGAAGCTCTTAAGCACTTGGTTGTCTGTGAAAATCTCAAATTCAGAACCTTCAAGATAGCACCTGAATCTTCCCAGAAAATTAATCAAAGCCAGAAGCTCTCTGTCATTTGCAGTGTAGTCCGACTCAGCTGGTGAAATTTTCTTTGAATAGAAAGAAATTACACGATCTCTTCTATTCTCATCCAACTATGTTAGAGTTCCACCGACAGCAAGCTGTGAAGCATCTACATGACCACGAAATGGCTTGTTCCAATTAGGAGCGACTAAAATTGGAGCCAACGTCATCGCTTCCTTTAGCTTCTGAAAAGCTTTATCATACTGCTGGTCCCATTTCCCAATGCCTCGACTCTTCTTTGTCAGGTCTGTGAGAGGTGCAGCAATTGCCGAGAAATTCTGAATGAATCTACGGAAAAACTGCATTAGACCTAAGAAACTTCTCAACTTTAGAGATTCAGGTTTCGGCCAAGTTTGTAGGACTTCTACCTTCTCAGGACTGACACGAATGCCGTGCTTCCCGACTATTAAACCCCAAACCTCCAGCTCAGTCTGAAAGAAAGAGCATTTCTTCGGAGAGATGTACAGCTTGTGGTCCTTAAGTCTCTTTAAATACAATTTACAGATGTTCGTAATGTTCGTCCTCATTCTTACTGAATATAAGAAGATCATCCATATAGAAAACCACGAAGACATCGATGCAATCATACAAAATCTGGTTCATCAAAGTTTGGAACGTAGCAGGAGCGTTGCAAAGTCCCATTGGCATAACAAGATATTCAAATTGCCCATACTTTGTATTGAACGCAGTCTTTTCGATGTCCTCAGGTTTCACTCTTATCTGATGGAATCCGGTTTTCAGATCAAGCTTGGAGAAAAATCTCGCATCTCCAAGTCGATCGAACATTTCATCAGAACGAAGGAGTGGAGCATTATTCTTTTTGGTGATGCGATTCAAAGCGCGATAATCGACAACACCTCTAAGTTTTCCATCCTTTTCTTTCACAAAGAAAAGTGGTGCTCCATACGGTGATTTACTGGACCTGATCTTCCCTGTCCTCAGAAGAGACTCGACGTACTCTTTTGCTGCCCTAAGTTCGGATGGAGACAACTGGAATAAAGATCGATGAGGTGCCTTTGCTCCTTCCTCCACTTTGATCTCATGATCAACTGATCGAATCGGAGGAGGCCCTCTTGGCAATTCATCCTGAAAGACCTCTTTGAAATTATCCAGTAATCTGCTCAGTCTTCCATCAAACTTTGAATCTGTCACTCCTGTCATACTGTGAACTTCTAGTAACTGAAATACTTCGAAGTCACCCCCATGCCTCAGCATTCGTCTAAATTTCTTCAATCCCAAATTGGACACATCAATACGGTTTTCTTCATCGGAATCAATCACTGGAATGGAAGCATCTTTCACCATCACAATTCGTTTCCGATAGTCGACACGTGGATTGTGGGCAACATGCCACTGCATTCCCAACAGAACATCATACCTGGTTTGGGACACAGCCCAACTAGAAGTGTATGTATGTTCGCCTAACTTAATGGTTCCGTTGGAAATGATCTCAGATACTTCCTCAGTGACTCCCTTCTGTGAATGGCAAACAATGACTCGTTCACGCCGAATCCCAAACAAGTTCCTATTTCGCTTCAGGAACTCGGCTGAAACCACGTTTGTATTGCATCCATCGTCCTTTAGTACTTTGACTGCTATTCCATTCAGTCTACCTTCAAGTACTAACAAAGGCTCCACTGGTATAGGTCCATCAGTGGGGATGCTGTCATCATGACTAGACGTGATTCCATTAGACTCGGCTTCGGAGATTCTCGACTTTTCCCTGTCCTCTGAGAATTAAGCTCCGGTGATGTCCACAACAGTTTCACTCTGCTCATTGGGACATCTTTTCACACTCACTACTGGTCTCATCTGAGTGTTCACCAAGTCTGGTGGACCAACTAGTTTCCCGAGTCAAAGCCATTCAAATCATTACTGTGTCCTGCCTGTGTGTTGTTCGCCGCTATGCGAGCACCACCCCTGTTACCTTTATTCCCGTTTCCTTTTCTGTGTTTCCAAGGTCTACATCCCACCTTATGGCACGTAAAGCATCGGTTCTCCATCAAGTCTTTCTGACGCTGCCCATCGTTTTTACGTTCAAGGTTTCCGCTCTCCATCGCCATAGGACCTGAGACATTTCGATTGGCGTGAAATGAACCTCTGCTAGTGAATAAACCTACACCATAAAATGCTCCGTCAAAGTTGAGAGCAATGGTAGTCGCAGCTTCAAACTTGGATGGGTTTCCTTTACGAACCTCCAACAGAATGTGGGGTTTGAGACCTTCACAGAACCGCGCCAATTTTTCCGACTCACTGATACCGGGAATATTGATAACCAAATTCCTGAACTCTGATAGGTACGCAGCCACACTCGTTTTCTAGTGGATCTTGGTAAGTTTGTCGCGAGCTCGAATGACACTGTCCTGGGGGACAAACTCTGCCTCAACCAGGAGTTCGAAAGCTTCCCGTGTAACAGGAAGAGCATTCTCGGACAAAACTGTATACCACCAGTTTGCGGCAGTTCCGGTCATGAATGTCGAAGCAAAGTCGATAGCATTCTGGGCACTGATGACTTCTTCATGGCCCACCTGAATAAGTCTCAGGTATTTTTCGACTGAATGCAACCATGACCGAACCGTTAACGTATCTCGAGTCCCATCGAACAACACAGGCTTATTTGGTTTGAAGAAAGACATGTTCAACAAACCTCTCACTTAAAGCCTTACAATAACACCTAAGCTTGAATACAAGCACTTGAAGTTGAACTCTGCAAGGGATTCGTCCCTGGACGACGGGTTGGCTCCCTACCCGCGAAGAGAGTGACTCACCAGCAGCTTTAATCACACGTACACTCCGATGTGACTTAGCAATCCGTTCGGGATATCCCCACCAGTCCACTATGTAGACCGCGATCGGTGTCCTTACCCTATAGGAAAGCCTCTCAAGCCGACTCTAAGCTAGCGAATAACCAAAGAATGCCCTTTCTGAGCACGTACCCCTTAGTCCAAGTCCAGTCCAAGTCAACCCAATGAAGCGTTACCTGAACCCGTGACCCAGTCGGTGCACCTAGCTAACAGCCAACGAGTGCAATAGGATTGTATAGGAATACTGTGAGAGGACCCTCAAATGGGGACTTGGTCAGAAGTACGGCTTTAATAAGCCAACTTAGTTAAGCCTAACTGTCCAGTCTAAGTATTCTGAAAAGGATCACGCAGCTTCTTGAGGCCTGCACGCTACCTGAACAGAATAACCTAGAATAACGCAGACTAGGCTGCACCCCCAAGTTCCCGGTTACCCAATTCTCCAATTAGTAACCGCGACCTGCGTAGAGCAATGGGGTTTAGAGTACCTGGCCCTCCAGCCCACAGATACTCCCCTGCACTTGGCATTCCAGCCCACAAGCACAGTATATGATATTGCTTACAGTAAACCTGTCAGAAAAATTTTTCCAAAAATTCAACAACCCCAAAAAATACACGTGTAATAAAACCTCGATCTAGAGCAAGACGAAAGCGAAAGAGCAGCGGAACCGGCGAAAGCGATGCTACCAGTGAAACAGAGAGGGAGGCAGCCAGGGCGCTGCTAAAGAAACTGTAGAGGCGATGGTAATGGGTTTCAGAAAGTTGGGGGCAAAGGGTGTATGGAGTGTACCTAGATTTCCTCAAGAATCCAGATGAGCCCCCCTTTTTATAGACAGTACGGTAACTCTACTCTAGAAATTCTATACTCTGTTAGCTCAGTAGAACTTACCAGAAAGTAGAGGTGTAACTATAGAATTGTACTATCTAGAATATAACTACGTAAATAAAAACGATGACGTGGGGCTCCACGTCAAATAAAAACATTGAAGGAAAATCAAATTTCTAAAATCATTCAAGACGATACAGTTTCCCTGTTACACCACTGTGTAATAGAGAACTGGAATAGCGACAGCGAACAAGTCTCTATTACACAGTGGTGTAACAGAGACATTGTTACAGCCACTGAGACAAGTCGCATCCACACTCTTAAAGCGGGAGCAGTTACTGTCTTTCTAACTAGGGGAGAGTCTAGAGGCATTGATTGTTATTCAGAAATGTTCGCTAAAGATGACACGGGCAGAAAGTCAATCTATGGGGAAAAAAGAGAGGTTTCTTTATTGAGATGTATGGATTGGCTGGAACCCATTTGGAGTTGTAAATCTGAATGTCATATTAAATACATGTACCGATGGTCGAAGCAATGTACAAATAGTCAATCTACAGTGTTAACATCCTCAACGCGATTAGGAAGGTGACAGGAGGGTGGAACGCACTTTTTGCCTTCTGCATAAAATAATTGTGTTATGCTTTGTTTCAGTGAGGGTTCTACCGGAGAAGCTGGCGTAACATGCAGTGGAGAGCAGCTTTGCCAACAAATGATTCGATACTTTAATGATTAGAGTGTTAGCCACAAGTAGATTGTTATGGATGAGCCATTGAATCCCCAGGAGGAGGATGCAGTTGGAGACGCAAGCGGGATGCATACTGGCACGGAGAGCGAGGAGGGAGGAAGGAATACCTCCCAAGTATTAAGGGCGAGCCTAGGGCACTGGACTGTATGTGCATCAGTTGCTCTTTGACGCCTTGGACATGTTAAATCAGGGGATTCGGAAGACTCTCTGATAGCTTCGAGGTTCCCCTCCTGGTTCCCGACACCGAGCTGCGACCCGCTGACATCCTCGTCCATCTACCAGCAGCTCCCAACGGCACTGTGAACCGCCCTGCTCCCTGTAACAAAGTCACTGACCTGGAACGCGTACTGTCGCGTCGACAGCCGCGCCATTCCGACAACCGCACACAGGCCCCTAATTTCAAGATCCAAACGCCGGCCTTTGGTTCCTTGGGTTCGCCTTCCCCCGCTACTAATTCTCTTCATAGAGGATTGGTATCCGTGCATCGCGGAGAAGTAGACATGAGTTGGAGTTATCCGCACCTGCAAGCAACGGAATCACAATGCATATACAAGCATATCATCGAGGTGATCTACGAACCCATGTAGGAAGACTGCTCGATCTTATCCGGCAACTCGGGAATTGCAACCTCAAAGCGTGATTCGATAGCCTTCAACACAGTAGAGTCCGCCTCTGATGACACTAAAGAAATTGCCAACCCTTTCGTCCCAAAGCGACCTGCACGCCCAACCCTATGCAAGTAGCTGTCCGGATCTGAGGCCATGTCATAGTTGATCACGATGTTAACGCGTTCAATATCTATACCGCGACCAAATATTTCTGTTGCTACCAAAATTCGCTTTTTGAAATCCTTGAAGTCCTTGTACCTTCTGATGCGCTCCTCTTGCTTAATTGCGGAGTGAATGTCCACGGAGGGGAAATTACATTCAATGAGGAGCTTATTCAGCTCAATTGCCCTCGCCACACTTTTGACAAAAATCACGACCTGATTAAATTCCAATGCATCAAGTAAGTCGGTCAGCTTCCTGTTCTTTGCAGACTCTGCAAGTTTCACAAAATGTTGCAAGAGACCATGCAGAGTCAATTTGGTCGCGTCATCAACAAACACCTCCACTGGGGTCTGCATGAATTTCTTCGAGACAACTCGCATCTCCTTGGAAAGAGTAGCAGTGAACATCATGACCTGCTTCTCATGTGGTGTCTCTTTGAATATCGCCTGCACGTCTCGACGCATTCCGAGTTCCTCCAGTACCTTGTCACATTCATCCAAAACAAAATACTTGATATTGTTCAAAATCAAAACTTTCTGTTTGACAAGATCCTTGAGTCTCCCAGGGGTGCCAACCACAATGTGCGGGGTGTTTGATTTTAGCAAATCCCTGTGCTGACGAACTGGGACACCGCCATAAATGACGGAGGTGCGAATCTTTGGGAGGTATTTTGCGAAGCGTTCAAACTCATGAGCAATTTGGTAGGCTAACTCCCTTGTGTGTGCGAGGACAATGCAGCTGACCTGACCGTCTACCGGCTCAATCTGCTGCAATACGGCCAGTGTGAACACAGCAGTCTTTCCCATACCTGACTTTGCTTGGCAGAGGACATCCATACCGAGGATTGCTTGTGGGATGCACTCATGCTGCACCTCCGAGGGATGTTCAAAGCCACAGTCTTGAATAGCTCGAAGGAGCTCATCCTTAAGGAAAAAATCTTTGAAGCTGGCAGAATGGACTCCGACATAGGTTCCCCTGCGTCAAAAAGAATTCAAGTCAGACAGTAGTAGCAACCGAAAAATGATATCACGAAGTACCACAGGGAAAGGAACGAATTAGAGATGGTCAGTATCTTCAGCTAAGTTCTGTTCTCCTCGCTCACAAGAAATCAGGAAATTGGCCGGGCCCCGCCTCACTACTTTCCCTAACAAAGAATAGCAAGAGAAGTGACTCCGATGGTAAGGGTGTCAATGCCCTGCTAGGATGCGCGGGGGCCATATCAGATATATCATGACATAAGGCAGTTGAAGAGGTTGGCAGATGGTTGTTGCGCAGGCGGGGCTCGGCCAGTTTGGTGCAGAAGTCTAGGGATATGAAAAACAAAGGGCGAATAGAGATGCATTAGCGCACTTTTTGTTAGAATCCTTGCCTTTCTCAGAGGGCACTTCTTTGGACACCGTTTCATCTTCTTCTTCATAATCAAGCAAATCCCCATCGCTAAGGTCGTCAGGCACTTGATCCTTTCCAGACATGATTAGTTGAGAGTGAAAACGATGTATTGACGAAAAGTTTTTTGTATTTTGAGGTCTTTGGTCACTCAGGGATGGTTTGTGGGAAGTTGGAAGAGCTAGGTAACTGGAGAGAGTTCTAAAGGCAGATTCATATGCGGGTCGAAAAGCAGATTTAAGTACAGGTCTTCTGGTGTCAAAAACCTGGTCTTGCCGATGTCCGCCAAAATTTGAAGTTGCACGGGTGGTTGACGGTTTAACTCTACACCTGAACAAGGAACTGAAAATGGGCTAGTGGGTTGAATTTTTGTTATAATTTCAAAAATTCATCTGCTACCGACGGGTGTGGCACTTGTTCAAGGAAAAAATAAAAAGCACAGGAAAACATCGTGCGGCACATGCACCTGTTCAATATCACAAACCAATCTGTGAACAACCGCTCCGGGGTTTTAAGAGTGCTATTTAAATTTCCGAAATGGTAGTTTGAATCAATAATTTCCGGACGCAGAAAGTTTTCATTGTCCTTTCTGGCCTTTGCACTACTATTCATCAGCACCGCAAATGACTCTAAATTTCGACGCCTTCGTTCATGAAATCCTTTGCGACAGCTTTCCTTCATAACGCCAATAACATTCATGGATCTCTTTATCGCAAGAGCCCCCGTTCTCGTAACAGTGCCCGCTCCGAAAATCATGAAGGCCACTCGCTCGATTCCCCCCTGCCGCTCCTGCTTGCGCCCACACTCCACACAACTCCCCATAATGGCCCCCCTGCGATCCCTTGGAAGCGGCTCGTCTCCGTTAGGGAATCCAGCTATACCAATGCCAGCACTGTGGCTGTATCATTTATATTCTAGTATAAAGTAAGTCCAAACACTTATTGTGCCGACACAGTCGTGCACGGAATCCGACGAGTCGTTCAGGAGTACGGCAGTAACCCAGCATATGGGTTATTGACTGTCGATCTCAAGAACGCTTTTAATATGTGCAGCAGACCCGCTTTCCTGACCGCGGTGAGACAGCTATTCCCAGAGTTACAGCCTTGGGTCTCATATTGCTATTCAAACGAGCCCACATTCCTGTGGATAGGTAGTCACACAATAAGACGCGTCTGCGGGACCCAACAGGAAGACAATCTTGGAGGCCTCCTCTTCGACCTGGTGCTGCACCCTATTATCCTCAAAATACAAGAACTCTTCAGTTCAGAGGAAGGGGAGAACAGAGACTTGGCAAAGTCGTTACTTCAACTGTGGTACCACGATGACGGGTACATTATCGGGCGCCACGACCAACTCGTCAAAGGCATCGAAGTACTTCGCTCCGTGGATGCTGAAAGCCGAGGACTGCACTTGTCGCTGCCGAAGTGCACCGTGTGATGGCCTACAGCCCCTTCAGGGTCAGCACAGAGTCTCTACCCAGACGGGATTAAGCAAGAGAACAGCGAGGGTACTTCCGTTCTGAACGCCCCCGTCGGTACTAAGGAATACACCACACGGTCCTTTACGAACCATGTCTCATCCCTCAGACCATTCCTCGAGACCATTGCTGTCCTTGAGAATAGGCAAGTGGCATTCCGGCTACTGCGTAACTGTTTTGGCGTTTGCAAAGTAGGCTATTTGTTGCGCGTAGTGCCCCCGTCTTGCACTGGAGAAGGAGCGGAAGAGTTCGACAGGATGATGGAGGACTGTGTTCGAAAATTGGCAGAGGGAGTACTGGATTCGGAAGTATTCCGAGAACTCCAGCTGCCGGTTGATAGGGGTAAATCGGCGCGGAAGGAGATCCTCAGAACCAATTACCCTGAGAAGGAGGTGTTGCGAGCGACAAAAGTGCTACCGTGGTATTGTTGAACGAACAAAAGGGAGTGTATATAGAAGAAGTTGAGGAAGCTACAAGCAAGTATAAAAGGGGCAGGGTCTACCACCGACGCTCTGCGACTAGCGTAAGAAAAAGTTGTCTTGGGTCTGAAGTTGACTCTCAACTTCCTACTACTCGGGACTTGGCTTGAAGTTGTCTGCCAACTTGCTTGACCTCTCCATGAGGAAGCAGTTTACTCAGCTTATATAGACTTTTGGCTACCCCTAAAGTCCGAACAAAACTACAGAAGATACCAAGAAATGCATAAAAATACTTTGTGTGGACAAATACTCTAAGCAAAAGATACTTAAGAAACTAACAATTAATTTGGTCCTTTATTTCCCATTCTCTAAATCAGATCCAAACAACTCCTCTAAAATATCCATGCTGTCCAAGCAGTCCCCACAAATATCTGCGAATGGCTCACAACTCTCTATTTCCCCCTGGGAGATATCTAGACTACTAAAGATATCTCCATCCGGTTCCATCGTGGGCACAACTTGATCCATACTCTCTATTCCAGGCCCCACCAGTCCAACACTTTCCATGCCCCCTGTTCCCTCATCCTCCTCCTCTTCCTCCTCCTCTTCCTCCTCATCCTCCTCCTCCTCCTCCTCCTCCTCTCCTCCTCATCCTCTCTTCCTCCTCCTCATCCTCCTCCTCATCCTCCTCATCCTCTCCTCCTCCTCATCCTCCTCATCCTCTTCTTCCTCTCCTCATCCTCCTCATCCTCTTCTTCCTCCTCCTCATCCTCATCCTCCTCCTCCTCATCTTCCTGAGCCTCGTACACTAGCTCAGGGGCTAACCATTCCTCGAAGGACTCCCCGCTCTCCTCCTCGACCTTCTCAGCCTCTCCCGGACTTACCTCCCTCGCTTCTTCTTCTATGAAGAGGCGGCGAACAAACTCGATGATTTGCTTCTTTGTTTGCCGCCGGATGTAGTCGTCGGCATCGGTTGGCCCGTAGGCGGCGAGACGAAGGCCATTGATGGAACGGGAAGGGCGGTTTTTGGAAATAGGGACAGAGGGGCGAAGGTTGCTCATTGTGATAGACGTTGGGGAACGGGAGGCAATGTAGGGTGTTTTGGGTGTGTGGGGGGAGAGGGGTGATGAGTAAAATGATCGGGGCATTTGGAACTTAGAATAAAGGGGTTTAAATAGGCTCCCGGGGCAGGTTCTATAGATTAGGAATAGGTAAAATAAATCTGCAAGGGATTTTGCAATAGTGCATTTGCGCCCTTCTTCTCAAAAAAAGGCGAATTTGGAGGAGGAGGTAAGCTAAAAGGGAAAAGGGACTTGATTCGGGGTCGATTCAGAGGGTTAAATACAGTATAAAAATATCTAGATAAAATGGAAGTAAATTTGGAAATGACGGTTGGAGAAGTTAGGGGCGGGATCGTTGTAGGTTGCTGGATTACACGAGGGAGGACCATTTCCTGTATTACGTGAAGGGAGGACCATTTCCTGTATTAAATGAGGGGAGGACCATTTTTTTGTATTACACGCCCCCTTTCTCAAGGCGAACGTCCCGGGTCGTCACTGCTCTTCTTCTGCTTCCGTTAGTGTTCGCTGTCTTATTGATAAAATGTATGGTCTCTCAAACGGGTACGGATGCAACTGATTACCAATATGATGCTCTAAAAAGTAGGTTCGCATTACTGGTACCTCACTTTGTAGCATAGCCTCATATATTGGTTTGATCACATCGAGGTGGGGTTGAATACATTCTTCTTCCGTGACTCTTCCGAATCTTCCAAGAGTGAAAAAATATATGTGATATGCAAACTCTTCTGGAAGATGCCGGAGGAATGGATGTCGATAAGAAAAGAAGACGCGCATCATCAAGAACGAATCTTCGTAAGATAAGTGCGGTCCATGTAGCGCCCTAAAACATAAACAGATGCTTATCATGAAATAAGAAATGACCTGCGCATCGTTCGCATCCTCGGAGATATTGCGCAGCCAAAAAGATAATCTTCTTCTTCCGACTGTATGCTGTGCATGGTTGTGAAGGAGAGCTAGAGATGAAGTTGTGGTGGACGGTCCCGATGAATGGCCGCGACCAGCTCCTGACGTACTGGGACCTGCACGAGGTCCTCTCGGGGGACGACCGGAACCTCTTCTGGGCGGGTTGTTGTCTCCTGAAGGTCCTCCTCTGGTCATCATCACTGCTTCAGGAGGATCCTCGCCGCCTCCAACGTTCCCAATTTGTGGCGGAGAAACGTAAGGTTCCCATAGAGGATACGGGACCAGCCTGTATTCCATATCCGGGGGTAAGGCGTAACCTCTCAGTCGCACGTCTTGGTTGTTCTTGAGAAATACGTAAATTGGACGGATAATATTCAGATACGTTTGCGACAAGTCTCCAGCAGCTACCATTCCATATCTTCCTATAGAGTAATGATATATTACCTCCACAAACTCTGGACCTGCTTCCGTGAACCTTCCGTTTTGGAATGAAAATAGAACTCTTATTAATAGTCGGAAATCTTCTTCAGGTAGCAATGGTCCGTTCAACGTACGAAAACATAGGCATATATTAATGTAGAAATGGATGATTACGTGGAGTTCGTAGTAGTCCCGCGTAACCGAGATGATCCATTCCCAGGCCCTTTTTCCTCCCATAGGAATCATTCTATAGTTAAAGATGAGTATGCCCCGTGGTTGCGCATAGTCCTGTGTGAGAAGGAATTCTTCAGGCCTCTGATGGTAAGGGACCAGACGACGTGCATGGATGGCCCTCCTTGATCTCTTCCCTGAGCTTGAACAGAGCTGATAGTGCGGGTGTCTTTCCTCCGTGACGATGCAAGGGTTCGAGTACTTGGTTTGGAAGGCCGGCCACTTCACAGCCTGCTGCATTGCTTTTCCATGTACTACAAGTACTTTAGAGCCAACTGAAAAGGTTCTGACTGCAGGTTCTGCATCCTTATTTCTTGTCTGTGTTAGCGCGCGGTGTGATCTCCAGCCTTCGGTGGCCAGTAGTTCAACTTCCCTACTCTCTTCATCGATAATATTTGTTTCCATGTCTCTCTGTAACATTCTAGGAGCCCTTCCGTACATTAGCTCGAATGGTGAGCGTCCATTTCTTCCTCTTCTTCGACGGTAGCCGTATAACACTTTTGGTAAGGCATCTTCCCACTGGATTTCATTCTCCAACATAGTTTTCGATATTGCTCGTTTGATGGTTCCAACCATCCTCTCCGCTTTCCCGTTGGACATAGGAGCGTATGCGAGAACGGTCTTCAGCTGAATCCCTTTCTCTTCCAAAAACGAAGCAGTGAAGTTGCAGTAAAACAAAGGGCGTTATCCGAGATGATCCTTTTTGGAAGACCAAACGGTTCAATTATTTCTTTTTCGATGAATCTCAGTACCACCTCAGCATTTGCCTCCTCGACTGCAACTGCTATTGGCCATCCAGTAAGATGTTCCACCCCTATAAGGAGATATTTGTTTCCGGAAGAAGTTTCCTTGAACGGGCCCGCGAAGTCAATTGAGAAGGTTTCAAAGAGACCGGAAACTGGAAAACTTAGAGTTGTCTTATACTTCCGTATTGGAGTGAATTTTTGGCAGTTGTCGCAGCTTTTCACGAAGTTATAGACGTCCTTATGGATACCGGGCCACCAGAATCTCTCAGTTACGAATTTTTTGGTTGTTTCGAGATCCCAATGCCCTAGCTCATCATGGAAAGTCCTCAAGATCTTCATTCTTTCTTTCAAAGGGGCCACTAGTCGGGGACCGGCTTTAGTGTGCCGGAAAGTTTCCCATTCCACAATGTAAAAGCCTTTTGATTCCTGCGTACCCAATTTCGGTGTTCAAGATCAACCTTTCTCATTTCTAGTCCATCGAGGAATTTGATCAGTCCGTGAATATTAGCTTCGTACTCGTTATCGTTCGGCAACTGCAACTCGGCGACTCCGACGATGTCCTCCGAAGCTTTTTCATTTGGAATCAGTGCGTCCCTCAAGCGGGATAGGTAATCGGCAGGCTGATTATTGCGTCCGGGTCTATACACAATTTCAAACCGATATTCTGCGAAAATGTCGAGCCATCGGGCCAAGCGGTGATGTACATCCTTCTTTTGGAATGCTGTTTTAAGTGCCTGGTGATCAGTTATCAAGACAAATTTCTCGAGTGATAAAAGGTATACGCGAAACTTTTTCAGCGCGAAGACGACAGCTAGCGCTTCTTTCTCGCAGACTGAGTATCTCTTTTCCGCGTCATTCAGAGTTCGGCTTGCGAATTGAACAGGGTGTAGTCTTCCGTTTTCATCTTTTTGGGACAAAACGGCACCCAAAGACCGTTCTGAGGCATCTGTCTCCACAACGAATGGTCTCTTGAAATCTGGGTACATGAGAACTGGGGGGACACATAGCTTATCTTTAAGCTCCTTAAATGCAGTTTCCATTTCCTTGTTCCAGTAAAATTTTCCGTTCTTCGTAGTGCTGGCATGTAACGGTGCTGCAGTCTTGGCGAAATCTTTGATAAATCTTCTGTAATATGAGGCCAGTCCTAAGAAGCTTCGGACCTCCGTCTTTGAAGCGGGCCTTGGTGCCAACTTATTTTTTTCGTTTTCTCTGGATCCACTCTAATTCCCTCTTGGTCGACGATATGACCGAGTAATTGGATAGAAGTTTTCGCAAAGAAGCATTTGCTCAACTTAATTTTCAAGCTATACTCCGATATCCTCTCCACAACTGTCTTGACGTGCGAGATGTGCTGATCCAATGTTTCTGAGAATATGACGACATCATCGATATAGACTCTTGCGAATGGAAGTCCTTTCAAAACCTCGTTCATCATTCTTTGGAATGTAGCTGGTGCATTCATGAGACCAAAAGGCATCACTTCGAACCTGAACGTACCGGCTTTGCTGGTAAAGGTTGTTTTTTCCTTACATTTTTCATCCAATGGAATCTGCCAATAGCCAGTGTAAAGGTCAATTGAGGTGAAATATCTCCCGTCCTTCAGGTCCTCGAGGATCTCCTCCATGTTCGGAATCGGAAATCGATCGGGTATCATTCTCTGGTTCAGTTGTCGGTAATCGACGCAAAAACGCAGCTTTCCATCCTTCTTTGGTGCGACCACAACTGGAAACGACCATGGGGATGAAACTGGTCGAATAATATCATTTTTCAGCATACTTGTAACATTTTCTGAGATAAATTGGTCATATTTTGGCGGTTGACGTCTAGGCTTGTGGTAAATCGGTTGAGTGTCGGTAAGTTCGAACGAGTGAGTAACCGGTACACTTGCTTGTCTTAAATCTGAAACGCTCCATGCAATTACTTCGGAAGATGTTAACATGTCGGATATTTTCAGTGAGGCGGGGGGGGAAGGTGCTGCACTTTTCCTTGGATTTCTGCCATTTGGCGCCCTTTTTCTTCTTGATCCTCAACCTCAATATTTTGAAGGACCTCTTCCGTCGTGCTCACATCTTCATATATGGAATTCGACGTATTCTTATTTTCTTTGCAAAGGTAATCTTCTTTCATGCTCCGAATTCTGTCCTTTGATTCGATATCATCGCAAAAAGAAACACATTCGGGTTTCAAACTTATCCTAGAATTCCAGTCGTCATCTGTTTCAAACCCGGAATCATAATCGTCCCATGCCATGTTCATTAACCCCCGAGGGTACCCTTTTCCACTTCCGAAAGTGTTAGTTGGTTCCGAATCTTCGCTGTCATAGCTAGAAGTGAAATCTTCACTGTCCGTTTCTTTTAAATCTTCAGGATGCGTGCTTTTGTCGAAATCCAGGGGCATCTTCACGGTTCTGCCGTCAATATTAACTGAAACCATTTGGTTGCCCAAGTCAATGCATGTCCTAGTCTTTCCATGTGGGCAGCCAATGATTGCATCGAAAGGGAGATCCGGCATGACAAGAAAGTCTACATCAACTTTAGAGTCCCCAAAGAACACGGAAACCTTGTCAACAGTGCCCATGCATTTTGAGACGGTTCCATCCGCTACAGTTATTTTTCGAGTCGTTGGAGTAATTTCGAGACCTAGATCTGTCACCAAAGTTTCTGAAATGAGGTTTGGAACAGCACCCGAATCGAAGAGAGCTTGGGTTTTCATACCCAATACTTTGACTGGTACCAGCTTAAGACGTCTTGGTGCTGTCGAGGCCGATTGAAGAAACAGTTTCTTACCCTTAGCGGACTTATTAGACCTGATAATTTTTTTGAGTTCTTTTCTCGCATCCTCTGCGTCGCCCCTCAAAAGTTGACCAAACGTTATCCCAGTTGGGGCCGATGCAAGCTCAGCCACCAAATTGTACCTCTTCACATACTCTAGTACGTCCTTAGAGATACTCTTAACTTTCTTACTCTTTTTCGTCTTCTTGGCCGGAGTGACTCCCACTCCTGGAACAACTTGATCAGACCTCTTGGTTCGAGGAGGTACAGGTGCTGGGATATGCTCCAGCATTCCATACTCTAGCCTAGGTTTCTTCGATAAAATGTTCCCTTCCCCATCCCTTTTTGTCACATTGACTTGACTAATCTCTTCAGCGATGGATACGTTACCGGCATCCGTCAACCTTTGATCCCTTCTATTTTGTAAGATTTTCACCTCTGGTCCTGACTCACTCCTTGCTTCCGATAAATTTGCTCTTCTGTTGTCTTTAGACCAGCAGTTACTTTCATGATGCCCATATCGACCGCACTTTGCACAACGAGTGTTTCTATGTGGATTATCAGGACACCTGTTTGCAAAGTGTCCAGGCTTGTGACAGTAAGAACAGACTTCTGCGGCCTTAGGGGCCCCAGACTGGTTCTTCTTAATGGTAAGAGTAAGGCTTTCCAACTGCGAGGTTATCATGTCAAGTCGATTATCGAATCGGGTTTCCAACCTTTCTTCCAAGTTTTTGACATCGCTCCTGACAGATTCTAATGCCGCTGCACTAGTAGCCGGCCTTTGATAATTCTTTTCAGGATGTACGATAGACATCGATGTGCGGGTTTCCCTCGGTACCTCACTCAGTGACTGAAACGTCTCCGAATTTTTGACAAATTCTACTATGGTACCCTTCAGTTCATCAAAAGTGTGAGGGCCCTTGATGAGGAGGAAATCGGAGAGCCGCTTATCCCCCATAGCCGCCTTACGCAGCATTCCGTACTTGGCTTGGGCGTTGAACCCAGCCTTTTCATAAAGATCACACAAGTACACCAATGAGCTTAACAAATCGTCGAAGTTGAGCCGGGCCTCTATGGCGGTACGAATCATCTCATCTGGTTCTACCTCCTTAGCATACTCTTTCACAAGCCACTCACATACCTCACCGAAGTTACGCCCATTCCCGTTAAGAGACCACCCGTCGATAAACTTGGACTTATATTTGTGCTTTGCGTCACCATGAAGATAGGCGAAGATACTTGCGGCCTTCTCTTCATCGCCCTTCTCTCGCATCACAACGTTGACATATGTGTAAAGAAACTCCTCAACGTCTTCAGTCTTGCCCCCTGTGAACGTTATACAAGCAGCATTGAGATCCATGATTACCGAAAAGAAATCCCCCGAAGTTTCCTTACTACTGCTCAACTCGAATACCTCGGGTGCAACCCCCTCCACAAGAGTACCAAATGATAGGGGTAAATCGGCGGGGGAAGAGATCTCAGAACCAATTACCCTGAGAAGGAGGTGTTGCGAGCGACAAAAGTGCTACCGTGGTATTGTTGAACGAACAAAAGGGAGTGTATATAGAAGCGAGTTGAGAGCTAAAAGCAAGTATAAAAGGGGCAGGGTCTACCACCGACGCTCTGCGACTAGCGTAAGAAAAAGTTGTCTTGGGTCTGAAGTTGACTCTCAACTTCCTACTACTCGGGACTTGGCTTGAAGTTGTCTGCCAACTTGCTTGACCTCTCCATGAGGAAGCAGTTTACTCAGCTTATATAGACTTTTGGCTACCCCTAAAGTCCGAACAAAACTACAGAAGATACCAAGAAATGCATAAAAATACTTTGTGTGGACAAAATACTCTAAGCAAAAGATACTTAAGAAACTAACAATTAATTTGGTCCTTTTATTTCCCATTCTCTAAATCAGATCCAAACAACTCCTCTAAAATATCCATGCTGTCCAAGCAGTCCCCACAAATATCTGCGAATGGCTCACAACTCTCTATTTCCCCCTGGGAGATATCTAGACTACTAAAGATATCTCCATCCGGTTCCATCGTGGGCACAACTTGATCCATACTCTCTATTCCAGGCCCCACCAGTCCAACACTTTCCATGCCCCCTGTTCCCTCATCCTCCTCCTCCTCCTCCTCTTCCTCCTCCCCATCCTCCTCCTCCTCCTCCTCATCCTCTTCCTCCTCATCCTCTTCTTCCTCCTCCTCATCCTCCTCATCCTCCTCTTCCTCTTCTTCCTCCTCCTCATCCTCCTCATCCTCCTCCTCCTCCTCTTCTTCCTCTTCTTAATCCTTTATCGCGACCTCCACCAGAGGTAGGCTCGTGCCTGTGCCAATCTCCATTCTTGGAGGTTGGCACCCGGATGCATGTGCAGTGATAAATGACGTGGCAAGGAACGTGGCTGTGAGGGCACTGGAGACGCACGGAAAGGTTCGGGGGGTTTTGATGCAAAGGCACGCTGCAGCAACCGTCATGTCTAATGCGGCCTGCCTGATGGCGTGCCTGAAGGTAGCATTTTAGGGAGCGTAGTTCCTTCCCCATTACTGTGTCGGTATACCCTTTTTGAGTCGATTGTGGTTGTCTGGAAAACCATGGGATAGATCGGGTATATCTTCCAAGAGTAAAACACCCAAACGTTCCCCCTTATTGTGTTGTACATTTCGTGGAAGCCCTTCCCATAAAGACTGAACTGTCGATATTTACATGCATTTCTCAACGTGTTTTGCGGCTAAACCCGGCAGCCTGAGAAGAACCACCAATCATCTTTTCGGTGAGGCCACAATCTATGTTGACATCCGTCCCTCACCAAGGCCTTGCTCGAAACGCACTGTTGCTGGTAAGCCCAAGTACGGATACCGAATGTTTTCATTACGTGAGCAACATGCTCTAAGGTGAATAATTTCTTTAATTCTCAGGCTTCCTGTCAAAACAAGTTTACTTGTTGGAGACCCGCAGTAGTCTCTTTCCAAACAACATGATCGCGCTATGTCAGTGAGTGTACCGCAGTAAAGCTAAATTCATTATACGCTGATTGCGTCTTACTCACATTTGCATATTTTCAAAATTTGAGCGGCCGGGTTCAGTTGTCCAAACCTTTTTGTGAGCCTGTATTTGACCTGATTAAAATTATGAACCGGGCGAAGAGGACTTGCCCTACTGAGAAAGGAGCTGCCGTTACTCGATTGCATATCCCGACCAGGTGCATACAAAAGCGTTGGACGACGAAAGAGTGACAACCCCGGCCTGTATTGCGCATTTTGTGCCTGTTGCAGTGCAAATGTGAATCACAACTATCCACTAATAGTCCTACTTTTCATTGTTTTAGAAAATTTGCAGCACATTAACATGCCTTAAGGCTGGCCTCACACCAGCCCTGTGAGGTCGTACCTCATGACTCTGCATCATTTCAGACTCTCTAATACACAGCCCTATCCCCCGTAGTCTTCGGAAAATAGCCGTCCTGCATCCCTAAACAATAAAGCAACCCAATTCCCCCCATTTACAAAAACTCGAGGGAAAAGTTAGAGCTTTGGAAATTGTAAAAGCTATAGCACTGAAATAGAGAGAGAGGCAGCCGGGGCGCTGCTAAAGAAACTGTAGAGGCGATGGTAATGGGTTTCAGAAAGTTGGGGGCAAAGGGTGTATGGAGTGTACCTAGATTCCCACAAGAATCCAGATGAGCCCCCCTTTTTATAGACAGTACGGTAACTCTACTCTAGAAATTCTATACTCTGTTAGCTCAGTAGAACTTACCAGAAAGTAGAGGTGTAACTATAGAATTGTACTATCTAGAATATAACTACGTAAATAAAACGATGACGTGGGGCTCCACGTCAAATAAAAACATTGAAGGAAAATCAAATTTCTAAAATCATTCAAGACGATACAGTTTCCCTGTTACAACACTGTGTAATAGAGAACTGGAATAGCGACAGCGAACAAGTCTCTATTACACAGTGGTGTAACAGAGACATTGTTACAGCCACTGAGACAAGTCGCATCCACACTCTTAAAGCGGGAGCAGTTACTGTCTTTCTAACTAAGGGAGAGTCTAGAGGCATTGATTGTTATTCAGAAATGTTCGCTAAAGATGACACGGGCAGAAAGTCAATCTATGGGGAAAAAAGAGAGGTTTCTTTATTGAGATGTATGGATTGGCTGGAACCCATTTGGAGTTGTAAATCTGAATGTCATATTAAATACATGTACCGATGGTCGAAGCAATGTACAAGTAGTCAATCTACAGTGTTAACATCCTCACCGCGATTAGGAAGGTGACAGGAGGGTGGAACGCACTTTTTGCCTTCTGCATAAAATAATTGTGTTATGCTTTGTTTCAGTGAGGGTTCTACCGGAGAAGCTGGCGTAACATGCAGTGGAGAGCAGCTTTGCCAACAAATGATTCGATACTTTAATGATTAGAGTGTTAGCCACAAGTAGATTGTTATGGATGAGCCATTGAATCCCCAGGAGGAGGATGCAGTTGGAGACGCAAGCGGGATGCATACTGGCACGGAGAGCGAGGAGGGAGGAAGGAGTACCTCCCAAGTATTAAGGGCGAGCCTAGGGCACTGAACTGTATGTGCATCAGTTGCTCTTTGACGCCTTGGACATGTTAAATCAGGGGATTCGGAAGACTCTCTGATAGCTTCGAGGTTCCCCTCCTGGTTCCCGACACCGAGCTGCGACCCGCTGACATCCTCGTCCATCTACCAGAAGCTCCCAACGGCACTGTGAACCGCCCTGCTCCCTGTAACAAAGTCACTGACCTGGAACGCGTACTGTCGCGTCGACAGCCGCGCCATTCCGACAACCGCACACAGGCCCCTAATTTCGAGATCCAAACGCCGGCCTTTGGTTCCTTGGGTTCGCCTTCCCCGCTACTAATTCTCTTCATAGAGGATTGGTATCCGTGCATCGCGGAGAAGTAGACATGAGTTGGAGTTATCCGCACGCGCATCCAACGGCGCATCCAACGGCGCATTAGATGCGCGATGGAGTCGTCTATCGCACAATCCATCTTTTCGCGCATGTGAGTGCACGTGGCCGACGTGGACCTCCCGGTTGGCTCTTGCTAAGGAGCTGAGTGATTTAGTGTATCCTGCAGCGGACACCTGTCATACTAATTTGCAAAGCGATCATTTACTCATTGTCATTTTGAGTGTACTCTGACTGACCGACTGTTCAAGTTCGGATCTAACTGGATGATCCATATTGGTCACATACTGTGTACGTCCAGGGCCAAATCGCACTGCATGCTTACCAGCACTTTTCGCCCTGTGGCTAGGCAAGTTCTGCCCAAATTATTGAAGAATAGTAAGTTTTAGCTTGCAGAAATCATAACAAAAGTGCAATGCTAGGGTTCAACTGTAATGCAAGAGGTATAGAGGTGCTCATACCGTATTGCACTGTAAGTGACAAGGGTTACGACGTTGCCAAATAATTTCTTGCCCCTCGCAACTGCGAAACACCATCCTGATCGCCTGAAATCCTGTTCAACATGAATAGCTTTTCGCATGATGCGGAACCAATCGACGCGTATATTTGCAATACTAGAGGCAACCCTGAGAAGCCGTTCGAGATCCTCTTCATCGTTCCAACTACCAACAGTATCTCCTTATCAACAAAAACTCTCAAGTGCAGCCCTATCACTATTTCCTCATCGCCCGTCACAACATGAGATTCCATCGCCTAGTACGTCAGTCACACAGACACATACAACTACACCTCATTTCCTCGCACACAGCTTCTTACACATTCAACTCCTGTCTGCACTCTCCCCACCACTCCGCTGTCCATGTCCCGTCATTTAGGACGATGTCCTAGGTCTCTCGAAATGCATCGGTGCTCTCATTATTCTCAACGGCCGTCATCTCGAGGCTGATCTTTTGAATCTTGTATGGCCCCTGTCGCGTCACCCTGTGAAATACCCCACCATCTGCGCAGATGGTGGCGCCAACCTACTCTACGACCTCACTCATTCCACAAAGCCCAACGATAATGACATAAGCTTCCGCTTACATCGCATCCCCAAATACATTGTCGGTGACCTCGACTCGGTAAAACCGCCAGTCAAACAATGGTACCAAGTGCGTGGCACCCAGATCAGTCAACAGTCCAGCCAGGATTCCAATGACTTTCAAAAAGCACTGCGCGTCGCAGAGTCATTAACCACCAACCCACAGCTACCCGTTGTGGTTATCGGCGGTTGGGGCGGCCGCATGGACCAGACCCTGGGTAACTTGAACACCCTAATCTGTGCCGCTGAATCACATCGCGACGTGTATTGGGTCGATGGAGCGAATGTTGTGTTGGCCTTGGAAAAGGGCTTGCATCATATTAGTATCGATGCATCCAGAGAGGGTCCGTTTTGTGGCTTGGTACCGTTCGGTGGTCCTGCAGAAAGGGTAAGGACGGAGGGGCTCAAGTGGAACTTGGATGCCCAAAAGTTGGAGTGCGGTTCGGGCGGCTTGATAAGTACATCGAATGAGATTGTAGAGCCAGTGGTGGTGGTCGAGACATCGAGCTCCTTGATTTGGACCTCGGAGTTGAGGATACGCGGTGAATAGTGCTCCGACTTGGTAACTGGCTCGCTCTACCACGAGATATCTGTCGCCTTTTACTTTCTATACTTCCGTTGACTGCACAAGTTGTAAGATATGATGGACTAACGGGTTGTGCATTTGCTCACGCGCTTAGTTGTTAATGAGCAATATAGTGCTCTTGTTCTTTCCCCTCACATGCTTCAACGAGCCCACGTGTCGTAACACATTGATCACCGACTTGACGGTCGAATCAATTCGCAACTTTCCGAATCCCTTAATTTCCGCCTCTGTTAGATACAGCATTCCTTTTGTTTCTTCGCATTCATTTTCCTTCAATTCCTGATACAAATCCTTTTCACTGGGACTCATTTCCCGATACCCCTTGCGTAGTAGCTGGTACTTGTCGGCGGCAATCGTATTCAAGCTCTGAGTTACACGTTCTATTTTGTCCAGAGTCAACCTCCCTTTTACATACTGCGGCGCCGAGCTCAATTCGCTGCTTGTCACAGACCGAATTACTGGCAGCCCTGCATCTCCTGCCGACTCCTTCCTTGACCCCGATTTACCCTCGCACTCTGCGCTGATGCCGCATTTTTTGACTGTTTCTTGACAACCCTAGCCTTCTCTTCAGTCGCCACGAATGACCTCCGCTCCGATAGAGTAGCGGGTGGGATCTTGTCTCGTTCCTCCGCACCAACGGCATCAACGACGTGTTCGTGGACGGCGTTTTCTTTATTCACGGCATGAAAATCGTCGTGATGCTCCTCATCGTCGCCCAACTTCAACTGATCTGCAACCTCTGACGGTATTTGTAATTTCATAAGCGCAAGACGGTCCTTTTGGGTTGCGACAGCATTTTGCAGAGTTTGCAGTTGTGACAGCTGTGAGCGTTCCTCAGCGACGTACCGAGCGAGGTTGCGGACGGATTTTTCGAGGTCGACAATAGCGTCTGCGATTTGTTTGATCCAAGGGTACATTTGGCGACGACTAGCCTCGTCGCCCTTGCGGGTGCGCAGAAGCAATAGTTGATGCATAGTGAGAATGTCGCGGTTAAACAGGTTTTGCCATTCTGCAAGGGGGTTGGATTCGGGGGCGGTCGTTGGATTCATCTTAGGTGGGAGGAGATAAGTGCAAGGAAGGTGAGAAAGCAGTCGGCAGCAGAGGTCGGATAGTTTGGTGTGGGGAGGATGTTGCCGCACTATGTTGTGCAGAATGCTGGATGTGCGCAATATTTCAAGTTTTGTTAAAATATTGAATTTTCAAATTCAAAATAAATTACCGCCATATTTACTATTGCTGTAGCCGTTGCCACCCAAGATGCCCAAATCCAATAAGAAAACTGGGCCCTTGCAAACACAATGCGGGATTTCAAATATTCTCCTAGGATCAAGATACTGTACAAGCCAAACGTTACTTTACTGTGACATATCCGGGATTGTGAGCTTTCGACAAAGTACTGTCCCTGTTCTGTAAGCACCTCGCTTACACCTAGAGTCGATTTCTCGACCGCCGAAATTTCAATAGGGGAATTTTCTTCCGTCCCTTTGCATGAGTAGGAATTGGTCAAGCCCTTGCCGGGTTGTGTCTGTTTAGCACACCCAATTAAATCTTTAAAGGTCCCAGTTCCCCCCTGCCCCTATACTGTACTGTACTGCACGCTCCGGCCGATTTCACTCATCTTTCAATTGGCTGCCTTTGTCATGTGTGGACCCTCGTTTGCCTTCACATGGTCGCATTCGTCTTTGTATGGTAGTCATCCTTAAAAGCATTGGATTCCGTCTCGACAACGATTACCCAATTACGCAAATCTGCAAACTCCAGACAGACTGGAAATATTTGTTTATAAATTGTATAGCCAGGTGTTTTCTTCCATTTGCTTCTTAAGTCAAATAACTCAACACGCGCCGGCATCAGCCGCGCAGCGTCTACATTACATCCACCACTCTCTAGCCCCTTGACCCGGTACCGAGGTACTCAACTATTTCAATTGTCATGTTATTTGCCAGCAACCAACAAGAAAGGTCCAGACCCGAAAAAAACAACAAAACCATCGGACACTTCGGCAAAACATAAAGCAAAACTAGCACATCCGAACAGATCTATTGTTCAACATATCACCATTGTCCGCCTCAGTTTTCGGCAGCAAAACTCTCCAACCTACCCAATTGCATCCTCAACACATCCTTCTCCAACCGCTTTGCATAGGACCGATGGGACCGCAAATGCTTATCCAACAAGCCTCTACCTTCATCCAATCTCAAGATGTAAGCGGTCCATGCTGCCTGGAAAACTTGAGCATGCTTATTATAAGTGGAACTCAATCGGTTTGTCAATGCCCTCAACGTGGTCTCATAAACCTGCCTCCTAACCTCAACCTGATCCCTCATCCACGCCCTCCTTTCATCATCCAGGCCCCTCCTCCCCTCCGCCCTCTCCACCCTATCCCTCTCACTTTCATATTCTTGTCTAGCCTGTGCCACCTTCTTAAACTCCTTTTGCAAATTCCGAATTTCCTGCAAATACGCCTTAATCTGTCGATCAATAATATGAATACTTGTATTCTTCGTGTCCACAGTGCGACATTTGACATCTTCCAACAGCCGGTCGGCACTACTCACAGTCGACTCTCCCAGCCGTCGCACCTCGTCATTTGACGGGTACAAGGAGTAAAAGTCATTGGCAAACTTTCGAACACCGGTGTAGAGACGGTCATAGTCGGCATTGAGGGTTTCTAAACCAGAGACGCAGGCTTCCAAGGCGGTTGCAACGTTGCTCAACTGAGTTTTGACTTTGTGAAATTCGGGGTCATGTCCGCGCTCACGGCGGATGCCCAGTGGGGCGAGCTTTCGCATCCACGAGTTCATGGTTTGGAGCTAGAAGATGGAATCACGAGGCAGAAGAGGGGGAAAAAAAGTTAAGAAGGGAGCTTTGAGTCGGGCTAGGTAGAGAACAGAATGGAAAGGGAGGGAGGGACAAACAAGATGTTTGAAAATTAGTGATGCAATAGTTGAAAACGGCTACCAAGTAGCGGTGGGACATGCACGTTTTGACCGATGATGGAAAAGGGGTTGAGAGTTTGAAGGCAGAGTAATATGGTAAATAAGTGCGCCTGTAGTCCATATCGCAGTTGGTACCAGAATGGGTGCCATCGCGCAAGTTTCGGGGGTTGTACTACAACGGTTGTAGCAAGGCCTTGATGGAATGCCGGAGATTGGGTGCCTGACTTTGATGCAACATTTAGTGGTGGTTTCGGAGATAAAAAATGGTCCGTTTCAAACTAGTAAGATAACTTGATTGGTGCAGATCACAAGCATTTAAATGACCGTTGAGCCCCTTGGATGGCTTCTGACGTTTGTGTGTTGCCGGTATACTTTGGCTGGCTGCAGCAGAGCCACATCGATCCCATTTATTACATTTGCAAAGTTCTTACAGAAGATTTACAGTTAACAACCTACCCAACAAAAGGGTCTGTTCAGCTGCACAAACTTACAGTACATAAAAGACCTTATGCCCAGGATCAAACAAATTACACTGTAAACTGCACATTGACAAGTTGCAGAACTGGACTACACTGCTGTACATATTGAGCTTCTGAAACTGAGGATTATGGACAAACCCTACACATCTCCCCACACACGCATTACTTGGCATTATCGGCCATCCAGCAACGGAGCGATAAAGAGGAGCCCTTCCTTATCTAGCCCACACTGACCTTTTGTAGACGTCAATACCGTGCAGTACAGACTCAGCTACATCCTGCTTGCGACGCGTGCACCTTGAAGTTAAGAGACGGAATCGAACCGCGAGGATTGGCATTTTTTTCTGCAAAGCACAAAAAATCCAATAAACCCAGATATCTCAACTGCCCTCAGGGCTGGAACGCGCAGTCATAAACTCAGCATTCAGCAGACGTTCACATCTCAAAAGACGTTCCCTGCGGTGCGCGAAAATCCTTTTGCTGGATATACTACTCGCATAAAACACCAGTCTCCCAGCGTCATGCTCGTTACATTCCACGTGCAAATGGATCCATGCTGTCAACTCTTAAGAGTGCACTTTGGATATCCCACTTGATGACTACATGCAGAATGTGCTACTTGCTCGTGGTCTACAGGGCAAGCCATTCAAAGCAACACGAGGAATATGCAGCATTCCGCAGCGAATATCAACATGCGCAACCAACACGGACATTCTTCCATGTTCAACGAGATCAGTCAAACTTTACAAGTCCTTCGCACTACCCGCGGAAGATTGATTCCCACAGTCACTTTCAACAGCCTACGTACTGAAACCCTCACTCGCGTTTGTCCATTCAATCCTGGGTCCTACAATGGATCTAGCTCCCGTTCTAATCCCAACGCACAGCAGTGCGCGACAGAATCGCGTCAAACCCCTATTCCACGCCGTAGATACCATTGACAAACCAGCTCTGGATCATTGCGCCACTTCAACTCCGTTTGCGGCCAAATTTTCCGAGATAGGCTTTGCAAACATACCACGGTGAGCACGATTTCTCGCGCTCTCTTGGTGCGTCACGCGGGTTGTCCATGCCGCAGAGGCATGGACAACATGCCGCAGAGGCAGACACAACACGCGCCGGTCTGCTGTCCGCAACGTCATGTCATTTGACAAACGGCTTCTCACAGCATCTTCGATGCAACTTGTTTAAAGCTCAAGTGCTCATCCATGGTGGGTGGTCCGGGTTGATTCTCGTTATTCTCGGGACAGATGACAACCCCGTTCGCTTCAACCCAATCTCTCCCTTGAACCATCTCAAGTACTGCAGAATCATCCAGGTTCAATATTTCACTGAGCGTTTTGACATCAATGGTCTTGTACGTTCTCGACACAACGCTAATCATAAATTCCCTGACAGCATCCAAAGAACCTGGCACAGACGCTAACAGATCGGCACAAGCCCCAGATGCGGTCCAAAAGTCTGTAAAGCGACCTGTTTCAAGCAAGTTGGCAAGCCGAGAAATCACGGGAATGGGCTCATCAACTTGGCGTCGCTCGGGTATGAGGTACAGAGAGCAGAGAAAGTCGGTGGAAGGTAGGGTCATGAGGGCCTTGATGAGAATCTTAGAGACTGTGGCCGCGTTGTATTTGTCAGGATAGAATTGATAAAGTTTGAGCACAGCAAGGTTGACATCGGCGTCGGAAAAGCCTTGGGTGACTTGATAGTTGACGAATTCTTCAAGGCGAGGGAGAATGGACGGATCGTATCGACGCGTTTGGAGAAGCTGCATGACTTCGTACTCAAGGTCAGTTTGGGTGGACTGGTCGACCATCTTGATTCAGCTTAATCACCCGACGGTTGGGGTTGACGGCCACTAGACGGATACTTTGCGGCGGTCGGTGCTCAGCAAGGGACTCTTGAGCGGGGCGGATCAAGATAACTATTGACGTGGGGTTGTTTTGACCAGATGAGTGGTGAACGAATTTTCTGAGTTGTGTAGCTGTTGTAGATAAGATGAGGCACTCAGTGAGGATCTGGGGATGGTACGCCGGGGCAGGTTGGGAATACTTGAATGCTGCAATGGTAGGTAGGGATTCAATCGATCGGAAGCTGCGATTTGTCCGCGTTGCGACGGGGGATGTAAGAAAATGGAAAGGTGCAGAATATAGGAATGGATTCAGGTCAGCCTCAGTATACTGCACAGTTACGGGTGGTTGAATGGGACGGGAGAAAAGCCTTTTTGAGAGGAATCCGGGACGTTACTAGTCGGGCGGTGGAGGCTGTGCCAGTCTAATGAAGAATCGTTGTCTGCCCGTCGGCGGCGTATCCCATTGAATCCCACTACATTCGAGAGAATGGTACTTTTGTTTACAGTACAGTACGATACAGTGCAGTACAGTACAGTAAGTACTTTACAGTACTTTACAGTACTTTACAGTACAATACTGTACGTCTCCGAGCAGGTAGCCCTACCTTTAATATGAAACTGTAAACTTACATCACATACAGTGCTGTAAAGTGCCTCCGTGCTCGCTGCCCATGCTAGTAATATTTGGGAGTAGAATCACTTGTAGCGAACTGACTACATCCCTAATGCCAAGATGTAGGATAACTATAGTTCTCCTAACCTTTGAACACTCACAAGTTCGTCGTTACTATTTTACGAGGAATGGCTGAGAAGACTAATAGAAGACACCATTTCCTACTGTTTGTCGAAGTTGGGTGACCATTGGATAAACAGTTTCAGAGAAACAGTTTCTTAAAGTTAGTGTATATGGAGCCCCAAAAGGGAGTCAAAAAACTTTAGGGTAACTTTACTTATCCTAACGATTGAAATAAAAAATCCAGATCTTCTTTCTTGTTTATTTCCTATAGATTTTTTCAGGCACCTCAAAAACCCCTTCTATGCTTGTTAACAGAATATTCTGACGAAAAACTTATGCTCTGGGATCTCTTACGGGTCTTATTTCTGCAATACTACCACTTTCTTCGTCAAGAAATGAGAGATCTGCACTTCTGCGAGTCAGTCGTCTAGAAGCGGCAGAATCAGATACTGTGGGGCCTTCCTCGTTTGACTGAGTAAAACCTTTCTCTACAATTCCCGATCTGGATTTCATCTCAGATCTATCTGATTCATTCCCATTCGTGATTCTGGAGTTAGCTTTGAGCTGTGGGACAGGAATGAGTCTTGGAGACAGATCTTTCGTAAAGTGCCAGATGTCTCAACAGCTCTTCCTAAGTCCAGGATAGGTTCAAACGCAGAGATTAATAGAGATAGTATAACATGTGATAGAAGATTTATGACCTCTTGATTCGTATCAAACTTTTTCAATCCGCATGAACCGCAATAAAATGTTGTACCTAGTTGTTTAGGTGAATGAATGCGAACAGAGAGGCGCACAACAAGACCATCCTTTGAATTTAAGAACTTGAAACGGTTGCGTTTCCTGTTACGTACCATAGAAATCAACCTTGATTTCTCTTGTTTGGTTTTAGCTTCTCCAGCTCCCACTGAATCTCTACATGGAGAGTCTTTGGCAACAATAGAATTAAGATTTGTTGCGTATGAGAGCAGTTCAAGAGATGCGTCGTACATGGAGTCGGCGATAGCCTGCACCTTGTTCAATAGATTTCGGTAGTTATTAAGAGACCGGAAAACTGCCTCTGTTTCTGTTAAATCCCCTTTGTCGTGCATCCTCCATGCTATAAAGGCATTAATGATTACTGTTTTTATCCTCTGGGACACAAGTTTTTGCTCCCACTTAAAGTGAGATGTCGAGCATCGGAGTATAGATATTGGCTGTGTAGCACCATCTACACCTTACTTGGTCTTGGAGTAATAGCTCTGGGAAGTATGTTTAAATAACTTCAGAGGGAGGAAGGGGCCAGCTTGTTTGACTCTATTCTCAATAATGCTCCAAAATTGGTGTTTTCGTATCAAGTTCTTTTGTACAGTGCAACTTAGAAACTATGGCATGTGCTGGTCTGGTTGATGAGCCCAGCTAAAAATTGGATCGCAGACCCTGAACAATACTTGGAGAGAATTTTCTATGATCTCTTCAGAGCAATCAGCAATTATTTTCTACAGCAAGCCAGACTCTCCGGCAACAACATACATCGATTGTCGAAGACCAAGTACAACTAAGTGCTGTACCACCTGATCTATCTGTTCCTTAGGGATGTATTTTTTAAATGTATCATCCCCCACGCAGCAAAATATTGGCTCCTTTGACGATAAACACACTGTTAGGCCTAGCGAAGTTGCTGCTACACGCGTTTTGATTTCTACAGATGCGATTACTTCATCTGCTTACGAATAATCGCCCAATTCCGCAATCTCCAAAAGAGCAATTCCATCTGCGGAACACGCGAAATAACGATAGTTATTCACACATACCATTCCAATCTCAAACAATGCTTTGACGATTGTCATTGATCGCAAAGCAGACATTACAGCCTCTTCATTAGCAGTGCCTCTCTTCATAGCCTCTGTGGAAACTTTAAAGCTGCAAAAGCTCTTCTGTAGATCCTCCATACATTCAGAAGGAGTCCTTGCTCTTCCTTCGGCTGGATGAAGCCCAAAAAGGGATATAATATCCTGAGCAGATAATGAGATTAACGCCGCAGATGTCCGGTCACCCTAAACTGCATACGAAAAAACACTCTGCGCACCGTTGTATTACTGTTAGAACATCACAAGATTCCTTGATCTTCATTTCAATCGTTCCTCTCACAGCTTGTAAATCTGCAGATTCTATGCTGTTTCGATGAAATAGCATGTTACTCATTTTCATCCCATACTTTTGCACTGCGATCCATATGGTAAGCAGTTTGCTAATTTCATCAGGGACATCATACATGAATCGCTGTACCTTGCCAAACTTTTCAGTTCCATGTTATCTAACAGCAACAGCATGAACTCTTCGCTGCCCTCTTTTATTGGCAGATAATGCTGGAGCAGTCTTTGTTGCAATAAAACCTTCACGGTCAACAAGCGGGTTGTCAGCAACGATGAATGAAGCTCTCCTGTCAAAATCAATATGAGTGGCATTTCTTTCTGTAGCTTGATCATCATCAGGGCGAGCGACTGCTTGATCCATAGTGGATGGCAATTGATCCTTGTCACTCTCTCCCTCTGGCCCACCTCCCGTAATCTCGTCCGTTCTCCACTCATCTCCTTTATCTTCCTCTTCGTAAGGGCTCGGGTTGAGGCTAAGTGATGCTTAAAACGGATGCACGCGTAGCAGGTGGTCAGGCATTACAAAAACCTAGCTAACACCGAATTAATTCACCAAATTCATAAATGATTCCTTACAATAGCCCCGATCAGCAGTGAAAATGCATCCATTTAGCGACTCCTCACCTCTACCATCCATTAACGTTATAAACCTTTTTGTGCAGAGTCCAACTGAGACTCACCGCGTCTTCTGAATCGAAGCGCCAGTACCACCAGAAACAGTTTATCTGCAATTGCATCCGCTAAATGACCTTCCTTGTCGGCCTACTAGGAGGTTAGTGTTTTCACTTGTTCATCAGACGATCGTGTCCCAAATAGATCATCATCTACTGTTGCCAATAAATGTAGTGGCGCGAAGAACACCTTCCTAGTTTCTCGACACGCAAGTGCCTCAAACTCAGAGAGTTGCCATTTTTGACCTCTCTCAGTCTTCTAACTTTTTGAGCCGTTTCCACCCCTTCCCATAGGAGAGTAAGCCAAAACATGGTCATCAATAAACCTCACCTTTTCTATCGGTGACGAATGAAAGCTACTCTGGCGCATAATTTTAATTTTATTCTCATAACTTAGACCAGTAGTGTGTGATAAAAGAAGAACGGCAACATAGCGATACACGTCCGAAGTCGAAACCTCTTTATCATGATTGTTTAGCTAAGAGTGCTCGTTTAACCATTCTGCAAGCTGTTTCAACAAACCATTTTCCATTTGTTGTGCTAGGCAATGCGACGTAAAACCGTGGGAGAAGCACTTTTCGCGAAAATCCAAGCCAAGCTTGCCGGTGAAATACTGAACCTGTGACTTGTTAGTGGTAAGGCCAAAACACACGCGTACCGGGAACTGGGTTATCATAAAGCCAGGGATGGGAAAGTTTTCGTCACCAGGACTGCAGGGCATGCGCGGAAGAGTCAGGCGGGTGCCGACATTGGAGCCAGTAGCGAGGCGGAGACAGAGCACGGAGTTGGTCATGTTCTCGACGATGTAACGGGCGCCGTTGCAGTGTCCATTTGGGGGGTTGGTATTGCGGAGAAGCATGACGGAGTATCCTTTCTTGATGACTAAGCGGTAGTAGGGTAATGCGGAGCCGGCTATGAGGGTGTTAAGGAGTTCAACGGGGTAACACAGCTGGTTCTAGTTCTCGTTTTCGATCTTTTCTGCGCCACAATACTCTCCAGCGTTGCTTGGTAACCTTGCAAATACAATGATGTTGATCTCTTGAAGATGTAAGTTCTTGGTTGTGAGTACTGCGCGTCCCATGAGCCATACTTCTTTAGTATAGGGTATAGGGTGCTTCCATTCTGTCGAAGAAAGCGTAGCAAACGGCTCAGATGTGATGCATGACGGCGATTGAGGGAGATGGGGGATCTCTGTTGCCGATTGAGATTGCGTCGCGTTCTTCTCCGACTTGTAGTAAGTAGTCGGGAAACTGGAGTGCAGCTTGGTCGGCGTTGCAATCCTGTCGGAGTGCGATGAGGCGCATATTATGAGTGAGACGCATGGTCTTGAAGATTCCAAAGAGTTGAGAGGAGCGGACGCAGGAATGAACAGTATGAGCTCTTGAAACATGCGGAACAGCGGAGAGAACCTGTCGAAAGTCTCCAGAGAAGAGGAAACAATTGCCGCTGAATGGGAGGTTTTTTACCATGATATCGCGGAGTGCAGGGTCGAAAGCCTCGTAGCGGTTGCATATGATTTCCTGGTCCCAGATGATGGGATAGACTTCTAGGAAGTCTTCTGCGAGGTTGGAGGTGCTCAAGATAATGCAAGTACTGTCATCACTGCATGGAGTGGATATCTTGAAGGTGGGGTGGACAACACGTCCGTTATTGAGTAGTTGAGCTGCGATTGCGGAGGTGGCGCTGGCCTGGCTGTGACTTGTTTGCCACGCATCTGAAAGAATGCTTGATAGATTTGGTGACGAGAGTCTTGCCGGTGCCTCCTTGAGCAGCGAGAAAGAATAAAAGCGAGTTGCTGGTTGCAGGCTGTGGAAAAGGGGCTGTAGATGAAGCACCGCCGTCTAGATTGGATTTAGAGACTCCTGTGATGACTTCAGCGACAACTTGATCGAAGACATGACGCTGATTTTCATTGAACTAAGAGATTGCAGCGTAGACTTCGTGCTGAACTTGCGCTGGATCTTGCTTAGTGCAGGGTACTTGGTAGTGTCCACAAGTCGTCTTGAGGTGTGGGGAGTCCAAATTCATGAAATGTTTGTCTGCTAAAGTCTTGAAGGTAAGTATTTTTTTCGAGGACGACGTAGGCAATGGCTGTTTCATCGAAGCAGAGAGCATCGCGAACATCTCTGCGTCGGAAGCGGTAGCGGATTCCGGTGAGCAAGTAGGAATTGTGCTCAAGCATTCGGGAGACAGCAAGAAGGCTTAAACGTGCCCCATAGAGCATACAGAAGTTTATCAAGCACTCCAAAATGCCCGATGCCCGAATCCAACACGAAACGCAAGAAACATAACAACAAGGCAGCACAGAAGGATTTTGAGGGAGGCAGCAAAGTTGAAGAAATCTTCTAAAGAGTTGAAACTTGCTTTGGAATTACCAGTAGGAATTCGCCGCGTGCAGAAGGTGCTGAATATGGCGCCTCACTTAAAGTGCAAGAAGATGATGCGTCCACCTTTTATGCTTAAACGTCACAAGGAAAGGAAGCTCTCATGGGCTAAAGAAATGGTACAGAAGGGACCGGAATTTTGGAAGACGTTGGTCTTCGATGATGAGAAGAAGTTTAATTTGGATGGTGCCGATGGTCTGGAATGTTACTGGCATGATTTACGAAAGGAGGAGAGCATCATATCCACCAGGCAGCAGAGTGGTGAGTCTTTGTTATGGGGAGCTATTTCTTCTCATGGAGTATCGTTTTTGACTAGCATTAAGGGAAGGCTAGATTCGGTTACGTACTTTGAAGTGTTGCAGAACGACTTGCTGCCGTTTGTCGCTTAAACGATGGGGGAGAACTGCATATTTCAGCAGGATGGTGCTTCAGCCCACAGTGCTAATTGCACAAAGGAGTGGTTTAAGGACAGCGATATTTATGTTTTGGAGTGACCAGCTAAATCGTCCGATCTAGTACTATCGAGAACGTGTGGGGGTCATGGCACGCAAAGTTTACCGCAGTGGAAAGCAATTCAACAATTTGGATGATTTGCTCAACCGAATGGTGGTTGTGTGGGAAAGTTTGAGCGAAGAATACCTCCGAAACCTCTACAACTCTATTCTTAGGCGTCTGATAGAGGTGATAGGGAAGAAAGGGGACAGTACAAAGTACCAGTTCAGTTGCCATAAAGCTTTAAAGAATTTGTGTCATATAGTTTTTCGCGGACATATCCTAATTTTGCTCAGTTTTTGTTAAAATAGCGCCTTTCTGCTTGCTTCACTCTAAATTGGGCTCAATATTCATAACCAGTGCCTCAATATTGACTAGAAACGTAAAGCAAATGGGCCGAGGCCTTATTAAAGTTCCCCAATAGGCACTATACCCAGTGTTCATACAGCGATTATGTGCACTGTACAGTACAGTAATACAAATCTGTACAGTACTTTTCCGTTGCTAGCCAAGTCTGGACGCAAACTGCCCCAATCCGACTCCGCGGACATGAATCTTTCAAGATCGACCCCTCCTTCCTGCCACTGCTGCTGACGACGCCATCGACGCTGTCCATGCCCGCGAACACACCATCAGATACTCCTCCCCCGGATTGCGGAGGTCCTACACTTTCCGTGCCCTGGGGACTCGCGTTCCCTCCTCGATCAAGCCCACCCGCTCGTTGATGCTTCCGTCGGCCGTATCCCCGCCCACCTGGATCCCGCCTTTCTTGGAGGCTTTGACCCCATTGTCCTCGCTGCATTCTCCCCCACACACCCAATCCAAACTATCAAGGCTATAGCCAGACACCCGCGCCCGTCTCGATTGCCGTAACGCGGACTGCGAGACCAACCGTAACCCCTCCCAAACAGCGACGAGCACGTCTTCCTTCATGTTCGGGGTCATGCCTTCCACCACGGCCTCGCTGCCGTCCTCCTCGACGTCCACCTCCTGCTCCTATAGGGTGCCTGGCAGCCAATGCCCTGGCCAAGGCCCTACTGCCGCAACCCCGCCCGCCACCCGCGTGAGACATCACTATCATAACCTCCTTCGAGTTAGCCACCTGCAGGAAGGCCACACCGACAGCAAATAGGGCACAGGACTGAGACCACCTGGGCAAGATCGGCAACCCCGGTGTCGGGATAACAGAGCTCATTCGCTTTTGAGTTGACAGGTTGGATAATGTACCTGAGATGAGTCGAATTGACTAGGTCACCCAGGATATGACTAACATCGGGCGCAAGTTGGCGCGTCATGTGCTCAATCCCTCGGATGACCCTCAGCGCAACGTTCCATTCTAGTTCCAACCTCTTGCGTTCGATTCCCTCGCTGCCCCCGAGCCGAAGCAGAGAGCTTTCTCAAAGAGCATTTTGTAGCCATCGGCCGTCATCATTCTTCCGCGGCGGTTATTTGTCGCCGCATTTACCAGCGCTTCAGTGCTGTTGCTATTGCGATACCGTAATTGCTCGCGCTCCAGTGCACGCGACCATCCAGCTCCCATCTGTATGATCAGGCCGGCCCAGTGAAGACAAATTGAAGTGCAGTAACTCAACTTCTGACACTGTACAGTAGGTGCAAAAAATACCACGTTTTGAGCGCAGTGTTGCGCAACTTTCTAGTTGACAGTTTGATGCGGCACTCTATCCTCAAAATCTAGATTTAGGCGAGTTCTACGTACTGTAGCTCGTATGGATCCTGACCCGCAAGGAAGTGCTGATGCTTTGGCGTGTTAACTTCATTGCTCAGATCCCATTTCAAGTTTCACACGGCAGTATAACTTGCTGCAACGGAACCACTGTGCATTTGGATTTCACAACGTGGATTTCGTTGAGTTGCCAGTCGAGTGGCCCGGACCAAGCAGACTTCCAAATTCATACCGGAACGAATTAGAGATTTCAGCATCTTTCAGTGAACAAACTCTTCGGTGGCACATCATTCAGAATGGGTTGAATTCTTTTAAGAGAAACTAACATTGATTTACCGCTTTGCGCAATGTTGCACAGTTTCATGATAATTTCGGGTAGAGGCGGCATTGTTCTGTATCGCAAGGTTCTTACTAAAACGCTTCAACAGCCTCGTCTTATAGCTGGACTGGTCGCGGCCCTTTGTGAGTTCTCCATCAACTCTCTAGGGCAACCTGCCGCCCATATTGAGCTCGAGAATGCAACCATCACCATTGTGGAAATGCCAGTCGACCCGTTGGAAAAAGGCCGTGAATATCTCCGAGCAGTATTATTTCATGATACCGATGATCCCGATTTCTATGGACACGTATTAGGCTTCCAATTGCTTGAGGTCTTCAAGAATGAATTCGGCGAGCGATTGCTGTCCATGCAACTTGCCAATGTCCAGGAGTTGAGGAGATTTTCCGTGGCTTCAACGCCAAAGTCAGGCCCGCCATTGTTGATTCTGTTATTCCACTGATGCAGTCATGTAAGTTGCCGCACAATTCTTCCTCTTGAGCGGCGCCTATCCAAACTTTTCGAGCTTGGCTAACCTTCGGTGAATTGGGACCCAGCAGTGGAAGCAAACGAAGCAGTGCGGCATGTTTTCCTGGTTCGCCATCGCGGAGATAGTCTATTTACAAAGACATTGGACAAAATGTGGTACTCGTCTGCTCATGCGGTCGGGTCAGCTATGCTCGCAGATTTGCAAGCTTTGCTTGCTGCAGGAGATGACGTTCTAGTCTCACAAGCGGACGAGAGTTCCGTAGTGACGGTTGGTGAGTATATTCGTATTGAGCGCTTGGACTTGGGGACGCTGGTCGTCGTGTCGCAACCGCCCCATACATTTAACTCGTGTCTACAAGTGATCGCGTCGAGCACACGAGTGCTGAAGAAACGTAGGTGCTTTACTGTGGTATCGACGTTTATTGTGAGGGGTAATGGAACGTGATGTACTGACTCGGAGCGCCGATAACATGTTTCCTGTGTGCGATTATGTGTTATTGTGGTTAATTGCTTGTTGATGTGCGTTGGGATCATCTAGTTTTCATGGTTATGCGAGGGCTGGAGGGGTCGCGCGGCATACCGTAGCTACAAAAGAATCCGGGAGACAATCTACAAGCGCAGGGTGTACAGTAGCAAACTTTTCTCCATTGGAGAGTTAGTGCGAAAGTTTTGTCATTCCTTGCCAATTCTTCTCAACGACAACCATCCAATTGCGGTGGAAACAAGGACAATCAAGCTCCAGGAGAGGCCCAAGTTCCATGAACACGCGTTGTTCCTCTGGTTGACTAGACTAATTTCAGAGAGTCCCAAATGTACTCCATAGCCTACTACAACCTTGCCCCAACCCCTGTCTTCCGAGTATGCCGGCCATATCCAAACTCCGAGTGCAATTTGAAGCACAGAAAAGGCTAGTGAAAACGCGCCCGCGACCACGAAAAAGTTGTGGGGGCAAACCTCGGTGTAAATAGCAGTATCCTCCAAAAATTCGTTAGCAACGACCGAGTAAAACTGAATCAAGACGCTCATAAGCGCATAGCCCACACCGACAGCCATTCCTGTGAGTAATTCATTTTTCACACCCGGGCGGAAAAAGGCCTCTGCACCTTCACCGCGTCTTGCTACAAAGCGAAATATGGCGTAAAGCGCCAATCGGACAGCCTCTTGAAAAGTGACGGTGACGAAAAGGACCCAGGCAAAAGTGTTCTTCAGAGGTGGAATGGCTAGCCAGGCGGCCCCTGCGAACATCATGGCCACACACCACATAAAAGCGGAGAGAATTGCAATTACGAGAAGATGAGCCCTGCGTTGAAGGATGACGAGCCATATTGCGAGCGAGGGGCCGACGGCTATGAGCAAAATGCCGACGGCGACAAGGGTTACCATGGCGTTATGGTGGCGGGATGGATTTGATGATTGTAGTGGATAAATGATAAATTTGCGGAAACTGGGATAGGTGATGAATGTGAAATGGAAAAGTGGGGTGGGGTAGTGCTCTGCCTAAATATTGGAGCTGATGACGGTGTCTGTCAGACGTAGGGTGGAGACGTGCGAATCAGTATGTTAAGGATGGGAATGGAGGAAAGGGGCAGTGAAGTTGAATGGCTTGTTGATGCGGAGCAAGGGCGCGCATTGGAGGAAATTGAGTATCGTTGGTATTGCACTGCAGCGTACTGTACTGTACAGTTGGTCACGGTACGAAAACGGAATTGACATTTTGAGCTACGGTAGCACTACAATACAGTAAAGTACAGCAGACCCAAATGACTTGATTTTCAAGAAATATACCACAAAATTAAACAACTTTTACGGTCCGCCAAGTACCGATCACACTGCTGATGTCAACAGCCTCTCGGCCTCGTCTCTTTCCATGGCAACTATTCATTCACAATCCTCAACTCTTGAGTGCGATTGCGACATTTCTCTCCACACGCCACAAGACAAAAGTAATCTCAGCAAACCCACCGCCACCTCCCAACCACACAACCCCAGCCCTTCCCCCATCATGCAGTCCCGCCTTCCACCCTCCCTTCCGTCTCTACTTCGATGTTCTCCCAGATCGGCCGCCGTCTATCACATTTGTCTCCCTCCGTCCCTCCTCCACCTCCAGAAGGAACCTTTACGTACAAGAACGCACCCAACATGCATCAGTCTCGACCCCTTCGTCTGAATGACATCCGTGACAATGATGGCGCCAAGAAGAAAAAGGTTCGCGTGGGCCGTGGCCGCGGTTCAGGTTGTGGCAAGACGTCTGGTCGCGGTCAGAAGGGTCAAAAGGCCCGCAACTCAGTCAGACTAGGATTCGAGGGCGGTCAAACTCCCTTGACAAAACGCTTTCCTAAGCGTCGCCATTTCGATCCTTTCGCAAGGATCCTACAGCCGGTACCACTGGGTAGGATTCAGAGGTTTATTGATATCGGCAGACTGGATCCACAGCAGGAGATTGGCATACGTCAACTGGTTAAGAGTGGTTGTGTAAGGAAGCCAAAGGATGGTGTCGTTTTGGTTGGGGCGGGGGTGCGTTTGTGGAGAATGTCAAGATACACGTCACGGAGACTGAACCTGAGGCTGCGAGACAGGTCATCTCGAATGGTGGTAGTGTGGAGCTGGCCTGGTACAATCAATTGGGGTTTCTAAAGTTGTTGCGCCCGGAGCGTTGGGAGAAGAAACGTTTGCCATTGCCGCGATGGGCCCGCCCCCCTCCAAAGTTTGAGCATCGTTACCCGGAGCGCCGAGAGGATGGCTTGCCCATTAGAAGCCTTACCACAATGGAGGATGTGGATAAGGTTACAGAGGCCTGGAAGCGCATTATTCATTTGAGGGAGAAGAAGAGCGTGATATAGTGTATTGGGAAATAATAAAGGCAACGAGACAGAAAGCAGCCTTGTACATGGCGCGCGTTTCATGCAACACCCTTTTGCTGTTATATAATCGGCCTCAAATGCCTACACGCCCTCTGCACGAGGGGAGATGAAAAGTAATCTTGCCCTGACCGTGTAAACTATATGCATGGGGCGCACTTAACTCAGACGGCTTGGTGATATCGACATTCCAACTTTCTCCGCCTTGGCTCATTCTTCTCAAATGCTATTGAACTTGCAGCTTGCCAGATGGACATTTTGCACATGCGTTGCTGACACCTGCATCGATCAGAAAGAATTGCCGTCTCACAAATCTTTCAAACCTGAACCATGTCCTCAATATCCATTTCCGAATCCACTTTTCTCCAATATCCAAACACACTGCAGTAGATCAAGGAAAACCGCAGCGCCGCATCTCATCAATCTCTTTCGCCACCCCTTCATCCATCGCGATATGCACATTGTCAACCAGAACTTTTCCCTCCAGCCTGGGCAGCCGACGCTGCAATTCCAATCTTATCAAACTCGGCGTCGACGGAAAACTTTTCACCAACGGCGCGTTGGTACAACTCTTCAAGAGTCGGAGCGACCTTGCCCTCCTTGACGTTGCCTTGGGTGACGTCCATCATATCGCGATCCACACTCGGGTGAGCGGAGGATTTGACGAGATCCTTGTCACTAACGTTGAGCATGTCGTGGTCAGCCATGCTCTTCTCGATTATGTCAAGGGCCAAGACTATTTTCTCATAGTCTTTTTGCGCCCTTGATAGTTCGTAGTGGTCAAACAGGGCGTTGTCACTTTGGAGCATGCCATACATGAGGAGAAGAGAGATTGTGATGAGATGGGAACAAGTTAGTTGACTCGCTGGAAGCAAGGAAGAAAGAATGGCTTTGTTGAGACGCACATTCGGTCGAGAAAGTCTTCAATTAGCTTACGCAAATCGAGAATTGAACGCTCCCCACTTGTGGATCGTTGCTGAGGTTTTGGTATTGCTGGTTTCGACGCCATGATGACTTCTACGGAGAGGAGTGAAAATGGTGTGACGGCAGCCCCGAGATGGTTCCGAGACCTAGATGTAGCGTTGTGAGAGCAGAAATCGATTTTGCGTTGGCTTTTGCAGTCGTCGCTGAGAGAAATTGAAACCTGCGAGAGGAAACGATGGAACAGACGGCGGAGTGGACGATGGCGTCAATAGTAATAATGTATTACGTTGCCATGGAATCCTGGCAAGACGGTCTGCGATGGTCGCTGTGAAGAGAATTTCTACTTTGGTACCGTACAGTACTGTACAGTACTGAACCTACAGTTTACGGTATACTAAACGGTATACAGTTGAGTTATCCTTACTGTACAGTACAACAGTTGACCATATTTTAAGGATTACTGAACAGTTCAGTATTTGCAGACTTTCATGTTAGAGCATACTGTACAGTATAGTTGCAGCATTTTTTTATAAAAAAACAACAGTACATGGGGATAGAAAAAAAATTTTACCAGTGCAAAAGTAGACTCTAAATATGTTTGAGATTGTCAAGTGGCGGGAAATGCAAACAGAATGAACAAATGCATACCAAACGACTCTCCCTACCTCTCCCCAGGCATTCGTTGCGTCTTGATACGTCTCAACCATGCCGCGGCGAACGCAACTCACTGCGGAAGAGCGAGCATCAATTTTGGCCTTACACAATACAGAAGTCACCATAAAGCAGATATCCAATCAGTTGCAGCGCTCCCAACCGCTAATGCACGCTGTAATAGAAGTGATACAGCACAACCAGTTACGAACGGTTATCAAGGTTTGAATATCATTTCGAATGTTTGAGTCAAGTCAAACTCAAACATTCGTGAAAGGTCGTGACTGCCTACCTGTAGACAGTCTACAGTAATATAAGAGTGGAACATACCAGAGCGGTTCAATTCCTGAGGGGGGCTCCATTGTTTTGTTTTGTGTGAACTGAGTGACTAAAACTGTTTGGTAAGAGACTACTCTTACACACGCTTTCTCAAGGATCCAATTTTTTTTGGATCCATAAAAAGAAGTGGTCGTCCATCCAAAATATCACCCGCCGCAAGGAGGTAAATCGTTCAAGAAGAAAAACGATCTGGACACGGTGCCAATCGCATCAAACAAAACTTGAAGCTTCACAGCTCGAAGCATAGCATCTTAAGAGTACTACACAGTAGTCCTGAGATGGCTAAAAAAAATAAGAACTAATTTCTACCTTACAGAACATTACGAAAGAAAGAGACTTAGCTGTTGCGTGGAGAAAGGGGAGCATGATTATTGTTTTTGGAAGCAAGTCATTTTTTTCGACGAAAATAATTTCGAAATGGATGGTTCCAATAGTTACTGATACTACTGGCATCACTGGGGCACTGTAGAACGTATATACAGTAAGCGTCAGCAAGATGGTGGGGTGGAATGGTTTGGGGGTGTTTTTCTTACTACAAAACTTGTTATTTTGTCTTCATGGAAGGTTGAATGAACGTTTCAAGGTATCAAGAGGTGCTGAAGAGTAATATCTCGTGATAAGCTGCCATTAAGCATGGAGAATATTGGAAATTTCAGCAATACATCTGCTTTATTCATATGTCCAACTCCACTAAGGCCTGATTTAATGAAAACGCAATCACTGGTTTCAATTGGCCATCAAAGACTTCTGGTCTGAATCCAATCGAGAACCTATGAGGTATTCTAGCTCACCGAGTTTACCAGGACGGAAGACAGTTTTCATCCTTGAATGATTTGAAAGAGGCAATTCTCAAAGATTGGTTCCTTATTTCTGAAAAGCTCCTTCAAAATCTGGTTCAATCAATGAAACGTCGCATTTTATCTGTTTTTAGCTGTTGTGGGGCAAAAAGTACTTATTACGACATCTAAAGGCTTTTTGCATGCGAAGAAATGTGATCGAGTCTATATTTTGCACCGGTAAAATCGCATTTTTTGTTCTCACACCTATTGTGTTTTTTTAAAAAAATGCTCCTGTTATACTCAGTTCTAAAGATGTTTTTTTGGGACACAATGCTTCTGGCTTCGTTCATTATTTTTCTCATTCGAGTATACACTTTTGCACCGCACTGAACTGGGTCTCTACATTAGACTCTCCAACTCTCTATTACACAGACCTGTCCCCTTTAGCCTTCGTAAAATAGCCGTCCTGCATCCCTTAACGGTAAAGCACCCCAATTTCCCCCCTTTACATTATCGGAAATATTGTACTCCCCGAAGATGCACTTATTTCACACTTGAACTGTTCACTAGATCACAATTTTATCAACATCGGAAATTTTTAAACGGAATAACGATTCCAAATAATCCACCCCCAACAACAGCCTGGAATCTTTCCAACACTCGTGCAACCCTTGTTACGTCAGCGACTAGGTTTAATCGACTATTCGGTTCTCTTTGGAAAAATTAAGCGAGTCAACGAAAATGTGGTCAGTATTGTAGTTGAAACATCTATCGGAAGCCGTTAAACTTTGGCCATCATAGACATATCCATTCAGGACCGGGAAAAACCCTTTAGCTTAAAAATTGTCGATATCAAGCCAGAAGAGGTATCCAAAGGTGACCCAGCAACATCCAATGAGAGAAAGACATCTGCTGTCGTTGTAGAGCTTCTGAATTTTCAACTTTCTGATGAAATACATCAAGAAGAATCCAAAGGAATGGGTGTAGTAGGAGTGGTATGCAAAGAAATGCATGGAAACTTTTAGACAAATCAAGAGGTATCATTGCTGTTAAATGGATCAACAGGACGAAGTCATGGAAGATAATTTATCTAGCAGGAAACAAGTACATTAAAGGCCATACCGAGTATGAGAAGAACATATACAAGTTTTTACTGTCCCTTTTTCCGCTAGATTTACATTCTGCAATTACCTATCTTAAAAGCCGGGAACTCGCTAATGGTTGGTATTTGCATGCAACAGCCGGTCAAATTCTAATTTTTTGATTTTTCATATTTCTATGCAGACTTGAGTTCGCAAGGAGTTAACTTTGGAGTACATAGTCTAAATACCAATATGTTCCATTGGAGATGTTTGGAAAAATAATTTTGAGGAACTCTTTCGAAGCAATGTTCTCATCATTGCATTCAGCCGCTACACAGAAACTGAAATCATTGGCAGAAGTTGTTCTTTGGTCAGTGGATTTGTGGAGGTCAAAACTTTCGCCACTAGAGATAATTTGCGTGCATGAAAGCATGTCGCTAGTGTACGAAATGAAGGAGAGTTGATGACAGAAGTAATCCCGCTATTTATCGCTTAGGACCGCAGGCCTGAAATCCGGTGTGAAATCGAGGCTGCATACTGCGTTCTAAGTGGCATTTTATTGAAATCTGGGATTTTTTTGTCTTCGTCGGCGCTAAGAGTCAAACTTACCACATATTAATTCCATTTTTTCTTTGCTTCACAGAGCCTTTTTTCAATCAAATCGACTTTTTTGTATGGACTCTTTTTTTGCTTCTGTGGCTACAGCAAATATACTTTTCGATTTAGGTTTAAAGGTGTCGTCAAGAATGCGAGAAGGCGGTTTTCATAGTCTCTTTTTTCAAGGCGAGAATTTCTTAGGCGCGGAGATCAAAAATATATGGTAAGTCGTAGAACGGAAGGCCATCTTCGTATGATGGTCGGTCTGTACATGGAAAAAGACAGAAGATGTTTTATCGGTACTTCTGGTACAACATTTTTGTTGGAGCCTATCAGAAGATCTCGTCGAGGATCCGCTGGAAATGAAGTGGTGCATTCGGAAGTGTGAATTACAGTTCCAGCGGGTTTCAGCCCATATCATGAAACCTGCTCCCAAATTAACTGGCATAACATATGCAGACAGGATGATCTTTGCTTGGAGAAGAAACTCGAAGCCAGTGATTGTTTGTTAAGGGTTAATACATTTTGCCTACAATTTGCATGGTTGACGCATGGCGCTATACAATGGTTTGATGTGCGGGAGAAATTGCATGTCTCAAAAAGAATTTTATTCAAACTATCAGAGCAACTCATTGATAATTCATTTGCTGCTCTCGGCCCCCACAGATCTGACGTTGGCGTTCCAAAGGATTCTATTCCCTCATTGGCATATGGCACGGGAATCAACTTGGTGCCTCCAGTGGAAAGTCGCAAAGGAGCCAATGGGGTTCTAATTAATGCGGCGTTTCAAAGCAGATGCAGTCCACATTTCTCTGCTCTGAGTGCCTGAAACTTAACAAAGAGTGTTGGGTATTCCATTCAGAGACAGAATGTAACTGCTTACAAAATAACTTACGCGATATCTACTTCTGCCATAATTATATGATGCTTTATACTACTCTATAGTGGTGTTCGCTTATCTGCGCCTACATTCTTTATAGGCTGACAGAGCAAATTTGTCGTTGACTATAGCCGCTTACATTCGTGTTTCGCGTCGTTCGACTTGCGGAATTAGCACACGTACTTATGACGTTCTTCCCCTTTATTGGCGATCAGTGGATTAACCACTCTGGTCATGTTCGAGTGGCGCGCTAAAGAAAACTGAGGAAGCAGCTGTCGCAGAAATGTAGAACTTCCCGAAGAAATTTTTGGCTTTCCTGTGGAGCGCGGCAAGTCGGACCCACGATTTTTTTCCACCCCAGTGTCTAATTTTAATTTAAACGTCTGTGCATTTTCGAAAAATGGTTTGTACTCATATGAGTAAATTAGCTTTTCCTTTGGACACTATTTTACCATGTTAGAGCATCTCCACTCGTGCGGTCAACTTGTACACTCAAAGTGACAGCACGCTACATGTAATTGGCGGATTAAAATTCAGTCATTAATTGACCTGGTTTCCGAGACAACGCGCAATTGGTTCATCCAGGTTATGACGGCGCTCCAGACCACCGTCCCCATCGGTACTACTCGATTCCGTTTCAACAAAATTATCCAACAAGCCCACTCGTATCGTTTTAACGAGGCTCCTCACACCGAACGAGCTTCCTGGATCACCTAGATCTATCCGGAAGCCCGCTGGTGCACTCATCCCACCCGTTCCCCACTACTTTAATGCCCTCTTTGCTCCCTTCTACGACTGTTCATGCCCAGAGCTCTACTCCGCCTCTATCCACGACTGCTCCTCGACATCGACATCCCCAAATCTTATGCCAGGAATCTATATTGAGGATCCGGCTACGAGTGAATGAGTGAAAACGCGCAACTTCCTCGCATAGTCCTCACAGAGGCGCTCGATATAGTTTTTGAAGACGGCTACACATATCTTATCGCAAGCTTTGCCGTTCAATCTCACGAAATGACACAGGCAGGCTTGGCAACGAAATGGGCGGCTCAAGAAGAGTAAGAAGCTCCAACCAGTTGCGCAATCATTACGCAACGCATAATGAACTAAAGGCGAATACTTTAGAAGCCCAGAGGAACTGAGTCGTGATGGGTCACGGCACGTGGGTCCAAGGAGTTGAGAGGCGGACTATGAACGTCATAATAGAATGCCCAGGGAGTTATTCGACACTATCTACAACAGGACAAAGGATTATTCGTCGTATTTGAGGACCGGAGAAAAGACTGATTGCTGTGGTCGAAAAGTAATTGCGGGTCTCGTCAAGATCACCACTGCTCTCCGAATGTTATGTTACAGAGTGCCGGAAGATTGTATAGAAGAAAATATGCACATTGGGGAGTCCTCTGCATTGCTCTGCTTAAAAGAATTTTGTAAGACCATTATACATTTCTTTAAAGAGGAGTTCCTACGAAAGCCGAGTGGCCCGAATATCATTCAAATTGAGCGCCAGCTCGCAGAAGTGGGCTTCCCAGGGTGTATCGGCCACGTCGGTTGTGCGGGATGGGTCTGGAAAGCATGCTCGAAAGCTGAGCAAGGAATTAACGTGGAAAAAGATGGGGTACCTACTCTATGGACGGAAGTTGTCTGTGACTTAGACCTCAGAGTGTGAAACTTGTTCTCTGGACTTCAGGGAATGCTAAATGATCTGGAAATCATCAGTTTCAGCCCGTTTTCTTCTTAAGTTCTTATGGACAAATACCCTTCGGTAATCCCTACTTTCAGCATACAAAGAGAGAAGTTTGACTTCTCTTACTTTCTGTCAGATGAAGTTTATCAAGATTTCAAGCTCTTCGTAACCACGATCAAGCACCCCTACAAGGACGAAGAAATTTTCCTTATTATGCAGCAAGAACGGGTTCGCAAGTGTGTAGAACGATTGCTCGGCGTTACCAAATCAGCCTTCAATAAATTGGATCAACCGTCACGCCTATGGCACAAGGAGGAGATGAATCTCGTAGTACCCGCTTGTGTAATTATGCTTAATATGATTATGAGCGTTAGGAAGAAAGATTAAATGTGTGATGGTGCTGGCGGTTTATGGGGACTAGGAAATCTTGATGCTCCAACTACGTCGTGGAATAATCGGGTCGAACAAACCACGGCAAGGGCAAGTGTTACCCGTTCCATGAATTCAATGCAATACCAGAACAGTCTAAAGAAAGAACTCTCTCTCCGTACATATTCGATTTTCCCGTAGGGGATCTCTGCTCCTTTGCAGCATGACGTCCTAGAGTCTATTGGACCATTTTCCTCATATGGGGACAACTTTTAGCAACTTTTTTCCAATACAAATTTTTTACCTCAGCGCATTTCTTGTGCCTCCGAATTAGTTTTTGAGTGCAGATGGTCGATCAAAACAAACTTTTCAAGATTGTTGGCCACGGTGAAGGCTAGAGCAGTATTCCCTCACCATCTTCCGCTCTTCGCAAGAAGGCGTGAAAACGGCTTCATTTTGGAAGTCAATATAGTTCTCATTCGTAGGGGGTTTTAGAAAAGAGGGTACATGTACAGTAAGAATTACTGTATTGCACCTTAACAAAAAAAACTTTTTTGCGGTAAAAATTTCGGGCTTCCAAAGCATTTACCTTTCCAAAATGTAACGGAAACTGTCCTTATATGAGGACAAAATGTGCCTCACATGAGGACACTGCATGGTCCAATAGACACTAAATTTGCACGTCACGGGACCTTATCAGTTGTGACTACCGAGAACATGAAATCAATGTCCTAAGAAGATGAGTAAACGAGGACTTGCGACTTAAAGGGTGCATGTGTCGTGGCATCCGCAGATTCTGCCGATGCAGTCGAGTCTATCTGCCCTGCAGAAGGTCAAAGAATCAAAATTTTTGCAATTTTCGTCATGCTTTGCAAACGAATGGCGCGAACTACATTGTTTGGCGTTGCACTGAGTTCGCTCACGAACAAGTAAACGTCTCCAGGCTTGTCAGTTACCTACTTCTAACGTACGCAATGTAGAAAGGTGAATATTTACCGTTAAAGTCTGGCTAACAGGCCTGAGTGGTCAACATGCCACACGTGCTTCATATATACTGGAGTAACTTATTACTTCACCTCAGTTACGAACAAATGGGTCCTGATGTCAGCAATCTACCACCATCAGCACTTCTCAAACCAAGAAATAACTCAGCGACATTTTCATATTACCAATGGGTTGAGAGGATTCCTCCCTTTTCGAAGCAATGCGGGAGGCGTTACCCTCTTCATTCCGATCTTCAACTTGAGTAAGATGACCACTTGGATCTGAAATAAGATGCGCACCACCACTCGCAACGTGATTGCCGTGTTCTGCTTCTGTTGCCCCCCCCTCAACTCTTCGTCAAACTCCATGGAGTCGCCTGGGTAGATCCTGTTGCAGGATTATCCCTCACAGGTCCCGCAGCCGCATCAATATCTTGCTTTCCAGTGTTCTCGCGATTGCGCTCCCGAGCTTTCAGCTCCTCTTCCATCTCGAGGAGAGCAATTCGCTTCAATTTTCTTCCGAATTCCTCCTTTAGCGCAGGGCTAGTCCCGTCGATTGAAAAAGCATCCAGCCAGCTCCTAACCTTGCTTGATCGCGCCATAGATTAATATGCCGCTGCCACCTCCTTGGCTATTTTGTTTAGCTCCTCCCCCATCTTAATCAGTTCCTGAATTTTGAGTTGAGACTGCGACGCAGTGGATAGAGCACGCGTTTTCTGCAACTCCTTCTTTGCCCCGGTTGGCCTCCTGCGACGAACTTCAGGAGTCACTAGAATCAGATTTCCACGGTCAAAATGGCAAGGACCAGGCGGAGCGTTGTTGGTTCCTGCATCACCTTCCTGGTCCTGAGGGGCATTAGATACCATGATTTGACCAGGATATTGGCTGAGCTCCCTTGCCGCACCTTCTGCAACACCAGAATTGTTGGTGGCCTGCATTGTGCAAGTCACGTGTCTCCAGAGGTTTGTAGAGCGGAGATACTTGTAGTCTTCAATAAATGCTAATTTCTTACCGCAGTATGGCGGATCGCCGTCGAGCATCTTGTACAACTCCCTGCTACTCGCCCGCTTGTTGCAAATCGCCGTAGTGGCATGCAGTATGTGCTCATCACTTGGTCCACCGTTTAAACAAAGAGCAAGCACCTTCATACGAGTTCCCTCAAAATTAATACACTCCTTTATTTTCTTGTACCTTTCGAACAGCTCAGGCCCCGTCCGGATATTCTCGGGATCCTGCCCGGTTCCTTCACGCTGCAGCTTGAAGAATTCAGCTTGAATGCGTGGCTTTGTTCCTTGAACAAAGCCACTCTTTGCCCAACCCCATTGACAGCATTCTCGGAAGCTTCAACAAACACCTTGCATGCCCAAACATTTTCTTCGGAAGCCCAAGATTTTCCACTTCCCATGTTGTTCGTCTGGACCTTGAAACCAGAATTCTCTTCGGCTTTATGTGAACCGTTCGCTACCGCACTTGTCTGCGATATTTGACTTGAATTATCCCGCATTTTTGCACTTCTCTATTCGCGCTTTAGAAGATTTGGCGGGCTTTCCGCTTACTGCGCGCAGGAATCTGGCGCGAGCATGCATGCGTGTATGTTATCGGCTGCAGTCGTAGTGTTCAACGCGGGAAAGGGGTACGCAGGTGGAGTGAAGGGAGGCGCAGGTAGATTGAAGGGGACGTAGATCTTGTTTATTCAAAGCTTTGGTTTCGCGTGATTTGTGGACCTGGTTTGTACGTATCAAGTTCGTCAAGGGACGTGTCGTGCAGAAGGGAGCCTGTTGTAGCCGGATTCACGCGCTTTCGTGCATTGTATGCACTTTGTTTGGACCAGAACAGTTTCAAACGCCGTTAAACTGAGGCCAAATCCGCCTTTTTGATTCCAGGTCAACGGCGGTTGAAATTTTCTGGTTCAACGATTGGTTTGGCCCCAATTATGGGTGGGGTCGATTTTGCGGGGCCCACGGGTACAAAAAACCGCTGACTCGACGAGTGGAGATGCTTTTAGGCAAAGAACAGTTTATGGTTCAAAAATTGCATACAGTGAACGTACATATCACTCATTAAGAGGGTATAGTTTTGCTCATAATTAAAGTAATTACAAAATAATGTTTTTGGGGACTTTTGGTGAATGAAATTGTGTTCAGTACAGATACAACAAGGGCACTTCAAAAATAATTACTGTACTGCAACTTTATTAATTTCAGAAAGAATCGGGCCATTACACCGAATTATCCTCCTACCCAGCGCCCCCCACGCTCTAATCTGAGTGCTCCCAGCTCCACTCGTACATAACTCCTCAAGTAAGCTCTAGATTTACAATGATACCCACGGGACCGAGACTCTGCATCCTACCCGGCGAAGAATCCCCAACCGCATATGAAATCATTTCAAATATCCATCACAACCCATGCCTCACCTACCGTCCGCCAGTAACTCCCATACGTCCACAACCCCCCATATTCAACCTCCTTCCGCTTCTATCCCCTCCCCGTAGTCCCCTATCGTATAACCAAACATTCTATTCCCTCGGTGAACCTTCCCCATGCCCATCATCTCTCCGTTAAAACCCATCGTACACGGAAACCGGAGTCTTCTTTTTCATCTTTTTTTCATATCCATCACCTTCCTTTGCTTACCATGTCTCCGTTCCCATACCCTCCCGTGTTCACCCGATACTTCCACACTAACTCTCTGCACCCATCCCTTCTCCTTGTCCACCCTTCTGTGGTTCTCCAATTCCAGCTATACATAGCTTCCCGCCGGGCCCACCTTCTCACCATCCAAGTGAAACCAACGCGCCCCCTGTCCCCTCGTTCCAAACCCCGTTCTGTGTTCACCCTCCCGCAGTAAACATTCTTCCACCGTTCTCAACATCCCGCTGTGAGGACTTTCCCCCTGTCCAAAACAACCTACTACGCCCATTACCCTCCGTGGATACATTCCTGTGCTGAACCTCCAGCCGCGTATGTCCGCCCTATTTAGTCCCCTTGACACCGCACACACCCACGCCCAATCCCCATTCTATGAAAATTCCCCGTGCATCCTGTCCCGCCGTACTAAACCCCCTTGTGTGTTCACTTCATCCCCATGTATCCCTCCCCTCGGTTTTCAACCCCCTTCCGTAGCTAAACTCATGCAATGAACTCTCTACCGCTTTGTAAAACATTCCGCCACGTATATCACCCTTCGTGGCTACCCCGCTGGTGGTGCGGTGAGATATGCTTGAGATACTAGACAACTTCGCGTGTGGTTGGGAGGTTGCTACCAAGCGCAGCTGGTTTCGAGATTTCACAAGGCGGATATACTAAAAAATGGTAAATGAGGGTTAATTTACTGTGGTACATATGTGGGTTGGTATCCAGTAAATTTGTACCGGAGCGTAGATATCGTATCATTGTGAAGCCAATTGCGAAACCGTACGATGCGTCGAAAGCTGTGGATGTGAATAATTGAAGGGAGGATTGACACGGGTTTTTCACTTGATTCACATAACTTTCGAGCACTGTCTGTCGCTTTTCAGTATACTACTACTTTAATCTCGCCAAACCGTCGCCGCCATCCAGGCGACTCCGGTGCACTCGCACGGATACACTACATAAGGACAACTCGTGTCGCTCTCTCCCGTCTACTTCTCTCTCTGGCACGACTTTACTATACAAAACAACGTTGATCAACATCCGTTGTTACTTGTGTTTAACACGCTAGTTTAGTAAAGCAAACAACAATTCTTACAATTCCACCCTCAGCACAGCGACCTAAGCTGTTGATCGTACACTAGCTCGCCGTGCCGCGTTTGATTCCGAGTTTCCACGACAATCCGGATTCGGAACTCGCTTTCTTACGCCTTTTTCACCGAAATATTCTCTACTGTGCCTTTTTCCCACATTTTTCGTTTCACTACTCTTTTCTACCTAAATCAATCAAGCCATGGCTCCGATGACTCGCACCGCTTTCAAGAATATGTCTGACAAGATTTTGAAGAAGATCACGACGTCTTCGATGCATTATCCGCTTTCAAAGATGCTTCTCGACGCGTCGAAGTCTACATTGTAATTTTTGGTCCCAGACACTGCTGACTCTTCTACGTCTGTGTTTGAAGTCCCGATCCCAACGATGTGCGCAGTTACTTGGAATACCTGTTGCCCCCTCCACAGTTTATTTTGACCCCAGAGTTCTTCCGTCAGCTGTTGTTTGCGTTGAAACCCATGTTTGAAGTTGCTAAGCTTTTCTCGTTTGACCAAGTCCCGGAATCGTACCTCGACGAAAGTGTTTCTTCGCCAACGGATTTGAGTGACAAAAGGATCTTCATGCACATCTGGTTGGCACATTTCATGCATTGTTATATTTCTTTCAGCCTTTATGTCGTTCAACGTTTCAAGGGGTCTTTCCGCAAGCTTTGCCTCCTGCAGGGAGTGTCAGTCCGACTTTCCGTGGAATGGCTGCAAACCCGACTGTGGTACCGAACTATCAGGTCAATTCAGTCGCTCCCAGATCTCCCAGCTCCGCTGCAGCTGGATACCATGGCGCCGGAGACGACCCTCGTAAGGCAACCTTCATTTTGAACCTCTTCAAGGACAACAAGTTTAATGGAGACATCAATCAAGACATCACGGATACTTTGAAGTTGTACGAGACTTGCGCTCAGCATAACGAACTCTCCGAGACACAGAAGTCGAACAATCTTCTCCATGCATTTGACGGATCCGCACGTCGCTTTTATTTCAATGACTGCACTACGGACATGAAATACGAAGCCAAAGCTCAAGTGATGCTGCGTGAATACAGCAGCGACGCAAGAAAGCTACGCGTAAAAGGGACTCTTGAGACGCTCCGTCTGCGTCCGTTCATGGACGGGCAAGGTAGCAGTGACATCTCCGTGGGACTAACGAAACTCGTGGACACTATCAACGAGCTCTCTCCGCAGTGTCCAACTGCATTCCGTGACGATGCTCACAAGATTGATTACCTGACGAAAGCCGTAACCGCTTCCGAATTCATTTCATGGTCCGACGCGCCTATTAAGAGTGTTGTCACACTTGGACTCACCTTTAACGGTTTCGTAACCGCTTTACACGAGTCCCTCCAGCGGAAGTTCCAGCTCGACCTGCTGACTTACGAGAATGACAGGCCGAATCGTGCAATGGTTACCGGTCTCGTCCAAGATGATGTTCCGATCAGCGATGACTTCGAGACCAACCACATGCGTTACGGTCGCAATCCCCGGCAGCTACAACGACCGAAGACCAATTACCTTCCCAACCGTCAGCGCATACCTCAAAGTTCACACATGACTCATCAGAATCGCCCGCATGGATAGGAATGTTATAAGTGCGGACATCCTAACTGGCAACGCGGACACAAGTGTGACCATAAGGCTGTTGTTGCATACGCCCGCCTGCGCCTCAGAAATGGCGAATCCTCTGTTCACGTCTTGGCAGACTTCATCAAAGGCGAACAAGACTATTCCATGGGCGAAAATGGAACTCAGCATCTCCCGACGGATGATGCGACTTTCATAACGGGGAATGACGAACTAGCGGAGTTCGACTCAATCATGGCCCTCGACTCAGAGGAAGCAAGCACCAGCAACTCTGATGCTCTGCCGGCCGGTGAACCAAGCGCTCATCACATCAATCATGCTGACCTGATGCCTCAGACCGAGTCAATTGATCAAGGAATCTTCTTGAGCCACATCACGGCGGCCATGACCGACTCACCGCACTCCCTCAGCGAAGAGAAGCAGGATTTTCGGCTCGGCGGCGAAACGCGATGAATTCGCGTTTGCGTCGGGCGAATCATAGTCTTGGCAATGAAGACCTCGAGGTCAACATGACTGACATCTAAGTTGCCGACATGCGAAAGCACATCGAGAATGCACGTCCTATAGGCTTCCTTTGCGACATTGGAGCGCCGAAGTCCGTGACCGGCCGCAAGGAGCTCAATCGTATTCTCAACATGTTCAGAGTTCACTCCCGCAAGATACTACCCTCCAATCACCGCTTCCGCTTCGCGGATGCTACTTTTGATTCCCTGGGACGCATATCAATCCCATTGCTGACGCCGCCTGGAGTACCCCCGGTGTATGTCGACATGGACATCGTTGAGGCAAACATACCTGCCCTACTCGGATTAGATATCATGGATCGCGAATCCATCACACCCTACAAGTCTCCAATCGGCTGGCCAAACGAATCAAGCACACTACTCACGAAGGAAAGACTTACTCCGTCGATGACCGGTACGTCCCATTGACGCGGTCGCCTAGCCGTCACCTCTTTTCCCCGATGAACATTCCCAAGAGCATGTTCTTCACGAGAACACAGTTGACTAGATTGCATCGCCAATTCTTTCACCCCAGTGCCACCAAGTTGTTTAACCTCATCAAGCGCGCTCGTCCCGAGGAGGCCACCCCAGAAACCCTCAAGACATTGCAAGACATCTGCCAGCGATGCGATCCCTGTCAACGTATCCAACATGCACCTCATCGGTTTCGCGTTACCATCGGCAGCGAACACCTGCGCTTCAACGAACGTATCTTGCTGGACCTCATGTACATCGACGGAGATCCCATACTCCACATCGTCGATGAAGCCACACGCTTTGGTGCCGCACAGTTCCTACTCTCTGTGTCAACTGAGGCCATCTGGACAGCACTTCTACAACGCTGGGCCACCGTCTACACCGGTCTTCCACATCGCATTTTAACCGACCAAGGCACTTAACTCGGACCAAAGTTCATACATTTGGCCCGTATCGCTGATGTCGAACTCGAAGTAGCTTGACGCATCACCAATGGCGGTCTGACATCCATAGAATTTCCCATACTCGAAATTCTTCCCCCCCCTTCGTTACATGGCTTCCAACCATCACAGCATTGACGAAACACGGGCCGACATCTTCCTCGTTATCTTCATCTCCCTCCTGGTCTTCCCTTCTAAGCTCGTACTTCATCTCGTGCCTTACTTCCTCATCTTCGCCTCAGACTCCTCACTGGTGCTCGGAGTACTCACTGGCCTACTCATTGCCGAATCCCCTTTGGATTTTCCTCTCTTGTTAGCAACATTTCTTCCATGAGCAATGATACGAGAACCTCTTCCAAGGGCCAATGACTCAATATCACGGCCGCTCAACCGCTGTGCTTCCTCAATACGACCTTCTATTTGCCCATGCTTTTCCTCAGCTGACGTCCTAGGCTGCTTCTTCCCTGTTGTCTCACGCGGTTGCTTCTTACCGAATTTACTCCTGGGCTGCTTCTTCCCTACCGTTGCCCTCGGCTGCTTCTCACCAATGTTCTTATGCTTGCCTTTCGCACCGCCAGCTGGCACCACTTCCATAACCCCCATATTGGCTGCTTCTGACCACCGCCGCAGAGCACAAGTCTCCTCCTTTCGAGTTAACCGTGGGCTGCAGCAGTGCCACTGAGCAGCGTCGTGAGGGCTATATACTATGGATGCCAAGCTCGGCACGGTAACGTATGGGGAGGGAAGGGGTCACATTTTTCTTTCACACCCGGTCGACGGTCAATTTATACTGATGACACGCCCGACGACTCAAAAGATTTGCATGGATTTACCGTTTTGAAATGGCCACATGCAGGCATTTTCAAATGGCACATATTCATTTTTCTTGGTAACTTTGGCGCGAGTTATGGGCCACCTCCAATTTTTTTTATTCCCGCGAAAAGTGTTTTGGCGAGAGGGGAGTGTCGCTTTACAGTATACTACTACTTTAATCTCGCCAAAACCGTCGCCGCCATCCAGGCGACTCCGGTGCACTTGCACGGATACACTACATAAGGACAACTCGTGTCGCTCTCTCCCGTCTACTTCTCTCTCTGGCACGACTTTACTATACAAAACAACGTTGATCAACATCCGTTGTTACTTGTGTTTAACACGCTAGTTTAGTAAAGCAAACAACAATTCTTACAATTCCACCCTCAGCACAGCGACCTAAGCTGTTGATCGTACACTAGCTCGCCGCGCCGCGTTTGATTCCGAGTTTCCACGACACTGTCGTTCAATGCAAGCAGATTAACCGAGCCCGGGGTGCTAGATCACAGCCAGTATCAGTACTGCGCCCACCACGGATTGCACGCTCCCCGTAGTTGATTACTCAGATGGGCAGTTTGGTAGTTCGGACGCTAATACCCCTTGTCAATTTTTATCATTGTCTTCTCTTCTGTCCCCATACATAAGTTGAGCCACTTTTATACTACATAGAATTGTTGGGCATTTCCGTAGCGGGAGTTGGCATGCATTGATTCAACGTGCAACACAAAAGTGCATTCGGAGGAGAGGAAATAAAAAGGACTCTCCATAAGAGAGATGGTGCGCAGGGTGATGTAATGAACAGACCATCTATTACAGTATTCAATTACTTCTGCGAAATAATATTTGATCCGACAAGCTCTTTACTTTTATTGCCTTCACATACAAGAGCTGACCTGGGCAATTGCGAGGGGGATCACGACACCATTAGAATTCTACTACAGTAATTGAGTGGAGTCCAAATCACTTCCTAACAAGGAATTGCACGCCCACTGGACGAAGTCGCTTTTTTCCATACTTCGCCTGCACGCTTTTGCGTTTCTCAATCTCCGTCAGCCCGATTTTGTAACAGTGGTTTTGAATTTGGTATTATTCGCGGTCGTCTGCGCGAAGCGAGTCTAATAACACATGGAATTTATTCAAAGGGAGACAAAATCGGATAATGTAATCACTGTTACCCTCTGACCACTTTTATGTGGTCCCAACAACATTCCGAATAGAGCAAAAGTGGCTAAAATAATTCTCAACATTCAATTTATCTCCAGAGAGGTTGCGGATCCCGGAAACCTGCGGAAGCGGTAATAATCCATTCTGGGGTTTTCGCTGGATGAGCAAAGCCCATAAACTTTTCTGCGCCCTGATAGCCTTTATCGACCAATACCGCCCAGTAATTGGGATACTTGTCAAATAGCGGCCTTTGTCATTAAAGGATTTTGGATCGCTGCATTTTCAGCACTGTGTAAATGGGGGTTAATTTACTGTGGTAGATATGTAGGTTGGTATCCAGTAAATTTGTACCGGAGCGTAGATATCGTATCATTGTGAAGCCAATTGCGAAACCGTACGATGCGTCGAAAGCTGTGGATTAGCACTTTTTGTGTAACAAATTCATGCATTGGAAATTGCCAAGGCTTAAACAGACTAAGGTTCATGACTGCTGTATCCTATGGCCATTCCATTTGGTAGCACTAACCTTACTACTTTGAATCCATACCGACCGTGTTTTTTGCTTTAATGCGTTTTTCTTTCAGCCAATGCTCCAGACAGGAATATTCCAGGTCAAATTTGATATCAGTCGCATACTTAAGCATATAATACCTTTGAAAAAGGTGTTCTCTTCAACCATGGATTTAACTGTATTTTTTACTGGCTATTCGACGTATTTTTCAAAGAATTCTTCTGATGTAAGGATGTTAAAGTTCATTGCAGGGTTTTAAAATGAAATATTTTTATATCAACTGTTTTTACCATAAAATAACACTGATCTCCATGCTTGAGAAGGCTTAAAGTCGTGAAAACACCCTTTTAGGAGTATGGGCGATTTTTGAGCGTTACAGCCTCAACATTATGATTCAATGACCGTTTGAAAGCCCCATCATTTTACTTCGACAAACAAACTCTTTTATTACAGGTTCACTAAACCGAGCAGGGTCACTCACGCATCAGGTGATGCGAGAGACAGCGCACGGCGAGCTACGGCATGGGCCGTGAGCTGGAGAACGAGGGAAGAGAGGGTGGTGACCAGGCGGTCGTATTCGACGGCAGCGGTAGTGCCGCGTCGTGTGGAGAAGAAGGTGGCTATCTTCCCTAGCGCGAATTGTTGATGGTCGAAATTTGTCATTTCAACAATTCTTTTGCAGGAGCACTGTTCATAAAAGGCATCAAAATTGAACATGGCCTGTCACCCTCGCTGTAGTTGTTTTCTTTGATCGCTTGAGAGTTATTGTTGTTGAGAACATGTTTTCAGGCAATGGCTGCATCAGCAGGGAGGTGGAGAGCTTCAGAGCCTGAGAAGTGGAAATTGAATAAGGGGTGTTTGTGTGTTTGGCGTTTCCAGGCTAACCTACGCTATCCTATTTTTCAATCATCAAAACACCCCAATTTTCCCCTGCGTTTTAACTTGCTTGGTATAGGGGTAAATTTTTGGGTTATTTTAATGCATGGAAGATGTGGTAGGTTATATCCACACCGCTAATGCGTAATGCAGAATAAGTCGTCACTGATGGGTAACACTACATTACCTTCCTTACAGGTCCGGCTCAATGCCAGCGAGGAGGCATGCTGCGTTAGAATTGACGCGCGCGGCAGCGTGCCTCTGGGTAAGCACCGCTCTAACCATCCCATACGTCTCCATCGCTCGAACGGCCACGTTCCGCGCGACATCGGTTAGCACCGCGTACGCGTCTGGGTGCCAGCCTCCAAGGGTGGATATTGGGATAGGCACAAGCCTTCCTTTAGTAGCCGTCGCGAGCAGTGGTTCATACCTTCAACGTTTGGCGGAGATGGCTGCCTTGGGGGAGGTAAGTGGGTTTGAAGTACGCACTCTCCTACTGGAGGGCGCAAGAATATTGGCGAACGCGACGTCGAAAAAGTCCGTTCCTCCGTTGCTACCGATTGCCTGGATATCTGGCCTTGTGCGGTGAAGCCCCTGTCGCCGCTCCATGGCCGGATAAGCCTTGGTACAAGTGAAGCTCTAATGAAAACTGATATCTGCCGAATGTTGGTTGATTCTACGCAGGGCTGCAGATTTTCTCTCAGTCTTTTACAGGATATCCGAGTTGGTACGTAATAGAATTTTTTGTTTGTGATCTAGCGTATTATACAAGTTTGGCCTATATCACGATTGTTCTTAGCGGGCGACAGATTTCCCGGATGCAAAGTATTTGCTTTTTGCCAAATTACTGCGTTATCCACAGTACTGTGGATCCCGTTTTTACAGATGGTATTCAATTTGACTCACTACTGTAAATGCTCATGCGCTGACTATATGGGGTGGTAGAGGTCTACTGTGTTGTATACGGTTTCAGGAGTTTCACATGTTACTCCGGCCAACTAGGAAACTGTAAGCCCATTTGTGCCGTTCCTCAAAGCTCGTGTACTAAACCATCTCCAATGAGCGACCACAGCTCTCTTCAAGGAAAAGGAACCCCTTTTGCAGCACTGGTCCCGTCCTGAAGTCGTCAGTTCACTTCATCAGGAAAGCGGAAACTGTAGAGATTGCTTATACTAACTACACATTTGAGGCAAAGGCAATCCAATTTAGAAAACCATGGTTGCCGTCCTGACTGTTTAGCAAGCTAGCGCTACACTCAAACTCCCAGTGATCTCAATAACCTTTCCATTGCGCCGTCCATTTGTCCGTTTACTGGTACCTCATGCAAATACATATGTCTCTCTCAAATCCACGTTCACCATTTGGTCTCACCGAGTCCGCTCATCATTGGTCCCATAGGAACCGGACAGTACTTGGAACCGATTTCCCGAGTATATGACAAGGTAGAGTGACCATGTTTTGGCGAGTTCCAGTCAGGTTCATCCATTAACTAGGACCTTCCTGGGATGTTGATGGTAGCGGATTGCTGTTCTAGAGTAGGACACTGGGCACAACATTGTAGAAAAACTTGGCGTGCCTGTTCTTCAACTGACATATTTGGATTGGGCAACTTTGATGTCGGAACGAGTAGTCAAGCGGTTATACGCTCGTTGCAAGCCCTCTGCATGTGTTTGATGTTTCTTTCCCCCCCTCCGCCGCCCCAGACTAGAAGAACATACAGTGGAGGTGCACGACGTAGGCGAGCTTCAAGCGCTGTTCTCCCCTACTGTGCAGTATATTCAGGATGGGATACATGATTCAGAGTAGTGGTTTCAGCGAAAAAGAGCTGGATTTAAGAGCAGTTAGAGCTCCAGCTTTGGAAATAATGATATGGGTCTAATCACCACCTTCCGCTAAAATACTAGCATGTATGTACGTAGATTAGATTTCAAGAAAGGATGCTCACCAGCTATTGTCATCCACTGAACTCAGAATCATCCACATGCGGACATCGGATTGGCTGGGTTGACATTTCGCCGTCTATTCTGTCGTCCTCGGAAGGCCCCATTCCATCCCGGCATTGTACAGTATTACAGTAACTGTTACCGTAAAGCAATCTCACGGCCGTACCACTGCTACTGTACGGAGGTGCCGGTAGGGGTGAGGTGCAGCAATCTCGCTTTAAAGGCACATCAATGAACCGGGAACGGCGCCAGCATCGCCCGTCCCTCGAAGTCGTCACCCGACGTATCCCTGCCCCCACTTCCAGACCCAGCCGTAACTCATCCGCCGTCTATCCATACCCTCAAAATTTGATCTAATACCTTTATCCAAACATGGCATTCATCTCTTCCATTCCTCTCATCACTCGCCCATCCGTGTCTGTTTCCCGCAAATGTCCTACCATGTCGGCCGAATCAACTCCTGCCGTGTCCGCATCGCCTCTCAACCCTGATTCCGCTCTCCCCATGAAGGAACCATACAAGCTCGAGGCCGGGAAAATCGCCCCCGTCTGCCGTTGTTGGCAATCCAAAAAGTTCCCGCTTTGTGATGGCTCTCACAACGCCTTCAACAAAGCCACAGGTTCCAACGTTGGGCCCCTTGTCGTCTCAGCCCCCAAGCCAGAGTAAAGCCATCCCACACCGTTACATCTTGTTGGTAATTCAAATATGTCCCCTTACTTCCAAGCCGTCGCAACCTCTCCACGCCCTCATCATAACCCATCACACTTTCCGCCCCACAATGCACGTCCTTGCGTGCCCCTCCCTCTTTCCCTTTCCCGCCCACACTGCCTGTCGACACTTGACACAGTCGTGCCATCCCCTCTTGCTCCCACGTGTGAACCATTTCCGCGGTTCCCAATCACCAATCTGCTGCCTTTTCCGCTTCTTTGCGCCCCATATCCGTGCCTCTTCCTCCAACCGCTCCACCTCCCCCTTGGCCATCTCGTCGTAATCCCTCCTCTGCAAACACATCCTTCTCCTCACGCAACATTCCTCCTTCACCTCAAACTCCTCCGCTCCCATTTCTGCCTCAATTCTGACCACCACTCGCCCCATCCCCACGTTCCCGACATACCCCCCCCATTTCCTTCCAACCATTTTCCTTCTGCACAGTATCGAACTTGGCGAACCCCCCGAGAACCTTCTTCTTTTCCTCCCCATCCATCATTACCCCTACCGATGCGTCTTCGCCTTTTCTTCTCACCACTATATCCCTCCACCTCTGGTAGACCCCAATTTTCACCCCAACTCATCGCAAATTACAGCAAACACTTCATCTGCCTTGCCCCTCACTGTCATCCAACTTTTCCCATCAAACGGCGTTTCACTTAAATTGACCAACACCATCTTCCCGCCCCTCAGCGGCAATCCCCTGGCGGGATCCATCTGCATCGAACTTCCAACAACCACATTGAGTGCCGCCTCTTTTGCCTCCTTCTTGGACATCTCAAGATCCACCTCTGGCAATTCATCGTTCCAATCCAGCGCCTTGTCCGTCAACACCCCGCCACATTCCCTACAATACCTCCCTACCGGCGTAAACCCAACCGTCTTTGTCTCACTCTCCCTCTCATACTCCTTTTCACAACGCTGGCACCAATCCACAAACAGATTACCATGCAACTCTGCCAAAGCCTCTCGCGGTAAACCAGCCCGCAAGTGCAGGCCGTCGACATTCTGAGACACCACACACCGAACATATCCGCTTCGATACAATGCCGTGATCGCTACATGCGCCAATGTCGGTGCGGCCTCCTCGAAACTAGTAGGCACCACGTCATCCTCAGCACGGGAATCTGCGCCCAGTCCCGCCTTTCTTGTCCACACGCCGTTGGGTCCTCTGAAATCTTGAATGCCAGCCGCGGTGGAAAGTCCAGCACCGGTGTGGATAACTACGGGGGAGTGAGTGCGGAATAACAAGGCAAGAAGACGGGACTTTTGGAGCACCGAGAGGGGCGGATCGCGGAGGTCTAGGAGGTTTAATTTGCCTTTGTTGTCGTTTGGGGATAGCAGAGAGTCGTAAGATTGTGAGGACGTCATAGGTGTGGGACGCGATTCGTGCGGGGGAGTGGCCGCCTTCGTGCGGTTTGAAAAGTAGAAATGATCCCTTGGCTACTGTTACCACGTCTTACAGTTGCCACGTCCACAAGGGTACCCACAGTGTACAGTACAGTACTGTACATTAAATTATTGTACTGTACATACGTACTGTAACTGTTGGAATGAAATTCTACTGTAAATTCTAGCGAGCATTACATCTCTAAATATAGGTATTGTACTCCTGGGAATATGAGCCACATACTGTAACTGTAAAATGTGAAAAATGTAGTACAGTGTATAATGTACGAACCGTCGCGGCCAATCACAGGCCACGACTGGTCTGACTTGGCAGATCCAATGATTTGTGCCCTAAACAGCCAAGTGGCAGTATTACTGTATTGTGCTCCCGTTATTACAGCGGCTATCATCTACTGTATCTACTATTCAATAGCTATCGAAAGGCTATATAAGGAAGCCCTCGCTGCCCGATCGGGGCGAGAAGAGCGAGGTAGCTATTTGGGGATTCAGAGAAACATCGACCGTTCTAGTGACTCCCTCTACTAAACAACAAAATACGGGACTGAAACTGCATCCCGGGGGACCTTTGTACCCGTTCACTATGCCTTCCTTCCTCGCTCCCCATCGCTGACACTACGCATACTACAGTTATGGACCCAGGAGAGGACTTCGAGAAAAGGTTTGGCATGACGAACCCTCCGGTTTTCGAGCCGGACAAAAGCCTCTAATCGTTGAGAAAGAAAGCTGCAATTTGTGTTGACTTAATTGCAACCGCAGCCGAGAAAGGGGAAGAAAAGATTTACAAAACGGTATTAAACACAATTAAACGTCAACAACTGTACGATCAAGATCTTCGCCAAGCTCAGGAGAGTCTTGTAGACGAATCACAAGAGCGAGGAAAGATCGATTACAAGCAGGAAGACCAAGTCAAAGACGTGCAAGACACCGTGGACTTCATTGCCTAAGATCCTCCTATCTCCGTGGTTATTCGCCTCATTGATTAATTCAATAAGGTGAATTCTTGCAATTGCAAGAAAAATGAAGACTTAAACCGTGATGTGTCTAGTTTTCGTGGACTCGCCGCCGAGCACCTAAATAAAGGCTCAGCCAGTCAATCTCAAATCGGAGAAGTACTGGCAATAACCCTGATCAATAACGCCTCTCTCTCAGAAGCGTCCCTTACCAACATCAAGCTCAGGCTTATTGTAATGGCGAAGGAACGAAGCAAGAGAGCGATACGCGCTGGTAAAAAGTTCAAATTGACTTTGGATGAGGCACAGAAGATATCCTTGAGTACCAGGAAGATTTCGGGTTCGATTGAAAGAGCCTCTGGTGGTTCCAATCGAACTAGAAAACTCTCCATCAGGAAGGTGACGGTTCTGTTCAATGATATGTGTCGAGATGCCAAGCCCATCTTCGATAATATCAAGAAACTAAATGGTACTCGAGATATAGCCAAATCCATTGCTTTCTCTGGTCTTCGTTGTACCTTAAGTCTGGATGACGCGGTGGATGTACTCCGCTCTCTTGCCTAGACTACCAACAGCACTGAAACCTCGGTAACAAAGGCTCAAATTGAGTCTGCAGTTGACCATAGATTTACAAGTTTCTTTGGAAGGCAAGAGAATTTTCAACGAGATTCAAGGATCAGAAACCAGTCAATTCATCGCGCTTTTAACTGAAAGAAGCGGAATACGTACGGCAACGACGGCTATAATTACAAATCGATCGATATGACAAGAGGAAGAAGTGAAAAATCGTGGCGGAACTCGTCGGAGAAGCCTGCTTGGACTGTGGAAGGAAGGACCACGCTCGAGGAGATTTGAAGTGCCAGCATCAGAGCGATGCCACTTGGAAGACCCGAGAAGCAAAAGATCGCCATGAAGAAGATTCTGAAACAGAACATCTGAAAACTTCAATGGGTATTTTCGTCCGGGCTCCATGCATTCTAAGGACAAAAGAGCCTGGTAAGCGGAATCCATACCAAGTTCGATCTGATACCCATAAATAACGACCCGAATCCTGTTTTGGAAGAGGGTTGTCCCTGATCCGTCGGAGAAATTAAGTCAGTAGTAGCGCTGTCTTTAGCGATGGGCATCGAATTCAAGTTAGAGTCCTTAGATTGTGAGCCATTCTACCATAGGTATGGACAGAACTGCAGTGATGCGGAGCTCACATTCGGCATATGGAGACTACCCCCTGAAGATTTGAAAGGGAATAAAATCTTTGTTCCGTTCTATATCACGAGAAGCAATGATCCTCTTCTACTTGGAAATTGTGTATTGAACAATTCGAATGTGCTCAATTCGCATAAACCTCGTGTTCTTATTATACCTCCAGGTGTAATAGAGTTATTGGATAGCAAGATTGTGCTTCCGATCTATGTTACTGAAGGTAGAGAAACTCGAACTCATCTTCATGTTGTTATGAGCCAAATATCCAAGTTCCAAAGCTATGTTCCGACCCGTCGGGCTTTGTTTGGAGCCAATGGAGACTCGGCAGACGAAGGTAGCAAAAAATTGCGGTTCATGGGAAAATCTGCGAAAGGGTTCGCTTCAAAACTTCACCTGTACTCTCATTTGCCTCTAAAGGACATGAAGGATATCTGCAAACGGGGCTGAGTTCTTTCTCCACTCTTAGAGCAAGCACTCGAAGCTGTCTTGGAAAAGTGCTCTAGCTGCAAGAAGACTGGACGTCCGCTCAATGTGCGCAAGATATTCTTGAAAAGGCCACTTCGAACATTTAGCGAGGACGTGCAAATCGATTTCATGTACGTTGACAAAGTACCCAATACTACATATGAAAGTACTGGCTTCACGCTTCTGCAATGCGGTTTTTGTGTCGACCAGAGATGTGGAAGAAGCTGGGAAAATCTTTGAAACTCACTGGATCGCAGTGAATGAAGCCCCTGAATCAATATCGTTTGACCAGTAATTCGACAGTGATGATTTTCGGAAAACGTGGCAAAAACACGGCATCAAACCGAAGCCTCGTCCTACGAGGAGACATAGCAAAATCGGTTCAGTGGAAAGTGCAAGCTTCACTCTACGTCAGATGTCACTGCGTATTCTCAAGGATGCAATGCTCGAACGAAACACACGTGGTACTTCGTTCACAGTTCAAGAAATCGTCTCAAGAGCCGTACTTGCAACGAATCTTGCTCGTGCAAATAATTGTTTCAGTACTTTTGAACTTGCGAGAGGATACACACCATTTATTCTTGGCCTGCCGCAGATGCCAGTGGACTCCGAGTTAATTGACGCACTTTATGAGCAATTTGCACGCCGAAAGCTCCCAAAGATGTTGGAATCTCGATTGCCTAACACTATTTCGTCAAAAATTTTGATGAGAGGAACTCCAGTGTACTTCTTTAGAGAAGCAAACAAAACATAGCGTTTGGAATTTGGTTTACGTCTAAAACGCAAAAAAACATTTCGTCGAGCTCACATGGAGCAAATACGGAACCGGGAAACGGCTGAAAGTCGCATACGAGTACATACGGCTATACCCCTCTTCATCCCTTTTGCAAGAGTTGGACTGTATCGATGATTCAGTAAAAGGCCAGAGAAATGAGATCCAGTTGGATGAAGAAGGTGCATCTGTTTCCGCTGCACCTATCCTGTCTGCTTCTATACCAAGAATAATACCAGAGACTGAGCAATCTCGAAGCCAAGCAGTCATTTCTATTCAACAGAGAGAGTAGAAAAGAGACTGAAGGCGATGGTTCCTCACTCGCAATTCAACCTGGACCCATCCTAAGCAACATTAAGTGCCAGCCATTGTCCTCAGAGGAAGGCCATACTGTATGATGAGCGCGGTTTGATATGCTGAAGAGTAATATGAGAGCCCAGCTAGCACAGTACCTATTCGCGGAAGATGCATAGTCCCAAGGGGATCTCTCTCACGATTCAATGAACACCTTTTAGTATTTGATCACGGGGAAGAGCAGGGCAAATCACAAATGGGAATTTAGTTGGAATACATGCAGCTGTAAGGCCGCAGTGTAGTGGGTCACGTCTACACAGCCCCTTTTTGGATTAATTCATTACTACCGAGCCATGCCCGTTGGGCTAGGATACAATCCTTACACTGCCGTGGTTGCTACCCGGCGTTGGTGCGAATACTATGGGCGAAGTCTGCCCGCACCGCACTTACCTTAAGCACCTCTATTCTTTCGGTTTCTCACTATTTTGCTTGGCGACTTCCTTCCCTGCGGCGACGATCCTCCTTTTGCTTCTGGCGCTTTGACTTCTCCTCCTTTTGAATGGCCTTGGTATACATCTGCACCCATCGCTGCATGCCTAGCATTGTACGAGGAAGTTCTACTTGTGCCACTCGTAGCACGAGGCGTAGGAAGTGGTGGATCAGTTCCTACTCATCTCCAGAGAACGTTACTTCGACGTCAACCCCGATGTCAGGACACGCTAGGGCCTTCAGCAACTCTCAACTCCGACCTCGTCGAAGTTGGTACTGGGAATCTTTAAAGGCCCGTCGCAGTTGAAGAACAAGCATTGGAACCGTGGGGCCCCCATGTTGAGAGATGGGGGACCCAAAAATACCCCCCGGAATCTCTGCACGACTTCGACACTGCCCGTCTCGTGGCGAATCGTTCCGTCCTTCTGCGATAAGCTCGCTCCCCAGTGTCAATTTCCGGGGTGCCCGGTCTGGCCGTTCGATCATAACCCCTCCCTCTATGTTCTTCGCGCCCCTCCCTAGATAGATGAACGGAAGCCCTTGATGTCTCCCTCCTCCCCTCACTTCGTGGGCGGCTGACATGGATTCTTGTAGTATGGCGGCGCTTCGACCGGGGTCCGTCTTCGTCGTCAGAGCAAAGGTTAATGACCTCTCCCATTCCTTCTTCATTCGGAGCAGTAATATTCAGCATCGATGCGTCCGCCCCGGTCGTCTCTGGCATGTCGGTCGGGATCTGCTGCGATGGAAGGCCCGTAGATGGAGTCGACCGTAGTGAAGAGACTTTACGCGCACCGGACTCATTTTATGCCGGCGTAACAGTGGTTGGCCTTACATTGGGATCGATCCCCGCTTCCGCAAAAATCTCCGCCCCCGTTTACCGCAGTTCCCCTTGAGTAGCATTATATCCTAGAGGCTCATCGCGCTGAACGCGCCTGGTTCGGGCCTCCGCGGACGTACCGATCTCTTTGGTCCAAAAGTCGTAGCAGACGAAGTTCCCAGCTCCACCGTCCAGCCCGCGGCAGATTGGAAATCGGTCGAAACGGGGACGCTGCTGATTTTGCCTTGGGACCCGACCCCATTCCGTTGTAGAAATAATGTGCCAGATATGTTGCCAATCCTCGTAGCCGTCCTCTCCAAGATGCCGTTTCAAGACCGTTTCCCAAAGTTGAACCAAAGCGGTGCGGATCCGGTTGGAAAGCCACCACATCCGATAGGTATCAAACGCGTCCCACACGACCCATTCAACCATCGCTAAAATCCATCCCGAGATATGAGATATCCACTAGGCAGAACGCGGATTGTAAATAACCTTCGATCCTTTGTAGGCAAGGGCGGGAGGTAACTGTGCCTGCACTCCCTAAGGCACTTCCCAGTTGCCCCATCAATAATGTACTTCGATCCACCGTCCCTTCATGTCTCTCGTCTGGAATAGCAAAGCCTCAGGCTGATGCCACTGTACAAAAAAATTAGTCGTCATTACAGAAGTGATACGCTGTCGTGTGTATCAGCGCCTCAGTTGCATCTTGTGGTCGTCTATTTCTACGGCTATTCACTCATGTATGCCACTGCACGTGACCGAAGTGGAACATCCGGTTAGTTCGTAGCCTTAGGACATCTCCACCGGCGCTTTGGGCAAATGGGAAAATAGGCAAACGTGGTGCCCGTTTTCTGGTCGGTGTAAATTTGCCCTCTTGCCAATTTGCCTCAAGAGTGACCTCCCCCACCGGGTCACGAGAAGCAAACGACCAGACGAACCAAATAGACCTTGAAATACTCCTGGAGGAAGAGGTCAATGTGTTCGACATAGTCTCCAGTTCTTCGGAAGAGGAAAATAATGTCTGTCGGGGTGGCTCCCAGGCAGGAAAGGCCCTCATTATTGAGCTCTATCGCGAACAAGGAGCGCAACCACTCCATCAGGACTACTTCTCATCTAATCCTGTCTACTCGGAGGAGGCGTTCAAGCGTCGGTTTCGTGTATCGCGTGAATTGTACTGCCACCTTCGCAGTAGGTTGCTTGCACATGATAACTTTTTCTTCCGCCAGGACGCAGCAGGAAAGCTAGATCTTTCGAAGGACCAAAAGATCACTGCGGCACTACGTATGCTCGCATATGGCAGCAGTGCAGATTCAATTGACGAGTACTTCCGGATTGCGGAATCCACTATGCTAAAGTGCATCCAACATTTCTATGGTGCATTAGTAGCCGTGTTTGGCGTTGAATACCTACGCAGCCCTACAGCGGAAGACCTAAACATCATTCTTCAAAGTAATGTTAGGCTGTTTTGTCCAGGGCTGATAGGTTCAATAGACTGCTGCAAGTGGTTCTGGAATAGGTTTCTTACGCGGTGCAGGGACAGTTTGTGGGCAAAAAAGGACCTCCGAAGATTACATTGGAAGCCATAGCGGACGACAGGATGTGTATTTGGCATATGTTCTTCGGTATACCGGAGAGTGCTAACGACATCAACGTGCTATAGAACTCTCCTCTACTGGATAAAATAGCATCCGGAACGTGCCAGTTTCCTCCTATGTACTTCATCTCTAGCAAAGAGCGCGAAACCCCGTATTGTTTTGCGAACGGGATCTAACCGCGCTACCCGTGTTTTATTGTTCCCCAGCCGCACCTGGAAAACAGGAAAGAACTTCTATTCGCCGCGACGCATCAGAGCATCCGGAAAGATGTTGAACGTGCTTTTGGGAGTTTACAAAACAAGTGGCACATAGTGAAAAGATCAAGCCGGTTTTGGAGCAGAGAATATATGGCAATCGTGGTCAAGTGCTGCGTTGTACTTCACAACATGCCCATCGATATAGATGGTTATCCTAGGGAAGACAAAAGCTCGAGTCTCAGCACAAACATGCCGATAGAAGTGGAGAGCGGAGCTTCCTACAGACACATGTGGCATAAGGAGGGCAATGCTCATGTTCCAACGGGATCAATTGCAGCATTGTGCATGACAAAAAGATACACAGCCAATACCGAAGCTCACCTCTAGACGAAACGGCTTCTGGTAGAGCATCTCTGAAGCGCACGTGGCGACATTTAGATGAACTGTGCTACTCTGCTCCGGGACGGTTGACCTTTTATTCAATCAGCATAGTCTCCTTTGCTTCTTATATGCGTCGTTTCTTTGCTTCATCCTCACTAGGTTCGCTATCACTCTTTTGCGCATCGATGCGAAGTATTCACCCGTTTCCTACGCCTCAGCGGCAGCTGGCCCCGAAGTAAAAAGAAAATTTTCATATTACTTGTTTATTGCAGCAGTCCGTTCACGCTGCGCGACCACCGCTTCATTTGCAACCCGCAGTTTCTCGTTAGCAATACACTCTTTTTGCAACTCCTTTTTTGTTCGAGTTCTTCCGATTGGAAGCTTTGAGCAACAAGACGGCTTTTCATCCCGCTGGAAAGAGTCGCTGCTTTCTGCTTTGTGATGGCCAAAAGACATTATCTCCTCAGAGCTAGAATACACTTGCGTCCTCAGTAATTTCATCATGAACTGCTTCAAGCGCGGATACTCTTTCAAAACGTGCCAAGTAGAAAGAAACTTAAACTGCTTCCCGCAGTCATCAGCTGCGCTTTGCATATCCTTTCCATTTTAAAGACCTGTAGCGAGCCGAACGAGGTCAAGGGGTTGGTTTTAGTGGGCTGCAATCTCAAGATTCGGCCATAGCATCCTAGAATGTTGTGCACGCTGTGTTAATCATATTTACCCTTGCTTTGATAGCTTCGATTGAGCGCCGCTCGCGAGCAGTTGGCTTGAAAGTGTCAGTTTTCGTCTTGGTGAGTCGGGAGAAGAAGCGTTCACTCTTCTGCTCCGAACCTTTGATCGAGTTTTCGGAGGAATCAATGAATGCTTTTGCGATAGCTTCGTGTTCAGACGGCACAAAGTTAGACCTATGAAATTTTTGTTTCTTAGACGCGTTCACGGTCAACTGGTTTGCCGGAGACTGCTCTGGATCCCCTAGCTCCGATATTTTTCGCTTTGGAGCACGAATATGTACGTGGTGATGATGGGCAAAGTAGGGCGTAGATAGCTCCTCTAGGCTGGTCATCGTAGAGGGAAAGGGATGCTGGCAGGGTTTGCTTTCGAGTTTGGCGCGAAATCGCGACAGGATTGTATGCCACGTGGTTGTCCAATTGATCTCCGAAGGCAAATTTCTGAGGCAAATCGGTCTGTTTTAAACCCTGGATTTGCCCCAGTGTAAAAGTTTGCTTGAGAAGTCCAAGCGTTGCAAGAGTGCACGGGAACAAAAGAGCAAAAATTTGCGAATTTGTTGATTTGCTCAAACCGGTGGAGATGTCCTTACAGTCGGATCCTGCAGTGGACACCATAGGAACTTTTCGGTATAATTCGAATTTCATCTCGCGAATATGCATTAGTAGCGTGTTTAGTGAATCAATACGTTACAGTGTCAACCGCAGCTACTAAGATTTGATGGATGTTAATTATTGCATTCCCTCTCCGGCATGAAAGGGATTGACATTGAATGCATATGGGACGGGATAGATGAAGCATTTAACGATAGTTTTGTCACTGTAGTCGCCCACAACACAGGGAAATCTTTCTTCTTTAGTTATCTTAAGTGAAGGACGGGATATAGTAAACGAACACCAATGCTCATTGAGTGAATAATTGTTCTAGGCGTTTACAATCCGAAGTAAAGACGTCCACATCGGAGGTATACATAGCACCAGTGAGTCCGACGCACCTCTCTTGCGACAAAAATACAGTATTTTATGTTAACTTTGTCACAATATAATTATTACAGTACAAAGCGAAAGAACGAATCCTCTCCTGGGTTGCATTATTATCCTGGGTTGCATTTTAATTATCAGGATACTGTACTGAATCATCGGGAGTCAATGTGCATCACTCTCCCAAATGAGGCTACAGTATCCCATTGCATTTACCTATGTTTCACGCAGTATATAAAGGACACTCGAGTCCCCTCTGTGGGACTCGAGCCAACAACGACTTTACCTTCCCAAAAACTTCTACATGGTAGCATCGCTCTGAGTCAGCCTTCCCCCCCGACTACCATCACTCAACAACCACCACTTTTCCTTGCCTTCCCCCACATCTCATTAACCTCACCGCACAAGTCTACCACATTCTACTTTACAGTCGACAGACGTTAAACAAGAGTCCCCGGACTATAAACTACAGTCGACAGACTTCAAACAAGAGTCCCCGGACTATAAACTACAGTTGACAGACTCTAAATAAGTGTCTCCTGGACTTTAAACTTCCCTGTCCGGAACGACTATAAAAAATAGTGCCAAAGCGGGCACGTGAAATATACGTGGGTTTTGCTCGGGGCTGGAGTGCCGAGCAAAGGGAACAAAGTCGACAGACTAAAAACAGTCCTAAGCAACGGAGGCAACTTGAAGTAATTTGACCTCTTTGACGTGCTGCCCCCACCGGTCGAGCTTGCTCGGCGGATAACGGAGTTGATTGAAAGATCTGGTGGAAAGCGAACGGGCGATCTGACACGGTTTTGTACGGAATACTAGCTTAGAAGCACTGAGCAACTTCTCGTAAGAGGCCAGACCGACTTTAAAGAAGAAAAGTCTTTGACTTAGTACTCTTTCGGAGAAAGCTCTCGTAGAGATCATTTGCACCTGTCTCTATTTTGTGTGGAGATAGGTAGTAGTGGCTGAAATTCGCATCACACCTGGAGTGTCTAACCAGGGGCCGAGAGTCCGTACTCTAAGCAATCCTTCACATTAGTGTCGGTGCGCTACGCTCCACCTGAGTTCGCGCAGGGAAGAGTAAGTCAACTCAAGAAAACGCGACTCACCCGGAGAGTCTCACCCGGGGCCTGGGTTCCGACACCCCCTAGTTAGAGACAAGAAAACGAAAAGAAAAGAAAAGGAAAACCAAAAAAAGAAAAGAAAATATATATAAGAAAAGAGAAAGAAAAAAAAGAAAGGAAGAAACGTATTAGTAGATAAGTAGACTTGTACACAGCCGTGAAAGCCTAGCAACTGTCGTAGCCTCACAACTGCCGTACGAACAGAAACCAGCTCCCTGTTTCATCTAAAAAATTTGGCGCAATGGATCCCTCTAAAGATTCTCGAAACCTTTTTCGAATCGAGCCTCTTGAAAAGCCCTCCGACTATATCATGTGGGCGAGGCGAATCAGGGCCATTCTGAGAGCAGACGACCATGCGATGATTGGAATGATTGGGGAACCATCATCAAACTCTCAAGCAGCCCGAAATGAATGGGTAAAGCGCTCTGCAAAAGCGAAAAGTGTCATCACTCTGGGCCTTGGAGCCTCCGCCATGGCTTAGGTCAGAATTGTCACAGATGATGACTCAAAAACCGCTTTGGATCTTTGGAATGAGCTGAAGCGCATCTACACAGCTTCTACCGAACAAGCTATCCAAAATATCCGAAACAGGTTGGACGCGCTCGTATTCGACGAAAATATGGATTGGCACAGACATGTTTCCCAGTTCAATGGTATCTGCGGAGAACTTGCAACATATGACGAGGAATTACCACAGCGGGAAAAGACGTCAAAACTCATTAGCTCTCTTCCTCCGTCTTTTTCAGCCCTTTCCATGGTTTCTATGATCACTAACGCTTCATTCCAGGACGTCGTGAATGCTGTTCAAGCGGAACTTGCTCGAAGGATGAACCCGAACAACCCTCATAACGCTTCTCGAAGGCAAGAATTCATCCAAGCCAATATGGTCTATGGCACACGAGGATACGTTAGAAGACGTGGGAGGAGTTCACCATACGCCAGAGGCGGAAATTTTCATGGAAGAGGTCGCGGTGGACGCCGCACTGGGCAAACCAGACCACTAGGGAACTGCCATTACTGCAGCAAACCCGGCCATTTCATTAACATCTGTCGGAAACGCCTCGAGGATGAGCGAAATGTGCGCATTCGGAAACCCCGCCGTGGCGTTGGAGGACAGCGTCACTATTCACAAGCTGACCGGGGATGGAACCCACAAAGTAACCAAGAACACTGGGGGTCCCTAACACCTCTGAATCGTCCTCCAATGCCTTCACCAAACACCGCCGTGGCCCTCACGAATACAGATAATGTCGCTTATCCACAGAATCTGACCGAATTCCAACAACGGTCAAGCTTCGATGGGGAGCTTCGCTACCGCGCAAATATGGCAAAAGGCAAGTTCCGAAGTCAGGTGGCAAAAATGGGAGAACAGAAAAACGATACCGCTCTCATGGACTCTGGTGCAACGCACCATTTCTTCCATAGTCGTTCCTCATTTGAATCCTACAGCCCAATTGCCAAAGAAACTGTGCAGGCAGCAGCTGGAACTTCACACCTCCTCGGTAATGGCCTAGTGTGGTTACCATTAAACGGCGGGATATATATCGAAGCCTATCATGCACCTAATTTTGAAACAAATATCCTGGCCGTAAACTAGCTCACAAAACACTTCAATGTGATATTATCAGAGTCTCTGTTCAAACGCAATGGATTCTTTATCTTTAAATACACAAACGCAATGGATGCTTTATCTTTAAATAAGGCTCCTTTGGCATAGAAGACATTGTCTGGGTTATCGAATGTGTTGACGGACTCTACCCGTTAGAGTTAAGCACCTATCTGAAGCAAGGTAACAAAGCCACACAGGAATTTACCGAAAGTGAGGTCATGAAATGGCACCGGAAAACTGGACACATCGCGACGGATCGGTACATGCAGCTATCTCGCCAGCGCTCCGATGTACCGTCCTTCGATCGTTCACAGCTCGACAACATCGAATGTGTTCCATGTCTGACCGGAAAAGCAAGAAAGGCCCCCATCAACCCAGCGACGAGCAGGGCACTGCAGCCACTCAGCGAGGTTCACATGGATGTATCTGGTCCGTTCACTAGCTCTATCGGAGGTAACAAGTACGCCGTTCACTTCTTGGAATCTTACACTGCAAAATCCGACGTTGTGATGATCAAAAGCAGATCAGAGCTCCCTGCAATAGTTCTTAATTACAAAGCTATGGCCGAAACTCACTTTTCGACCTCGAACTACAAATTGCGGAGAATTCGCTTTGATCGAGCGGGTGAACACATGAGCAAAGGGATGATTAATTTCCTCAATTCATCAGGAATTGAAGTAAGTCCCTCTCCTCCACGAGCACCTGAGAGCAATAGCACTGCTGAAAGTCTCGTCCAAAAGCATTGGACAAGGGCTAGAGTCTTACTATACGACAGTGATCTCCCACATAACCTATGGGGCAAGGCTTTAAAGCATGCGAACTGGCTACGTAATAGGCTTCCGGCTTCTAGGGTCAACAGTAATATTCCGATCCAACTTTGGGATCCTAGTGTAGAGATAGATTTTCCATCACTGCTGATTTTCGGTCAACCAGGGTACGCGTTCATTTATCGCCCTCACGCGGAGCAGGCCAAAAAGCTAAAACCTCGATCCGAACCCGGACACTTCGTCGGGATGGAATCAGACACGAGGCTGATTAGGTATACATTCCAGAATCCCAGTCTGTTAAAGTCATCAGGAGGGCCGACTTCACCACGATATCAAACAAACAGCTCCCAGGAACTTCTTCCTTGCTTGATGGTCTTGCACGACAGCACGAGATTGACGTCGCCAACGGAGACTACATGGATTCAGGACAGGAAAACCTAATCCAATGTATGACTTCCCCACATCAACTGACTCCACACATGGCTTACCCTGACGTAAAGGAACCCCTGAAGACGGCGTATGAACCCTCGACATTTGCGGAAGCCTGTAACATACCTCAGTGGGCCGAGGCTATAGATAGAGAGTACAATGCACTCATGAAGAGAAATACTTGGTCTTACGTTCCCCAAAAACCTGGTATAGTGCCTTTACCCTTCAAATGGACCTTCAAAGCCAAGCCTCTGGACTCCACAGGGAAATAATACATGGCAAAAGCACGATGCACTCTGAGGGAGGACCGTCAACGGGCATACGTGGACTTCGACCCGGAAAGCATTTACGCTCCAGTCGCGTCCATGAAACTATACGCCTACTGTTCTCTATAGCTGCATCAAATAATCTTATCCTGGAAGGAGGCGATATTTCCAATGCATATCTCCACGAAAAAATTGATGTAGCAATATATACGGAACAGCCGAAAAACTCTTCCCGTCAACTAGCTAAGCCTGGGCACATCTGCAAGCTGGATAAGTCAATCTATGGCGCGAAACGAGCAGGGCATATCTAAGGTTCATTTCTCCACGAAAAGCTCATTACTTGGGGAATGAAACCTTCCAACTTCGACATCCGACTATATTTTCTTCGTACAAACGCAGAGTACATAATACTAGCAGTCGTGGTCGATGATATGGCATTTACGTCAAATTCCTACGCCCTACTTCAGAACTTAAAATATTTGTTGTCATCCACATTCGACATCAAATTCTTTGGTGAACTGAAATCTTTCATCAGATGGACAATCACTCGTTCTCCACTGGGAATTCGGATCGACCAAATGCGCTACGCTAAGACCCTTCTGCGGGCATATGGAATGGACCGTTCAAACGCTGTCCTGACTCCACTCCCAATGGACTTCAAACTGCTGGTTCCAGCAGAACATGGGGATTCGAGACTGAATGGGAATGAACACCACGCTTATCGAAGCATAATTGGCGGATTATCTACTTAGCCGTTTCCACTCGACCCGACTTGTCATTCCCCGTGTCTGCATTGGCCCGTCAAGTTCATGCCCCGACTGAGCGTCATATAAAGCTAGTTAAACGTCTACTTCGCTATCTAAACGGGACTAGTCACTTGGGACTCCACTACAGTAGCACGTACGGTATTACAGCAGATTCTATTGGTGCTTCCGTTGATGCCGACTGGGGCGGATGTATAAACACCAGGCTATCAACACCTGGGTTCATGGTCGACATCAACGGTTCACCAATCTACTGGAAATCGAAGTGGCAGACCCTAATAGCAAACTCTTCCGGAGAATCCGAATATGTTGCACTCGCAGCTTGTGGAAAACAGATGTCCTGGATGAGAAAACTCTTCTGGGAAATATGTCACCAAGCCCCTTGGACTGAAGGTCGCCACTTCTGCCCAACTGTTATCGACTCAGACAGTACAGTGGCCATTTCAATGGCTTTGGCAGACCATGTAACGCCCAAGAACAAGCACATTGATATCAGGGTACACAAGGTTAAGAAACTGATCCGTGATAGCATCATCGAGCTGAGGCACATTCACTCTAACCACAACAAGGCGGATCTACTCACAAAGCCAATGCCAAGAGGCTCTTTGGGCGGATGATTGGCTTGTGGCACTTGGATAGCTACGGGACATTTTAGTGGAAATTATTTCTTTATTTAGTTCAACTCTTTATGTGTAAGCTGCACTAACTGAACAAGCTGCAGCAACCGAAATAATTTATGGGAAAATGAAACAGAAGCAGCAGAGTGAAAATAGCTTCAGCAGGAAAGAAAATGAAGCAGCAGCAGAAAAACTAAATGAAGCGGAAGCAGAAAAACAAATGAAGCAGTAGCAGATACAAAATTCAAATCGAAAAGAAAATCAAAAGCAGCTGAACTAAAAACAGCAGAGGCAGCTGGGGCCCCAGTCGGAATGGATGATTCGTCCTTCCGAGGGGCGTGTCACAATATAATTATTACAGTATAAAGCGAAAGAACGAATCCTCTCCTGGGTTGCATTATTATCCTGGGTTGCATTTTAATTATCAGGATACTGTACTGAATCATCGGGAGTCAATGTGCATCACTCTCCCAAATGAGGCTACAGTATCCCATTGCATTTACCTATGTTTCACGCAGTATATAAAGGACACTCGAGTCCCCTCTGTGGGACTCGAGCCAACAACGACTTAACCTTCCCAAAAACTTCTACAAACTTTTCATTCATTGATTGGATTGATTGGTTCGCAGCAGCCGTACAAATATGGGTAGAGCGGCTAAATGCTCTGACTTTGATGAGAACAGCAGCTGGCAAAAAATCTGGTAACTTTATGTAATTCCTTTGCACCCCCCTGGTACTGTAGCTCCCGCTGGCCACCTTCTGAAGTTTTCATGTGAACATACGGAACTGTAAGATTAAATCTTACAGTTAGTTTGCTGTCAAAAACGGTATTTTCTTAAAAAGGCAAATTCAACCTGAATTCCGCATGTTGAGGAACTCAGTAGGCGAATTTGAGGCACTTTTATTTTTCTATAAATTTCCGGAAAAATGATACCCAAGGGGGCGAACCAATCATAAACTTCTGTACCATAACACTCAAATCTGCTTGGTAAAGTCTTCTTCTTCAATTCTGTAGCACTTCCGCACTCAGAAACATCTGCACTACTGCTTCGCCCAGCACATAGTCGGCATCATTGAGAGCGACTTAGCCGATGCTTCCCATCCTTGGCCTGCACCTTTTGCCCATTACCTGGGGGTTGGTTCAAGAATGGTACCGATGCGATCATTCACTCCGTGCGTCGTCATTCCCGGGGCCCCAAGTTCCACGACGACGTGTTGGTTCAGATTGACGCCCACAACGCCTTCAATCGCCTTTCCCGTCAGGGCATTCTATAAGCGGTACAAACCTCTGACCCAGGTATTTCACGTTGGGTTCACTATTGTTACAGTGCCCTTACAGAGCTTTCTTACGGCCCCTACTACGTCTGTGGTCCGAGGGCACTCCGCAACGTGATCCCCTCGATCCTTGCTCTTTGCCCTTGCTCTTCATCCTCTCTTGCTCTCGTTACAGAAGAAATTCTCGTCTGCTCTGATTGCTTGGTATGCAGGTGACGGCGACATTTTCCTTCCTCATTCCCAAGCCGCTGCCGCCATCTGTTTCATCCAGCTCGAAGGGGGTCCGCTTGGGTTCGAGCTGAACCTTTCCAAGACCCCAGTGTACGTTTTCTCCCCTTCCCACACCCCTTTGTCACTTCCCTGCCCCTTTGCTATCCACCTCGGTTTTGTTGTGTTGGGATTTCCGAGTGGTTCGGACACGTTTGTTTCCGAGTTCTTCACAGAACCCCAAACCGCCGTGGACCGTATCTTCCAATCTCTCCGAGCTCTTGACGATGCACAATTGGCTTTCCACCTTTAACGGTTCTGCGCGAACGCCTCTAAGGTCATGAACTTGATACGTGCGGTTCCCCCCACTCAATCTGCAGTACTCTCCGCTAGCTTCGATCAGAAGCAGAGGGAAGCGTTCCACCCATTTCAATTCCCCTGCTCGGATCGGGCCTGGCTCTAGACCTATCTTCCCTTTTCAATGGGCGGTCTCGGTCTCCTGCAAACGTCGGACATTACGGAGGTGGCTCACTCAGCATCTATAATCGATTCTTTCCATGTTACCTCCGCCTTGCTGGCCCTTTCCCACGACCGCCATTTGGAAGAGGTTTCCCGGTCTGCAATCTCGCTCCAATTTTCCCGCCAACCGCAGCTGTCTTCGTCGCTAACGGCTACTGTCCTCTTTGAGCGCTGTTCTTCGCCGTCCGCGGTGAAAGGCTCCATTCTGCCATCACAACTGAACTCATGGTTTCTAAGTCTGACAGATTGCTCTTGCCAGCAGCAGGAACCGACCGAGCACGGCTCCTCTCCGTGCGCACATCTTCTTCCTGTTCCGTTTTCTCTTCGCTCCCTCACCCCCACGGCGTTACGTACATGGGCTCCCCTACGTGGAAGATCGCCCTGGCTATATGTCTCGATATCGCGCTATTCCAGGATCTACTCCTACGGTCTGATCCCGGCGCTCTGTTGACGTCGCGCCCATCTTGGATCCAAGCGGCCGACATGCTTTGACCTGCAAATATGAAAATGGCGCGACTCGCCGGCACCACGTCCTTCGCAACGTCCTCTCCCGCTTCTGAAAGGAAGTTGGCATCGCTGCACTTTTTGAACACACGCTCCCCGTCCAGGAACCCAATTCTTCTATTCATTGGGAGTCCCGCCTATTTCGAATGGATATCTACATTCCAGCTGCCTATGTGCTTCCCAGTACTGATATCACCGTCGAGGTTACTGTTGCCCACCCCTCTGCTCGCGGCCACATCTCGCCAAGTACGGTTACCCCAGTCGCTGCCGCGAAATTCGCAGAGCGCGAGAAACATCGTCATCACGGCGATTACTGTTACCAACACGATATCCTCCTCTCCCCCGTCGGGATTGATACCCATGGCCCCTTGGGCAACGAGGGCCAGAGGTTCTTCCGACGCCTCGCTTCCTACGCTAAGACGGGACAACGGCAGCTCATTACTGAAAAACAAATCTACAGTCACAGGGGATGTTGCTCAAAAATTGATTGCGGTGTTAACAAGGTGGTGGTGGTAGATCTTTACGAGTTGTACAGTGTGGTATAGAATCGTGGGGAGGGAATTCAAAATTAGCGAATGCGGGGGGCGGGTGGAAACCTGTCGCGCCTGCATCACGTGGAGACTAATCGACTGGTAACGAAGTCGCGGAGCTCCTGTTGAGGGCAGGAACCGCGACGGGAATCAGCGAAGGAAACAAGGCGGCGGAAGAAACCCTTGCCGTCGTCGCCCAAGGCGCCATAGATATCAATCCCGACGGGGGAGAGGAGGATACCGTTTTGGTCGCAGTAAGTACCGTAATGACGATGTTTCTCGCGCTCTGCCAGTGTCGCGGCAGCGCCTGCGGTAACCGTACTTGGCGAGATGTGGCGGCGAGCGGAGGGGTGGGCAATAGTAACGTCGACGGTGATATCGGTACTGTGAAGCCCGTAGGCAGCGGGAATGTAAATATCCATTCGTAACGCGGGGGACTCCGAATGCTCAAACGAATTGGGAACTTGGTAGAGGAGCGGATGCTCCACGAGGGCGACGATCTCAACTTCCTTACAGAAGCGGGCGAGAACGTTGCGGAGGACTTGATGTCGACGAGTCATTCCGTCTTCGTATTTGCAGGTCAGCGCGTGTTGGCCGCTTGGATCTAAGACGGGTGCGACGTCGGCCGAGCGACGGGAGCAGACCGCACAGCGAGTAGATCCAGGGAGTAGCGCGATGTTGAGACGGAGAGCCAGAGCGACTTTCCACGCAGAAGAGGACATGTACGTACCGCGGTGGGGGTGAGAAAGCGAAGAGAAAACAGAGGAGGAGGAAGATGTGCGCACGGAGAGGAGCCGTCCTCGGTCGGATGCTGCTGTGGGCAAGAACCTGTCAGACTTCTAAAGCATGAGTTCAGTTGTGATCGGAGACTGGAGTCTTTCACCGGGGACCGGCGATGAACAACGCTCGAAAAGTGCCGTAGCCGTAAGCGACGAAGACAGCTGCGGTTGGCGGGAGGATAAGAGCGATATGGCAGACCGAGGGATCTCTTCCAGGTGGCGGTCGTGGGAAAGAGTCCGCAGGTCGGAGATAAGTCCAAAAAGAATCAATTACAGATGCTGCGTAAGCAGTCTCGGTAACGTCCGAAGTTTGCTGGAGACCTACAACGCCCATTGAGAATGGGAGAGAGGCCTGGAGCCAGGCCCGATCCGGGGAGGGCAATTGCAGTTGGTGGAACGCTTCCCTCTGCTTCTGATCTAAGCTGGTGGCGAGTAACGCAGATTTAGTGGAGGGAATCGTACGTAGCAAGTGCATGACCTTGGAAGCGTTCGCACAGGAGCGGTGTAAGTGGAAAGCCAATTGAGTATCGTCCAAATCTCGCAGGGATTGGGAGATGCGGTCAACGGCGGCTTGGCGGTCTGCGAAGAATTGGGAAACAAACGAGTCGGAGCCAATCGGGGATCCCAGTACGGTGAAACCGGGAGAGGGTAGAAAGGGGCAGGGAAGTGCTTAGCGGAGTGGGAAGGGGGAGAAGTCGAGCTAGATGAAACGGATGGCGGCGGCGCCTTGGGAACGAGGAAGGAAAATGTTACCGTCATCTGCATACAAAGCTTTCAGGGCAGATGAGAACTTCCGTACGAGAGCAAGAGAAGATGAAAAGCCAGGGCAAAGAGCAAGGGACCGAAAGCAAGCTCTGTCGGAATATCGTAACAGGATTGTACCCACCGTTCGAGGCCTGGGGCATACGTTTGTACGGCTTCAAGAATGCGCTCTCGCGAAATGCAATTGAAAGCGTTGCGTTCGTTAATTTGGACCAACACGTGGTCGTGGAACTCGCGGCTCTGGGAAAGAAGACGCACAGAATAGGTCATTGCATCGGTGCCGTTCCTGACGCCTACCCCCAGCTAATGAGGCAAAAGGTACGAGCGAAGGACGGGGGAAGCATAGTGCGCCGACAGCGTAGAAATTGGGTGCCGGAAGAGAAGCCCGACAGCGATAGGACGGATTCCACAGTTTGGTTTCGCCAGAGCAGTAAGACGGCCTCCAGAAGTACGGGCGGCACGCGGCCGGCCGTTCGCAGTTCTAGCAGAGGTTGAAGAACTTTGCCAGAGTACAAAGGCTATCTCGGCCGGGCATGACCCCCTGACGGGGCGGAGTAGTATTCGCAGGAACACTGGGGACAGAACGTTGGCCCCAGGAGCAGTTCAAGGGTCCAAGCTGTGAATAGCACGGCGGACGTCCGAGACAGAGAACTTAAGCGGTTGTGGCAAGCGATGGGGGGCATGAGAGTGATAGGACCAGGCGGCATAGGATGGAGAGAAGCCAAGGACTGAAAGGTAGCTTCGATGGGGGAGAGTGGGGGATTAACTTGGAGAAGGCCTGCGGTGGCCCGGGAAGGGCTACCCCGGGAGGGGAACGGCGGTATCTGCGAAGGCCAGTGTCAGGGCGGGCGAATGCGGGAGGAAATGGAATCGGATAGAGGGGGGCGGAAGTGAATAGGGAGGTAGCCTCGTCGGAGAGGTCATCATAGAGGCGGTGAAAAGCCATGCGGATGCGGTCAACGAGGCTGAAGCAATTTTGACGGCAACGGCGGCCAAGAGCGCGGGGACATTTGTGTGGGAAAACCAGCTTCGGGATGGCAAGACTTTCTCAGGGGTTGAGTCTTGTGCACTGGCGAGGGAGCGGATATGACGCGGTACGGTGCCGCGAAGTGTAAGTAGTCGGCCGCGGCTTGGGCTGGACGTGGAATGTAGGTGAGAGTAGGAAAGGGGTAGAAAGGAGGGAACGGAAGGTGAGGGATGACATAGATGGATTTGGTAATTGGGGATATCGTTGGCGGGTCGGGAGCAGATTGCAAGCTGGACGAACATGAAACTTGATTCACGGCAGGAGATTCAAGCGTCAGAATCCATGTCGGCATCGGGGTCGAGAATGTTGTCAAGGGGACAATATGGACTGATATCGGATGGTGTCGCAGGGAGAGGAGGGGTGGGAGACGGGGCATTGGGAGCACCGACCGTAATCCAGCCATCCGTTTTGGGGCGGAGCAGGGGAATTCTGAGTACGTCGGCTATTGAATCCACCTGCAGTGGCTGGTGAGGATTACGGGTTGCTCTTCAACTGAGCAACCGATAATCCCTCGAAGGATTGACATCGTCAAGCATTTGATCACATCTAAGTTCTCATTTTTCAATCTTTATCTTTTCACGATTCGAAGATTCATGGAACGCCCCTCCAGTAGCCGTTGCGGTGTGGGCGTTTTCTTTCCAAACCGCATGTTAGAAAAGTTGAGTACTGTAGTAAAGGTCATAAACTGAGAGGTGACCAGCCAACTCACATGATCGGCCATTTCAGATCCCAATCTCGCGACTCTCCCACAATCCCTTCCACCATGTATCTGCATCTGTCATGCTCTTTTCATTCGCAGCCTTCACCTCCCCCTTTCCCCTCCATAACCCTCCATCACAATCCGCTCAATCCCTTTCCTCCCCCGTCCGCGTACACTCGCCTCTCTCCGTCGTTCCCTCCTTCCCCATACCCACCCCAATCTCCCTACCCATGCTTCTCCTCATTACTTCCCTTCCGCTCGTCACCCCTCCCTGTCCCTCTTCTCACTGACCTGGTCTCATCCCCACCCTCTAGCCACTCTTCTGATTTCCCCGGGCCTTCAATGGCATTCCGCCTGGTTCAACATCCTCGCCATTACTCTTCGCGCCGCTCGTATTACCGTCATCGCCCTAGATGCCCTTTCAACAGGTCGCAGTGACCGCCTTGACGGCAAACGGGGTCTCATTTACACCCTCGATGATCATGTCGACGAACTCGAGGCACTGGTGCGTCGCGTACAAACGGGGAGCGGTAGTGGCAACAAGGTATTTGTCCTGGGCGAGAGTTCTGGTGGATTGACTGCGGCTGTTATGGCCATGAGAGAAAACGTGAACGTCGATGGCTATATTTTATGTGCACCTGCGTTGAGAGTCCAGAGGGAATTGTTACCGCCTCCGGTTGTTGTGGGATGGTTATCAGAATGGGGAGGGTCATGCCTGCGATGGTGGTACCGGGCGAAAGTGTTGGTGGCGAAACATGGGGTATGGCCTTTGGTGCGCGAGATGCAGGAGTTGAGTATGAGGGATGGGGCTGTAGGTTACGGTGATCCGGTCTACTTTGGTAGTGCAGCCGCGTTTCTGGGTGGCATGAGGACCTAGAGAGCGAGTTGAGGAGGGGCAAGGTTCGAGTCGGAAATGTGTTAGTGTTGCAGGGTGGGAAGGATGTGAGGACTGATGGAGATGCCGCAAAGCAGTTTGTACAGAGGGTGAAGTGTAGCGGTGTTCGCAGGTTGGTGGAGGTTAAGCAGGGGAGGCATCAGTTGTTTCAGGATAAACGGGAGATCACAGAAAGGATCATCTGGGAAATTCGAGACTTTATCCTCGAGTGCGTATAGAAGGCATCTTCCGGGACTTTGTAAACGACATTGCTGAATCTTCCAGATGCTTTTAGATGGGAATGGCGAAGGATGCTGAGCTTCACGGAACAACTGTAGGTGACTGCTGTCGCGTCCTTTCTCCATGCTGGTCCTTCGGTGGCCAAGTTTTGGCACGGCCAAAGCGTCGCACTTCGGCAAGGTGGTCGCCATGGGCGCCTTATATGGCCTGGTACTCAACTTTCCAGTGGCTGCGTTCTAATCAGGAATAGACCTGGGACGTCCTGGTATCCGCACCTTAGTGGCCAGTCTGTCTCGAGAGCATTGGTGCACGGCGCGAAGGTTCGAAACAAGCGGGCCACGCGTGCTGCGCAGGGGAAGCCCTTAGCTCCTTCGAGTCACGCACAGGCTTTCAAAGTTTGAACGGACTACATTGTAAACCAGCAACCCCAATGTTGTCACACGAAACCGTTGAACCTTCCGCTGCACCTACCCCACAGATACGGGCGTCCGACGAGCTGGCCTGGTTTTGAACCTGAACTCAGCTCTAGGTCCTCGTCGAATGCGGTCACAACTGCTGGCCACTTCCGATATGTCTCCTGGGTAAGGGCGGGGTATTCAAACCCTCAATACCCTTATCAGTCGTAATGTTAGGAACGACTTCCCATATGCCACGTTGCCCCTTATCGAAGCAGCTAAATTCCATCCAGTGCAGCAATAGGTTTGGAAGAAACACTTAAACACGTTGGCCAGGAGCCTCACGTCTGTAACTTCCATCGCTGTGCGCTGTTCTGCTTATTGCGAATGTGTAGACCACCTCACTCTACACCAAACGGCAAAAGGAGTCCCCTGTGGAGCGGATGCGAGTGCGTGCAACGCGCGAACGCGCTACAAAAGCCCAGAAATGGCGACAACAGAATCACAAGTGATGCGACGTACGGCTTCTAGGAATGGATTTCGGAGAAGATCCCGACTGCCTTCCCACGAGAGTCCCTTCTCTGGCTCACTTAATCAATATACAGGAAAATAAAGTCTTCCCTTGTAAGACTTCGCTGTCTTTCGGCGTTTATGAATAGAGGGACGGGAAACTAAAGGGGAAACTTCGCCAGAGAATTATTGTTCTCCTTAGTACTGCACCCCTTAATCCGCGAAATTGTTGCTTGTTGCGTTGAGCTGCAACACTGGTAGGTTAATGAGGGAATTGTCACCGGATACACACAGCAACTCCACAATGTGGTTGAAATCATTCGTGAACATGATCCCGCACTTCTGTGCTACCTTGCGAAGACCATACCTTGCTACATAGCCATTAAATGCGATTACGCATTGGAAACCTTTGATCCAGTGACAAGCACCATCAAATTGCGATAACAGGAACCAAACGTGAGGGAAGCTACAAGTTCAGTGGACCAAGGGCCAGGCTCCAGATGGAAATCTATTGAACCATCAATCATATTGAAAGAAAGGTTCCCTTTAGTGTCACTAGAACCTCAAATTCCAGAATCCCAGTTCTGTTATACTTGGAAGACCAAACACAACGGGCGATTTAGGTCTTGATCTGGGGGAACGTTTGGGTGTTTTACTCTTGGAAGGTATATCCGATCTATCCCATGGTTTTCTTGATCTAAACTAGAGAGTTCCACGAATCGCAATGGTACAGTATATTAGAACAATAAAGATAGCGAGCCCCGGACCAGAGGTTTGGGCATGTGGGATGGGGCATCAGAGAAAGAAGGAGAACAGATCTCAGTTCCGAAATACTTAAAACCCTCTCCTCTCCTGCCGTGATTGCATCTCGCAGTTTCTTCTTGTAGTATTTTCTGCATAAACTTGATCCAGTTCCGTCTACTTTGCAGAACAAGGGAAACAGGGAACAAAATGATCAAACAGTCAATATCTACAAAACAATCGGTATTGGCATCCCCAATTGAGAGTCACAGGTCGGGTCATCCTCAGGGCTTATCTCTGCCTGCCAATCTGCACAGCTGAGGAGAAGCGATAGCCACCTCTCCCTTCGCCTCTAAGCATGCCCCACCGCAGCGGCACTTGTAAACACGAAATTCGCACACCTCATTCCCGCACCCGACTTGGAATCATTTCCCTCACCCAGCCTCAAAAACAATTTGTCAGCTCCTTGTTGGGAACTTCAATCTCAACCCTCAAACGTTTCATGCACTAGGATGTGCACAAATTCGCACACGAAAAAAATGTAGATGAGGACCATAATTGTATACAGTATCGGAATTAGGAAGATATTTTTACAGTGATAGGGGTAAATCGGCGGGGAAGAGATCCTCAGAACCGATTACCCTGAGAAGGAGGTGTTGCGAGCGACAAAAGTGCTACCGTGGTATTGTTGAACGAACAAAAGGGAGTGTATATAGAAGAGAGTTGAGAAAGCTACAAGCAAGTATAAAAGGGGCAGGGTCTACCACTGACGCTCTGCGACCAGCGTAAGAAAAAGTTTTCTTGGGTCTGAAGTTGACTCTCAACTTCCTACTACTCGGGACTTGGCTTGAAGTTGTCTGCCAACTTGCTTGACCTCTCCATGAGGAAGCAGTTTACTCAGCTTATATAGACTTTTGGCTACCCCTAAAGTCCGAACAAAACTACAGAAGATACCAAGAAATGCATAAAAATACTTTGTGTGGACAAAATACTCTAAGCAAAAGATACTTAAGAAACTAACAATTAATTTGGTCCTCTTATTTCCCATTCTCTAAATCAGATCCAAACAACTCCTCTAAAATATCCATGCTGTCCAAGCAGTCCCCACAAATATCTGCGAATGGCTCACAGCTCTCTATTTCCCCCTGGGAGATATCTAGACTACTAAAGATATCTCCATCCGGTTCCATCGTGGGCACAACTTGATCCATACTCTCTATTCCAGGCCCCACCAGTCCAACACTTTCCATGCCCCCTGTTCCCTCATCCTCCTCCTCCTCCTCCTCCTCTTCCTCCTCCCCATCCTCCTCCTCCTCTTCCTCCTCTTCCTCCTCCATCCTCCTCCTCCTCTTCCTCCCCTTCCTCCTCCTCATCCTCTTCCTTCTCTTCCTCCTCCTCATCCTCTTCCTCCTGAGCCTCGTACACTAGCTCAGGGGCTAACCATTCCTCGAAGGACTCCCCGCTCTCCTCCTCGACCTTCTCAGCCTCTCCCGGACTTACCTCCCTCGCTTCTTCTTCTATGAAGAGGCGGCGAACGAACTCGATGATTTGCTTCTTTGTTTGCCGCCGGATGTAGTCGTCGGCATCGGTTGGCCCGTAGGCGGCGAGACGAAGGCCATTGATGGGACGGGAAGGGCGGTTTTTGGAAATAGGGACAGAGGGGCGAAGGTTGTTCATTGTGATAGACGTTGGGGAACGGGAGGCAATGTAGGGTGTTTTGGGTGTGTGGGGGAGAATGGTGATTAGTAAAATGATCGGGGCATTTGGAACTTAGAATAAAGGGGTTTAAATAGGCTCCCGGGCAGGTTCTATAGATTAGGAATAGGTAAAATAAATCTGCAAGGGATTTTGCAGTAGTGCATTTGCGCCCTTCTTCTCAAAAAAAAGGCGAATTTGGAGGAGGAGGTAAGCTAAAAGGGAAAAGGGACTTGATTCGGGGTCGATTCAGAGGGTTAAATACAGTATAAAAATATCTAGATAAAATGGAAGTAAATTTGGAAATGACGGTGGGAGAAGTTAGGGGCGGGATCGTTGTAGGTTGCTGGATTACACGAGGGGAGGACCATTTCCTGTATTACGTGAAGGGAGGACCATTTACTGTATTAAATGAGGGGAGGACCATTTTTTGTAATACATACAGTTTTTGAATTTGCAAGATATTTTTAATTTGGGTGAGTGTAGCAAATTCATCGGTTGATTTTTTTAATTTTACGACACGCTGTCATAGTAGATGTCAGTACAGTTCCAGGTTGTGGGTGATACTACGAGTGACTCTGAAAGGTCTATATAATGGCCACATCAATTCCCACCCCTGAACGATGGGTGGCTGGCATGGGTATGGCACCTAGATATTTACGTTGAGGAAATATCTTCTAATAGTCTCTCTGGTTCATACGATTCCCGTGAATGCATTTTATGGTTATTAGTATGTTTGTTTGAGACTTTTGGGGTAGCCAAAAGTCTATATAAGCTGAGTAAACTGCTTCCTTTAGTGGAGGTGAAGCAAGTTGGCAGACAACTTCAAGCCCAGTCCCAGATAGTTAGGAAGTTGAGAGTCAACTTTAGACTCAAGAAGAATTTATTTTACGCTAGTCAATAAGCATAGGTGGTAGACCCTGCCCCTTCCATACTTGCTTGTAGCCCATTCAACTGTCTTCCCTATCCACTCCTTTCTGTTCGTTCAACTATACCACGGTAGCACTTTTGTCGCTTGCAACACCTGCTTCTTGGGGTAATTGGTTCTGAGGATCTCTTCCCCTGCTGATTAATCCCTAACACACTATCCAGTGGCCGCCTTCACCACCTATGTGACTACGTTTCTCCCTTGGAAAACGTAATCCCTTAACTGCAAGAACTTAAACTTGGTTAATGGAAGGGAGGTGAATGGAGGCATTTGAAAAATGGGCCCTGCTGTTCATCTTCATGACAGTTGTAAACCACAGGAGATTGCTTCAAGGTATTAGCGTTTTACAATACTCAAACGGAAATCGGTAACACCCTTCGACCTTGAACTCACCTTCGCAACCTCCACCACCGGCAATGCAATCATTGTGGATCGTGGCATCGTCTCAGTGACTCCAAACATGCAAACGACAATGAGTATCCTCAACAAAGCGCAACATGAACGCCTCAAACCCTCTAGCATGGCTCAGAGAAGAATGCACACCGCATGCGTTTGAATGGCATCGGTAATACGCCCACTTCATTACCGCATCAAATCGAGCCCGAGGCTTTTCAGCCATGAACCGTTCACGGTACCTGTCATAGAGCACGCCTTTTTCACGTTCAAATTCAATTCTTTCAACTGTAATGTCGATATCGTCGTTATCACGCAATGGCGCATACGATTAAACATCTACAATACAGGAGATCCAAATGGGTCACTGTCCTCCTACCTCGTTACCACATTATCCCTGGTACAATCGACGGAAATTACATCAAACAACTGGTTCTCATTGCCCACCTTTCTGAACACCTTAGTAAACATCTCAAATCTCCTTATCTTCCAGGTGCAATGTCTCCTCTTCCATCCCCTCCCCGGTGCACATATATCTCAATTTATATTCGCAACGAGTTTGCGGGACGGACGCTGATCCCGCGCACCAATGAAAAATCATCCTCAGAGTAAATGTAAATCAACCCCCTATTTTCAAACCAAAGGCACTCCTAGGCAAGATGCCACATACGCTCCTTCCCATCTTCAATGATTCTGCGAACAGCCAGTGCTGGGTAGTTAGCGTATAGCAATAGACAATGGAATCATTTAACGAATTAAAAACGAAGTTTTCAAATGAGTATATTTCTTCATAAGGTTGTTTCGACGATTTCTTGATATTGAATGAGGTTCTAGTCCATTTAGTTTTTCATCAGCTGAGACATTAATTTTATAGTCATCAAACTGCATGATTTTAATTCCATTGAAATTAAAAGACCAGGACTATTTACGATTGTACCAAGCTTACATACTTTTCCAAGATCTTGGATGAATTGCTTCTTAATTTTTTCTGGTCTCGTAATAAGTGTATCATCGACCAGTTTAACGATAAGCAGAATTAATGATCCTTTTAAACTCATGAAAATAATTGGGGTATATAAACAACTGATTTCAATCCGAGGTCAAAGAATGTATTATCCGAGTGTATTTGCCAATTTGCATTCGCGTTGACTAAACCATATGAAGCAGACAGTAATAACCAATAGAAGGATTTTTCAGAGCATTACCGAGGAGGTCTCACATTAAATTCTCGTAATGCTGATCCAGATTGTAAAAATGCAGACTTGACACCAAACTTTGATAAATTCCATTTAAAAATTGTAGCAATTGATAAGATAACTCTAATTTCCATCGGAGAATAAGATTCAGAATCAGTCCTCAAATTATTTTTCTTCTTGTCCTCATTTCCATTCGGAGCAATTTGAGCCTTGCCATACTATTTTCAATCATCCAAATTTTTATTTTGTATAAAACGTAAAAATTCGAGTCGGGAGGAATTTTTTGAAACATGAATTTTTGAACAGGTACTGAGAAAATTATTTGCTTCAGTATTGTATGCATTTGAAATAATATGAGATGGAAGTCCAGATGCTTGATGAAGTAAAAATTCTGTAGATCCGAACCTTTTAAGATAAAAGCTCAGATCTTGTTGTTCAGATGATTTCAATTCCGTTCCAGGAAACAACTCAATTTCACGCTCATCAATTCCACCATTTTCATCAACAGGGATATGAACTAAATTTTCAGGGTGTATGCGACTAAGTTCGGATTCAATCGGAACGTGTTCGAGAGATAATATGCTTTTAGATTCTGCTAAATTTCCATCGCTTTCTGATTCAATCTAATTTTCGACTTCAGCATTCATACTTTGGTTAAAATTACCATCATCAGAAAGATCTTCAAAATTGTTTTCGCACACGTTCTTCACTTCGTTGTTATTCGTTTCATCAGAAATATCTTCCACAGAGTATTGAATAGATTGATTGAATAAATCATTTGCCTTTTGAATTTCGTAAGCTAGTTAATTAGATGAAACAGAATGTCGGAAATCTTCAATTGCCGCATGTATAAATTTTCCATGGGGTCCAGGTACTGTGACGATATGAGATTTTTTGTCGAATTTCAATACTGGTTTTGGCGATGACCAAGATTGTCTTTTCTGATTTGGTAGATGAGTAAAAATTTAAATGCTAAAATAAATGCTTCTTGGGTCTGAAGTTGACTCTCAACTTCCTAACTATTTGGGACTGGACTTGAAGTTGTCTGCCAAATTGCTTGACCTCTCTACGAGGAAGCAGTTTACTCAGCTTGTATAGACTTTTAGCTACCCCTAAAGTCCGAACAAAAATACAGAAGGTACAAGAAAACGCATACAAACAATTTGTGTGGATGATATACTCTAAACAAAAGATACTTAAGAAACTAACAATCAATGAGGTCCTCTTATTTACCATTCTCTAAATCAGATCCAAACAACTCCTCCAAAATATCCATGCTGCCCAAGCAGCCCCCACAAATATCTGCGAACGGCTCATAGCTCTCTATTCCCTCTTGGGAGATATCTAAACTACTAAAGATATCTCCATCCGGTTCCAGCGTCGGCACCACTTGTTCCATACTCTCCAGTCCAGGCCCCACCAGTCCAACACTTTTCCAAGCCCTCTGTTCCCTCATCCACATCGTCCTCGTCCTCATCCTCATCATCCTCCTCCTCCTCCTCCTCCTCCTCCTCCTTCCCATCCTTCCCATCCTCCCCATCCTCCCCATCCTTCTCCTGAATCCCGTACACTAGCTCAGGGGCTAACCATTCCTCGAATGACTCCCCGCTCTACTCCTAGACTTTCTCAGTCTCATCCTCACTTAACTCCCTCGCCTCTTCTTCTATGAAGAGGCGGCGAACGAACTCGATGATTTTCTTCTTAGTCTGCAGCAGGATGTAGTCGTCGGCATCGGTTGGCCCGTAGGCGGCGAGACGGAGGCCATTCATGGGACGGGAGGGGCGGTTTTTGTAGATAGGGACAGAGGGGCGATTTGACGTCATATTTCTGGAAAAGGGGTGAGCGGGGCTGCGGATGTTGACAGAAACGGTAATCAGCTTATCGAATTGTTAGTGGTAGGAGTGATGCTTCAGGGACAATGCTATAGAAATTTAAATAGGGGTATGTCTTTGGTAATCATCATGGTCTTGGTCAAAAAAGGCGATACTGCGGCCTTGGATTTGCATGAATTCGGGGGCATCATAAAAATCTGCGTGATAAAATGTCGGAACTGAATTTGGAAGGCGAAGTGACCACGAATTGAAAGGCGTCTCTTTGAAGAAGGAGGACCAAATATTCAAACATAAAATAGAAAATGGATTTGTACAGTGAATTTGGATTCATGAAGAAAAAAGATATTCAGAATTTGTTTTGGGATGACAAAGGTAGGACGATTGGTCAAGGACGGATTTCGGGATGCGAAGAGGATCTTTTTCGTTCCGACACGCTCTCCGCTCGAGACGAACGTCCCGGCTCGTCCTCATTGTTCTACTTTCGTTTCCGTTGGTGTTCGCTGTCTTATTGAGAAAATTTAAGGTCTTTCAAATGGGTACGGATGAAACTGATTACCAATATGATGCTCCAAAGAGTAAGTTTGGATTACCGGTACCTCACTTTGTAGCATAGCCTCATATATTGTTTTGATAACATCGAGGTGGGGTTGAATAAATTCTTCTTCCGTGACTCTTCCGAATCTTCCAAGAGTGAAAAAATATATATGATATGCAAACTCTTCTTGAAGATGCCGGAGGAATGGATGCCGGTAGGAAAAGAAGACGCGCATCATCAAGAATGAATCTTCGTAAGATAAGTGCGGTCCATGTAAGGCCCGAAAACGTGAAAAGATGCTTATCATGAAATAAGAAATGACCTGCGCATCGTTCGCGTCCTCGGAGACATTGCGCGACCAAAAAGATAATCTTCTTCTACCAACTGTATGCTGTACATGGTTGTGAAGGAGGACTAGAGAGGAAGTTGTGGTGGTCTGTCTCGATGAATGGCCCGACCACTTCCTGACGTACTGGAACCTGCACGAGGTCCTCTTGGGGGACGACCGGAACCTCCTCTGGGCGGGTTGTTGTCTCCTGAAGGTCCTCTTCTGGTCATCATCACTGCTTCAGGAGGATCCTCGCCGCCTCCAACGTTCCCAATTTGTGGCGGAGAAACGTAAGGTTCCCATAGAGGATACGGGACCAGTCGATATTCCATATCAGGGGGCAAGCTGTAACCTCTCAGTCGCACACCTTGGTTGTTCTTGAGAAATACGTAAACTGGACGGATAATGTTCGTACATGTTTGCGACAAGTCTCCGATAGCTACCATTCCATACCTTCCTATAGAGTAATGATATATGACTTCCACAAACTCTGGACCTGCTTCCGTGAACCTTCCGTTTTGGAATGAGAATAGAACTCTGATTAATACTCGGAAATCTTCTTGAGGTAGCAATGGTCCGTTCAACGTACGAAAACATAGGCATATATTAATGTAGAAATGGATGATTACGTGGAGTTCGTAGTAGTCACGCGTAATCGAGATGATCCATTCCCAGGCCCTTTTTCCTCCCATAGGAATCATTCTATAGTTAAAGATGAGTGTGCCTCGGGGCTTCGCGTAGTCCTGGGTGAGAAGGAACTCTTCAGGCCTCTGATGGTATGGGACCATACGACGTGCATGGATGGCCCTCCTTGATCTCTTCCCTGAGTTTGAACAGAGCTTATAATGCGGGTGTCTTTCCTCCGTGACGATGCAAGGATTCGAGTACTTTGTTTGGAAGGCCGGGCACTTCACAGCCTGCTGCTTTGCTTTTCCATGTACTACAATTACTTTAGAGCAGACTGAAAAGGATTGGACTGGAGGCTCTGCATCATTATTTCTTGTCTGTGTTAACGCCTGGTGTGACCTCCAGCCTCCAGTGGCCAGTAGTTCGACTTCTCTACTCTCTTTATCGATAATATTTGTTTCCATGTCTCTCTGCAACATTCTAGGAGCCCTTCCGTACATTGGCTCGAATGGTGACTGTAAACTTCTTCCACTTCTTCGACGATAGCCGTATAACACTTTTGGTAAGGCAACTTCCCACTGGATTTCATTCTCCGACATAGTTTTCGATATTGCTCGTTTGATGGTTCCAACCATCCTCTCCGCTTTCCCGTTTGACATAGGAGCGTATGCGGGAACCGTCTTTAGCTGAATACCTTTTTCTTCCAAAAAACGAAGCAGTGAAGTTGCAGTAAAACAAAGGGCGTTATCCTAGATGATCCTTTTTGGAAGACCAAACGGTTCAATTATTTCTCTTTCGATGAATCTCAGGACCACTTCAGCATTGGCCTCCTCAACTGCAACTGCTATTGGCCATCCAGTAAGATGTTCCACCGCTATAAGGAGATATTTGTTTCCGGAAGAGGGTTCCTTGAATGAGCCGGCAAAGTCAATTGAGAATGTTTCAAAAAGACCGGAAAGGGGAAAGCTTAGAGTTGTCTTATACTTTCGTATCGGAGTGAATTTTTGACAGTTGTCGCAGCTTTTCACGAAATTATAGACGTTCTTATGGATACTGGACCACCAGAATCTCTCCGTAATAAACGTTTTTGTTGTATCGAGATCCCAATGCCCTGACTCATCATGAAAAGTCCTCAAGATCTTCATTATTTCTTTCATAGGGGCCACTAGTCGAGGGCCGGCTTTTGTGTGTCGGAAGAGTTTCCCATTCCACAATGTAAAAGCCTTTTGGTTCCTTCGTACCCAATTTCTGTGTTCCAGGTCAATCTTTCTCATTTCTAGTCCATCAAGGAATTTAATTAGCCCGTGAAGATTACCTTCGTACTCGTTATTGTTCTGCACTTGCACCTCGGCAACTCCGACGATGTCCTCGGAAGCTTTTTCATTTGGACTCAGTAGATCTTTCAAGCGGGATAGGTAATCGGCAGGCTGATTATTGCGTCCGGGCCTATACACAATTTCAAACCGATATTCTGCGAAAATGTCGAGCCATCGGGCCAAACGGTGATGTACATCTTTCTTTTGGAATGATTTCTTAAGGGCCTGGTGATCAGTTATTAAGACTAATTTCTCGAGTGATAAAAGGTACACGCGAAACTTTTTCAGTGCGAAGACAACAGCGAGCGCTTCTTTTTCGCAGATCTCTGTTATCTCCTTTCCGCATTATTCAGAGTGCGACTTGCGAATTGAACAGGGTATAGTCTTCCGTTTTCATCTTTCTGGGACAAAAAGGCACCCGAAGACCATTCTGAGGCATGTATCTCCACCTAAAACAGGTCTCTTGAAATCTGGATACATGAGCACTGGAGGGACACATAGCTTATCTTTAAGCACCTCAAATGCAGTTTCCATTTCCTTGTTCCAGTAAAATATTCCGCTCCTCGTAGTGCTGGCATGTAGTGGTGCTGCAGTCTTGGCGAAATCTTTTATAAATCTTCTGTAGTATGAGGCCAGTCCTAAGAAGCTTCGAACCTCCGCCTTTGAAGCGGGCCTTGGTGCAAACTTGATTTTTTTCGTTTTCTCTGGCTCCACTCTAATTCCCTCTTGATCGACGATATGACCGAGTAATTGGATAGAAGTTTTCGCAAAGAAGCATTTGCTCAACTTTATTTTCAAGCTGTATGCAGATATACTCTCCACCACTGTCTTGACATGCGATATGTGCTGATCCAAAGTATTTGAGAATATTACCTCATCATCGATATAAACTCTCGCAAATGGAAGTCCTTTCAGAACCTTGTTCATCATTCTTTTGAATTTAGCTGGGCATTCATGAGACCAAAAGGCATCACTTCGAACCTGAAGTTACCGGCTTTGCTGGTAAAAGATTTTTTTCCTTGCATTTTTCATCCAATAGAATCTACCAATAGCCAGTGTAGAGGCCAAGTGAAGTGAAGTATCTCCCGTCCTTCAAGTTCTCGAGGATTTCCTCCATATTTGGAATCGGAAATCGATCGGGTATCATACTTTCGGTCAGTTGTCATTAATTGACGCAAAAGCGGGGGTTTCCATCCTTCTTTGGTGCTACGACCACTGGAAATGACCATAGGGATGAAACTGGCCGAATAATATCATTTCCAGCATACTTGTAACATTCTCTGAGATAAATTGAGACCCTCACGACGACGCTTGGATTGAGTGGTCTACACTCTCGTTTCAAACGGGCGGGTTGGGCAGACCCGCACCGCCCCGCTTTCTCCTATTGGATACTGCAGTTCGCTCCTCGGCACTTACGCTATGATTCGAGCCAATCTACACCCGCCCATCCAACATTCACTGCATTATGCCTTGTCCCGTTCGCATGCTTACCTCTCGTCCCAGCCCAATATTCGTCCCCCTTCCAGCTTACCGCCGCCCTCCGCTCCCTCCAACGCCACGGGCACCTTTCATGTGCACAAGCAACCCTAACCGCCGCCTTGCACCGTTCTTGTCGGGATTCGTACCTCTCGGCTCCTGGCACCATCGAACCTCCCTTCCATCGCCTTGCGCGGAATTTGTCCAGTCAAACGCAATCTTCCGACCTGCCCTACTCCGAACAACCTCTTGCCAAACTGTCTACCAAAGCTGACCCTGAAAGTTGGACTATGGTGGTGATGCTACGGCTCAGTAACCCGATCTTCCCTGGAGACCAGCCGTGCCCCGCTGCGTGCCCTCTTCCCGTACTTCCCCACCACACCTGGACCCGCTTGCAGTCCTCGCCACCACCTGCCCCCCTGGAGGGATGCATCAGACGTCATAATCACATTCGGGATAAGCCCATAACCCTCCTCCGACATCTATGCATCTGCCTGGGCCCCGGGAAGGAGTTCACTTTCCCGTGTGAACATGATCTTCCGCCGCATGCACGGCACCGCATGGATATCTTCATCGACGATCTTTAGCTCTCACCACGCCCACAAGCAACTGACGTCTTCATAGTCAGCCCCCGCACCGCACGCGCCGTACCTCAGTTTCGCCGCCGTCCAGCTAGCGCCACTTCCGGAATCGAAGCACAGAAAACGCAACGCGACGCCGCCCTGTGCTCTTCTGTCAGCGCCAAGTTTCACCCTTTCGGCCTCGACACATACGGTGCCGTCGGGAAATCCGCCCAAGCAATGCTCGCCTTCCTAGCCTCCCGCTTCGCTCGTCGCCGTGGTACGAGTTCGACTACTGAATACCTCCACCTCGTCACCACGATCTCGTCCCTCACCCTATAGCTCACGACACACGCCGTAACTCGTAGATCCCTTGCCCTGGCCACTTCCGAGTGACTCCTTTCCTCCTTCAATAAAGATTCCTCTCTCTCCCCCAGTTTCGGTGCACCTTTTTGAGTCGGATATATCTTCCAAGAGTAAAACACTAAAACCATGGGATAGATCGGATATACCTTCCAAGAGTAAAACACCCAAACGTCCCCAAACGTTCCCCCTTTTTGAGTCCATTGTGGTTGTCTGAAAAACTGCAGGATATATCGAAGAGAGAGAGAGGGAGAGAGATACTTTTACTGACACATGAACTCATCAGGACTACAGAATTACAGATCAGGGCGGTGTAGCTTCCTGGGATTGATTGCAATCGCAGTACGTTGTTGGACCAAGGAACTGAAAACGAGTAACAGGCGTTGACGTTTGGCAACAGGACTCGTCCCTTTCCGGGAGGGGAAAGGTGTGGGTGTTTTACTCTTGGAAGATATTTCCAATAGGCGATGTACCGAATCGAATATATCTTCCAACAATAAGCACACCCAAAAAATCCCCTAATCTCTCTCCTTCGATCCGTCTCCGCCTAGACCTCATAATTGATGACCTCCAGCTCGCTCCGCGCCCCCAAGGCTTCGAAATGACAGTAATCAGCCCTCATTTCAACCCTTTCCACCGCTCCGACGTCTACGACCCACCGTCCTTCTTTACCAATCTGAGGCCGTTAAAGGCCGCTACCGCCGTTTGTGTAACGAGGCCCATATGGACTTCCACCCTATGGCTTTCGATATCTACGGCTCAGTTGACGCAAGGATAGAGGCCGGGCCGCATCGAATTTCTGAAGGCATTGCCTCCCAGAAAGGTACTACTCCGGTCTCCGAACGTCATCGACTCCTCCTCATTCTCAGCTTGCCGGTGCAGCATCGGACTGCGATTGCTATCAATCGCCGGAAGTTGCATCGCGATGTTTTTTATTAAATCCCTAATGGAACATGTGGCTTTACTTCAGGGAAGGGGGTAAAGGTTTGGGTGCTTTACTCTTGGAAGAGCATTTTAAGGAACGTAGTTCCTTCCCCATTACGGTGTCGGTATACCCTTTTTGAGTCGATTGTGGTTGTCTGGAAAACCATGGGATAGATCGGATATACCTTCCAAGAGTAAAACACCCAAACGTTTCCTCTTGGAAGATGTATTCGATCTATCCTTAGTTTCCAGGCAACCACCATCGACTCAAAAAGGTATGCTGACACAATAGCGAGGGAGGAAGTACGCTCCCTGAATGGCCACCTGCAGGCCAGCCATCAAGCACGCATTGGACTTGACGGCTGCTGCAGCTGTACCGTTCAGATGGCCTCTTGAACAAATGGTAGTTCGCAGGCGAGTCAAATTCAGTCACCCGTGTGATCCATCAGCCTCCTTTCGCTGAGCAATATGGGATGGACTGAAATCGCGTCTTTCAAAGAGGCAAATACGTTTCTTTCGCTGCTTTGCATTTTGAACTTAATTCTAGATTCTCTTCCAGGCTCAAGCTGCCCGTATTACGGTGCAACGTGAAAACCTCTGACTCATGGTGGCATGGTCCATTAGTTCTTTAGTCCAAAAACATAGTTCCGTTTAACCGACAACAACAACGGAAGTAATGTATGATTCTCCGCCATAAAGTGCAACCGGTAGGAGTGTAACTACATGCAACTACATTACGGCTCTCACAGAAAATACCACTTAAACTTATGGCCAGAGTCATGCCGACCTTACAAAAGCTTTTCGGGACAGGTCGAAAAGTGTTTGTCTACTTGTGGTACAACACCATATTGTCACCTTCAGATTCCGTTTGCTTTGACCCGATCACAGCATCAATGAACGGGGCTGAGCGTTTTTTCGTACAACACGAAAGGAAGTTTTCTGCCCTCTCTTGCCCACGACATCGGTTTCTAGGAAGAACACCCAAACTCATAGGTTGCTACCGCTTTGACCCGAATCAAGTTAGGGGATATTTAAGGGAAACTATTTCCTCACGTCACTGCTTTTGCCTGCATTCATTAAATAGAAGACTTTTCCATCACGGGCAGCGGAGTGGCACGGTCAGTGGTTCGAGCTATACAAAAATGAATTGTCTTTCGGTTTCTCTTGGAAAGGAATGGAGAGCTCGTAGGGAGCCTCGAAGCGGCGAGAATGCGCGCTCCACTCCCGAGGGAGAGCCATTCACAGCAGAGAGTAATCAAACCCAGTCAGAAAACGAAATTGAAGTGGGGACTTCCGAAGGGGAGAATAGCACTACCCGACAGGCGCTCATTGGACCAGCTCGACCGGTTTCGCGTGCTGCTGGAGGCTTCCCGATTCCCCCGACTGACAGGCCAATGGGCCCGGGTGGGAAATGGAGAGTGCTCCCGTATTTTACGGACACGTTTTCGGGGAACACATTGGATGGAAGAAAGTGGCTCCCGACAAACCCGACATGGAAGGGGCGTGCCCCTGGGTGGTTTAATCCGAACAACGTTCAAGTGAATAATGGTGCCTTGGAGTTGTGGTCCAGAGTGGAGGATCCTCCGGCAGGGTACGACCCCAGGTATAAAACGTTCTCTACATCCTTTGTCAGGTCGAAGGGGATGATCGGGTACGGGTTTGTTCAGGCTGTGGTGCAGGTCGCAGATAGCATTACGAGCTCTGCATTTTGGATGGTGCATAACGACAAAAAGGTCTGGAATGAGATCGATGTTTTCGAAGCAAGTAATGTCCCGAACCACAGAAGGAAATACCACATGAACATGCATGTTTTCCGCGTTGGTGGAAACAATCTGGAGAAGAAGAGGAGTAAGCCAAAGACTCGCAGATTAGATTTTGACATCGCAGGGCGACCTTTTGTGGCGGGCATTGAGAAGACGAAAGAGGCAGTCAGATGGTACATTGATGGAAAATTGGTCAGGGAGGAGAGGAACACCTCCTGGCATCAACCAATGTGGGTGCAGTTTGACTGCGAGACAATGGGCAACTGGTTTGGCTTACCCGGCAGAGATGATGAGAGGTTGCCAGCAGTATTCAAAGTCTTTGAAGTTCGTTCTTGGGCAAGAGATCAGTAGAGAGAGATGTTTTTGAAACGCGGGGCGTATTTACCTCTCGAGGGGTACCTTTGTAGTCTAAGAGCAAATCGGCAGCGGCAATTCTATCGCAATTGTTTTCCCCTTTCAGAAAGCCCTCACCAGTCTCGAGAGTGCTCAATATCAAGGTAATTGAAGTAGTTGCTCCTGCTGAATGGAACTAGCAGCATCTTGTGAACCAAGGTCGCTGCGGAGATTGCGGTAACCCTATCCTTTTTTCTCCTTTTTCGTTTGTCATGTTGGTTTTCCTCACGTTAGTCATATTTCTGTGCTACAGCATCTACTGTAGTCCAGTACTGTTAGATTTAGCCTTTTTGACATCCAGATACACATCTAAATCATGCTACTAATGACTTGTAAGTATCATCATATCCTCATGACCGTAAAGTCAGTGAGAAGTGTGAGCAGTTCAATATTTGGAAAGGAACGCCAATTCCAAAGTGGGAGTGTTGTTATAAAAATGGTCCTTTCTGTGGGGGAGCGGTCCTCTTCACAAGCTTCTGTCTTGTTCATCCCTGTGAGTTTTCAAAACCAACTCATCGCACCAATTTTCTTTTACCACAAAATCATGAAACAAATTTCCCCTATGAATACAAATTCACTGTACAACAAGAAATCTCTCGACTCGTGATCCGCTTCGTCCTTAAAACTCGGTTCCGATACTTTACCAAGCAGGTTTTTAGTTATTGCCCTGATTGCATGCAAATTGAAAGCTGTGGTATTGTCTCACATTTTTTTGTTTCGTCCAAGGTCGTGAAACTTTTCGAGGACTTCGCCCTATTTAAAGTTCGAAATCGACGTCGCTGAGGCAAACCTCTCGCTCTCAAGCACCCCATCGGCTCATCCCTTTTTCTGCCCTCAACATGGCCAACCTCCGCCCCCGTCCCTCACCATTGCCAAGTCATCCCGAGGCCGCCGCCATCTCAACGCTCTCACCTTGATAGCCAATGGATAAACAGACGATGATGATTATTGTAGGAGAATGGACCGGGAGCGCGTTCGGGAGTTTGTCAGCCAGCACTGCCTCGAGGAGGCAGAGGAGGCGAAGGAGGAGCTAGAGGAAGAGAATGCAGAAGAAGAGGTAGAAGAAGAGGAGTCTGATGCGGAGGTGGAAGAATCAGAGGATGAGGAGGCCTGAGTGCACCCGTGGAAGCTACTAGTGCACAACGGTGGGAAAGCTGCTGTGGGGGACACAGGAGATAAAGAGGGAACAATCTTTATTTACGAGTCCTCCGATGGGGATGAAGCAAAGGTTGAAGGTCGTGAGGAGGAATCAGGGGAGCTGGATATGTCCAAGGAGACCATCTATCATTCTGGGGCGTCCGACGGAATTTTTAGGGACTGCATTGCGGGTATGGATATTTTGGAGGAATAGTTTGCCTCTGATCTCGAGGACTAAGACTGTAAGGGGTAATTATGGATATTTATCCAGATAGTTTCTGCGGTTAGTCTTTCTCGCTGGCAAGATTCCATTTGATGCATGTTGTGGTACTTAGAATGTTTGTTTGAGACTTTAGGGCTAGCCAAAAAGTATATATAAGCTGATTGAACTGCTTACTCTTGTAGAGGCCAAGCAATTTGGCAGACAATTTCAAGTCAAGTCCCGAGTGGTAAGAAGTTGAACGTCAACTTCTGACTCAAGAACCGTCTTTCGTACGCTGGTCACAGAGAATAAGTGGTATACTCTGCCCTTTCAATACTTGCTGGTAGCCCTCTCAACTGTCGTCCTTGTTCACTCCTTTTTAGTCGATTCACTATACGAAAGTAGCACTTTTGTCGCTTGCAACACCTCCTTCTTGGGGTGATCGGTTCTTAGTATCTGTTCTCCTGATGATGCATCCCTATCAATGCGATCATGGAGGCCCCAGAGTACGGAAAGATGACCACCAAGCTCGCTCGCTTGCACAAAACCTGCAAAAAGCCGCTTTCCACCCCGCTATTGAGCTAAGGGAGAGGCTTTCATCGTGCAAGGCTGGAAATCAGGTCAATGGGAAGCACTGGAGGCACGCATTTCCTCGATGTCGCATTTGTCAACCTGCCCGCGTCATCCAGTACGAGAGCGTGCACCTTTGATCCGCTCACATTCTTTAACGCCGCAAAGGCTGCAAAGTATAGAAGATATGAATATTTTATCGCGACCTCCGCGCGAAGCACACTCATGGCCATCCCTATATCCACCCTCGGGGACTGGCTCCCAAAAGCCTGCACAGTGCTAACCGACGTGGCGCGAACGTGGCTGTTAGGGCATATGAGATATGCGGGACGATTTGAGCGGCTTAGGATGAAGAGAAAGAAGAGGATTAGGATGAGGACGAGGACGAGGTGGATGAGGGGACAGGGGGCATGGAAAGTGTTGGACTTGTGGGGCCTGGTCTGGAGAGTATGGAACAAGTGGTGCCGACGCTGGAACCGGATGGAGATATCTTAAGTAGTTTAGATCTCTCCCAGGAGGGAATAGAGAGCTAAGAGCCGTTCGCAGATATTTGTAGGGACTGCTTGGGCAGCATGGATATTTTGGAGGAGTTGGTTGGAGCTGATTTAGAGAATGGGAAATATGAGGACCTCATTGATTGTTAGTTTCTTAAGTATCTTTTGTTTAGAGTATATCATCCACGCAAACTGTTTTTATTCATTTCCTGGTACCTTCCGTAGTTTTCTTCGGACTTTAGGGGTAGCCAAAAAGTATATATAAGCTGAGTTAACTGCTTCCTCGTGGAGAGGTCAAGCAATTTTGCAGACAAATTCAAGTCAAGTCCCGGGAGGTAGGAAGTTCAGAGTCAACTCCAGACCGAAGAAATTTTTTTTCGCTGGTCGCAGAGCATCAGGGGTAGACCCTACTCCTTCCATACTTGCTTGTGGCTCTCTCAACTCTCTTCCATATAAATGCCTTTTTGTTCGTTTAACTATACCACGGTAGCACCTTTGTCGCTTGCAACACCTCCTTCTCGGGGTAGTTGGTTCTGAGTATCTCTCTTCCCGATGATTTACCCCTATCAATCCCCAAACGGATTTCCACTTGTTTCGTGAGTGCTTGCCGGTATACCATTTTTGAGTCGATTTTGGTTGTCTGGAAAACCATCGGATTGATAGGATATATCTGATAGGGGTAAATCGTCGGAAGAAGAGATACACAGAACCAATTACCCCAAGAAGGAGGTGTTGCAAGCGACAAAAGTGCTACCGTGGTATAGTTGAACGAACGAAAAGGAGTGTACATGGAAGAGAGTTGAGAGAGCCACAAGCAAGTATGGAAGGGGCAGGGCCTACCATTGATGCTCTGAGACCAGCTTAGGAAAAATGTTTCTTGGGTCTGAAGTTGACTCTCAACTTCCTAACTATTCGGGACTGGGCTTGAAGTTGTCTGCCAGCTTGCTTGACCTCCACAAAGGGAAGCAGTTTACTCCGCTTATATAGACTTTTTGGCTAACCTTTAAGTCTCAGAGAAACACACTAAGAGCCATAAATGCATCTAATGAAATAGTGTGAACGCGAAAGACTAACAGCAGACAATATCAGGATAAATATCTAGATTCTTTCCTTAATATCTTAGTCCTCTATATCAGAGCCAAACAGTTCCCCAAAAATATCCATTCCACCCAGGCAGTCCACACAAATATCCGCGGACAGCTCAGAATTCTCCATTGGCTCCTGCGAAATATCTAGACCACTGAGGACGCCCTTATCCGCTTCTAGAGTCGGGACCACCTGGTACATATTTCTGGCCCCTTCTCCACTAATCCAGCACTTTCCATGTCTCCCTCCTCATCATCCTCCTCATCCTCCTCATCCTCCTCTTCCTCCTTTTCTTCCTCTTCCACCTTTAACTCCTCTTCTCCCTTTTCCTCCTCCCCCTGTTCTGCCTGCCCGAAGCATTTACGGCGGACCCACTCCCGAACGCGTTCCCGGTCCAACCTTCTACAGTAATCATCGTAGTCAGTTGGACCACTTGCCATCAGGGCCAAGACGTTGAGTGGACGACGGCCTCGGGATGACTTGGTGATGGTGAGGGAAGGGAGGAGGTTGGTCATGTTAAGGGCCAAAAGAAAAGGTGAGCCGATGGGGTAGTTGATGGCGGGGGGTTGCCTCAACGACGTTGATTTCGAATTTTAAATACTGCGGCGTCTTCGAAAATTATGACGATCTTGGACGTGTACAGTAATGACATCTATTAATGAAAACATGTCTTAAAATAAAAAATCAACCGAGGAATGTGCCACACTCACCCAAATTAAAAACATCTTGCAAATTCAAAAACTGTAAGAATATCTTGCAAATTCCGATACTGTATCCAAATTTGGTCCTCTTCTAGATTTATTTTCGTGTGCGAATTTGTGCACATCACGCCCTCTCGCTCCAATACGATCGTCCCGGCTCGCCTTCATTGTTCTTCTTCTGTTTCCGCTAGTGTTCGCTGTCTTATTGATAAAATGTAAGGTCTTTCAAACGGGTACGGATGCAACTGATTACCAATATGATGCTCCAAAGAGTAAGTTTGGATTACCGGTACCTCACTTTGTAGCATAGCCTCATATATTGTTTTGATAACATCGAGGTGGGGTTGAATAAATTCTTCTTCCGTGACTCTTCCGAATCTTCCAAGAGTGAAAAAATATATATGATATGCAAACTCTTCTTGAAGATGCCGGAGGAATGGATGCCGGTAGGAAAAGAAGACGCGCATCATCAAGAATGAATCTTCGTAAGATAAGTGCGGTCCATGTAAGGCCCGAAAACGTGAAAAGATGCTTATCATGAAATAAGAAATGACCTGCGCATCGTTCGCGTCCTCGGAGACATTGCGCGACCAAAAAGATAATCTTCTTCTACCAACTGTATGCTGTACATGGTTGTGAAGGAGGACTAGAGAGGAAGTTGTGGTGGTCTGTCTCGATGAATGGCCCCGACCACTTCCTGACGTACTGGAACCTGCACGAGGTCCTCTTGGGGGACGACCGGAACCTCCTCTGGGCGGGTTGTTGTCTCCTGAAGGTCCTCTTCTGGTCATCATCACTGCTTCAGGAGGATCCTCGCCGCCTCCAACGTTCCCAATTTGTGGCGGAGAAACGTAAGGTTCCCATAGAGGATACGGGACCAGTCGATATTCCATATCAGGGGGCAAGCTGTAACCTCTCAGTCGCACACCTTGGTTGTTCTTGAGAAATACGTAAACTGGACGGATAATGTTCGTACATGTTTGCGACAAGTCTCCGATAGCTACCATTCCATACCTTCCTATAGAGTAATGATATATGACTTCCACAAACTCTGGACCTGCTTCCGTGAACCTTCCGTTTTGGAATGAGAATAGAACTCTGATTAATACTCGGAAATCTTCTTGAGGTAGCAATGGTCCGTTCAACGTACGAAAACATAGGCATATATTAATGTAGAAATGGATGATTACGTGGAGTTCGTAGTAGTCACGCGTAATCGAGATGATCCATTCCCAGGCCCTTTTTCCTCCCATAGGAATCATTCTATAGTTAAAGATGAGTGTGCCTCGGGGCTTCGCGTAGTCCTGGGTGAGAAGGAACTCTTCAGGCCTCTGATGGTATGGGACCATACGACGTGCATGGATGGCCCTCCTTGATCTCTTCCCTGAGTTTGAACAGAGCTTATAATGCGGGTGTCTTTCCTCCGTGACGATGCAAGGATTCGAGTACTTTGTTTGGAAGGCCGGGCACTTCACAGCCTGCTGCTTTGCTTTTCCATGTACTACAATTACTTTAGAGCAGACTGAAAAGGATTGGACTGGAGGCTCTGCATCATTATTTCTTGTCTGTGTTAACGCCTGGTGTGACCTCCAGCCTCCAGTGGCCAGTAGTTCGACTTCTCTACTCTCTTTATCGATAATATTTGTTTCCATGTCTCTCTGCAACATTCTAGGAGCCCTTCCGTACATTGGCTCGAATGGTGACTGTAAACTTCTTCCACTTCTTCGACGATAGCCGTATAACACTTTTGGTAAGGCAACTTCCCACTGGATTTCATTCTCCGACATAGTTTTCGATATTGCTCGTTTGATGGTTCCAACCATCCTCTCCGCTTTCCCGTTTGACATAGGAGCGTATGCGGGAACCGTCTTTAGCTGAATACCTTTTTCTTCCAAAAAACGAAGCAGTGAAGTTGCAGTAAAACAAAGGGCGTTATCCTAGATGATCCTTTTTGGAAGACCAAACGGTTCAATTATTTCTCTTTCGATGAATCTCAGGACCACTTCAGCATTGGCCTCCTCAACTGCAACTGCTATTGGCCATCCAGTAAGATGTTCCACCGCTATAAGGAGATATTTGTTTCCGGAAGAGGGTTCCTTGAATGAGCCGGCAAAGTCAATTGAGAATGTTTCAAAAAGACCGGAAAGGGGAAAGCTTAGAGTTGTCTTATACTTTCGTATCGGAGTGAATTTTTGACAGTTGTCGCAGCTTTTCACGAAATTATAGACGTTCTTATGGATACTGGACCACCAGAATCTCTCCGTAATAAACGTTTTTGTTGTATCGAGATCCCAATGCCCTGACTCATCATGAAAAGTCCTCAAGATCTTCATTATTTCTTTCATAGGGGCCACTAGTCGAGGGCCGGCTTTTGTGTGTCGGAAGAGTTTCCCATTCCACAATGTAAAAGCCTTTTGGTTCCTTCGTACCCAATTTCTGTGTTCCAGGTCAATCTTTCTCATTTCTAGTCCATCAAGGAATTTAATTAGCCCGTGAAGATTACCTTCGTACTCGTTATTGTTCTGCACTTGCACCTCGGCAACTCCGACGATGTCCTCGGAAGCTTTTTCATTTGGACTCAGTAGATCTTTCAAGCGGGATAGGTAATCGGCAGGCTGATTATTGCGTCCGGGCCTATACACAATTTCAAACCGATATTCTGCGAAAATGTCGAGCCATCGGGCCAAACGGTGATGTACATCTTTCTTTTGGAATGATTTCTTAAGGGCCTGGTGATCAGTTATTAAGACTAATTTCTCGAGTGATAAAAGGTACACGCGAAACTTTTTCAGTGCGAAGACAACAGCGAGCGCTTCTTTTTCGCAGATCTCTGTTATCTCCTTTCCGCATTATTCAGAGTGCGACTTGCGAATTGAACAGGGTATAGTCTTCCGTTTTCATCTTTCTGGGACAAAAAGGCACCCGAAGACCATTCTGAGGCATGTATCTCCACCTAAAACAGGTCTCTTGAAATCTGGATACATGAGCACTGGAGGGACACATAGCTTATCTTTAAGCACCTCAAATGCAGTTTCCATTTCCTTGTTCCAGTAAAATATTCCGCTCCTCGTAGTGCTGGCATGTAGTGGTGCTGCAGTCTTGGCGAAATCTTTTATAAATCTTCTGTAGTATGAGGCCAGTCCTAAGAAGCTTCGAACCTCCGCCTTTGAAGCGGGCCTTGGTGCAAACTTGATTTTTTTCGTTTTCTCTGGCTCCACTCTAATTCCCTCTTGATCGACGATATGACCGAGTAATTGGATAGAAGTTTTCGCAAAGAAGCATTTGCTCAACTTTATTTTCAAGCTGTATGCAGATATACTCTCCACCACTGTCTTGACATGCGATATGTGCTGATCCAAAGTATTTGAGAATATTACCTCATCATCGATATAAACTCTCGCAAATGGAAGTCCTTTCAGAACCTTGTTCATCATTCTTTTGAATTTAGCTGGGCATTCATGAGACCAAAAGGCATCACTTCGAACCTGAAGTTACCGGCTTTGCTGGTAAAAGATTTTTTTCCTTGCATTTTTCATCCAATAGAATCTACCAATAGCCAGTGTAGAGGCCAAGTGAAGTGAAGTATCTCCCGTCCTTCAAGTTCTCGAGGATTTCCTCCATATTTGGAATCGGAAATCGATCGGGTATCATACTTTCGGTCAGTTGTCAGTAATTGACGCAAAAGCGGGGGTTTCCATCCTTCTTTGGTGCTACGACCACTGGAAATGACCATAGGGATGAAACTGGCCGAATAATATCATTTCCAGCATACTTGTAACATTCTCTGAGATAAATTGAGACCCTCACGACGACGCTTGGATTGAGTGGTCTACACTCTCGTTTCAAACGGGCGGGTTGGGCAGACCCGCACCGCCCCGCTTTCTCCTATTGGATACTGCAGTTCGCTCCTCGGCACTTACGCTATGATTCGAGCCAATCTACACCCGCCCATCCAACATTCACTGCATTATGCCTTGTCCCGTTCGCATGCTTACCTCTCGTCCCAGCCCAATATTCGTCCCCCTTCCAGCTTACCGCCGCCCTCCGCTCCCTCCAACGCCACGGGCACCTTTCATGTGCACAAGCAACCCTAACCGCCGCCTTGCACCGTTCTTGTCGGGATTCGTACCTCTCGGCTCCTGGCACCATCGAACCTCCCTTCCATCGCCTTGCGCGGAATTTGTCCAGTCAAACGCAATCTTCCGACCTGCCCTACTCCGAACAACCTCTTGCCAAACTGTCTACCAAAGCTGACCCTGAAAGTTGGACTATGGTGGTGATGCTACGGCTCAGTAACCCGATCTTCCCTGGAGACCAGCCGTGCCCCCGCTGCGTGCCCTCTTCCCGTACTTCCCCACCACACCTGGACCCGCTTGCAGTCCTCGCCACCACCTGCCCCCCCTGGAGGGATGCATCAGACGTCATAATCACATTCGGGATAAGCCCATAACCCTCCTCCGACATCTATGCATCTGCCTGGGCCCCGGGAAGGAGTTCACTTTCCCGTGTGAACATGATCTTCCGCCGCATGCACGGCACCGCATGGATATCTTCATCGACGATCTTTAGCTCTCACCACGCCCACAAGCAACTGACGTCTTCATAGTCAGCCCCCGCACCGCACGCGCCGTACCTCAGTTTCGCCGCCGTCCAGCTAGCGCCACTTCCGGAATCGAAGCACAGAAAACGCAACGCGACGCCGCCCTGTGCTCTTCTGTCAGCGCCAAGTTTCACCCTTTCGGCCTCGACACATACGGTGCCGTCGGGAAATCCGCCCAAGCAATGCTCGCCTTCCTAGCCTCCCACTTCGCTCGTCGCCGTGGTACGAGTTCGGCTACTGAATACCTCCACCTCGTCACCACGATCTCGTCCCTCACCCTATAGCTCACGACACACGCCGTAACTCGTAAATCCCTTACCCTACCCGTCTCGCGACAAGGGCTTCCCTTTCTATCAAACCGCCATAATTCTCTTGGTGCGCGATCTCCGTGAAATTCCTTGTTTCTAAAATAGTGCATGACGCTCATTGTGGACTGCTGCCACAATACCACTGCTGCGAATCGCAGATTCATTTAACATCGCCTCAGTTGTGCGATGTAGTCACCAGTGGCCATGTCCATCATATCTCTGACTCCATTTTATTTGATCTAAAAGAACAATATAGTTAGATCTTGAATAAATATTCAGTCCCTAAGTTAATACTTCAGAGACACAATGAGTAAATACTGCTAGCACCGTATGTTAACCATCCAGTTATTTCCTCACAAAATGGTTAGTAAGGGAGTGTACATTTTGGGAACAGCATATCTTTCAGTTGATTGATGAGTAACAATTCGGAGACACGGGTAAATAATTTTATTTCGTGAATCTATCGACCAATAGAAAACTATAACCAAATTGAAAAAACCGACGATGATAAAAAGACTAGAAATATCAGGCAGTGCGGTACATTCTCTGGCAAAAACTGTGAGCGAACTTCACCTTCAGGTATCAGAGGTTCATAACCAGGTCTCTGTACAACAGAAAAAGCTCAGTAATTCAGCTCAAAATGTGGAAGTACTCTAGAATCAGCTGTCTTTCATAAGTATAGATAGATACTGGTAGCCATCCTAGTTCCATCGAGTCGTCATGTATATTCTTCGTAATTGATCAAATCCGACGTGACAGTAAAGGAATCGTCCCTGAAGGGAAGCCCATTCTCGTAATGCTAGATTGGCACCAGTGTCGGTGCGTTTGAGAATGGCTTGCGAAAGCCACAGCGGAGAACATCGAGGTGGTTCGACTTCCAGCAAATACGACGCATTTTCTCCAGCCATGTGATAACAGCATTAACAATGCCTTCGAGACAAGGCCTTACCGACTATTGTTCGGAAAACACGGGACTTGATATCCCAGAAATCCTTGCTTGATTTGTCAAACATGAACACGAAGCTCATTCATGGAATGTCCGGTTATCGCGCACGTACGAATAATATGGTGAATGTAGCATTCATAAATCATAATCTTTGGCCCCTTGATTATAGGTTTATGGAGCATTTAAATACTGCCCTCAGTACTCCCGGGAACGATGTGTATTCGCACCTGTAATTTCGCGAAATTGTACACTTCAGGAAATTAGAGAAGCAGTCTTATAAAGCCAGTCCTTATCCATTGTATACGAACGCATTGACGCCGCTCTCCAGCAGTATTTTAAATACATCACTGCCTTTGACGACGCTTTTAGCGAAATATTATTTCGTGCAGCAGCTCTTCCCCACGATTCTACACTGAAGGTCCTCGATTTCGGCCAGTCTGTAGTTTATCTCATACACAGTGAGGCCATCACTTCCCGCAAAAAATCGATGGAGAAGCGCAAATTAGAATGGGAGTGTAACAGGGAGGAGTATTGAAGGCGAAAATCCTAGGAAGGAAAAAAGGATACAATGGAACGGAAGGAAGAGAAGCAAAAGTGTACTATTGATTACTCCTTTCTCTTCTTTTCCGTCATCGAGTCCCTCCATCTATGATAGGAACTGTGCTTCGGCTTTATTTCGGTAGGAATTGATGAAACTGAATGCACCGAACGCTTCTTGTGTTTTGAAGAAAGCTTTGGTGATCATTCTTGCCTGCTAGACCCGAAGTACAGTCTGTGGTGTTCAAAAGAGGTTTTTGTATGTCGTAAAAGCCGTTTTTTGGTACCCGAAATCAACCGACTGTCTATTTTTAGCTCTTGTGTGCCGACTTGTCATTTTTTCTTCTATTTCTTGTTTTAGTCCACCATTATAGTGGTCGTTGCAGTAGACTGTGACGAGTTGAGACGTATATTTTTAGTTTAAAACAAGGGAACGGAACTAGATATAGGGCACTTTCTTGCAAACCAATCCAAATATGCCCTAGAAGGGTATGCGAGTTAAAAATAAGCCAGTAAGTGCGTATGATATACCTTCAAAATAGAACTTTGGAGAAGTTTTGCAGTTTTCCAGCAGTCAATGAATTTAACTTTGGTGAACATGGTATATTCCAGTATGATGCGAGTAAATTCTTATTTACTGGCCAATTTATCAATGACTGCCAATTTCATTAAAAAATCACCCCCCCCAGTATTTACGTGGTAAATTCCGGAGAACACATTAAATTAGGAATGATCGCCCCAAAAAGGAAATCAAAAGCCCAAATGGCAATACCTCGATGAGTACGAAATTGGTCTGTTTCGCGCCATCTTTAGAACAATACTAAATTTTGCACTTGACTCCCAGGACCGTAAATTATATTAGTTACCCCAAGATCGAAATTTTCTAAGCTTCCCAATGCCAGAACAGCACCTCGATCGCAGCACTCACCACACAATTCCCCTGTATCTATAAATGACCGCTTTGAGCACGGCCGACGCACAGAAGACAGTGGCTCTCTTAGCAGAGCGACTTGTGGAACTACCAGCACAGATGGATGACTTCAACACTAAATCCGATCGAATGAATTTTGAAGACAAAAATGGCAACAAATGCACGATATTAGGGACTTTACGCGGGAAAAAATTCTTGTCAACTTGAGTGAAAACACGCCACACATATGCTACTATGCGTCGTGTCAACCCCAAAAGTGAATCCCCACCATTCGGAGTTCGTGAAGAATGCCCCAATAGTGAATCCATGTGACCTAGAAAACGTTAGAAAGATTGCACACCATTGCTATGCTGGGTCCACCACAAACCCGGCTAGCATGCAACCCCAACCTCCGGCATGCCCCGATACGGCAGATCCAGCCCTTGCGCAATCTCACCCCTCATAGACTCCTCTCATATGGACCTCAGAAAGTTCCAGTGATCCTTCCAGGCCCTTCCCGACACCATCAAAACCGCCCAAGAAGAGACGCAGATTCGCAAAAGACGATGACCTTGTCATCAGCTGGATGGTTGCCGCAGCCAAAGCCCTCATTGCGCCAAACGGTGAAACCAGGGAACGTTTTGAAATTTTGGCAGCAACAGTAAATGGTTCCAAACGGGTCAAGCATGTAGTTACCTCGAAATCAGTATAAGAAAGGTAAAAACGTCTGCAGGAGCGATATGACAGAAACGATGGGGCTGACACCAAGTTAAGCGGTGTTTGATGGAGAAATGAGTGAATTAGTGGAACTGCTGGCGGTAATGAGGGAAGCTCGCGATGATTTCGTCAGAAGACAGGAACATAAGAAGAAAAGTGAAGAAGAAAAAGAACTCAAGAAATAACGTCCTGGAGTTTTTATTCTTTAGCGTGCAACACGTCGAAAAGATTCAGATAGTAGTGAAACAGGGTCATAAATTCAAGATTAACAACCAATAAGAAAGCGAAAACGAGTCGATCATTTGTTTCGATAATGTTTGACGATGAGACAGCGTCTTTTACGGTTGCTTTGGAGCGAGGGGATGCAAGAAGGCCACACCTGGAGGAAGAAAGGTTAAAGATAGAGCGACAAAGATTTGAAGCGACTCAAAAAAAGAAGTCACTGAACCGAGAGTAACGTCAACGGGAGCGCGCGGAAGCCCAAAAATTGGATCTTCAAAAATTCCAAATGATGATGGATGTCATAAGGGGGCTTCAGACGTCTATATCCAGTGTTTCGGTTGCTTCTCCAGAAAAATTGAGTGGGCATAAGAGAGATTTGAATTCCGCCACTGATGATGATGATACTTGCTCAGCGGATCGCGCTGAGAGACAAAGGGACAACCGAGTGGTGTGATGGACTGGAGAAGACAGAGAGAGGAAGTGTGGTCTTGTTGTTTGGAATATTGCGCAAAGACGGATGGGTTGAAATTCTCTTGACTGCATAGTATCCTGTGGAGGGCTTCACCTCAGAGAATTCTTCTCAGCGATATTTAGTGAAGGAATAGTAAAGTACTCACGAAGCAGTGTTTGCTTAATCTATCTATTGATTCGTTCTACTCTACAGGAGGGTCCAAAACAATTTTTGGCATGAACAACTTAAATGTCCGGTAATTTTAGAATATTTTAAACAAATTTTCTGCAAATATTGACTCTTCTTGCAACGTGGAAAGAGACAAAGTCCAAAAATACTTGGAAAATACGCGAAGACCCAGTCTTCGCGCATTTACTGGAAAAGGGGGAATCGATTTGTTTCTTTGATGTTTGAAAAGTGCGGTTCGGCTATCTCCTGGTGTATGCTAGACGTTTTCAGGATAATGGGTGATATTGCTCGTGTGCCTAAATGGCTGCGTCGAAGCTTGTCGGCAGGCATGATGCAATGGACAAAAACTGCCTGGAAGACCTGGTAATGGGCACTCATAACGCAATATCCGCTTGTAATCTACACCCTCGGCGGCTGGCGCACGGAGGGGCCTTTTAATGTGTTCAAAAACCTGAATTATACAAGTAATAGGACACACTAGCACACAGAGGTCTTTTTCACAGCGACGAGGGTTGCATGTTCGGTCGTCAACCGTGCAAAGGATCGATTCCCCAAGGGAATCTTCGTTCATGGTTTCTTCGAACGTCGCATGTCTGCTGAGAAGGCCCGCAGCTACTTTCTAGTAGCCATATCATAGCGGGCCCATAGTCACCACATTGTTTTCTTCGCCGGCGCCATACTGCACAAGGTAGTGGGAATTTCACTCCATGTTCCAATCGCACTACAAAAACCCCACTCCTTCAAGAAGGAGGGCGTTGATCTTCAATGGTATTCGTCACGGCTGCCCGTCCCAAAGAAACAGGTCCATAGTCCTGGGGTACCGAACACCCCGCGCCCGTGACCTTGACGGGAAGCTCCACTCGTCCATTTTGGAAGCCGCACAATTTCAAACAAAACCCGAAGGCGTCTACGGGTAGACTTCAACCTGCGAGAGTGGGTTTATTACGGACACGGAGAAGGAAATTGGCCTACCTTTGATGGGACCATAGATAACTGAGCGATTGCGGATGCCTGCTTGCTGCTCGGAGCGATAGTATGTTCAACCCGGTCGACTTCGCACTCAACCTCTGTTATAAGGAATATTGAGTAAACCAAAAACGTACCCCACCCCTTCGGCTGTAGTACTTGGACGATCCGTATATAGTTGGCACCCATCCAGTCATTGGAACGGCACTACAGTTCCACTCGGATCCGGAGGGGCGCAGTTTGGGTGTACACCTGCGCATGGATAAGTGTGCCGTCTGGTGGCCAACCCCCCCCCCCACCACCTGTTCAGCAGGCCCTCCCATGTGAGCTTCGCCAGAACTATGACGCCGGAACAAAAGTGCTCCGCGCACCCATCGGGTCGGACATATTCATGGAGCACGAGTTCTCCAAGCACGTCACTTCGTTACAGCCTCTCTCCAAGTCTTTGTTAACCCTGTAGGATACTTATGTTGCTCTCCACATGCTGCGGACCTGCTTTGGTGTATGTCGCATCCTCTACTTCTTACGTGTAGTTTCCCCTCAGTTCACTCGTAAGGGAGCAACTGAATTCGACACCCATGTTGGAGACACGCAGCGAGGTTCTGGACGCCAACACCTTCCGGGAATTAAAACTTCCTCTTGCGCCCTTTGGGCCCCGCAAACTAACATTTGGCATAGGGCTCTACTCCACTAAGCTCATTGCGGCGGCTGCCTTCCTTTCCTCCGTATCCCTCACGCGTGCCCTAAGCTCTACCCTTCTCCCTGAGCTACCGCAAACTGCTCTCCAATCTTATAATTCGGTCACATGATGAGTGGAAGACACAAGTGGTACCCACGAGGGTTGTTCAGGTCTCGACTATCGACTCAAGGGAGCGGTTTGGGCAAAGGCAACTCGCTCGCCCAGTTGAGAAAAGGCCTTTGAAACTTTTAGGGATAAATCAGAAGGGGAAGAGATCCTCAGAACCAATTACCCCACGAAATAGGTGTTGCAAGCGACAAAAGTGCTACCGTGGTATAGTTGAACGAACCGAAAAGGAGTGGATAGGGAAGACAGTTTAATAAGCTGCAGGCAAGTATGGAAGGGGCAGGGTCTACCACCTTTGCTTAGTGACTAGCGTAAAATAAATTCTTCTTGGGTCTGAAGTTGACTCTCAACTTCCTAACTATTTGGGACCGGGCTTGAAGTTGTCTGCCAACTTCCTTGACCTCCCATGAGGAAGCAGTTTAGTTAGCTTATATAGACTTTTGGCTACCCCAAAAGTCTCAAACAAACATACTAATAACCATAAAATTCATTCACGGTAATCGTGGGAGCCAGAGAGACTATTAGAAGATATTTCCTCAACGAAAATATCTAGGTGCCATACCCATGCCAGCCACCCATCGTTCAGGGGTGGGAATTGATGTGGCCATTATATAGACCTTTCAGAGTCACTCGTAGTATCACCCACAACCTGGAACTGTACTGACATCTACTATGACAGCGTGTCCTAAATAAAAAAATCAACCGATGAATTTGCCACACTCACCCAAATTAAAAATATCTTGCAAATTCAAAAACTGTAAAAATATCCTCCCAGTTCCGATACTGTATACAATTATGGTCCTCATCTAGATTTTTTTCGCGTGCGAATTTGCGCACATCAGAAACCATGCCAAAGGGAAAAGAGAGGACCGTGGCATTCCGAGCCTCGTTATCAGTGGATTGTTGCAAAGACTGGCTTGAATGCCGACCGGCTCCAGGCTTGGGCACCTACATCTCAAATCGCAATTACAAGACGTGGTTGCAGCTCTATTGCAGGGTACCATTGTTTCCTCCTACTTCAAAATTGCACAAGGGAGGATGCACGGCACTCATGGATCAGTACAGTAATCGCGGGCTGTATTGTGCTTATGGATCCACCCGCGGGTAGCGGCACGACTCGCAAACACCGTTGTTGCAGCAGACCTCTCTAAATCCCCCCGAAACCCTGTCCTCGAGCCCCCAGAACGCGGCCATGCAGTTCGCCCGGACATCAAGGTGCTTGGAGAGAACGGGGGCACGGACTTTTACGACGTAACCGTCATCCATCCCTTGACCCCCGCCAGCCTCCCCTCCCTTACGCGATGCAAAATGCGGTTTTTTCTTGACTGGCTGGCCTATAGCAGTATAAGTCAAAGATTCCACCGGAGGTAGTTCTGAAATTTGTACGGGAACAAATTGTAGAACCTTTTGGCCTCCCGAAAAGGACTATTTCAAATAACGCGCTCTGCTTTACAGCAAAAGCAGTTACCAGAATCATGGAAAATGCGTAATTCATTGGAAAACTGTTCTTGCTTACGCTCCCATGTCTAACGGCCGAGCAGAAAGAATGGTCGGAACGATGAAAAGAGCGATTTCAAAGACCATATCGAATAGCAGCATGTAATTGGGAGAAGCAATTCCGAAGGTCCATTATGGATAAACAAGGAGAAAGAGGGTAGAAGGACATTGTACCATTGAGTTGATGTACGGAAAAATTCCAAGAATGGTCAAGGAAGATGCGCTCTCTCAAGAAAATGGATTAATTGGGGATGTAAGAGAAGTAAAATTACTATCTGCCTGGAATGGGAAAGCGGAACTTGCGGTCATGAAATCGGGAGAAAGTCGGTCAGATGCGCAAGCTCGGACATTTACAGTCGGTTCTAAAGTTCTCGTAATCCACGTAAAGGCGTTGCGACAGGCAGTCAGGTGGCCAGCATACGAAACGAAGTACTCCAGTCCATGTGTAATTATCAAAGCGAGACACTCGCAATACGAAGTCCACTCGAGCTCAGAAAAGAAATCTAACATGCTCTTCATCTCATCCCGTATCACGCGAAGGCAAAAGAATTCTTTATAATTGCACCGATTGTGTACCCAAGGAACATTACACTTCACCATTATAGGATGATTCTGATCGGAGGAAAGAGAGCTTGGGAATAGATCAGGATATTCTCACAAGAAGACTAGGAATTACATGTGATTATTCACTATTTTATTAACAATTTTTTGTCTTTCCGTACGCTCAATGGTCCATACGATTCGTAAGAAAAATAAAATCTACTGATGTGGGTATTTTTTCATTTCAAAATGAGAGTTTCGTGGAGGTTGGTCCTGAATTCGTACAAATCATGTACCGCCACTCAATCGGAAGATATGGGATCGTTCCAGAAGAAAACCTATCTTTCTCATTCCTAAACGTTATATGAAGCGTGTATTCGTTTCTGAAAGAGAGTCCTGAGATATCAAGCAGAGGCTATGAGTTGGTCGCGGACACAGATTATGGATTAGTTCCAAATCTCTTCTGGGAACCTTATGTTTCCCCGCCACAAAATGGGAACGTTGAGGGTGGCGAAGATCCTCCTGAAGCAGTTATGATGACCCAAAGAGTACCTTCGGGAGACAACAACCTGCTCAGAAGAGGTTCGGTTCGTCCCCCGATAGGACCTTATGCAGGTCCCAGTACACCAGGAACTGGTTGCGGCCATTTATCGAGACAACCCTCCACATCTTCATCTCTACCTCTCCTTCAGAACCATACAAAGCATATGGTCGGTAGAAGAAGATTATTTTTTGGTTACGCAATATCTCCGAGGACGCGAGCGATGCGCAGGTCATTCCTCATTTCATGATAAGCATTTTTTCAGGTTTTCGGGCGCTACATGGACCGCACTTATCTTACGACGATTCATCTTGATGATAAGTGTCTTCTTTTCTTATCGGCATCCATTCTTCCGATCTTCCAGAAGAGTTTGCATATCACATATATTTTTTCACTCTTAAGAGATTCGGAAGAGCCACGGAAGAAGAATTTATTCAACCCCATCTCAAAGTTATCAAACCAATATATGAAGCTATGCTACAAAGTGAAGTACCAGTAATGCAAATGTACTTTTTGGAGGATCATATTGGTTATCACTTGCATCCGTACCTGTTTGAAAGACCGTACATTTTATCAATAAGACAGAGAACACTAACGGAAAAAGAAGAAGAACAATGACGAGCCGGGACGTTCGCCTTGAGAAAGGGGGCCTGTAATACAGGAAGTGGTCCTCCCCTCGTGTAATACAGGAAATGTTCCTGCCAAAGGAACCAGCAACTTACAACGATCCCGCCCCTGACTCCACTTACTGTCCATTCCAAAATTTTCTACCATCCTCCCTAGATATTTTAATACTGTATACTCTCCTCCAAATCAACTTTTTGCGTCCTTTTTATCTACCCCCTTCATCCACTTCACTCCTTATGCAGAAATTTCACGCAAATAAGCTACTGCAATTTCGAATTTAACTTTTAAGTACGACTCCACTCCGTCTCTAAGTTGTACTTAAACCCATTTAACACAACTTTTTTGAAATCCACCAACCCCAACACACACTATTCTCCCCTCACACCCTTATCCTCCATCCACGATCGCTCCACTCCATTTACAACCAAAATGAACAACCTTCGCCCCTTCGCCTCTATCACCAAAAATCACCACTCCCGCCCCCTGAACTCCGTTCCCCTACTTTCTTTCGGACCTACTGATCGTTCTACGCCGACAAACGAAAAAGAAGGTGATCGAATTCGTGCGTCGCTTGTTCGTCGAGGACCAGGCCGAGGAGGTAGCTGAGAAGCAGGAGTGGAAAGTCGAGGAGGGAGCAGGGTAGACCTTTGAGAAGTGGGCAGCCCCTGAATTTGTCTACGAGGTTGACGAAAAGCAGGCCGCAGAAGATGAGGACGAGGATGAGAACGAGGACGAAGAGGATGAGGATGAGGGAAAGGGAGACATGGGAACTGTTGTAATGGTGGGGACAGGGCTGGAAAGCATGGAACAAATGGTACCGACGTTGGTACCGGATAGGGATACCTTTAGTAGTTTAGATATCTCCCTGGAGAAAATAGAGAGTTATGAGCCGTTCGCAGATATTTGTGGGGACTGATTGGCCAGTATGTATATCTTGCAGGAGTTGTTTAGATATGATTTAGAGAATGGGAAATAAGAGGACTATATCGAATTTTCGTTTCTTAAGTATCTTTTGTTTAGACTATATCATCAACTCAAAGTGTTTTTATTCATTTCCTGGTATCTTCTGTAGTTTTGTTCGGACTTTAGGGGTAGCCAAAAGTCTATATAAGCTGAGTTAACTGCTTCCTAATGGAGAGGCAAAGCAAGTTGGCAGACAAATTCAAAAGAGATACTCCAGTAGTACGAAGTTGGCAGTTATCTTCAGGCCCAAATTTTATAAACGGCTCTCAAGCCTCGAAGATATGTGGAAGAGCCTGCCTTTTTAGGATTGTTGGGGGATCCACCGAGCCCTCTTCCATTACATATAATTGCATTTGCCTTGCAACGTACACGGAAGCAGATCTGTTGTTCGCGAGGCAAAGGTACAGCCTGCCTCTTTCGGACAAAGTCGGTTGCCCTAGATCTCGCGTCCGTATACAGCACTTTGTTTTTCCCACAACTACCTTACCATAGCACTTTTGTCGCTCGCAACACATCCGTTTTTGGATAGTAGGCGTCTTATATCTCTCTTACGCCGAAGTTCTGCTAACACAAACTCAAGCCCCTTAACCATGCTCCGTTTGACAAAGACACTCGCTTTGCCGAATTGATACGTTCAAAGAGTCCTGAGCATCGCTTCATTGCCCTTCCACTCTCCACACTAGGGGCTGGCACCTGACTGCTCGGGACTTCGCCAACCGGGTTTCGACTGGCATTGCCGCACGAGCAGCCGTTCCGATTGCTGAAGCGTGGCAACCATTGTTCGCTCGTCACGCGGCGAGACTCGTCCAGAATAATGGCCGTTGTTTGTTGGAAGGGGTTTTTAAACGACACTTAAGCCACAGCCTGAAAGTGTGTACAATGCAGAGAACCTCAGTTTTCAGGGTATTGAAGTGGCTACCCAAATTAGGCCTCGACTGCGATTGTGCGATTGCTGTTATCGGGAAAATTAAGTAAGCCACCCCACTAAGGGCATTGCCGCAAGTGCAACTTTTCCGATTCCTGAGGCGCGACAAACACTGTTCGCTCGTCACTTGGCGAGGCTCGTTCAGAATAACGCCAGTTGTCTACAAGAACATGTTTTGGGCGAATCTTAGTGCCACAGCGAGTTAGTTCCAGAGGGCCTCCGTTTTCCCGGCATAATGTATCAGTCGCTGCGCAACGTAAGCCTCGTCGCCGAAATCTCCACTGCTATCTAGTTATCGAGAGTGTGCACTGACTGACCGACTATTCAATTAAGAGCTAAATGGATGGATCCAATCGGTCACGTGCAACAGGGCTCGCTACATGGTGGCGATAGCCTCCGACGAACACCAATCGCAACTTACACACTGGTAGATTAACGTGAGATCAGTAGCGTCCGAGGTGTGACAATTCCTGGCAGCACGGGGCATAGTCTCCTCGAAAAATAATATAGCCTCCGGAGAAGGGGCATTGCGGGAATTGAAAATCGGGGGTTGGAATTGGGATCCCGGATCGCGGGAGGGCTAGGAGGAGGGCACCAGGTGTCTTTACTGCATGTGTTGGTCTTGAACCTTGCGGAGGTGGGTGGGGGCGGCAGCCCCACCGGCAACATGCGTCACTTTCGTGAGCATGTTGCCGGTGGGCTGCCTGGTTACCGATCAGCGAGGACTTATCCCACATAACGTATTAGCCTCGTGGGTATAACCGACCACATCTTCCATGCATTAAAATAACCCAGAAATTTCCCCTTTCGTGGGTGAGGACAGCTTAAATGGGGACGTCACGGCGACGTCACATGCGATGAGCCGGTCCAGGAGGCCGGCTTCAGAGTCGCAGGGGGATTGCACGAGGAGGATATCGGTTTGCCTGAGGTTCGTACTAGGGACGAGATTCTCGACTTCAAACTTAAAGGCCGGCGGAGAGGAAAAAGTGCCACGCGAACTTAAAGGCCGGCGGAGAGGAAAAAGTGCCACGCGAACACTTTGCGGACGGAGTTGTGGCGGGGATGCGCCCAACCTCTGAGATGCAACGGTCTACGGCATGTTCACCGTATACATCTACTGTACTGTACAGTAAGTCCTGCCGGCAATGTGGTCTTTCAGGACAAGGGCAACAAGTCTGTCACGGTGGGTTAGTAATACTGTACTAGTAATACCTTCCAGAAAGGCTAATTTTTGGACATGGGTCTTTTTTCGGACAAACTTGACTAAGTGTTCCTTCTTCTTCAATGGCCGTTAAGACCATCGTATGATGCCCAATGGGTTCCTCTGAGTAGCCATTAGTATAGCGACAATCGTATACTCACAACTGGTGGATTGTAAAATACTGGTTTGATGCGTGATGGCGCCAAAACACACCGAAACAGGAGACAAAACCAAAATAAACAACGGCCAGGACTGATGGCGGCAATAAAATTCGTTTAGTTCTTGTCACTTTCGGCAAAATGCCTCCGTCAATGCGACGTCTAGCAGCCAACAGAAAACGAACCAACGACATAGTAACTAAACGTAGAGAATCGCGCCGCATGGCAGTTGAACTGCTTAGGACAACTCAATTGACGCTGCGAAAAATACCAGCTGCTACTGGTGTTCCGAAATCCACGGTGGAGAATTGAAAGAGTTATGTCGCGGGAATGATCAGGTCAACATTGAACGTTTGGTGCAATGCAGTCGAGTTGGGAAACGTACTGTACTCACGGAGGAAGAAGAGGGTTTGCGATGACTAACGACGATTTAAAACGCATTATGGGAAGGATTGCAGGCGATGGACGGAAAGGCTTGGCTAGTGGTATTCCTAGCGATGAGGCTGTTCGTGCGTTTCGATCACGGCATCATGAAATAACTTATAGGAAAGTGGAAAACAAGGAATCTGCAAAACTGCGAGCAGAGAATAGAGAGCATGTGCAGTCCTTCTTCACGGTTCTTCAGAGCATAGAAGATAAACATCCTGGTATTCTAGGCGACCCTGACAGTGTTTGGAACATGGATGAGATAGCTGTAGATACTACAGATTCAACTTTCAAGAAGGCATATTGCTCCTCCTCTGGACATCACGGGCCATATAAGTCGACATCATTCGTCAACGGCCCCAATAAGCATAAAACAGCAGCTGTTGCTGTTTCAGCGTGAGGTAGAAAGACGGCTCCATTTTTCATTGTTGCCGATCAAGGAGTAATGACTGACTGGGTTGAAGCGTTTGTGGACACAAGGAAAGGGAAACAAGAGAGCATTTCTATTTGCGACAAGTACTTTAGACATGGATGGTTTCCGGAGGACGCAGTTATCAAGATGACGGAGAATGGATCTATGGAAATGTCAGTTCTTCCAGCGCTTATGACCCATATGAACAACAAGTTTCGTAAGGTCGTTCCAGAAGACATGGCCTACGTTTTGACCCTTTACGGTCACAGTTCGAGAAACAGAACCGAGTGGATTGAGCAATGTCAAAAAAGTAATTGTGAAGCTGTCGTTAGCCCCGCTAACACCTCCCATTTCTTACAACCGTGCGACCAGAATGTTAACAGCGGGTTCAAAAAGTCATTGAAACGTTTTCGTGACGAACTGCAGAAGGGTTCAAATATTGACCTTCGACAAGTTGGCGGTAACCTTGCCTGTGGTGTGTATGCTTTTCTGAACATCACCATTTCTGACATTCGTACATCGTTTCGCAAGACAGGAGTATTTCCCTTCGACCCATCTTTCCCGTCGCGGTTCCAGCCTCTGAAATCCATACCGCAAACATTAGTGGAGAAAGAAACGGAGCGACTTGGTGAGGCAACTGTATCATCTCGTTTACGAACGGTACGTCTTCGATACAGTGACAAAAAAACGTACAATGAGGCTGTGAAAATTTTGAACGCAACCCATGGGCCATCGCAAGCAATGCAGAAGCTTATTTTGCTAATAAGAAATGATGAAACAGTCAACGACATTCTTACAGAATACAGCACGAAGGTTTCTAATAACAAAAGCCCTGATGCGGGAAACAGGACCCGAACCGGTAGAACTGTCTTCGAAAGCGGAGTGGCGACGAAATGGGTGACGATGGGTGACATTTTGGCTCGACGTAGACAAAAGGAGGCGGAGTAACTTCAACAACAACAAGAGAAAGAGCAGGCGAAGCTTAAAAAGCAACAAGCTCGGCTTGCCCGAACAGAAGCGGAACGCAAGAGGCAGCAGAAGCGGCAAGTAGAGAGAGCGAGAAGATCGACACTGCGAGAGGAAGAGGAGAAATGGAAGCAACAAGCACAGAGTAGCCGTAGATTGGAGCAAAGGGCACGGAAGCGTCGTAAATGCATGGAGAACGCAATCAGGAAGGAACAAAAGTCCGCCGAGAGAGAGGCGAAGCGACGAAGAGTAGAGCAGATGAAGAAGGATCGTGCGAGAAGACGTTGTGAGATTGAGAGCTTGGCAAAGGTCTCGATGGAGGTTTACAAGACATATATGTCTGGTAGCCATGATGGCTATAATATTGTCTCTCACAAAAGGCGTACGCAGTGTGTTCCGCGAGTTAGGTCGTTCAAAGTAGCGGCGGAGATAGTGAACGACCTCGTTTGTTCCTTGCCAGCACCTTGATTTTCTGTCCGAAAATTAAACCCTCTCAAGCAAAACACCCCCTTGGGCAGACTAGATGCCGTCCAGAATTTTTTGAGCTCATTTCAACTCTACAACTATTCCTATGACCCTCTGTGATGTAAAATATTATGCCCAATCACGTGATGACGTTTGTTTCAAACGTTGGCCTGGCCTTCCTATTTTTATTTTTATTTCTTCACTATGTGTCCGAAAATTAGCCTTTCTGGAAGGTACTGTACTAACCCACACAAGAACCCTGTTTTTCCGGGCTTACGGGACGCAAATGTAAAGAACCCTCCTGTTTTTATCAGCAATTCAACCCCCATAGCATGTGGGTGGCAACCAGCTGGGTCCCGCTACGACTGTAATGCTGCTGTGCAGTACACCAAGAAATACGATACTTTCTAAAATACTGTACAGAGAAACTTTACTTGAATGAGTACAGTACCCAAATGCGAACAGAAAAGAGCACGGTAGTAGCGATAGTCATCCAGTACAGTACAGTACTGCTCAGCCCAAACCTAACCTTTAGGGAGTTCCCCAAACGACTAAATTCAATGCGAACTTCTCTTTACGGTTACGTATCATCATGATATCTTCGACCGATTATCCCCGAGGTGTTTAAGGACCGCAGCCTGCTTCAGATCAGTTCACACGGGCGAATCGCTCCACAAGTCTCGAATTCGCATGAAAAGCCTGTTATTCACCCTGCCTCACTCTATAACATCGTAAAGACCCAAAACCACTGCCGTCCTCGGTAACCAACACACACCGCGGGATCTCTTCCACACTCTAATAACATGTCATTATCTACGCCCTTTCAGTCTCAAGTTCCCCACGCGTCCACTCGCCCTACATGCCCCGTCACCATTGCATCAACGCTTGCATCCATCCTACCAACCTGGTCCTCCCGCTCACCATCTGAAATACAAGTCTCATCCATTTCTGGCGGTATAACAAATTCTATTTACAAGGCCTCCCTTCCCGGTGTCGAACCGGAATCTGTCCTTATCCGCCTCTTTGGTGCCCAAGATGTGTTCACTGAATCTCAACGTTGTACCGAGTCCATCCTGTTTGAACAGCTCGCGGATGCCCATATCGCACCTAGCCTCCACGCCGTACTGCCAAATGGTCGAGTCGAGGGATTTTTACGGGCCCGCAATATTCAGTTGCACGAAATGACTCATAAGAATATAATGAAGGGTGTCGCAAAGGCCATGTCTTATTTGCACAAATTCAGGCCACATGGAGTAGAGATCACAAGGGAGGCAGGGTTGTGGGTGGACGTGACCAGATGGATGGCAGATATAGCTCAGCTAGTCGCGACGGGCAGGTTACTGATGCCGGATGGAGTGTCTGTAACGGAGTGCAAGGATGGGCTCAATAAGATAAGACAAGAACTGGAGGAAAGTTCGAGCCCCATTGTGTTTTGCCATAACGACCTGCTCTGTGGAAATATAATGGTCGGAGAAGAGGACAATAAGGTTTCCCTTGTTGACTTCGAGTACGGCGCTTTCAATTACCGGGGCTTTGATATCGGTAACTTTTTCTGTGAAGCCATGGGAGGAACCACAGATGGAGTAGTAAGAGAGGAAAGATTTCCTTCAAGGGAACAAAGATGGATGTTCTGTGAAGAGTATCTGAAAAACGCATATGGGAATGGCGATGGAGTCACGCATTTGGCAGAGGATGTTGAGGCCTTGGTGCATGAGGCAGAACGTTTTGGGCGGGCAGCGCATTTGTACTGGGGCTTGTGGGCGTTAGTACAAAGTGTTGGATCGGCAGTTGACTTTCCGTACGTCGATTATGCCCAGCAGAGACTTGCGCTTTTCTTCAAGAATCGAGAGAGAAATCCTTTCGGAACTTGACGAGGAATCAGATTTTTCGTTCCCGTACCATACATAGTTGCAAGTCGTGTGGAAAAATGTCGCAGTCCATCGTGGAAAACTTAGCTGCCTCTGGCCGCGGTGCTCATACGTACAGAACCAAGCATGCGGCAGGTCTGCCGAAAATGTGTACAAAGGGTAAGTGGTAAGTGGTTCACTGCGAGTTGCGCAAAGGTTGGGAGTCTCACGAGCTTTCGTTCAAGCTATGATTCGTGATCTTCAGTGCAGTACGGTACTATACTGCATGCACGTTACTGTACTGCATGCACAGTACGTGTAACGGAGCAAATCTTCCAAGGAGCTGGTTCAGTAGCCAAGCTTTACAAGCAGTGTAAAAGTGTCTCTGAAAATTACAGAAGCGGATGTACCGTTGATCCAGTGATGGCACCAACTAGATGAAGCTTTTCACCAAGCGGCTTGTAGTCAGGAGTCAAAATAAATGCTCACCATACCAAGAACTGCGTATTGGGCGTTAGAGGGGGTTTAATTGTGAAGGATTACGTGAAGGGAATGTGGTGGTGGTAAGTCTTTATGAGTTGTACAATGTTGCACAGAAGCGTGCGGAGGGTATTCAGAAATTAACTACGAATGGGGGCGACGGGTGGAAACCTGTCGCGCCTGCATTACTTGGGGACTAAACGCAGAACGGGTAACGGAGTCGCGGAGCTCTTGTTGAGGGCAGGAACCGCGACGGGAAGCAGCGAAGGAAGCAAGGCGGCGGTAAAAACCCTTGCCGTCGTCGCCCAAGGCGCCGTAGATATCAAACCCGAGGGTAATACCGTAATACAGTGGTGGCCAGAAATATAAGTAATTTGAGAAGTCAGCACAACTGTGGGAAGAAGTGCTAAGGAGTAAAGAAAAGCACTCCCAAGCACGCTTATTGACAGGCTAAACACACAAAATCGTCATCGAAGTCATCATCATCTACAGAATTGAAGTCTGATCAACCCATCCAGCTAACCGGCAATCACAGGCACTTAGTGCCATGATGTCTGCCCATAAACGCCTTCGTGGTTGAATTTGAAAGAGGCGGCTGCCAGAGAAGATAGGGCCTGCTCGTCGCCAGATGATGATGGGAATGAAGGTTTCAGTAGATAAGGGCTGGAGACCTGAGGTGTACCGGTTTTGGGGACGGTGGGGACCAGATCTAGGTCCGCGTGCATTCGATCATAAATGCTGACTGAGAGGTCATGTAGGGACCGGTTCATGCGACGAGAGGCAATCTTTGACGCTCTAGTATGGCATTGAAGCAGAGAGGAACCGAGTCCACCATCTGCCCGTGATCTTATTCCCGCCACACAGAAATATTGTGCACGTGGGTGGGTAAATTGAGTAAACTACCCATAGGGCAGTTTAATCGATTTCCGTGATGACAAAAATAGCGGAAACAAGGCCTAATTTGCGTAGAGCCTGAGAACAGAGGTTCTTAAGAACACACATACCTGCAGTTTGTGGATTAAGAGTCGCTCAATGGGGTGAAAAGGGGTGCCTCACTCAATTTCGATGACAAATATTAATGGGTTTGTCTAAGAGAAAGGACTCGTCCACCAATATTGCGTACCCATCTACTACATCACCTGCAAGGTGAAGTATAGAGCCTGTACAGACAAATACTTGGCTATCTACGTCTTGTAATAATATCACTTGCGCGCCCATTTGATGCATGCCCATAAGACTATGAATATGGTTGGGGCGGCATCCGACAAAAGATAGGGACTGCTTATCATCGATTAGTGACGTGCGAGAAACTTTCGGTACACAAGTGGTGTTCATCGCAAGCTTTTCCGTCTTGGATACTGGAAAGAGTGGGGAGAATAAGTGAAACAAAGGAGAGAAGAGTCAGAAAATCCAACCGAAAACATCCTGTCGAACCGGGCGCCCAATGCTTGCAAAAACAGGCTCCCTTGCCTGTCATTAATATTTGTAAGGTATAGTTGGCGTCAATGGAAATTTGAACCGCTAACTATCCGAGGTGAAAGTTGTTGCGAGCTACTAAAGTGCTACAGTAGAAGTTAACGGACAACCAAAAAGAGCGGATCTGAAAGGTGAGTGACTGCTCTAGTAATCAACTGTAAAGAACCAGCCTCTACCACCTCCCTTAAAACGTAGGATGATGATTAATGGTTTTGGTTTGGAGTTAAATCCCAACTCACAGTCCGTCCCATGGAGAGAGAAATTTACTCAGCTTATATAGAATCTCCCAAACTACAGTCTCGATAAAAACACTACTAAAAACACCAGAAAAGTTGGAAAAGACTTCATGTGGACGCAGCGATTTTGACAAAAGATTCTTAAAGGAAACTACATGAATCTACTTCTCAACATATTTATCCTTCAGATCAGAACCGATAATTTCCCTGAAGACATCCTAAGTAGCCATGTACTCGCTACAAATATACATGGACGGTACATGATTTAGTACTCCACTCCAAGAGAAATACAGCTCATCTAAGTCCGCTCCCAGTGAAAACACTGTTGGGGGCATCTAATCCAAATGATCTATTCCTTACCCATCGATATTACCCATTACGCCCTTCTTCTTTATCTACGGATTTCTGGAACCCCTCTTCTCCATCTTTCGACTCGAGCATTTTGTCCTCCTCTTCTTCCATTTCGGCCTCAGACCACTTTTTTCACTCTTATATGTGCTCCAGGCCATAGGATTCTCGAAGCCCTCATCTGAATCACCGCTCTCCATTTTGTCGACCCTTTCACCACTTTCTTTACTTAGATCTCAACCAGGTGACGAGGAAATAAATCCGTCATTTGTTTTCTGGTTTGGCTGCGGAGTTAGTCCTCTAAATTAGTCTGGCCCGAAGGTAGTAAAGAGGAGATGATGATAGGGCGAGGATGACGAAGTTTTGACATTGCGCGAGAAGGGGGTAGTCCGTACATATTTTCTGCCAAAAGGGGTCTAAATTGTCAAGATTTTTAATTTTTGAAGGATGTTGTATAGATTTAAGCACCCGTTAGGTTTACAAAGCGTCTAAATGTTCAAATTGGAAGGCCTGCTGAATCAAAAAAGTAGGCTAAATGGGTGTTGTAGTAGGATTTAGTGTGAAATTGCCTTGAAAAGAATGATAAATAGCAAAATTACGTGTAGAAATCTCGATAAAAAATATATTGAGGGTATAAAAATATCTAGTAAACGGAGAAGAGTAAAATAATTACTTTCAAAGAGGAAGGTAACCATACGTAAAAAGAGAAAACGAGAAAAGGAAAAAATATAAAGAAATTTAAAGTTCTCCACAAGAAAAGAAAGTGTAGATAGAAAAAAATTAAAAAGGGTGAGCAGAGAAACATAAAAAGGAATGATTTGTAGTGCAATGTGTATTGCTCGACTGAGTCAGCGTTCGTCCGGGGTCTCCATTATACAATACGGAAAGAACACACAAGACCTCTTTTAGCTCGGGACCAACTTTCTCTGTAATGGTCTTGCGACCTAGCAGCTTCATTTTCGTCAACGGCGATTCAAAAGTGTCTTTTCATTGACTATTGTTCTATTGTACGTGACAGAGTAACGCCAGTAGAGCGGAGAACGCTTGAAGGCTGTGGATTGGCAATATTACTTCCCGGACTGTAATGCCGGGCCTTGTTCAAATGTCTTATGGGAGTTTGAATCCTGCGAGGCACGAGATGCGACAGTCCTGGATACGGTTATCTCTTGCTCGAGCGACATTTTCATGAGCCTTGCAGTGCTCCACAGGAGATGAGAGAAGACTTTTTCCCTAAGACACAACGGTAAGCGCTTTCATTTGTATAATGAAAACACTGAAACACGTAAGCGCCAAATATACTATACTGTTACTCCTCACGGTTGCTCCACTTATGTGTAGAGGCTGAGCCGCAATAGTGCTAACGGCGGAAAGAACCCTTCAAAAGTGATAAACTGAAGGTTAGGCAAAGGGGGGTCCGCATGAGATAGAAACAGTAATTAATATGACCGTTACTGACGAAGGGCCTCGACGTAAACGAAATTTTTCGCTGCCTTGGGGGAAATAAAAAATGCACCATCTAATAGAATGGAACATACTTACGTTCAAATTGGTCCACAAAGGTCGCAAAAATTCAGGAGTCAAAGGAACCGTGTAATTTTCATCTCTGGATTCCGACTCGATTAACTTTTAAATCGATTTACTATGCTTGTCAAAGGTTTTCAGCCCGTCTTTGTTCCCTAAGTGACCCAGAAATTCTGCATTCGAACTACTAAGGAACATTTCGATAGCCCAAAACGAGATAATTACAGAAACAGAGTATCCAATATACCCAAATAGGAGTCTAAGTGCTCCTATTCCGCTCTCTATCCCACGCTTGTATTATCCAGGAAGGAAAATTCGACATTATCCTTTTGACCTCCAAGTATATTGTTCATTACCCTATGAAACGTTCCCGGGGATTCCTTCAACCCAAACAGGAGGCAGGTGTGGTTTGGTAAACCTAAAACAGTGCGCACTGCAGTCAAAAAAATAGAATAGGGATGTAATGGGACTTGGTAAAAACCATCTTTAAAATTGAGCACCGAAAAATCTTCTTACTTCGAAACAGTCCAAAAAGTCCCCTTATGTTCTCCACAGGGTAGAGGTCTGTGACGGTAAGGTCATTCAGGAGGCGTAAATCAGATTTGGAAATGATGCCTGAGTCCTTCTTTTTCGCAAGTACATTATTGGCAAACCAAAAAGATATGAACGGCTCTAAAATATCAAGACATATGATTCTTTGCGTATAATTACACTCGATTGCTTCCTCTTTAGGGTAGCGTCTTCGATTCGGGGTAAAAATTGTCTCTATATTGGGTGTGAGGGAAGTATTGTGCTGTACAATGACGAATTTCTCGAAACCCTTAAGATCTATCTTCGGTCCCATAGCAGAACTTACAGTCCCCGTTTCATTTACAGGCTTGCAGACAACTCAAAGATTTCATTAAATTTTAAAGCATCTTCCACCTCATAGTCTCCCATAAATTCCTGGATTGGTTCCGTTGAACGTAAATCTAGGTCTCTCCCAGTCTTTAGCGAACCAATTATTCGTTCTTGGTCATAAAAATAGGAACGGTATCTGATTACAAGTCAAAGTGAGGATCTCGTTAAATCTGGAACCGACGTCCTAATAAGAGCTTACCCGGAAGCGTGCTCATCATGAGGACATTTTTTGTGGAATCTTCGTCAAAACATCTGGAACTTGATGGTACCTTCCCCAGTGGCTCTGATATGCACAAGTTCAGCAGAAAATGATCCATATTCGGTGGGGTGCAACTCTACACCTTTTTCCAGTAACCGTTTCGAATCAATCCGTATGGAAAAAGTCGCAGTATCTACCAGTAATTTCAGGTTTAAACCATAGATCGTGGCTTCTACTTCTATTTCGTCATATTTCTCCATCTTCTGCTTCAAAAAAAGCTCCTTACAAGCGCAAACATTTCTGTACTTGTTTTTTTCTATTCTATTGGGGAGTTCTACTTTTGAGCTGTGATTTTCGGATCCGTATAGCCTTTCTTCGCGGCAAATTTATCCCAGCGGCGTCGAATCGTATCTCTAATCTTCTGATAGCAATGTTGAAAAAATTATCCTTCGAGGTCGCAGTAGAAGCAAGTTTTTCTGCGAATAAGTCTATCAAGCATCTTCACCCGAAGCATCGTCTTTCAAAGGATGGCCTTATTGTACCTATTGGACTCTCTCCATGGTCTTTTGGGGCGAATAATGCCTGGAAAAAGTGCTTAGCAAAGTATCTTAGTATCCCAAAATATGACTTGCTTGGTCTTGAAAACTTACAGGAAAGCCCATCTAGAAGCGGCTAACCATGATTTCCTCGGATATCTGGATCTGCATATTAAAGAAAGCCAACCGATGTCATTCTCCGAGGCGAACAACTACTCGTATCTATCAGTCCACTTCATTTAGAAGAACCTATCCTGCAACCCGCCGAGCTGGGCCTTGTTGCATAGTCTGCTTGTTAAGTGGTCCTACACTACATTCGCTGTACAATAAAAGTGCGCCACAGCCATGTTGCTGCAACTTTTTCGAATGAGCAAGAAATATACGTATTTCTTCCTTCTCCTGAAATTCCTTGAGCAGGCGATACCGAGTGTGTTTCACGTCAGAAAGAGATTCATCTCCAGTCTTCCGACAATAATAATTCTATAAAAAGATCTTGTTTATCTTGTGTGAGACATGACCAAAATACTTAGTAGGGAATTCTTCTTTTGATTTTCTTGCTTTTGACCCTTTGCGGACTTTTTTAATGTAGTTCTTCCATTCTTTCAAACTTCTCAGCAAGCTGTACTACCTTCATCATAGACTCTGACACAGCGCTTACTGTCTTACGGATTTATTTTATCCTTCGACAGCAAATTGAAAGTCTTTAGTTGTTTATTACGCCTTTAGTTGACCTTTTTGGAGAGAAACTGGCCTCCAATTGAGACTTTTAATTTTCAATTGGTGGTACAATAACTATTTTTGGCATTTTCCGGCACGTCATGTTTTGCGTTCTATGTTGTTCCTAGAAGGAAAGTATTTATTATTTTATAGGAAAGTATTTATTATTTTATAGAAATTTACCTCTTTTTTGTAATTGCTTGCTCCTGCATTAACTTTTCTGGAAAACTTCTTTTCTCTGTCTCCTAAATACTGCCCTTGAGTACGAAGTTTTTTTAGGGGATCCACTCCTTATATAAGGCAATGAAACACTCTTGATAAATGTGCCTACCAGAAATCGGAATTCCGAGAGTCTGCAAAGAGTTTAACAGTCTCATCATGAAAATAAATTATCTGAAAAATTCGTTGCATTCTTTTAACGAAAGAGCACCGTCCAAATATTCCGCAGAATTTTTTTCTTTTATTGTACTCTCGCGATGACCAGCTTGGATTTTTGTGTATGTAAAATCGATTTCTTGTTAAAACTTGAAAATGAATCCGGAAAAACATAGATCAGATAGCTGATCATACAATAAATTATTCCTCGATGGTCTTTGAGACCAGGCCAGTGCTATGCAAGAATGGGATCTTGATGATGAAAGCTCCGCAAGCACAGTTATTTTGGCAGCGCAGCATCTCTTACATCCCAATAAGTATGCATAGGCCCTTAACAATTATATATGTGATACTGATAAAATGAAAAGTGCGACTGTAACCACAATATCTATTTTGATGGCGGCCTAAGACTTTCATTCCGAGTTCCGGACCAAGTTCAAGACAAAAATAATCAGCCATCAGACAGAATAAATAAACACATGTTCTTGCCGCAATAAGGAGAAACCAACACATCGAGCACAACTGCCAGCAGTTGTGTCAGATTGTAAGCTCGGTTTGTTGGGCTTACATTGGAATTCCACCAGCAAACTTGATTCATGCACACGTGTTATACATTTTGGGCTGTTACACTACAGTCAGGGGCACTTTATATAAACCACGGAGGGACACTAAATTCATACTAGGTAAGCTATTGCAGAATTGCGGACTAAACAGTAGTCCTGTAATGATGCAAAGCGAGAACGATGCAATTTCCCTAGCTGACAGTGGTAGTTACCACGTATGTTCATGTACCTTTGTGAAACGACGTCAGAAATGCTGAAAACTTAGCCTTCTGTTGTGTATGACTTGAATTAATGCAACACGAGTAATTGAATTCATGTCATGACGAACTCCGGAAGTAGTCGTCTATATAGAAAGCAAAACCAACATTCAACTTTACGAGAAGTAAGCTATGGCGGATCAATCTGAGACTAATTTATTCCTGTTGCCCTGTTTTTGTCACTATTCCGTGACTTTGGGCTGTATCGAGTTGCTGATGGTTGCTCTGTTTCTCGAGTTGCCTGTATGCCGAACTATGTTGTCCAAATTGCTGTTAGTAACTCTGCCGGCTACCGCCTGTTCTTTCAGCTTGAAAGGAAACGAAGGAAGTGTAGAGGTGACAGCTTCTGTCTCCGCAAGCCTGTGCCGACTCTATGTTTTATTGAAACATTTTAATTTTATGAACCGAATTCACACAGGTACCAATAACAGTACTGACAGTACACCACCTGTGGAACAATTTGTATAATTTCGTTCATGAATCCCTCCTTCCTGGACAATAGTAGCACGCTGGAGCCAATAATGGAGTTCAAAAAGCAGATCAACCTTATTATGATGGATATCTTTCATGTGCCTCTCTTCCTCATTAATAACTCTACAATTTTTCACCTTTTTTCTATTCCTCTGCTTTCACTATGCAGCCAATGCGAGACAGCACTTTTTATTGCACTCAGTCTGTAGTACCTTGACCTTTTGTCTCAATCATAGCCTTTGTCAAGGGTTGTGGAGAACACACACTTATTGCATTACCATAGGATATATTTGCATTAATGCAGTGATTTGGTAGTGATTCGGATTTCAGATACAATCCTTACGTAGACACTCTTCAATTTTCAAAGGCTAGAATTCGTGGGACTACTCTCGTTGTACAATAGTACCGCCAGTTATAACCACCCACTGAAGCACTTCGAGGTCTAGCTGACCGTGGTCCATCAAGAGCGTCATCGCCTCGTAGTTTACTCACTTGGTCAGAGCAGCCGGATTATGCTCACCTTGGACCCAGCAGATGTCATATATTTCTTCATTTCCATATGCTTCACGCGCTGCCCTAAGATTAATCATAAGTTGCGGCTCCTTTGTAGATGAATTCTTAACAATTACCGTAAAAAGACTGTTTGAATCCGTATAAAGCTGAAGTGGAACATTAGTTCCAATAATGTTCTCAACGTCATGGCAAACCCCGAAAGACCAGTCAAATCCATCGGCAAATGAGTAAAATTACCCTCCCAAAGTCGATCGTACGATCCGCTTCGATTTGTAGCTTAATGAGTCGATATTGCTTGCATGGCAACTATTATCGCAGAGAAGAATAAGAAAAACGAGTTGGTAGTACAGCGAGGAATTGTTTGAAAAGGAAGATACAGAAAAAGTTTTGAAGCACAGAGATTTTTTGTCAAACCGTTGCTGGGGGATATCTCTACGCGCCGTTGTTAGAACCTAGGGGATGATTGAGTTCAGTATTTTCACGCCTTTCAGGCTCTAGTTTTTCTCAGAAACCTGCTTAGAAAGTTTGATGTCTGCCCAAATATCAGGCCTAGTACTTGTAAGCCAAAACAGGGCTTGTCGTCGAGACGGTAATATATATAATGTACGATTTGAAGGTAAGGGCTCAAGCCTCCTTGCATTCTGCTCCTGACGCAGAAGACAACCGTTTTCGAGTTTCTCAACCTGAAATCCGGCGAATTTAAACGAATCGTACTCATGTTTCTTTGTGTCAATTTTGCGATCCGTTACAGTAGACATTTTGTGGAAGTCACTCGTCCTGGCGCTTATTGTTTCATCGATGTACGTGCCGACTATGCAATCTAGAGTTCCCCGCATCACCTTATAGAACAAAGAGAGGTCGCTTATTCCGGGTGTTATGCAAAGTTCCCCATTAAGATGATTGAAGAGAGCCTCGTGCCATTAGTCTCCAGAGGCTCGTGGTATCGCTCGCCAATGCCAATAGAGTTGTGAATCTCCACCCCTAAAACTGCACATCGATTACGTGCAGTGACGTGACACCTTGCCTATACTTCGAAGTAAATATCTTCCCTCGATAAACTCTAATTCGGTTTGGATAGCAGGTACAGACGGAGTCCCAGCCTTCTACAAAAGAATCCCAAACGTCCCGTGCAGAACCCCTTTTGAGGATGATGGAATTCTGAAAGCGAATCTGCGTGTCAACTATGTGAAGTAGGGGCTGCACTCGTAGCTAAATGAGGTCTATAGCGACCTCATGGTTGAACTTCTCCTCTTCGTCGGGGATTTAAACTCGAAACCAGCAAGGTTCATAATGACACTTTTGACAATTGCGGCAAGCAGAGGCTATTTCTTCGAGTACACCGCAAGTATCTCCATTCACCTCATGAGGGCGAGTACGCTTCAGAACATTGGAAAGATTCTGTACTTTAGGATGGAATAAGTGGAGGTAAAGCTTTAAAAGCTCACTTCTGGTAAAAAAAATGACTCTGGACCCCAACTTATTAACATATGACCGTACTTGTGTTGTATAGCGAGTCGCCAACCGTTGCAAAGGCAGTACAGAACGTTTAGCAAATTATCAGTTACTGGTGACTCCTTGTCCATTATGTCTAAACCCAGTATTAATGGTATATCTGCAGGAAAAAACATTTTACCAGCGGAAGAAAAGTCCTTTGAGGAGTGGGAATGCGAATTTAAATCTTTCCAAGGCTATGGCATGCGCCGTTGCCAAATGTGAACGTAACAAAAGAGGGAGATAAACCAAATTACCGCCTGAATATATGGCAAGATGCCAAAGAGTGGCTTTTGCCAATAAAAGAGCGTGTAGCACCATCGTCTGAACATGTAACCTCGAAATGCTTCGTATTGTAACGATCGGTTCTTCGCGAAGACGGGGAATGCAGCACGATGAGTAATTTGCGTTTACGACAGTGATAATGCCGGGCCGATCATGGCAGAGACTCTCCGAGTCTTATGGTAGCGTTTGCCATCAGATTGTGCGAAAAAGGAGCTGTTGTAACAAACAGGTTCATGAGGACGCTTACCCGGGTAATTCGTAGGCCTCTGAGATGGAGCTTCTTGGTCATATAAGTCCCGAATTAAAAACCCGAGTCTGACGTACGGAATGTCAATGAGGCGTCCTCGGCAGAATTTGAGACAATATTAAGAATGCCAAGAGACGGGCGGTGATCGTTGGAGAAATGAACGCACTTAACATATCCACTACTTGCGGGAACCCCGTCTGTGTTGGAGTACTCCGACGAGCTTTCGCTGGAGCTATTGATTTGCCGTTGAGAAAGCGTTCCATCCTTCTCGGGAGCGAGTAGCACTTGGGGCAACCCCATTGAACGCTTCGGTAAATTAGGTACGTGACGCTTTACCCGCTCGAAGTTTTGCAAGATTTTGGGCCATATGTTCCAAATTGATTGGCTCGGAACGTTTTTTGACTCGACAGCCCTACTTCTCACAATTAAAACATTTGGGCTTCTGACGAGCATAAGGGGACGGTTTTGAGGAATCAGGATGACCCAAAATGTGCTAGGGCCTGCATAATTGATATTTAAACGAGGAGAGCGGAAAATTGTGAGGCCTTATGCAGCACGTTGAGACCTGCCACCATGAGAAGAAGAGAATGATTTCCACTTATTCTGGAATTCCTCAAGGGTAGTGCGGTATCGAAAGTAGGTCATTTTCATAATTTCGTGATTCACAGATAACATCAATGCCCATTCACGGTCGTGGACAGCCTGCTACAGAGAGGGGCTTTTGTAGAAATCGTTACGGAGTTGCATATGTGCCATTGGTGCCTGTTTACCGATGTCCTTCGTAAGTTACTTCAAAGCCTCACGTCCGGATTTGCCATCATTTTCGTAGTCGGAGAGCGTTAAAGAACGGAGTAGTTCCATGAAGGCATCCATGTTCGGTTCAGACGAATAAGCTTCATTTAATAGTAGCTCCGCCAACCCCAGATTTTGCTTGATATTGCACCTGCTCGAAGTAAAACTCAAGTGCCTCGCCTCGCAGAACGTGACGGAAGAACTGTAACTTTTCTGAGGTGGATGCTCCAGCTTCATCACACACATGATGATAGGTCTTAAGGTGTCTAGACCAGCTCTACTCTAGTGCTCCTGAGAACTTATCGCAATGGTTCTTAAAATTTACGGCAAAGACTTTTGAGAGGCTACCCTTCTGAACATCAGCTTGCTGTTGGTTACTTCTTGGGGTCTCGGCTTGCCAATCAAACGGAATTACATTACCATTTCCAGGGGGAGAGTGCTGGAAGGGGCTAGCAAAACATCCTCACCCCGCTTGACATCATCATACTATGCCGGTGCTGCGAGACCACGATCCTTGTAAGTATCCAAGAAAATGGCTCATATCGCACGTCGTGGAATGAACTGACATGATACGACAGAATTTAGAATTGAGGTATCTCTAGATTCCAGGAAACATCTGAGCGCTTTTATATCTCCGTATTGATGCTGATGTCTGGGTGGGCAACTTCTTTAGGAGCCAGCTCTTTAGATATGGTTAACCAACAAATAGATTGCGCAGTCCGGTCTTCCGTCCGTTTGAAAGTTTAAGTCTACGCCAAAAACGATTGGGGCGGTCATACGTCAAAGTTCCGCTGGTCTCGGCTTTGGCAGTCTGAATCTCGGCCATTTCTTCATTTGCAAGTGGGACGCTGCTTGTTTCAGCGCGTGTTTTTATTCACAAAGTTCGAGCAATGCGTCTGGTATCGTTCATAAATCTTCCGTCACTGGACAAGAATAGCTCGCGGGGGCCATTAACATTGTTCACGAAGCAAAACAACAATATTATGATGGTAATATGTTATGTACTTCTCTTCGTCATTAGTCACTCTACAGTTTTCATGTTATGTTTTCTTTCTCTGCCCTAACTACGCATCTAATGCGAGATAGCACCTTGCATTGCACTCAGTCTGTAGTACCTCGAACTTTTGCCTCATTCACATACTTTGGCAAGGGTTTTAGACAACACGCATTTATTGTTGTATGATCCCAAGGATTATTTCGTTGTTCCGAGCCAACGGGAAAGGGAGAGAGAATTGAGTTAGAAAGAGGGTGCAGTGGGGTCTCGCCCTTGCTAGCCAGTAGACTTCATAGTCAATACTAGCTTAATCCTCGATACTAGAAAGTAGAAAGTAGCCACAGGGCCCCTCCGTCGTCGCTCTTATAGAGTCGTCGCTCTTATAGAGCGACTATAGAGCGACGACTAGTGTCCAATGGACAAGCAAATGTACCCATATGAGTACAAATGATTGTTCGAAATTACCTAGATTTTTTAATTAAAATTATACACTGGCACGCTGAATCCCTGAAAACTAACTTCCCCTAACTATAAAAGAAGTAGTTTCATCCTCATTCACAACAAGTGCCGTGGCCTAATGGGCTTCAAGTAAAGAATGAACAAAGAAATCGTGAGTCCGACTCGCTGCGCTCCACAGGAGGGCAAAAACTTCCTTCAGGAAGGTCGACACTTCTGCGACAGCTGCTACCTCAGTTTGCCTTAGCGCGCCCACTTGAACATGAGCAGAGGGGTTAATTCACTGATCACTCATAAAGGGGAATAACGCCATAGGTACGTATGCTAATTCCGCAAGTCGAACGACGCGAATCAGAAATGTAGGCGGCTTTAGTCAACGACCAAATTTTTTTCATTTTTACTCATTCAACCTACATAAAATGTAAGCTTAGACAAGTAAACATCACTATAGAGTAGTCTTAAGCATCTTCTAATTATGACAGAAGTGGACATCGCGTAAGTAATTTTGAAAGCAGTTACGGCCTGTCTCTGAATGGCATATCCAAACCTCTTTGTTCAGTTTCAGGCACTCAGAGCAGAGAAATTTAGACTTCTTGTCAGATTTGCAAATTTTGCATCTGCTTTGAAACGCCGCTTTCGTTGGGGCCCCATTGGCTCCTTTGCGCCTTTTCACTGTGGGCACCAGGTGGATTCCAGTACCGCAGGCCAATGAGGGAATAGAATCCTCTGGAACGTCAATGTCAGATCTGCGGAGACCAATAGCATCAAATGAATTGTCAATGAGTTGCTCTGCAAGTTTTGCATAAAAATCTTTTTGGGACATGCAATTTCTTGCACCCATGACACCCTTGTATAGCAGCCTTGAGTCAACGATGCAAATTGCAAACGAAGATGTATTAACCCTCAGTGACCAATCATTGACTTCGAATTTCTTCTCCAATCCAAGGTCATCCTGTCTGCATCTGTTATGCCTGTCAATCTGGGAGCACGTTTGATAATATGTGCTGACAACCGCTGGAACTGGAAATTCCATTTCAACAAGCACCGTTTCATTACCAGAAGATCTCCAACGAGATCTTCTGATAGGCTCTGACGGAAGTGTTGTACCGGAAGTACTGACAAAGTATCTTCTGTCTCTATCCATCCACAGAACGGCCATCATAGAAGGTTGGCTTTCCGTCCTGGGACTTACCATACAGATATGATCTCCGCACCTGAATAGTTCCAGCCCTGACAAAAATGACATAGGAAACTGCCTTGTCGCATTCTTGACGACACCTGTAAACCTCAGTCCATATTCGAAAAGCGCATTTGCTGTGGCACAGAAGCAAATGCAGGGTCTGCACAGACCAGTCGATTTGAATGAAACCAAGGGTCTGTAAGGCGAAGAACAATAGCAGTACCATGAGTGAAATTTGACTCGTAACGCCGATTACTGCTGTCAGATGCTGACAAAACAATCTCCAAATTCAATACAATTCCACTGACACCGCAGCATGCAGTCTTGATCTCAAATCCGTTTTCATGCTTACGGTCCATGGCGACATAGTGCGGTAGTCCCTCTGACATCCAGTCACCCCCCATTCTGTACCAGCGCGACATGCTTTCATCCACGCAAATTCTCTCCGATGGCGAAAAACTTGACCTCCTATGCCGTTTTATGGCCTCCACAAATCCGCTGACCAAAGACGATCTTCTGTCAGTGCTTTCAGTTTCATTGTAGCGGCTGAATGTAATACATGATACCAGTGCTTCGAAACGGTTCCTCGAAATTATTTTTCCAAAAGTCGCCAATGGAATGTATTTGGATGTAGAATGTGTACTCCAAAGTGACCTTCTGCTTGTAAACTCGAATCTGCATAGCAATATGAGAATTCCAAAAAACTTTAGAATTTCACCTGCTGATGTACGCATGTGCCCACCATTAGCGAGTTTCCGGTTTGTAAGTTCGGTAATTGTAGAAAGGTGTTTGACGGGAAACATGCAAAGGAAAAAATCATACGGGTCTTCTCATACTCGGTATGACCGTGTATGTACGTGTTCCCTTCTGGACCAATTACCTTCCATGGCCGACATGCCGTTGATCCATTCAACGGTAATACTACCTCCTGATTGGTTCAAATTTTTCCATGCACTTCTTTGCATACCTCTCCTACTCTAGCCATCCCATTGGCTTCTTTTCGAGGTTCTTCAACAGAAGGTTGACGATTCGGTAGGTCGACCTCAGCAGCAGTTGTCTCCATTTCATTTGACGTTGCTAGGTCACCTTCAGATGCTTCTCCTGGCTTGATGTTGACGAGTTTCAAGCTGACGCGCTTTGTCCTGTCCTGAATGGACCAGTCTGCGGTGACCGAAGTGTGACGTCTTCCGGTAGATGTGTCAGCTTTGATGTTGACCACGGTTCCGTTGACGCGCTTACTTCTCCAAAGGGAACCGAATAGTCGCTTACACTCAGCCGCTGACGTGACAAGGGTTGCGCGAGTGTTGACAAGGTTTCCGGGCTGTTGACGTGGGTCATTTGGATTCGTCATTTTTGGTTAAATTTTTCGATGTTGACAAACTTGTTGTGTGTTCGAATGAACTTTTGAGGAGTAAACTCCGAAGTTTTGCACGATTGACTACCTAAGGGTGCTATTAGATATGGTGAAAAGCGAATGGTGTCATTCTGTAAGTTTTTTATATAAAATCTAGCCGTTTGAAATATGGACTCATATGAGTACAATTGTCCTCTGGACACTAGAAGGGGTCGATAGAAATATCTACATTCTATGGTAACGGTTACACACACGTGTGACCAGTGTACACTGTATGGTCTCGCAGATCATACAATTACTGACATTTATTGCATTACTATAGGATCCATTTGCAATGACGTAGTAATTGGTAGTGATTTGGATCTCAGATACGATCCTTACATCAACACCACAGTACGGGTTACTACACTTTGCTGACAATACACGTGTATGTGACCCACATCAGTATAGTGCAATACAGTGGTACAGTAATGTAAGTACAGTAGTAATATGAGAGAGGAAGAAGTTAAATGTATTCAGGGTGACGAAAACTTGTGTCGTTGTTTACGTACTGTACGATTAACTACAGTACGTTGATTTTCTGTCTTTTAGAACGCTGCCGAATTCTATCGTGTAATAGAGTAAAATTGAACAATGAACACCATTAGAGTCACCTTGACTACAGTACTAAGCGGTCTGTCTGGAAGTCTGTCCAATGGACAGTGTTCATTGGATGTTCAAGCCTAATAAGTTTGCGAGTTAGGCGCACCTGCATCCGCACTTTATCGATTATTAACTCCAAAGACAGGGACGGATTTTTTGCAGTCAGGTTTTACATTTTTGGGCCAATGATGCAAACTCTGCAGCAAAAAAAATCCATTGCAGTGCAATTTGAAATTTAGATTGTTGATTGTGTTATTTTTCGACAGCAATGAATTTTGCAATGCCTTGACAGCCACTCTGTGGGTTTTAGTCAACATCTCCATTACAGTGCATGAACCCCTCCCTTTTCCCCCATTTTAAATTTTTGAAAAGTATTGGTAATCTCAGATTTACGAGAAGTCCTCTTTCTTTCTCGTAATTCTGAAATTAGCAAAGCAAAAAAGGATTTATTGGTTGGGAACGTTCTCAGACCTTTAAGCAATCAGTGTCCAAAATTTGAGCAAAATGCAAGGCAGAAACGGGAAAAATTAATGCAATTTTCTGCTGCATTACCTGCACAAGTGTCAGTGCAACATAATCTTCGCGCCGCAGGCCTAGCACAAACATTCTCACGTCTTTGTGAGAGACGCATTACGGTAATTTTTTGGCGTTGCTTTTCGATTCAAGCAGGAGAGAGGAAAAGTGGTGCCTCGGAAAATTATTCCTCGGTCAAGTCATGTTTCAGCCATGCGGTCAAGTGCAGATGAATGGAGTTAAATGCAAACAGTTGGAACCAGTTTGAATTAAACGGCAATAGCGATTGGTCAGTATTGCGTGGAAATTATTGCTCGCACATTTACAGAGTTTTCGCACTGCTCACCGCCGGGCGTAATGCAATCCTGTAAAATGTAAAGTGCTGTACGAGGGCATGTTGAGCTGTGCTGGACAGTACAGTACAGTACTGTACAGTGCAATAACGTGGTGTACTGTACGACACAACAGTCGACTTTGCATCTCGAGAATGGGTAGGATGCGTTTGGGATTGTACCGTAGATTTTCGAGTTTGAACTACAGTAGTCCTGTATTCAAATCATAAAGTATTGACCAGTCATATCTGTACACGTTGTTGTGGTGGTTGGAGTGGATTTCCAGCAAGTTGTCATTTGACCTGCCCAATTTGATGCTGCAGTAAAGATTTGTTGACATTCCAGCCGCCTGCAAACAGTACAGTACAGTACTGTACAGTGCATATTCATCAGAGCCCGACGACTCAAAACCATACATACTGTCTGGTTTCTTTCGTCAATTTGATACTGTACGCTATCAAGCGAATCGCAACGCAGGCCCTACTCTCAGTCATCTACAGTAATCCCTCGTCACCGACCATCTCCTTGCGGAAACAAAAGTCTCTTGCGTTCTCAAATTGTTTCCCCCTACGCACCCCTACCTACCCCGCCGCCGTCTTTCCTCCTTCCGTTTTCCCTTGCGCAATGCCACTGCCGCCCCCCCACCATTGCTCCCCCCTCTTCCCAATCCCAACCCATGTCCCCCTCGGCACACTCCCCACCTCCGACTTATCGCTCTCCTCTGACGATGTTAAACACCCTTCCACACAACTCACTCATTCCCCTCTTCCCACCCCTACATCCCCCGTGGCCACTTCACTAACCCATCATCGCCATCAAACTCAACTTCATCCCTACAAACTCAGACGCAATGTCTTCGGGGGGGAGTCACGTTCGGCGAGTGAAACCTATTTCGAAGGCGTCACTGACGTCGTTCACGATGATCCAGACACGTGGAACCCATTACCAAGGAAGACGCAGAAAGGACGTATGAAAGCGAGGACAGCGAACACGCAGCATTGACAGCGGATGACGAGAGCGATGACAATGGTCCACCGGATAGCGCATGGGGAGATGGTACTGGCAGGGGGGCTGTCGTCATATTGGACGACGACGACGACGGCGAAGCGGCCAGGAAGGATACGAGGAGCAGGAGAAGGGAAAGAGGCGGCAGCATTGAACGAGAGGTGGTGGCAATATTGGAGGGCAGGGGGAGACACCGTAGGGAGTATTCAGAATGGGCGATGGAGGCCGATGAGATTTTGTCATTGGAGGAATTGGAAGTAGAGGCAGATGAGGTGACCCGAATGTTGGAGAAACTTGATCAAAAACAGGACGGCGCTTTGGTGAGAGCGGTGCCATTGACAGGGGGAGCAGCCCATGAAAGTAAGAGAAATGCAGAGCTTTGGGAAAGATTGCAGCGGGTAGTACAAGGGCTGGCAGCCGTTCAAATGGTGACTGCGGATAGGGCGGCCGAGGCAGCGGAGAGAGGAAGCGATGGGCCGTGGGGGAGGTGGCAAAGTTGAGAATCACGCTGGATCATTTGGCGAGGCTGGTGCTGGAGCGAGCATATCAGGTGATGGAAAGTGCAGAGAGGCGTAGGTAGAGACCAGAGGGATTTTGCTGCAAGCTTAATGTGTTTTTTTTCCTTGCGACACGGTACGACTCATCCATGTGTGCGTAATTCGGGCAGTGACTGGATGTGACATTACAACTTTAACTCAGTAAAACCAAAGCGGGCATGAATGGGGTTGGACGGATTTGTCATCGAGTAGTGAAAGAGAAGGAGGGCTATGTGCAAAGTCCGTCATCCAATTCAAGCATCGGGGCGCACGAGTTACTTGCGTCTCTTCGACTTTCTCTCACCTGATGGACCATGGGGTTCTTCCCTTGGTCTCTTCTCTCCTCTTATCTCTGCTAAATCACTCAAGGCCTCTGCCTCATCGACCTGCAAATGTAACTTGATCTTTTGCTTATCCGTGGTCCCCCTCCTTCTCTTGCCAGCCCCGTTCCTCTCCCTCTCCTTTTCTCTCTCTCGCTCCAACTCTGCCAGAATTCCATGTTCCTCCAACAAACTTCTGACCATGCCTGGATTATTCTTGCCTCCCCCCAGGTCATGGGATCTGCAGCGGCCGAATCAGCTCCTCCACCCCTTCCCCTCAAAGACATCTCATGTCTGCGATTCCAACCCAATCCCCCATTACTCCCCCACCTGCCGCATCATCCCTCACAAAGCCATACCTCAACTCTTCGACACTCTTTTCCCTGTCCATATTCTCAGCAACCATCTTGATACACAAGAGACGCCTGGCCCTCCAAAAGTCCTCCAACACCATAGACACACCTCTCTGAAACATATCCCAGACGGCCGTCTCACAAAACAAGAGCTTTCGTTCAGCATCGTAAACACGAGCATGCCTCACTTTCTCCAACTTCAAACAGCCCTCTCGATAGGCATCCAACCCCCGGAGATGGGAACATTAACCTTGGCGACATTGTTGTCGTGAATATTGGTATGGGGATGATTGCCATTCATAGCCATATGACTTGTAGCGGTAGTACTGGGTGCACGATACTTGCCTGATTTATCACGTGGGGGTGGTGGATGCTTGGACTGTGTACGAGGTGGTGGTGGGGGACGGGAAGTGGGAAGGGTGGGAGTGGCGGCAGGGCGGTGATGTGGTTTGGAGTCACGGCGAGCGGAGGAGGCGGAAGTTTGAGGAGGGGGGGCTGCGGACACGGCGACGGAGGCATGGGAGTCGGGCATTTGAAATAAAAGCAAGACCGGTTAGGAAGGGGTGTGATGTGAGAAAGGGGGAGGGGGAGGATTGAGGGAGGAAACGAGTGGGGGTGCAAAGAATTTGGATGAGGCAGGTGGGGGACGGGCGGGCGGTTTGTTGATACGACGACCGGTGGGTGGGGTGAGGTGGGGTGAGGGTAGATGGATGGTAGAGGAAAATATACAACGAGGGGGTTGCGTGTTGCGGCAAGTGTGGGCAGGGACAGTTTTTTTCTTTTGTATTTTGTAATTTTTTTTCTACTGTAGAGGATGAATGAATAAGATTTGGGCAAAGGGGATAAATCGTGGCACTCGTGTCATTTGGGCAGGAGGGAGCTTGAGTGCCGTACTGTAGATGAGCATTTGTAACTGTCAAGGTCGGGTAACGGATTCAACTGGTTGGTGGTGCGGGCACCAACATAATAATTAACAAAAATAAATCACACTTTTCCACCAATCAACTCTCTCTCCTTGTCATTCCCACACCCCTTTGCCCTCTTGTAATCTTTACTCAAAAAGTCCTCTCCTCCCCCTCGACATCTTGGTCCCTGCATCCATCCCCTTCCCCATATACCCAACCCCTTGTCCACCCAACTCCTCCCCCCCATTCCTCCTCCCCACCATGACTCCTCCTCCACTATGCAACTCCGTATTGTCCTTCCTCTCTCCATTCTCTACATTGCCACCACCTTCCTCCATCCCTTCTCGCTCCATATTCTCCTCCCACTCTACCCCTACCCTCCCACTTTGCCCTTCTTCACAACCTCTCCATTTCCACCTCCCTCTGGTTCTGGTCTCTCTTCGGCCTATACAAACCCCCTCCATCCACCCTCCTCACCCCACTTCCCTACTCCTCGGTTTCCTCTCCTCCCTTCGATCCTACCTCTTCCTTCTCGCCCTCCACAACATCCCCTCCCAACCCTCGCCTCCCTCCATCTCTCCCTCTCCTCCATTCTCTCACTCAGCTACCATCCCTTGTCAACCCCAACAACCCCCTAGCCATCCTTTTCATCTCCACCTCCCTACTCGCCTTGTTCTACCACCCAATACCCCCGCATGCACCCCTCGTCTCATCCTCCTACTCCACTCCTCCACCACCCTTCTCATTCCCGCCCTCTCCAACCTCCGTTCCCGCCTCCACGGCTCCGAACTACAATCCCAACTCAACATCCGCACGTGGGCCACCTTTTGGTCCATACTCCCCGTCATTCTCCATTTCTCTCCCACTAGCCCCAAACCCGCCCCCATCCTCGCAATCAACTAGACGATGTCACAATCACCCTTTTCTTCTCCACCGGCCTCCTCGCCTTTTGGGCCTTTATACTAACCCGAGCCGCCGCCCAGCAACTATCCCACCCTCTAGCAGTGCTTTGCGAAACCCTAGCCTGGCTTACCATATACTACATGGCCGGTGGTCTTACTACCCTTACCATCGCATGGTTGCTCCTAGGCCTCCTCAACTATGTAGCCATGCTTCTCGGGGACACTTCAGCCCACCAGGAGCACATTGTATAACGTCTTGTCCCGCTTCCACTTTGCCAACGAAAGGAGGACATGTCCCACGGACTGCTGTCGAGCCCTGTATCCAACCCATCCATAACGCATTATGCAGTTTGTCCGTGGTACGCGCCACTTTTCCATCTCCAGAATGCAACCATTTGCTAAGACACTCGGCATGCCTTTTCCGCGCATCGTACCACGCGTGCCGAACCACGCCTGCTACGACCCGCATCTTTGGTTGCGCCCCGCTTGGCCTTTACATGCTGCCCGCCCTCGTTACTGTGTCATAGATGCTCACACCTCTCTCTATATGCACGTGTGCTGTGTGCACTGCTGCAATGCAAACGCGAAAGCTTTAAGTATTCTTTCTCATTCTAGCGTTAGATGATACACAGTCATACCCTTTGACCTCACTACATCCGTTCCAAACTGCTCTCGTCCGACACTCTGGCCCCCGCTCCGCTCCCGTCCGCCCCCCGATTTCAGTTCTCCCTTGAACATACATCTAATCGCAAGCCGCACCATTCATATCTATGGTTATTTGTTCCCTCCTACATCGCTACATCGATGTTGTGGCCGCTCCTTATTCCTCCCGCGAGTTTACTAGTTCAATTTTTTCCTCCGCAAGAATGTCCTGCTTTGTTTCGCTCATTTTTGATGTTGGTCCCCTCTCACGAGCCTCCTTTTCCTTGTTGGCCTTTTCTAACTTGAGACTGGTGTACCAAAAGATACCTGTGAGCGTCAACAGGATTCCTACCGTCGATTTGAAGGTTAAAGGCCGGTTGAAGAGAATGTAATCCGATAGTAGAACAACCACAGTCTTGCTGTGCCCCAAGATATTGTAAGACAACGGACTCGACCTTCCAATCACCAAAAAGATGGATATATTCACCAAGAATCCAAAGAAACCGGTTGTGCCAATCACAGACATGTTCTTTGGGGTAAAGTTGTAATACCAAATCGATTCCAAATTGTCAAATGACCAATCCTCCAAGGCAGGGATCAGAGGCATGAGGAACAAGGCGGCGAGTGGGGCCACGTAGGTTTGCAATTGAAGGGCATTGCAATCAAGAGAGCGCTGCAGAGTACCGGACCAGATCTGATAAAACGATGTGACAACAACCCCGGCCACTGCATAGATTGTGCCGATAAGATTTAGACGAACGTCCGTAACAGTAGTAATAATAACCCCCAAACATACAGGAACGAGAGAGATCTTGAGTGTCGTTTCGAGATACTTTTGATACAGAAGAGCTTCGATAATCACAACTGTGGGAGTGGTCATGACCTTCATGACCTGATAAAAGCCGACACTATTATGTTGCAAACTAAGATTGGTCAAGGTGATAAAGCCCATGGTCCCCGCGGCGAGCTTTGCTACATCACGAACGGGGAGGCGCTTGATTTCAAAGATGCCGAGTCGTGCCGTAATGAGAAGAAGAAGAAATGTGGAGATGAGATGAAAGCATGTGAGAGTGGCAGCAAACTTGAAACTGTAAATATCCATGGCGACTTTGTTCATAATGACGAGAAGAGTGGAGGAGAAAAAGTTGAGAAGCATGCAACTGACAGTGCGGAGGTCGACATTGGAGAGGTTGTTTCTGAAATTGGAAATCATGGTGAGAGGATTAAAGGAATGAGAGGGGTATGCGGACGCGGAGACGGAAGAGGGGGGGTTCTATGGAAGAAGAGGAAGGGGGATGGAAGTGGAAGTGGGGGTGGGGACAGGGGGTGGAGAGGGATCAGAAGGGGTTGTCATGATGTAATGACAGCAAGAGTGGAGGGTTGTGATTCAAGAGTATGGTCAAGGGGTATTTGTGCGAGAGATGATAAAGTGATTCAGAGGACGACAGGGAACGGTAGATTATGGGCCGCGGTTGGAATTGAATTACGTCAAGAAAAGTGGTAATGTTTGAACGGTAGATGCAAGAAGTGAGGGCGTTCGAGATACGGAGACTGTGTCGGACGTCTAGTCAAAAAGCGGACAGTGTGTGTGGGGTGGGCTGGAGGAATGGAATGAGGAGGTAGGCAGTTGGGGTGGCGGTATTGATGCTGGGTCTTGTTGAATAACCGACAGGACAAGTTCAGGGGGGGGAGAGGGGAGGGGGCAAGGAAAGCGGTTTTCAACTTTGTTGCAAATGGGAATGAACAACCTTTCCGTGCCAAGGGGTAAATTTGTCGCAGCTGATTTGAAATCATAAATCACAATTCCAAACTCCGCTTTCCTCATGTCCGCCTCCCCTCTCCTGACTTTTGACGTTCAGCTTCTTACTGTACTATACTGTACTATACCGCGAAGTACAGTACAGTACTATGCCACGTTGTCCAGTACAGTGCAATATGTAGATCATACCTCTCGAGGCCACACAGTACGCCACTTTGTACTCTACTGCACTGTACTGTATCTACGTGTACCGCAGTGCCTTCTCCATGCTCAATGACTGCACTTAAATATCTACAGTATCCTTGCTGTACACTCAACACATTGAATGCCCAAGTATAATCTTCTTTTGGGCTTAAATAATCAATTTGATTTAGGTGCCTCAATATTAAAAAACAAATTTAATTATTTTAGAATACATTTACATTTTGTCTTGCTAGGGTTTTCGTACAGAGGCAGTTGACAGCAATACAGCACTGTACTGTAGTTTAGATGAATACAGAAATTGTACAGTACAGTACTGTCCAGTGGTTAATTTACAGCTGTTGCCTTCACAAGTGTGACTGTTGTATTACGTGTGACTTATGGATCACCTGTAGAAACTATTAGGACTGAGCCCCTCTTTACAGATGCACAGCCGGGTGAAAGTATACGACACCCTACAAATTTTACATATTACCAAATGCGGCAATTAAAATTAAAAACAAATCTAATATTTGAAATCAGGGGTACTAAAAACTTAAAAACAAAGATTTTTATTTACACTCCAATCAACCCAGCCTGAAAGTATACTGTACAACAGGATAAAAATATCTTCCACCAACGGCGAAATGTAGAACATATGAGCGTAAACCAGGCTCTACATCTCTTCCCAATAGCACGAGCAGTCGACTAGCATTCAAAAATGCCACAAAGTACAAACCATTGCTTTCAAAGTGGAAGGTCTTAGTATTTCAGCAATTGCTTTTTTGGTTAATAGGCCCATAGATTGCGTCTAAAGGTTCCTACACGCACCCTAGATTTTTGGAAAGGCCAGTAGATCTAGTAGACCTCCAAAACTTTCCCAAAAAGCAAAAAGGACTGGTTCAGACCATGGGATTGCGGACAAAACAGCCAGAGTGATTAGTGAAAAACTCACTTTAGACCTCTCGGTATTTAGAAACACATACTATTGTAGTGCGAGTGGCACTCTCACTGTACTGCCATCGGCAGAGCTGATATTAATGATCTTTTTTGATCTATTTCTCTGCTAACTAGCCGCTGCTGTACAGTGTACAGTAAGGGCAATTTCGTTTTTCATCCATTATTACTCTTGGTACCGTATAATCACCCGTGAGAGATCGAGGGCTTGCAGTCCGGACCATTCGACCCCCAAATTGGACTCGATATTTTCGCATGTGAAAGGCACCTAATGAGCCAAGTTCCGACTTTACTGTACTTATCTCTACTTGGATCTCCATTACTTGGCTGATCCTAACTTTACTTACCCCGCCGTCGTAAATAACTCTAATCTAGCAAAATAGTATTGATACCTACCTGGACACTAGGGCCTCTAATTAAACAGCCACCCCGGTGTTTTCTCTGAACATGATTCCCAACTTCCGCCTTTGCAAAAACCTTGCAAACGGCAACTTTGGCTATAGCTACGTTTATCCGCCCGGGTCCCACTTTTTTATTTCCCAGCTCTCTATTTAATATTATAGTAACCCTTTTGTTGTTTGTTTGTTATCTTTATTCACACTTGGCGCCCCGGATTCCGGCGTCTATATACAAATAAGAACTCCAATGTTGTCGTTGGTGATAACATCCGTATCTCGAAAAGAAAATATATTAAATAGCTGACCATCAACTACATCTTCTTTTTCAAGTACAGCATTCGACGGACCGCGGTCCGGCCTTACAACTCTGAGGATAATTATACCGTCCAGCCGTCCAAGGAATCACCCCTGCCCTTCCAGCCCCACTTTTCCTCGCTGTCGGAGACCTGTGCTACATCATCGCAGGGTTCTTAAAGAGAAAGAGGGACAGCGAACACGCTGTGGGTCTTGTTTTTGTGTGTGTTTTTTCTCGTTATCTAATGGGATTCGGTTCCGTTCCTAGACGAGAAGAACAGCGCACAGGTTTTTTCACTACAAATATCTTAAAAGAAACGCCAATTTGCGCCTCAAAAAGATACAGAGCGCCTTGCATCTCACTAAAGTTCAAAAGGTGCGGAAATGGATTAGGCACAGGAATATGTCACACAGGGCTTGAAGAAGTGGTCCCGTGTGGTCTTTTTTTTGATAAAAAAAATGTTCAACTTAGATGGCTCAGATGGAATAGACAGCTACTGGTATTATCTAAGGCAGCGTACTGAGCTTCTATTTCGTCAACAACAAGGTGTGGGGGATTTTCCGGTGATTTTATTTGGCACTTGCAAGTTTTGACGGAACGGAAACGTGGGATAGTTAGGTGAAGTTATTGTAAGAAGCTTTGCTCGCGAATCCAGGCGATGTTATTACAACCACCTAATAATTGGAAATTGGAAAATCCATCTCAGACCCTATTGACGAATTGGAGCTAGGCTTTACAAAACTAGAAGATATTGGCCAGAAGATAAATGAGTTCATGCAAGTGTCAATTCTGCCGTCCTAAATCAAAGGTTTTGACGAATATGAAGCCAAAATTGCTGTAATTTAAACAATGCACAGAGCCAAAGACACTTAGGAGGCGGTTCCGAATAGGCTTATCGATGAATATAGAGATAATTGTTCCACTAGTGGCAATCAAGAACGAAGAGGTCATTTCGCAGCGGCAGTTGAAGGGGAAAAAAGTAAATTAACTGGTAAAAAAAGGTAATGAGTCCCCTGATACCAAAGAGTAGAAACAATACCATGTAAATAATCAGAAAAGCCTTGGATTCAACCCAAACCAGAGACGTAACTTCAATTTTGCTAAAAAGCGAAAATGTTTGCCCAAGCCCCGAGTTTCTATGGTTAAAATAATCAACTCTCTAGTGAGAGCAACAAAAAGTGCTCGGAATATTGAAAATACCTTGCGCAAATGTTTTATATTGGACAGTGGGGCGATTCATTACATTTGTTGTAATCAGTCTGTGTTCACAGAACTCTATGAAAAAGATAATGCCATTCAACTTGATGACATCAAAACTATAGTGGGTCAGTACTAAGGCACAGTTAACCTGAACACGGCAGATGAGAACGAATGGATCAAACTACAGGATGTAATCTATGCACCAACGATCTCTCTCAATCTTTCGTCCGTTCCTCTCCTCAACTGCATGGATATAAGTGTAGCTTGTGAGGATGGTGCAACTACATTTACTGATTCACGTAATGGAAAAACTCTTGCTCGTGTCACCTTAGAGGACAGCGGAATCTACAACATCAATGCAACTACTGCTACAGATATCGAAACTATTACAAAAAAGAGCTCTTCTTCAGGCTCTGTTGTATCAGCCAATCACGCGAGTGTGAGCGGAGGTGAAAGAAGTAAGAAAATCATTCTTTATTGAAAGACAATAAGATTTGTGAGAGTATGAAAGGCCCTCTCACCATTGTTTTTCGCTCCTATAAGCCAGGAAATATCATGTGCAGACTATTTGCGGAAGTAAAACAGGCTCATGGAATCCGCAAAAGCACTTTGAAACCAAATAATTGCTCAGTGAGAGACATTATGTTCATGGATTTATGCGGACCTCTTCATGAGGCAACCTGGGGACACTCCAAGTACTTTCCTCTCATCACTTGTTGTGCTTCACTATTTGGTTAGGTCATCGCTCTCAAGCAAACGAGTGACACCATACGAAAGATTCGAGCATTTATTACTCGATTTCGCACCATCCATGAGCGTGGAATCAAAAGTATATACACGGAAAATGGAGGTTAATTTGTTAACAAACCTGTAACCTCATATCCCGCAGATGAATGGATTGCCCAATCCATCACTTCCCCATGTAATTCTCAATCTAATGGGATTGTTGAGATGATGAACCGTATCATCATGGAACGTTTGAGATCCATACTTTCGCACTCAAACTTAAACAATAAGTTCTGGGGTAAGGCAGTCCTAACCGCAGTGGACATTCAAAATGTCATTCATATAAGTTGTATCAGTAATAAGACACCTTACGAAGTAATAAATGGAAGTCCGCCGAACATCTCAAACTATAGAGGATTTTGGTGAGAGGCCTTGGTGGGTCTACCAAATCAAAAGCTTAAGAAGCTTGACACCAAAAAAAAGCTTATAATTCTAATGGGTACTATTGGATGGGAAATTGAATGTAAAAAAGTTTGATCCGAAAAACAGACGTTTTAAGTACACCAGAAATGCTTGTTTTAATGAGCTAGTTTACCCTGGGTACCTGCAAGGGGGACATAGTCCAAACAATGAATAATAAAACCACGTAATAATTAACATTGCTGATGAAGGTAACACCAGAGCAGATGATATAACTTCTGCACTGTATTAGCTTGGCCATACACCAATTAACGATGATCACGATGAAACCGAGCAAGTGCAGATAAATCAAGATGCAAGTGGTGCGCTGAACCCTGAGGCTCATCAAGTCCTCACTACTGCAGAGCCGAGACGAAATTCTAGAGTCTGGAAGCCTAACCCTAAATACTTGGACCCTAAAGTGCTCGCCACTAAGAAGAGGCCAATTTATTCTGATGATGAGCCACCATGGCTACGGCTCGGAATTCTGCGAATTGCGATAAATAAATTGAGGCTTTCAGCACTGAACTGGAAGTATTGTGTGAGAGAGGTACATGGGAACTCGCGCCTCGAACTAGAGGCAAGAAAATACTACTACAAAGTTTACTCTCAAAGTTAAGAGGCATGCAGATGGGTCCGTTAAAAATACAAAGCAAGGGTGGTCGTGCCTGGATTCAATCAGAAAGAGAGTGACTATGATAATCTGTACTCGCTAGTACTTGATTTTACCGCGGTACGAATTGCCGTCACCCTTTCTGGAGAACTGAAAGCACATGTGCATCAAATGAATGGCAGCAGTGCGTTTCTGCATGAAGAATTAGTTGAAGACCTTTAAATGTCACACATAAAGGGTTTTGAGGATAAGAGCACACCAGACTATGTGTGCAAGTTGCCCAAAAGCCTCTACAGTTTAAAAAGGCTCCAAGGATCAGATATTTTCACATAAATAAGAAGCTTACGCAGCTTGGGTCTACAAAACTGGAATATTCTGAAAGTACTTGGATTTTAGATAAGGGACGTGATAAGATTTTTATTTTTTCATACGTCGATGACATGCTATTGATCTCTGACAGTGAAACCTAGTTTTCGCGTGCTAAAATGGCACTCACTACATTATCTAAGATCCCGGATCTCGGTGTCCTTAAAGAATTTCTTGGAGTAAGAGGTGGCAGAAAAAAGGATGGAACCTTTTACCTTTGTCAAGATAAGTTCGTATCGAAAATCTTGATCGACCACGGAATGGACAATTGGAAACTAGTGTCAGCCCCATTGGATTCAAACATGTATGAGGAGCTTACTGCAAAGACGGCCCCCATGGAGATGAGATACAACAATTGGCATTATCAAATATAGGGAATCAATCGGAAGTTTGCTCTACATAAATACTCGACCGTAGTATTTCACTTCACAGACCTTACAGCTTTACAAGAATTCACTGCTTCCACTGTACTGTAGATTCAAGCCACCGGTAACCTTGAAACCAAGGCTACTAGGCACTTTTCTCTCATTACACTTTCCTTACAGTTCTGAACACAGCTCTTGATCCATTGATACACTTGTAATAGTTACGAGCGAGTTACACACTGCGATATTATATCATTGTTTTACCAATCAAAAGTCGCCTTGCTATCCCATTCCACCTGGACCATTGTACTTCTTACATCTTGTCAGAGTATGTCACTCGTGCCGACTACAACTCTGAAAGCGCTACTCATGATACCGTCAGGCTGTTTTACGGAAAAACCTTTTGAAATCGCTACTGTTAGACTGTATTCTCCTTTAGTTTGTAACTATCTTCAGTTCTTTATAAACCCTGGTTTGGAGCAGCCGGCTTAACCCAGCCAGCCTCAACCGAAGTTTCAACCACAGCTCTACCTTGATCTACTCGTTTGCGCTTAACACCCCACACGAACTCGTCCCAATATATCAGCCACAGTGGGGGTATTAAGCAGACATGCCTGCAACCCCCGTACTATGCACTGGAAAGCTGTGAAGCGTGTAATGAGGTACCTAAAGGGTACTGAAACTATTGCAATACATCTTAAGGTTATGTTATCTACCCAAGCCGACTCGGACTGGAGTCGATCATCTGGAAGGTATTCTATGAGTGGTTATGTCATCTTTCTCGGTGAAGGACCTATATGTTGGAAGTCATCTAAACAGACCTGAATTGCGTTGTAGAACAAAGAGGCGTTAATTTGCCTGCGGCTGCTCGTGAAATTACCTGGCTGTGCAATGTACTATCAAGCATGGGTTTGACTCAAGCGCAGGCTACGAATGTGACTCAAGGCAACGACTGATCCTTTGCAAGGGATGAGGGATATCTCCAACTTTAAACGAAACAAAAACATGGATACACGCCTAAGTCATGTGCGTGATATGGTTCAGAAGGGGATCGAAAACATCCGATCAATTCCTACATCAGAAATGTTGGTAAATTGTTTAACAAGACCATTATATGGACCCAAATTGAGGATCAGCATAGAAAACATTCAGCTCCTCAATGTGACCCCGAGCATGAGGACGTTAATGGCTCAACAAAACGACAACTATACTGCTACTGAACCCAGCTTCGATCCAGAAGAAGTGATGAATGAGGATATCATCTTGTGAGAATCCGTACCCGTTCTTGATTGTCACCGCATCAAAGTGAGCATCCATCCGCTCCGACCGCTTGGGCAATCTACGAATTTGAAATATTACATATCTATCAATGAATCAGGTCTGTGCCGACCTTTGAGTATGAAGACATCAAAACATACGTAACTCTTTACCTCTGATTGTGTCTATGTCATGCATTGTTCTGACGAGTGTAAGTACTATGCCAGTCTGTGTAAAGATCTGAGAACTGAAATGGAGATCTAAGGTGATAAAACAGAACCATAAAACCTTTAAAACTCCGCAAATTTACTCTTTTTACCATCTGATCTCATTCTACCGCTGCACCAGTTTGCTACAAGTACTAATAGGTGGTTTGTTGTGCGCAGGCGTCGAGGCTGTGGGGGGATTATCCTGTTACCTGGTGCATTGCTTGTTCTTTCAATGAGTTTCCAAGTCTTACTTCCATTCAATTTATCCATGGTCTTGATATGTGGTTTACCTGGTCATTTGTTTGGGTACGAGCGCCGTGAGCAATTTTTGGTGCTTTCAATTTAGCTCGGGCTTTAGAGGTTTAGATCTAAATATTAAGCGTTGCTGCGGTATATGACAGTTGCAGTGGTCGAAATATCTTTATTGTGGCCTTGTACAATGTTGTCATCGGGTTAGAATGTAATTTTGCCGTACTGCTGTGCAATATCGTGCACAGAGATAAGATTGGTATTGATTACTGATCGTAAACTTCATCTTTGATGGTAGCTGACTTAGGCGTGATCGGTAGCGAGAAATGCCCCCGAGGAGTTATCAGATGATGTAATCCGTCAGCCCTGCGGCTATAAATCGCTTCAAGTTGCCTGAGTTTGTGATGTAGGAAGTGTTGGCGGCGGAATCTAGGGTTAAGCACTTAACCAGTAGGGCATGAAGTGTTTCATAACATTCATGGTTGGCTCGATTTACGTGATGGTGTCTGGAGTAAACCGGAATGGCATATGAGCATAGACGAAGTTGGCGTATTTGCGGTCCCACTGGTGGGAGAGAAGAGTGCGCGGCAACTTACAGAAGAGTGGGTGATAAAGGCGTTAATTTTGCACCAGGGTCCGCGCAATCCTTCTGGTTTCGGGTACCGGGTCGCCGTCGGGTTTTTGATATGTATAATGGATTTAATGTATCTATTCCAGCTTACTTGGGGTCCTTGCCTTGTATTACTGTTGCGGTGTGGTGGCGTCCGCCACCACGTTTAACATGCGCAGTCAGATTGAATTATTAGTTCATGGTAAATGTGGCTGGTGAAAGCTTTTATTGTGTTTCATGTGTATCCAGCGAGTACGGCAGCCAAAAATGTTAGCTAGGGATGTCTGTGAATGGCTTGGATCATAATATGTACGTTTGCAACTTTCTTTTTAATGTTGGGATATGACTCCTTGATCACTTTGATTCTAGCTTTTTCGTGGCGTTCAGTCTACGCTTCGGAAAGAGGGAGAATATAGTGTGTCTATTCTCCCTCTTTCCTAGCGGCCTAGTGACTATAAATTTGTGAAAACTATATCACGCCGTAAAGAAAGTTATGATGGATAAAAGTTTGAGGTATAAAATTTTGAGGGGGCTTATCTACTGTAGACTAGCAGCAAAACGTCAAAAAACCTTGGTCTGATATGATAGGAGGAATTGTGGGAGGAGTTGTTGGAAAGTAGCTCGCGAAAGGGAGAGAAATGTTTTTCTTTTCGTGAGAACCGAGAAAAGGAAGGGGGCGGTGCTTCCTCTAATGTCCCAGGCGCGTCGGGCGCTTAGCTATATACCCGAGACCCGAGCGCTCTGTAGTCTAGAATTTCTAGTACAGTAGTGTACTACTGTAAACTACTGTGATGTACCATAAAAAATCATAAAAACTAGCATGTAAAGAAAATAGAAAGTACAGTAGACTACCCTAAAAGTCGTCATGCATAGTACAGTACTAAAAACCCATGAAAATCACCTTCCAGCAACTGTTACTAACACCACCCCGTCCACAGATTGTTGCACAGCGGCAGTACAAAATGTAGCGCAGTGCACACCAGGACACATCGCGACCCCATCCGCATTTGGGTCTTCCTCCGTCCCCTGCGCCACACGAATCTCCTCCATTCCACTACTGTCTCACCTCTGCTCTCTCTTCATGTCGCTGGTCCCGACCTTCTGCTCACGCTCTTTGCGGTACCCCTCTGCGATCACTTACCGTCTTCATCCTGAAAGCAGGTTGATTCAGGTCAGACAAATTCTTTGGGACTCGACTCATCCCCGTACCACGGATGAAGGGAGATCGCCGTTGATGCGTCCGAAGAACACTGCGTGTAGTAATAGGATGGCGAAAACGAAATAAACTGCCGAGAGATCGACAAGCGGAAGAGCAAAGCGACGAAAGGGGATCTACAATAGCTCTAATGGGTAGAGAACTAGTCCGTGCTATAGCACACAGTGATCAAGATTCACACGCTAACGGTCATGAGATTTTTCCAGTTCTACAGGCCCATCGAGGAAGAATCAACGCGCGATTGCGTTACAGTGGATATAATGATGGCAAGGACATCAGAGGAGCAATTTTTACATGATAATGGGCCCTTTGCCAGAGAAAAGCAAAGGTTGGAGCATGGCGGCGTCGGGGAAGGAAAATTACGTGAAGTAGATGAGTGGAGTGGCTTGCTGGTCATGTATCCTGAGATAGGCGCGAGGTATAGGGGATCACTCTCCTCGAAAGGACAGCACGGCAGCAATAGCGACCCCGTATAAGATGGTATGAGATTTACATCCCCGATCCGAAGTACCGAAGTATCGGGGATGTTAAACTTTTCAGACATGTGAATGTTCTTAGTAGCGCGAATGGAGGGCGGGAAAATTAGTCGTCGATGATAGCCCCGGACTATACGCAACCAAAACCCAATCCCCCACATTGAAAATTTGGGGCTCTTGGAGGCTAAATCACTGATTCTACGCATCTTTTCATCTCGATGATGAGCTTTAGGGGCCGACATAGCCAGCAGTTCCAACTGCCGATGCTTGTCAGAAGCGTTGGCTATCAACGCAATGGAGCTAGCAGTATACATGCGCGGAACTACTCCGAACATAAGTTCGAACGGCGAATCTCCTGTACAGAGAAGACGGCGTTGGTATCTATACAAGAAATACAAGACTACAGGCAAATATTCCTCCCAATGAATTACGTGGACGACAATCATCTTCTTGACTGCTTATTTAGTCGTACCACCTCTCTGCTATACCATTATATTTGGGAGTGTGTGCAATAATAGTAGTCCAGGTAATTAAATGCTTCTTCATAACGTACGCAACGGCAGGAGCAGTGAATCACCCACAGTTTTCGGAGATAATAGTCTTTGGGGGGCCAAAAGTGTTGGCTGTGGACCCTGTGCTGTCACTGAAAACCAAAAGTGTAGGGAAGCATGGGCTGTTTTGGATTGTGCCGTTTGGAAAGCGCATATGCGCCTCATCTCAAACTCAACGTGAAACGGGCTTCTGATTGGCTACTGCAAATGCTCATATGCAACGAGGTGCGTACAAGTGTTGTGGCTCTAGTGGGTTGTTCTGGCGTACACGTGTGTAGCTAGTACATATGGCTAGTCTGTACAGTACGGCTGTGCAGTACAGAGTGGACAGGCATGTACGTGGACATACAGTACAGGTTGATGGGTGTTGATGCACTATGGTGATGAGTCAAGTACAGTGGTGGCGGTTACAGTAGTTGCGTGTATACATGTCGTTGCATGTGTAAGAGTTGTGTTGTGAATTTGGGGACGTGTAGTGATTGCGTGGTTACGTGCAGTTGGTGAGTTAGTGCATACACATGATGATGTGAAGTAGTGTTGTGCACTGTTGTGCACTATTAGTTGTAAGCTGGCATGAATTTGTGCCAGTGTTACTATGTCGTGTCTTGTGATGATTGGTAGTATTGAGTGTCCCGCTCAGATGGCTAGGGTTTAGTTAGAGTAAGAGTTGAGTGCGAGTGTGGCGAAATAGTTCTATATAAGTTGCGACTTGAGCACCTCCAAGTAAAATCTGGCCAGAGCTGGCGAACTTCCTTTCATTCTCCCCCCACCTTCCTTATCCAACCTTCTCTTTCAGCTTCAACCTCTATCAAAAAGGGTGCATAAATTCCCTCTCTACGAACTTGAAGACGGTTATGCCCGGCGGGTCCGTGGTGGCAACTGCGATTGGCCAAAAACCAAATGCTTGATGGAGATGAGAAGATACTTCCTTCCTGCCTTTGATATCGATAGAGTTCCCGCAAAGTCAATCTAATAACTCTCGAAGATATTAGGCAATAGTAAATTCAACATAGTGCGATACAGTGGAAAAGGCCTCGTCTTCTAGCACCCTTCGCAACTTTTTACGTATCTTTGAATGTCTCGGCACATCTACTCCGGTTATAATTTTGAGCTACTCAGCACTCCAGTGTAGTGCAATTGGCACTCATACTGTACTGCCATCGGCAGAGCTAATTTTGGAAATATTTTTTTGATCTGATTCATTGTTAACCAGCAGGCACTGTACTGTACAGTAAGGGCAATTTTCTGTTGTCGCCCACTATTATTCCTGGTACTGTACAGTATACTCACCCGATGGGGCTTGTGGGCTTGCAATATGGGCCACGCGGCCCCCAAATGGGACCTGATATATTCGCAGGTGAAAGGCACCTATTGGGCCAAGTGTCGAATTTACTTATCTCTAACTTGGATCTCCCTAACTTGGCTGACCCTAACTTCACTCACCCCGCCGTCGTAGATAACTCTAACCTACTTAACTAGTATTTATACCTACCTGGCCACTAAGGCCCCATATTAAACAGCCCCCGGTGTTGGCTTTGAACTTGACTTCTATCTTCCGCCTTAGCAGAAACCTTGCCAACGGCAACTTTGGCTATAGCCACGTTTACCCTCCCGGGTCCCCCTTTCTATTCTCCCCCTCTATCCAATATTATAATATCCCTTTCATTGTTTGTTTGTTATATTTACCCACACTTGGCGCCCCGGACTCCGACGTCTTTATACAAATAGGAACTTCAAGGTTGTCGTTGGTGGCAACATACTTATCTCCAAAGGAGATATTCAGCACAGCTGACTCCATACGACATCTTTTTTGTCCAATATTACAAACCTGGTGTCTACGGTTCTTTGGAATCGACCCATACCAGGTTTCTAGCATTCCGCGGACCAAAGTCCGGCCTTACAACCCGGAGGACAAGTATATCGTCTAGCTGCCCAAGGAATTACCCCCGCTCTTCCCACCCCATTTCTCCTCGCCATCGACGAGCTGTGCTACTGTGTCGAAGGGCGCTTATAGAGAAAGAGGGACAGGGAACACCTTGTGGGTCTTCCTGTGTGTGTGTTTGGTTTCTAATTGTCTGACGGTGTTCCTTTCCTAGACAAGAAGAACTCCATGCGCACCGCGCATTGCACTATGTCCAGGTGGAAGTAGCCGAATTATGGATCTACATGTTGAGGGATGTCCGGGGTTATTGCCAAAGGTTATCTTTTTCTCTTTTTGCTTTTTCTGTTTTTTTAAAGGCTGTGGTGATACTTGCGGTCATTCATGTGAGTAGAATTCACTTTGCGCTCCCCATGGGTTCCATGGTAAACAATTAATAGAGGTCTGATATGATGCCCTGCAAAGTGTCTGCCGGATTGTATTGTACTGAAAGATGGGAATTCACGCCCTTAACACAGCTAAGTATCTTTTATTCAGGATATTATCATCAATGTACTATGTGTGGAGGGGCAACTAGATGTCAGAGAGCCAAGAAATGAGTATATAGACACATTGGAAAGCTACCTTCGTCTTTTTATGACTTATAACGGAACAGAGAGAGGGACTCTCCCATTCTCGAAGTAGCACTCTATTCTTCCTTCCAGTGTAGATCCATTTTCGAATGAAGGAAGAAATTTCGTCAAGTTTTATTCCCTTCTAATACAGCCTTCAAAATAAAATTGACTATCGCTGCCATGAGGCACAATAGAGGAAGAGGGTGTCTTTCCCAAAGGCAACAGGCTACTCATATCGCTCAGCGAAAATTGCGAAACTAACTTCGTAATTGTCGAGGATGTACCCAATGTAGTGATCAGAAGTACTGCCGTAGTGCTCAAAAGGGTTGGTCAGGCTGGATCTGCAATGAGTATCGGTGTTTTTAGTAGTATCTGAGTGCAGTCGGCGGTTTTGGAGTCCCTAGAGCCGTTAATATTTTTAACGTCAGGATTTTCGGATTTGGGCTGGCTATCTCCAGTGCCAGAGGTAATTGTTCTTCCCATTGGCTGTTGTGGAGAGCGGAAGTGAGTTGATTGCCGAAGGACGACCAGGATCATCGTCGGGTCTGCTAAGTTCCAAGTTCCTTCCATACAATACGGTGTATAGCTTCTGTGATAGAGATACTCCTGCAGTTTGGTACAAAGACGCCGCGAGAGAGGAGAAATTCGCGATGTCTGTGGCGATTGTCTGAGCTAAAATAACGAAATTCGGCGATACTGAATTTCTTGAAGTCGACAGCGAAAGGTTTTGGAAGCAGAGAGCCACCCCAATCCTTTTCGGAGTAATAGTTAAAGTAAATATTTCCTTGCTCATGCAATTCTTCAGTGGGACTCTTTTCAGCTTGGCGTAGACACATTCCATAAATTTTACGTCCAAGCCTTTGGGAAACCATCCTGTAGAGCTTTCTTCTACCTTCCCTGCAGCATTTGAGATCTACTCGACAAGTCGTGGTCTGTGACTAATCACGATTGTTTGCACAGTACTGTATATATTGCTTAAAACTATAAGTGTATTTTAGTACCCCTTCTGAGTACCCCTCCCGAGTCTAAAGTATTTAGCCCTGACCTGGTCTCCCTGACCCAGGAGTCCCAGTAAATGTGTGAACAAGAGCCCTTTTCCGTGTCTGCAACTTACGTTTAGAGTTGAAACAGTTCCGTTTTGTACATTCTATGCTTGCGCATCACGTAAGCAATGAGAAGTGATGTGTTTCACAAGTCCTGTTCTTCAACATGTATGTAATGTAGATTAGAGTTTCGTGAAAATTCTATGCATTTATCATTCCAAAAATTCATTTAAAGTCCAGGCCTAATTGGAATACAGTCCTTATCGAGGATCCAAAAGTTAGAAGTATGGCAAAGAGATCGGTAAAAATGACAAAGCTTGCCGTGAAGATTTGGGTGGTATTCTGCATATAGTTCAGGCGTAATCTCGTGGTAAGGAGGGATACAGAACATCACTTCACTGTCTCCCAGGTTCGGAACCACTGATATCTTCACTGTACGCTTTATTGTCTTTACTAATCTCTCTGCCGTACTGTTCGTCATCGAAATGTGAGCGAGGACTCCATCCATTCAAATTCTTGACTTCTTCTTTAAAATTAGAGCAATATCGGGGAAGCTAACGTAAAACTCCGTCAAGAGGAATGCATGCGAGCTTGAGCGTATGCCTGCTACACGCTTGAAACTGCATTATGCTTCCGGTAACTGCATGTTCGGTGTCCTAGTCAATCACAGTTGGGAAGAGGAGTTGATGACCGCTTTTATTGGGGTTTGCATCGTTCAGGCCATTCTGGTGGGCACTAAACATGTACCCATTCGAAAATGTCGCATGATAGGTAATCATCATTGAGTACAGTACATTAGGGGATTTAGTATCTGAATTTGAAAGTTATTTTTACAGTTTCCGAATTTGAGAGGTATTTTTTACTTTGGATGAGTTAGGCGAATTTATGGTTCGATTTTTGATTTTATGAAACGCTGGTATTAATAGGTGTCAGTACACGCCAAGATTCTGGAAGATACAAAGACTGAATCCGCAGAATATATATAATGTTCACATCAAATTCACCATTGGTCGATGGGTAGCGGGCATGGGTACTGCACTTAGATATTTACCTTGAAGAACTGTCTTATGCTAGTCATTATAGTCCATTCAATTCCATTTAGCGCGTTTTATGGCAATTAGTTTGTTTATTTGATACTTCAGCGTTAACATAAAGGTTTATATAAGCTGATAAAACTGGTTCCTATAGGAGAAGTAAAGCATATCTGGAGACAACTCAAAGTCCATTCCCAAATAGTTAGGAAGTTGAGAGCCAACTTCAGGCCTAATAGCCGTTTCTTTTACGCTAGTAGTAGAGCATAGATGACAGACCCTGCCACTTCTATACTTACTTGTAGCCCTGTGAACTGTCGTCCTTACCCATCTCTTTCTGTTCGCTTAACTGTACCATGTTAGCAATGTTGTTGCTTGCAATTCCTCCTTCTGGGGTAAATAGTTCTGAGGATCTCTTCCCCCAATAATTTATCCCGACAATATCCCGTCTCTGAAACAAACTGTGCATGACTCTGTCCAGTCCAGGGATCCTCTTCCTGTTCATTCCAGCGTTCCTCAGGTCAGGCTGGGCTGCCTACCGCTCCTCTGGACAGGCTTTGAGATTATTCGGAGCGTTGCGGAAATCCAGCGATGAGACTTGCGTTTCCGCCTGCTCTGCGCCCCTGTGCTTCACTCCATTCCTCTGAAAATAAAGGCATTACTTTCGCCGCTTGGCGAGGTATACTTGCTGTTGATCTAAAAAAAGGCAACCTGACACACAGTCGTGGAACCGCGAGAAGGCCTTCACCGAACCAGACCCGATATTATCGCGATGGGGCATATCGGCGCCACAACCTTTATCAAAATTACCTTCGTGAACCCCTTGACACCCTTACGCACGAGAGTTCCCAACTTCAACCTGTTTACTTCCCTCAATGCTGCGAAAAACCTGAAACAGAGGATATACGAGTCATTAGTCGCGAATTCTGCCCTCGGAGGTCGGCAGCCAGGTGCCCACGCGCTACAGAGTGATTTCGCATGGAATATGACGGTATGGACAATGAAAACGTACGGAAAGGCTAAAATAGTCCTCACTCAAAGGCACCTCGCAGCGCCACCAGTGTCCAATGCTGCCTGCCTGATGGCCTGACTCCGGCCCGTTTATTAAGGTTGACGCGGCCAAGCGGCTAACCTCGAACTCTGTAAGCTCTCACCCACTCACCTCAATCCCTAACGTAACCTGTGGCTTCACTTCAGGAAATGGCATTACTTTCCAAATACGCCGCCACACTGCACAGGTTAATGGGAACTACACCCTATGTTCTAATTGCAGTAAACTAACCCAAACGTTGATGAGGTCATTTTCCATGGACCAGTATGAAACTGGTGAAGTAATTACTTTTGCAACCTTGATGAATGGTCGTATTCAGTTTTCTTGCTTTTGTAATTCTAAGGAATGGTTGCTTGTTTGTAACCAAATTTTAATAGTCATTTTGTCATGTACTTTGACTTGTTCTTTGTTTTCTCTGTTTTTTTACATCTACCTATTACTTGCCTAGTTTGTTGGTACACTGTGAAATGGGAGACTTGATGGTAGACCAAGATACCTAGCTCCAGTTCTAATAAGGTAAAGATATTGTTACAAGGTTTAAGAACCCTCAGTTCCCTTATCAAAAGCTACCTATGCCAACCTGTTGGTACTCTACGTCTTTCAATCTTTGCATAGTTATGGGCCCAGATCCTTTATCAAGTTCGCTGCCAACTAGACCAAGCTTTTCTTGGGATATCAAGAGTTTTCTCTGGATACATGGTTAAGGCAGCCAGGAGGAGTATACGAGGGCTATTGATTTATGGAGTGTGTTTCATGATAAGCTCCCGGCATCGAACACCAACAAGATTCCTGATGATCTCTTGGAATTAAGTTCCAGTCACAACTCTACGGAGGATCTCTTGATATTTGCAGATACAATCCCAGATTCAGATATAAATCTGAGAACGGCCAGAGAAGATTTTTGAGACTGTTTACAAGAGTGACTCACTACAAGTAGTGAGGGAAGCCTATCAAAACATCACAAGCTTGTTATATATGAAACGCTCATCAACGGAGACGTTTAAAAAATTTGAGTCAAGATTTGGTGCACAGGTCTCGAAGTTCAATGCTACTGCCAATTCTACTAAAATTTCGAAAGCCTTAATGGCATTTACCTTGCTTGTAAATGGCTCTGTCGATAATAGTCAGAGGAAACTGTGCTGGCAGTTGCTTCGAATGGGGCTTCTGTTGACTCATCTTCTACTACTGATGATTTTTTGGCTGCCGTTTCGTACGAGAAAGTTGTAAAGGTCCTAACGCAGTGCGATCAAATGAAAACTGACGTCACTGCTGCTATATCTGTGAACTCCATCAACGCGTATTTGAGACGGTCCACAAGGAAAACCTAAAGGGTCCAGTTCACTGACTCCTGCTCAACTTTCTGATCTCAAAAGCAAGAGAAATGTCATCAATACCATCAATATGGCCATTGACGCTCTGACCATAACCATGATGGCAGTTTAGAACCAGCGCGGCAAATGGTCCTTTCCTGAGAAGTTTCTTGCCTTTGAAAAGAGTTCGGGCACTGTTAATGTCCCTGGTAAGCACAGACGCAAAGTAAAAGCAGCTATTGAAGATGTTACGGTTGTCATGACCGAGATTTCTCTCGCTTGTACAATCCAAGAAGCCATAGATACCATTTCTGCAAGCCTCGATGACTGCATCAACAAAATTTGAACTGAGAATAAGACTCTCCGGGAAGATAATAGTGACGGTTCTGGTGAGTAGACCGCTACTTCTCAGATTACGGACAATACAGTGTCCTATCATGGGGATGTTGAACTCATCCGTGATACAGATAAGACACTAACCTCACTCCTGGATGTTGGAGAGAGTATTGAAGTTTACCGGCCAATCGATGAAACATTTTATTCTGGTTTCGTTGGCTCCATTACCGATGATGATAAGCGCCACAATATCAACTTCGAGGATGGTGACAAGGAACCTTTGTACTTGGCTGATGAAGTAAGGAGTTTTAGTACGACAGAAGTTGTTGCCTCCAATATTGCACAGTTGAATCATTAGCGTCTTGTAAGTGATGAACAAAATGTGCTATGGTCTTATTTCTCTGCCTTTGGACATAAATATATTATGCAGTACATGTCACAAAATTTGCGTTCCTACCCCTCCTGAAGGCGCATGAAAAAGATTAACAATAGTTTAAGCACACATTAAAGATGGTACATGTCACTAAGGTTCCGTCAGATGCAAACATTATAACAAGTCATGTGATTTACAGAGTAAAGAAAAATGGAGATGGGTCCTTTAAAACGAAGGCCAGGATAGCTCCACATGGCAATAAGGATAGAGCCAGACTCAAAACAGACTCATCCGTCTGTCCTCCAACTTGAATTAGAATTTTGCTGTCATTGGCCTCTATGTTCAAATGGAGCTTGGCAAAAATAGACTTCAAGAGGGTATTTCTTCAGAAGGGTAATGCTCTTCGAAATGTCTACGTTATCCCGCCTCGTCAAAGTGCTGACAAGAAACACTACTGGCTATTACTGACCGCAGCTTATGGGCTTGTTAATGCTAATGATAATTACAAGAACAAAGCGTTGATTTGATAAGATCTATAAGTCTTAAGCAACTTCTATATGTTCCCCAGCTGTTCTACCGACATGATACCTCTGGCAATTTATCAGTCGTTGCTGTCAAAATCGTTGATGATGTCCTCTTTGTTGGTGATGAAAACTTGATAAACTCAATTATGGAAATGATTCAAAGCAATTCTGAACTTGGTGCAGTTGTCTATGGACCAAGATCTTTTCTATTCTTTTGCCTTGAGATTTGCCAAGATTCGGGCTACAGCATCACATTCAATGCTGATACCAAGATTTATAGCCTTGAGCTCTATCCTCTTTCACGACCAAGGAGAAAAGATTGTGATGATATTTTAAATGCTGTTGAGACAAGCTCCTTTACGTCTGTAAACAGCTCACTCGGCTGGTAAGAGACTGCCGCATCTCCGATCTATGCTCTGTATGCTAGTTATCTATAACAAAATGTCCCATCTACCAAGATTTCTGATTCAATTTCGCAGATTAATGCACTTCGCTTGCTCAAGAAGCTTGGCTCCCGAATTTCTTACAAGCCTCCCCAGGAGAAAAATGAATACAGTGTTTCGGTATTAATGTTTGCAGATGCGAGCCTCAGTGTCGATTATGGACAGCTTGGGCATGTTGCTGGTCTGTTGATTGAAGTTTTACAACTGGTTCGATATTCCATGCTTTATTTTGGGCATCGCACAAGTTGAAAAGGCCCGTAAAATCTGTTGATTCAGCAGAAATTTTGGCTACAGTGGAGGCTATAGATGAAGTAAAAGTGCTTACTGGAGCATATTTTGTACTTTTAGATATGCATATCGATCTGGTTGTTGCACTTGACTCAAAGGACCTTTTCGACACTCTGTCTACCTGTATAAACTCCATTGATCGTTCTATCAGGGCAGATGTTAGTGCCGTTTGGTATGAATTCGAGAGGCACAAGTGTAATCAAAACTTCTAGATACCAGGGAACGTCAACCCAGATCCTTTGACTAAGCCCAACAGCCCACTTGCTCAACCCCTTCAGTTGTTGCTGTTCAGTAATGAACTTTCTCATTTGATGACGCCATACAGAAGAGACTCTACAGTATACATGATAGCTTCAACAGAGAAAAAGAGTAGTACGAAACTGATGAAGTAATTACTTTTGCAACCTTGATGAATGGTCGTATTCAGTTTTCTTGCTTTTGTAATTCTAAGGAATGGTTGCTTGCTTGTAACCAAATTTTAATAGTCGTTTTGTCTTGAGCTGTGACTTCTCTGTTTTCTCTGTTGTTTTCCATGTACTCATTACTGTAAATGTAAATGGGGGTTAATTTACTGTGGTAGATATGTGGGTTCATTGGGTTTACTTGAATGGGTTGGTATACTTAATTTTCCTGCTAAGAGCAATCGCAGGCTAGGACTACCTTAAGTATCCAGTAAATTTGTACCGGAGCGTAGATATCGTATCATTGTCAAGCCAATTGTGAAACCGTACAATGCGTCGAAAGCTGTGGATGGCACTCCTATCTACCAGAAGGTGGAAGGGAGGCCAGCCAGCAAACAAGCGGCATTGGAGGTTACTGTCAAAGCGGAGTGCCGCTGTAAAAGAATGCCTCTAACCTTCGAAAACCGTTCCATTGCGCGGGTGGCAACGGTTCTCGCGACTTCCTTAACGACGGAGAACGCCGCCGGATGCCATCCTCCAAGCGTTGAGATGGGAACAGGAACCAGCCTGTTTCTCACCGGCAGCTCAGCAAGGAACTCATTACTTGCCTAGTTTGTTGGTACACTGTGAAATGGGAGATTTGATGGTGGACCACGATACCTAGCTCTAGTTCTAATAAGGTAAAGCTATTGTTACAAGGTTTAAGAACCCTCAGTTCCCTTGTTAAAAGCTACCACTGCCAACCCGCTGGTACTCTACGTCCTTCAATCTTTGTATAACCAGCCCATACCAACCCAATTAAGTGAACCACCGTATTCAACCCAAACGTTCGCTCCATTTCAAACATTTCCGTCATCATTAACATCTACCACTGGTCTTCTCCAATCTTTGTCCCGCATCGCTCGGTGTCCGGGTCATGATGGGCCTTGGCGCTGAGGCATCAAGTCTTAGCGAATCCTACAGGTCGCCTGTCCCCGCTTCGTAGGCTTCGCGGTGTCGATTTTATGTTCTTTGTTTGTTGGTTGGACTGTCATCCCTCGCCCGCAGCGCACGGTGCGTCGAACTGGTAAAGGAGTGTAAGGAAGGCCGTTTTCCTCGATCTGGTTCTGCAACGTTTAGTGTACCCTGCCGCACCCAACCAAGGCTGTCTTTGTTACAGCAAGCGATGGGTCTTAGCCGTCGTTGTCCTGCTGCTAATCAAGATCGCTCACTCGCAGCAACCGTCGTCGTCACCGGTTCTTTCTATAAGCACGCTGCTTACACCGGCAGTTTTTCAACCCGATGATGTTTCAGCTTGCCAAGATTTCATTGGGAAAGTTTTCTTCCGTCCCCTTCCCTGGTGTAGGAATCGGTTGAGCCTTCGCCGTGACTTATCGTCTCCGCGCATCCCCACCCAAACCCACTTTTCAAAATCAGACTTTGGGGCTGACGATGACCGTCGTCACCTTCATGGGGAAGGCGGAGATTACTGGTACAACGACTTTGGAGACTCAGCGCAACTTTTCGCGGAAGCGCTCGAGCCGTGGTCCGAGGTACCGGTCAACCTCAAACCGCCTGGGCACTCGTACTTCTATCTGCGATATGTTTATTTCGCTCTGGTAACGGAGGTAGAGGAGCAACTTCGTACCTCCAGTCCCGACTTGTCAGACCTTTACATACATGTTCAACATCTCGTGTCGGACGTGCAACGGTTCGTTCGCGTGCACGACATTTCTGTGTTGCGGGTAAACGACCTCGAGCAGGTAGTGGCCTCGGTTTTATCGAGGCTACAAAGCCATACTAGAGCGTCTAAGACTGTCTGTCGTCGGTTGAAGCGGTCCCTACTTGACCTCTTATTCAGCGTTTATGATGGAATGCGCTCAGACCCAGAGCTGGCCCCACCGTCCCTCATACCAACAGACCTCAGGCCTCCAACCCCGGTCTACCGAAACCCTCACGCCCGTCATCATCTCGCGACGAGCAGCCCCTATCTTCTTCGTAGGCCGCCCCATTCAAATTCGACCCCGAAGGCGTCTATGGGTAGACAGACGTCACACCGGTGAGGTTATTACGAGCTCGGAGCTGGCGACCAACTCAGATCCTTTGGCCTTGGACTCGGCTCCATCGGGGCTTCCAATGCAGACATGCCGCAGGTCAATCCTTCGTGCATAGCGAAAACCTCACGCCGTCATCACCTGGTGACGAGCAGCCCCTATCTTCTCCAAAAGCTGCTCGTATCAAATTCAACCCGAAGGAGTGTATGGGCAGACGTCACTGGGACACGCGGGTGAGGTTAGTACGAGCACCGAGATGGCCATCAATCCGTCTCTCCAGAGACCATATGACACTAAGCACCTGTGGGTGCCGGTTAGCTAGATGGGTTGATTCGACTTTTATTCTGTGGATGGCGATGACGTCGATGACGACTTTGCCGGAGCAGGAGAGCTAGGGCCGGTGGAAGACGCGGAGGTTCAGTAGGTCGCGGTGTTGGTTGCTAAGGCATGTTCATGTTTACGACGTAGCCAATAAGTGAAGAGTTTTGGGAACAAAGACGGAATTGTCATCAGGAAAACTGAGTAAAACAGACGCCATTGAACCCAAACGTTCCCCCTTTCCAAACAAAATATTACTCGAAATTTTCCCCTCGGCGAGGTAGACCTTGGGTTGGATAAAAACACTGCTTTTGGAGTTGTGGTATCATGACGACAGCAACATTGCAGCCAAATGCAAGGCCACACTCAAGGCGTTCGATGTTCTCTCTCCCCCTGAGGCCACACGTCGTGGCCTAAATCAGGGATAGTGTGGTTACAATTGATTGCGGCATTTCTCAGATCTGGGCGAAACATTTCCTGCAGCTCAATAGTGTAGAGCAGCAAGCGTTTCTCTGCAAGAATGTAGACCATTTCGAGTGTGGAAGCTACAGTCGTGCAGCACAAATGGCACAGCTGTACAGTACGGTAATGATACAACTGTAGATAAGCAAAATATCTGAGCAGCAATCTGGGGAACCGCCGCCCCAAACGGCGGTCCAAGTGCAAGTGTCATCCATCTCAGCAACGCACACCTGGCATTCGACGATTGGCTAGAAAACGACCTCTATCACGTCAACGAGATACAAACGAATCGCATTGATATCTATCCGTACCGCATTTGCATTTTTTTGCGGGGATTTTGCTCTTACTTCGTGCCACCCCGCGCTGATTGTCACTTGAAAGCTCCTGTGCCACCGTTTTTCCCCTGGCCCATGTGGAAGCCAACCGCACACCTATATCTACCGCTTCGCTGTGCCCCCACCCGCCTCAATCCGTCTGTCAAGCCTTCATAGCACCTGAATCGCACTCCACCTCCACCCCCCTCCCACAAACAACCCGCAGCCACCCGACATCCACAGACCATGAGCCGCCACTGCCACCGCATACTACGCGACACTTGTCGCCGTCTTCTCTGCACCTCCTCTGCAAGCCCGTCACGCCCAACTCGACCCAAGAAGAAGGCGCGTGTATGGGACCGCGACTCTGTGGACGCAGCAGCGGCGGAACGTCGACGCCAATCGCAAGTATTACACTCTGCGAAATGGGCGTCCAGTTGGATGATGCCTTGGGAACGCGCGCAGATGGACGTGCAGACGCGGCCGCTCAAGCTGTGGGAACGGGTGTACTGGCGGTTGTTTGTTGTGATGGGTGGGGTGGGGTTTGCGTATGAGACTTGGGTGCTTGGGAATCGAGGGATTTGGATTGCGGGCTTGGAGAAAAAGGTGGAGCAGGTGGGGGGGAATGGGGTTAGTGGATTATATGGGGGGAATCAGGTGTTTGGGAGTCAGAGGTTGTTGACGGATGAGGAGGTGGAGGGCGGAGGGTGGGCTGAGGTGCAGAGATAGGGCTTTTGTAGTTTGTGTAAGGGCTTGTATTGTATGTATACGTCTAACTGTTGTATTACCATCCCGTTTCCCCACATGCAGAGCTAGCGCTCTGCTGCGCGCTGTGACCCTTGGTGACGTACCTGCGGCCACCGTATCCCTTACCTGAAACGCGCTACTAGTTGCACCTCGCCACAACATATTTGGTGAGCAACACTCGTTTGATATGCAAACAAGCTTGTCCAGTGCACAAACATGACAATCCTCCCCCATCCACGCATTGGTTGCATCTGCTGTGGTTGCCTGGTGGGCTTTTGCCGCGACAACTCCGCTCTGACTACTGCGTGCACCAAGTCAAACCTCGTCTCGACATCTGAGAGGTAACCTTTCCTAAATTCCCCCGCTTCTGCAGAGTGGACTGTACGACTGTTTTCCCTTCATTTCATTACAGTATAGTACAGTACAGTTGTTTCGATAATCTTTTTACAGGTTTCACTCGTGGACAGGTAAAAGAGACGTCGATGAGATCGCAGGCCCACTGGCAATGCCTTAGATTGATACATCGCGGGCACATGAATGCTAAGATGCAGTCAAGCATGGATGCCCATTTACAGACGCGGACTGCTAAACGCAGCGTGCATTTCCAAAAGCCTTGGAGCACACCTGGGCAGTACAAGTGCCTAGAATGGTTGAGGAGGGTGCTCGGCAGCTTGTGCCTGTTGATATTGCGTACTCGACATCACCGTCGGACAACAAAGACTGATCTCTGATTCTGTTGCTACCATTGTAGCTAGGCACATGTGAACCATTATCCACATTGGTCCTTAGAAACTCACTGTCGGTCAGTACAAGACACCGCAACATTGGCAGCGCAGGATGCCGTAATGTCACCATGTCCAGACTAGGCGACGGTATGAACTCAACAATCGACCACTACTTGCATACATTAAAATAACCCAAAAATTCCCCTGTGCAAAACGCCGCCTGCATCATCAAACAAGTACAGTGTAGGTCATTCATCAAAGCACAGGCCAGCCATCCGTCTAACCGCCCCGCAAATGATGTGGCCCATGCAGCCCAGGAAACCAACGTCTTTCTACACCCAACAGTACTGTACTGTACAGTATGTACTGTACGCGTTGTACAGTATTGCACTGTATCCTATTGCACACCAACTTTTTACTGTACGAACAAGACACCACCAAGCGCACTGAAAAACGGCCATCCAATGCCGCCAAAATACCTTTTCAAACACATTTCCTTTTTCTCGTCCCCATCCGCCATTTGCCTTTGCCACAACTCCGCCCTCTTCAAGCTGCCGTCTCAACACTGTTACCCTTGACCGTTCGCACCCACGCTCATCCCCTCTCCTTCCTCATCCCCCTATCCATCCCGCTTTTCTCCCTCTTCCTCCACACTCCACCCCAACTCAACTTTGCTTGCCATTCACCCCTCTCTTTTACCGTCGGTTACCGCCACAACCAAACTTCAAACCCAACCCCACAGACTCAACCCCCCCCCCCACCTCCCAATTTCCGCCCTTCCCTTTCTCCATCCTCCTCTCCCCTTCGGCCCACTCCTACCACCTCGTCCTCCCATTTCCCTCTGTATGGACGTGGACTCAATCCCTCAACAAGCCCACCTCTACCCCACCAAGGTACATTCCCTCCCCACCTTTTGCAAACCCCAACACCCTCCCCCTCCAAACCTCAAAAGCCCACCCCTCATTAACTCCCCTCCCCAACTTAACTCCCCCTCTCCACCCTCTCCACACATCCCAACCACCAACCAAACCATGCAACCCAATGACGACGACACTGACGTCAAACCATTCGGCGACCTCCTGGCCAACTTTCCCGACCTCACCATGTCCATAGTTGCCGACGTTCTCCAATCCTGCAATCACGATTACGAAAAGGCCTACATCATCCTTTGCGAAATGGTCATTCCCCCCGAATCACCCGATTCCAAGCCCCCCTCCCCGCCCGTCTCGCTGCACTTTGCTTCATCCCCCGAGTCACCTGCCAACTACCCATCCGCTTTTCTCACCCCTACCAAATCCCCGCACTCCCCACAACCAACCAACCCGCCTTTGCATCCCGCCCCGGCCCCCATCCCCACGCTTCAAGGCGCTTGGGCCCGCAAGTCAATGGCACGTCGTTACCGTGTCGAGCAAATGTGTGCGCGCTATGAATGGGTTGCACCGTCTGTTGTTGAAGACCTCTTTGAAAAGTATCAAGATTGTGTTGAGCTTGTCGAGACGGAAATTCTCCATATGTTTCCTATTGATCAGCCTGAGGCTTATGGTGGTGGTCAGACACATCCTGTGCATCCCCCCGCAGGTCATACTTTTGCACCTCGTCCTCCCACTCGTGCTACGCCCACAACTGCTCTTCACACCCCACCAAGAGTGAGTAACCTCTCTAGTCATCGACAGGCTATCGCCGAGTCTTTGCGAAAACAGGACGCTGATGAAATGCGCCGCGATGCCTTGTCAACGGAAACTATATCGCAATCCTCCAAGCGGATGGACGCCTTGAGGAAACAATTGTGGGAGACTCGCGAGGCACGAATGCGTCTGCAGCGACTCGCCAATCAAACTAGAAAATCCAACCACATTGCCCTCGCCAAAGATGAAGATGCCCAATTACGCCATCTATCCGCACTCTTTCTTGAGCGAATGCGTCGGTCCGAGGAGTATCGCAATGGCGTTATTGATTTGCATGGTCTTACCAAGGAGGAGGCCATACAGTTAATCGACTGGAAGTTGCAGGATGGCGGCAGACGACGTTTTCGCGTTATAACAGGGAAAGGAATTCATAGTCACAATGGTCAGGCAGTGTTGAGGCCCGCATTGGAAAAGTATTTCCGGTCCAAAGGCATCTCGTTTTCCATGTACGGTGATGCCGTCATCTCGGTGGCACCTTGAATAGACCTAGTGTTGGCATGGTGTACGCTGTAAACTGAGTCGCACACTTTTTTGGTCTCCTTTATTCGCAGTTCGGTAACGGCATCCTACTTGAATGCGGACCTTGTTTGATCGGTCAAAGGCAGTCGTGATTGCGATTCCTTGGATCTGTCATGTCCATGTTGCTTTAGAATAGCAATCTTGGCAGTAGATTACAATGGCAAAATACATTCCAGGGCGTGTACATGGGAATAAAACTGCTTCGTTTGACCATCTTGCTCACAATTTTTCGCAATTGAACGGGGAAGAAACCCCGGTCAAACCGAGTGTAAGGGACCCATACAGCAGACGTAAACGGCAGAGGACATTGCAGAGCGAGTTGGTGGGCAGCAATGGTGGCTATTTTCAACGTGTTCCCTCCAATTTTCTGAAACGGAACAGGGTCTCTTCCTTGTTTAAATTGAGTTTTGGGAATCGGTAGCATTGACTGGGGCAATGTTGGTATCTTGGGCACTCCATATTTTGACAGTCTTATCTTTCTCTAGGGCACCCGAGGCGAGGATACTGTTGCACGGATGTGCAGCAACAGCTAGCACAACATCGGTGTGGCCAGCCAGCTTTTGGATGACGCGCCTGGTTTGTAAATCCCAGATGTAAACAAAGCCGTCCTCGCTTCCACTTGCAATGTGCTTGACGGGATTACTAACGACAAAGGTGGAAAATATACAATAGCGACTATTTTGATGGCCCGTGTAGGTCTTGAGGACCTTGCCGGTGTTATAATCCCAAAGACGGAGAGAGTCATCGAGAGTACCCGCGAGGATGTACTTTCCGTTGGGGCTGAACTTGACAAACGAGACCGGGGGATTATCCTCACCGACAAGAGTTTTAAGCTGCTGACCGGATGCGGTATCCCAGACGCGGACTTGGCCATCATACGAGGAGGACACGATGAGGGTACCATCACGGGAAAAGTGAACGGCGGAAACAGGGTCACTATGGGCAGCTATGACGCGAAGTGTCTGGCCTTGGCGAACGTCAAAGAGACGAACGGATTCATCAAAGGAACCCGAGACGATGAGGTTGGACTGGGGATTAAAGTTGACGCAAAAGACGTAATTCTTGTGACCGCGGAGTATCTTGACGCATTGGCGGGAGACGACGTCATAAATGCGGACGGATTTGTCGTCGGAGGCGGAACATATGTAGCGAGAATCGGAGGACCAGGAGAGATCGGATATGCCTTGAATATGACCGACGAGGGTGACGAGTTGCTTGCCGGTGAGGGCGTCCCAGATGTGAATTGTCTTGTCGGCGGAAGAGGAGGCGAGGTACTGGCCGTTGGGGGAAAATTTGACCGAGGAGATGGCTTTTTTATGGCCTGTTAGCGTGTGTGATAGGGTGTACATTGGATGGTTGTTGGTGTGGATTGAATCAAAGGCAAGGAGGGGTAATGGTGGGGTGGGTATGGAGGGGAACCGGGTGTAGTGAGGGTGTGGGCAAAGGGCGGAGGGGGGGTGGGACGTGGAAGGGAGGGTGGAAGGGTTGCGGTGGAGGGACGTGGGATTTTGAGAAGAGGAAAAAATAATCAAGTTATGGTTGGATGGGAAAAATTAAATCATGGATAAGGAGGAGTTTGAAAGGAAAATTGTCCTGCTGGGTGGGGAAGTTGGGTCGTTGAAACACAGCGACTCCCACACTGACTTGATGGCAGTGAACGACCGACGTGAGCGGGCTGAAGTGCTGGCACAGAAATGCCACCGCTTTCCTGTCAACGAAACGACAAGCTTTGTCCGATACCATTGTAAAGGCAAGGTGCCATTTCATACATCTATCTATTGCCTGAAACGTTACCAGGAGTATACTTACACTGTAAGCATTGTATGACTCGGCATTGTCCTATTTGGGATTTATGTTTCCACGTGTGCCAACTGTCCATGGAAGCATTCTCTATGGAATCAAAAAGGACAGGACAGGACAGGACAGTAACCGATGCAACTATCGCACAAACATCAAACGCGCAAAACCGAAAAATCATTCAACACATCACTCAAACGCACCTATTTTACTGTACACCAACTGTACTGTACCCTTTCTGTACTGTACCATTTTGCACTCGAGACCGCAGGTATACAGAGTCGCTACAAGTAGTCTCTGGCACTGCGCTCTCTTGTCACCGCCACAGCGCTCCCCTCCTTACAACTCCCTCTCATCTTTCCACTCCCGCCCTCCGCCTACCCACCTCCCGCCGCCCCCTCATTCTCTCAAACCCCAACCTTGCCATCCTTCCCACCCCTCCCCCACCCTCCCTCATCACAAAAGCTACATCCCACCCCATCCTTCCCTCCAACCCTCATTCTCACCCTCTACCCTCAAAACTCCAGCCCCGTCTTGGCATGGGCGGCGCGTCTAAAGGACGAGTGAAAAAGACACGTACCCCCAAACCGCTCCCTCCCAACTCGGCTGCGGCTCGTTCCTTGGTGAACGATCTTCCCAATCAACACTCTATGAGAAGAGGCTTGAATCGCTTCACCCGCTCCTCCGTGGCAGGCCCTATTAAACGACTCGATCCCGCCGCTATCGACCACCTTTTCAATCGATTCAAGGAACCAAATGGTACGTCACATCTTGTCCTCGTCTTGTCTATCCGTGCGTAACAACCTTGCATCTTGGCTTGGACTAGTCCACCCGTCTTCTCACACCCTTTGTCGTGCATCCGTGTTTACTATCATTGCGTTGCTGGACCGTGCTCTCAACCCCGCTTGTGCACCTCGTTTCGGAACCGTACCATCTTCCTCTTGTCTCTTTCGCAACCGCGTTGCCGCCCCGCTTGCTCTTGGTGCATCGCCCTCTCTCCCACTCTGCCGTTTCGCTTTATATCACAGAGGACAAGATTGGTCCCGAGGGTATGCAAGCCTTGTTTGAAGCTTTACAAGTCGACCCGCTAGACATTATTTCCCTAGTCTTTGCTTGGAAGCTTCATGCAAAAGTTCCGTTTGAGTTTTCGCGTACCGAGTTTGTCAATGGTTGCACCGTCTTGGAGGCAGACTCGATTGACAAACTCAAGGCTGTCTTGCGTACGTTTTCTCTGTTGTTGCCGTCTCTTGTATCATTGTTCCATCATCTGCTGGATCAATGCTGACTCTTGTTTTGTGCCTCCTTATTCTACGTCCATGTGCTACGGTCATGATTCTAGCTACTCTCAAAGAATCGCTCAACAACGAAAAGAATTTCCGCAGCTTTTACATGTTTGCGTTTGATTACAATAAGCCACCGGAGCAACGTAGTTTACCCATTGAGACAGCTCGCCAATTGTTTCCCCTTATTCTTGAGGGCCGCTTTGCTCATCTCGATTTGTGGAACGAGTTTCTTCAGGATAGAAAACAGGCCATCTCAAGAGATACATATTCCCTGCTCCTCGATTTCACACGCTGCATTGATGATGACTTCAGCAACTTTGACGAGGAGAACGGCGCATGGCCAGTGCTTCTTGACGAATTTGTAGACTTTGCCAAGCCAAAGGTAAGCGCAAATAAGGATAGAATGGATTTGTAGAACCCAATACAAGTGAAGATGATTTTGGGTTTATACATGGTTCAGGGTTACCTCGGAGAGCGGCACAGAGTGGGGCAGTCGCTGTTCACCTCGCAATGTTTGCAAAACTGCGCAATGTGTCAATGTCTACTTCTGTGTTATATTTCTGGCATTGGGGAGGGTTGGGTGGATTTGGATATAGTGTACTATGTCATTGCACCATCACATGTAGCGTACAGCTAAACCGTCGACGTCGTTTGGACGTGATTTACTTGTCGACAAAATTTAGTAGCGCTCAACGAGATCGTCGCCCTCTCCCTCGGCAGCCACATCCATGAAACATACGGAGCAACCTGCGTCGGCCCGCATCCATCCAAAACGGAGCTGTGCAACGATCTGGTAGTTTTAGTCTTACTAAACCAAAGCTGGTGTTATTTTAATGTCTTGAAAAGTTTTGGAACGGCCTGTTCGTCGGAGAATTTGCAATGCGTCAACCAAGGTCAAAGTTAGTAAGCGATTCAGAGAGCAAGGTGTTTACAGCGGAAAGTCGCGACAATGAGTGGCAATGATCTAAAGCGCCATTGAACGTACGCATTTGTCAATGCATTTCCAAAAATCGAGATACTGCCCAGAGCAATGCGCTTCACCCGTTGTGTCCTTCTTTACCCTGCCAATGCATGCCTCGTATTCAGACCAATACTTCACTCGCAAAGTATCCAAGGTATAGCGTCCATGCAACGGTTAGTGGATTGCATGTGTACAAATATTGGCGGGATCATCGAAAAGGATATTGTCATGAAAGAGACTTTGTTGCGGCTTACCTTCGCACATTGGGGACGGCAGTCTTCTTCGAGCTGTGGCTTGATGTCAACGGGATCTTCGTCGTCGGCCATGTTTGCTAGGTTAGAGAGTTGATCGTCAGGCAATGGGATCTTTAGCAATGCACGTCGGTGCGAAGAAATGGCAATCGTACCGAGATGGATGAGGGGATAACAATTGCATCAAAAGGAGGACACTGCTTGCCAAATGATTTTGCTTGTGGTTTCGCCATTGGGAATTTTTGGTGTGGTGTAAATTGCATTCCATCCTTACAGTAACACTTTGTGCGATACAGTACATATGTGTTGGCAATAACTGTAAGCTGTGCTACTGCGACGCACCTCCGGGAGATTACAACCACGGGAAGGGCAGGACCTAAAAAAAGTAGGGTTCTCAATCGGGACTTATCGAGCCATTGTGTGTACGCCCCGAAGCCCCTTGTGGTAATTCCAACTTCCGGCCATTAGCGTGGGTTCCACATTTTTTTCCTTTTGTTGTATTAACACAACCTGCGGCCGCCATCCCCTTCAGCACAACCTGCGACCACCATCCCCTTCAGCGCAAACTGCGACCACCAATACGGCGAAAGGAAAACAACTACGTTAGTTATGTCACTAACGTAGTTGTTTTCCTTTTGCCCTCCTTGCTCGCATTTATCGCCATCCCGCGTTGTGGGAACTAGAGGGTACCTCGATGGCGAGGGCTCCACATGCTTTTGCGCGCGTTCCATGGCTAGACACCCGGTACCTCGACGATGAGTAATTGGTCCGCAGCTACACCCGTTGGCGAGGGTCGTTGTTGATGCTCCCAGGAGGGGTTCCGTTTGAAGCGCTGCAGAGTTTCGAGTGGCGTTCCCTGGTGGCCACGTCCTCATCTGAATTTGGAACATACCGTCGCCGGTGGCGAATGGGGCGTTGGGAGCCGGTTCCTTCGCGTAGTGAGAATCGCAGCGATCAGGTCGCCAGACTCGTAGGCAAGCTTACGCTACTAGCTGACTCACCCTTGTTTGGGCTTGGTTTAACTTCGATGGACTTGGGGTGCGCTCGGTGTCCGCGGGAAGTTCCCTATGTTCATTCGCTTGTGGGGATGGAGGATGTTTTTGCAAGATGGTCGCGGCTCGGGGTAACGGCTGATGTGCATCCACAAGCAGTCTTCTGGGGCCGTCAGGTGCTACTTCAGGACTACAGGCGAACAAAGAAAGCGGGTCTCTTATTTTGGGCGAGTACAGTGCGGTTTGAGCGTCGGTCTCGATCTGAGCTTGGACACTTCATTCAGTGGCATCAACCGAAAGCTTTTTTTTGTGGTCTTTTTGTGGTTATGTGGCCTTTTTGTGGTTATCTTACCCTCTTATCAAACAAAGGGTTCTATTTTTGAGAAATAAGTTTCCGTTCTCAGAATAGCCGGTAGCATTTCGAAAATTTTAAATATTATTCCTTGCATCTCTATTCATGTGATGTAATTTCCTGTAATTTGTGTAAAAAGAGAGTAGCAGAGGACATGGTCAATAACTTGTGACCAGTGTAAGAATGTTATCTATTTTAATTCTATTTTTGATTGCAGTCTTGAAACATTTCACGTGCCATTTCATGAATTAGCAACCATTGGTGATGATACATATGGAACTTATGCATCGACAGACTTATTCAAGTCGCTTAATTTTCAGAAATCAGATATAATAATACAAAGCACTGATATTTTGTCATATTCAGTGTTCAGAGTGACTATTGAAACCAGTTCTAAAAGTGAAGGGATCCTGATAGTACTTTTGTGAAGACTTTGCTGAATAAGAGAATAAACATTTGTAGGCCGAGAAAAGGAATAATTGGTTGGCTATATATTCCGGCGGATAGAGAATATGGAAAGGAGGAATTTATTAGAACTCTAGTGCAGCTCGGATTATTATTGTCTTTATCATTTCTGAACGCGTGTGAGAGTCCATTTTCTTTGCGAAATTATATTACGGTACTTACAGATAAAATTTTGGGGGAAACTAGAGTGTTAATTCCAGCTAAAAGGTATTGACGAGAAATCAGCATCAAGGTGGGAGTTTCTCCTCAAAATCAAGGGGAAGATTCGCTAGTTGAAATATTTCAAGGAACAGTTGAATGGATAAAAAGTGCTGGGTATAGTGTAAATGGGCGAGATGAGAGAGCTACTTGATGAAACATATGCGGTTTTTGCAGGCGGAAGAACGTGTTTGTCGAAAGTGACCCATAATAGATCTTTTGGTTCTTTTTTCTTCCAGTACTAAGTCAGAAATGAAATCGTTGACAGGATGCACATGATTTACTGCAGTTTCTGCGAGATCCCATGGGAAGAAGAATTTCTTCAAACTAGTTCTGTTTATGTATACTGCCTCGGTCTTTGTGAGGGAGGGAATAAAAATATAGATTGCTTTGTCATATTCTCCAAACCATTTAAGATGCACCATTTTCATCAATGTTAAACAATAAGATGAGAAATACCAACCCACATATCTACCACAGTAAATGAACCCCCATTTGCAGCATTAAGAAATGAAGTAAATGAAAGAAAACGATTTTTTGGATATTTGAAAAAAGCAGGCATTAGTTCAGAGTTATTCCCATTAGTTTGTACAAATTTTCCTTTGGTATAGGGAATTTTGCACAAACATCGGGCTCCTGCTCAAGTCTAGTGACAGGTTTAGTGGAAAACTTATATCGCAGCTCGGAAATGAGGCGTTTGAATGTGAAAAGATGCAGATAGGATGGTAAAGTCTGTTTCATGTGAGTTCCTTTAGCTCCTTATTTTCTACTGAATCCGTTTAGCGATTAAATGCAAATGCAAATGATCTCTTGAGTCCATCAATATCAATGGACTGTGTATAGACTATTTTTAGTGTTGAAATGGTTTCTGTAAAGGATTACAATTATCCTGCACGTTGACGAGAAGTTTTTTAAAAAAATTTCCTCGGGATTAGCAACGCAAAAATGGTAATTCCATTAGCAAGAACTTATTGATTCAAGGTAGCTACAGTAAATTTTGAGAAAAATATTGCTACTAGCACCTTGGGGAACATGTGGGCATTTTTTACCGTATGCGGGTGTGGTCCGGGTTGGAAGTTGAAGTTTTCAAGAACCGTTTCAACAATTTTCACATCGCACAATTAATTCAAGAGTAAATTGTTATACGCGTCATTTTATGTATTTGATAATGTCACTGTAGATGCCTGGTTGCGTTTCTTAGTGGTCACTATAGTTCAATCGACTACGGGGTAACGTTTTGAAAGGTCGATCAAATCGCTAGAGAGACTTTTGATATTTTGGTATTCCAAGTGGCAACTCGTTTTCGTTAGATAATTCCTAAGGAGAACCTAAATCAATCGAAAATTAGACGTTCTCTATGGAAGTTGATAAAATCACTCGTTAGATACGATTTTCATGCCTCTCAAACTGTTTAAGAATGCTTCGAATTCTAAAAGTTTCGTTCAAGAAGCCAAAAAGTATAGAAAATCATGTGCAGTCTAATCCCTCACCTAAAATAAGAGCAAACTTTCACCAAACAATAAAGAAGTCTCCTCTAAACTTATATTATAGTGAGAAAAAGTTTGTTAGTCAATACTCTCTAGAATATGATGAATATTACAATTAAATCGGGAGCTTCCGAAATGCTCCTAATGAGTTAGTCCACAGGAGAATTCATATTTTACGTCGAACAGGAGCTGTTGGCTTACGTACTAGGTACATTTGGGTGGGATTTTAGTTTGGATTACAAAGAAACGCAAGCCGTATTGGATGATGCGGAAGAAAGGTAATTTAATTATATGGCGCAAGGCAAGAAGCATACAAGACTAACACTGTTCAAATAAACTGATGTAATTTATCTTCTTTTTGGAGTTACAGAACCGATCATTTTAATTATGTTGCACTTCATTTTTTTTTCTTTTTGATGGACAAAATCAAAGTTATGTAGTGTGTATAATTATTTATATATATAATAAATTTGGTATGAATCTCTGTCTAAAGTGACAGTTGGGTAAAGGGAAATTTTATTTCATTTGTGGCATCGATAAAGTCGCATTAGAGCACTTAAAATGCCACCTAGGAACGTTTTCAATTCCCATTGTGAAAATTACACAATTGTACCTGCTTTTGAGTAAGTTTTAATGGTGATTAGTTAAGTATTGGTAGAGTAGAAAGAACGGAAGGGAGAGGTGAAAGTAATATTGAAGAAATTTTCGCGTGCCCCAACGCTCTGCTTGATTCAGTTTCTGTTGGGAAAAAAAGGGAACGATTATCAGAAGTTGGAGGGGTATTTGGAGCACGGGTATTGATAGGGAGAAGCTGGGGCTAGTGGGGAGCTTTTGTAGAAAATATTGCTGGAGAAGTAGTAAGGTTCTGTCAGTGAAGTTCATTAAATGGTACTTGATGCCTTTTCTGTTCTTTAAATCGGATTAAAATCCCCATATTTTTATTGCTGTGGCTTCTTCTCTACTCTTTGAATCCTTCTAAATCTTTTGAGAAGCATGAAAAACGTCCTTTGGATCAACTTAAATCATTATAGTCTTTCTTTGTATAGAGAACTTCGAACAACATATTATCAAAGACAAGGTTTAACAATTTCAATCTTCAAACATGTACAACATCACACTCAAGTAATTCCTACGTGGAAAAGCTAATTCAATCTATTTTCAACCAAGCAATGATAATTAGCTCATATACAGTAACTTTTTTCGGTCTTATGTGATTCTAGATTTTACATTTTGGAAATTTCCACAATTTGTCCGTGGAATTAACGGCTTTTGATAAGCCACAGTCCAATGTAGCCCTTTTTGATTTGAATTAATTCCAGGAAATCTCTCTTAATGGTAAAGATTACTGTTTATTTTTTATTAAACTTGTTTTGGTTTATACTTAGTAAAAATTAGTCCGTTTAGCTCAACAGGAGAACTAAAACTGTACAAAAAAGTTAGAATTATATTAGAAGTAGATAAGGGTATTTTGTGACTCTTGCTGGTATTTTTTTCCCCTTGGCCGTCATTTTCACCACCAATTGAACTTCAAATAATTCCTTTACTCATTTAATTGTCCTTTCGGCAGAGGTAGGTGAATTTGATCAAACTATGAATAATGCGAAAACATTCAAATTCTAGAAATTCCTATATGGTTTTCTCTTCTTGCTCTTGAAAAGAACAGTATGAAGAGCCTCAACTGTCTATCAACTGAACCATTTGAACTTAACCATGAAGAGACTTTGTGCAGCTCTAGTATGTTTTGATGTTATTTTTGATCAAACTATAAAGGTAGGACATCCCTCTAGTAATGATTTCAAGAAATGGGTCTACAAATCCACAAAAAGGCCGGATGAAACTGATAAAAAGATTATTGAGAAAAGTTTTGAAAAATTCAGTATTTTTTGATGGTCAGGGAAGTTTAGAACCCTGAAAAGTTTAACTTTTAATTCATATTTTGGGGTAATTCTAATACTAACTAGATGAGTAGTCAAATTATCTTCATTGAACATAAATTAATCCACCACAAACATTTTAAACCCATTCCTTGACTCCTTGAGTTGAAATAGCCGTAAATGCTGCAAATATTTTGAAATATCTGACTGAGGTCTATTTGCTGTTTTTGTTGGGCCTATATCACTTCCTTTGGAATTAATTTCGGAAACATAAAATTCCTAAGGTCTCCATGCAATCTTATTTTATGGTTTAGATCGAAGTGGCTGTGGATTTGCTGGATATTTACATTCATACATTCTTCTTATTACCTGCTCCGCTACTGATATCACCAGTAAAGAGAAAGTTATCAAAAAGTGAAAGTATCAATAATTACTATTAACGTTTCGGAAGATAAATATGCAATTAAATGTGATACCTGCCACGTCTTTCTACATTAGAGTATTCTTAGAATCAATACTAGTGAGTTTCAGCTTCGTTCAATCACACCTATGGCCCAGCCTGACAAAATTGAAACGTATCGGATTATTTTTCTACTGTGAAAATATTGGTCCTACTAGTGCATACTAATTTGCACATGACAGAGAAATCTAGCTTTACGTTGCCTTATTCGGCTTTTTAACATGCCTCTTAGATTGTTTGGTTTCGAAACCTTCGTATGAAATATTGCCGAAAAGTTTCTTCAAATACTTCAATATTATTCACAAGGAGTATTGATGCTTTAAACAAAGTATGGAAATAATTTATAAATTTAATATTATTCTAGAAGAATTATGAACAGGAAAGATTAATGATGAGGTTACGTCAACACATGAGTATCTTAAATTATGAACTTGGAAAGGATATTTCTGTGAAGAGTTCAATTTTCTTGGATCAAAGAAATTAGATCTATTGTGCCCCGTAACATGACGCACATTCTTTCTAACTGAATCTGAAAGCTTCGGACGAATAAATTGCTGATTGTGAGATCAAAAGCGAAATTGAACAAAATCTATTGCAATTCAGGTATTTTGTCACGGTTTTATTCTACCATGAAAATTCATGCATTCAAATGTGCTATGTGTTTTAAATGATGCATATATCGCATACAGTCATCTCTCAATAAATGGCCGCTTGTAGTGGTATGGTTTTGAGGCCAATTAACGAGAGGGATTAATTATCAAGTGCACCCGTGTCATATATTTAATTGCTCACTTACTGGAAATGCAAAATTCCTCTGAGGTTTCAGCAATGATTGGTTGTCCACCTGAAAATTAATGACTATGAACCAGGTCAGTATGAATTTATAGTACTTTACAGCTGATTTCATCACGAGATGGAACTATTGCGTACACAAAATCACAAAATAACGAAATTTAAAGAATATTACAATTATTTTTACGCTGTATCTCTGAAATTTCCTAGCGAAGGTGTCATTTTTCGAAAATAGGCGGAATGTTATTTTTCAGTAATTTTTGAAGCACACCACATACATTGTAGACTGCAAATTGGGCCATTTATCGAGAGGTTCCATTTATATAACGGTCTTTTATCAGGAGACGACTGTAATTGAAAAGCAATCGTTTAATTTCTGCACCTGAGGAAGATTTAGATGCTTATATAGTTGGGTTTCAAACGTGAACCCGGAGATTTTCTTCAGTATTTTGGACGCTTCTTAAATTTTACCATCTCAGAGAGTCATTTCTATATGAAAGAGAAAGCCCAATTCTTGATTACAACCATCAGTTATTATGGCATTATCTTAATGGATTTCTAGTAACAATATTTAACATTCGTAAATTCAACCATGTTTTCAGGAATCGTTTGTCAGGACGAAAATTTTTTCCTTGGTTGCAACTCTGAATCTAAAATCAGCTTTATAATTTATGTCTAAATATCAAAGATACATTCACCTGCATCAAAAGATAAGATAATTAAAATGTTCATTTTTTACTTATTACTAGCCAATTATTTGCAAGAACTCCTTGGTAATTCTTTGAAGCTAATTACAGAACTCTTTAAAAACACTGCAATACTCGACCAGGTAAGTAAAGCCTATGCTACCCGTCGGAGTCTATTGGTAGGGTCTGTTCATATACTCGTATCCAAATTCAACCCGTAAACGTTCATCTTTTTCTTACTTCCAAACGATTTTCAAAAAAAGAAAAAGTGAGCAACACCATGGAGTTTCGATACACCAATCAAAGGAAAACAGCTGAGCAATGGTGTAAATTGTCGAATTTCCAACAATGTAGAAATCCTGAGTATTAAAAAGCTCATGAATTTCAGTGAAAGGACTGTTCCTGGTGTCATCCTCTTCCTCCTTTGAATCTCCAAAAGAGCACTGATGCTTAAAAATCTACAAATTCTCTTGCCTACCGTTGAAGTCTTGAGGGCGCAGAAAAACTTGTCAATCAAGTAAAATAATTTTTATGGAGAAGAGGTACTTTTTCGAAATGTTCAGGAGATTAAGTCGGACAACCTAAATATTGAGTACTTTTCTTTTCTATGACGTAATAGTGTACTAAAATTGCATTATATCTACTTTTGATGAAATCTAATAATAATAAGGACCGAATTAGAATTTAATGAGTCTTCCCGCCGGTGTACAATAGCAAATAGGATATGCGACTGAAAATAAATATATAGATTTCCGTAAGGAAATCGAGAGAGAGAGAGACTTAACCTCATTTTTATGAATGCGGAAGAACTTTTTTCTTAACCATATCTAAGTCATATACCGTTACTCGTACCGATCTTGGTAAAAAGTCCTTTCAAGAGCTCAAGAACTGGTGCTAAATTGGAGATAAATTTTGAGCTTCTGTGATTGAACAAACATTTAATAAATCTACAAAAAGCCTTCACAGGACTGCATAACGTTTTAAGATTACATATTAGTATCAAATTAACCTCTTTATTGGAGATTTTGTGATTAAATGGTGAAATAATGCGTTATTTGATAAATTTATGACTACAAAAACCACAGAATTGCACAGTGTCTAAATAGTTGAGCCCTGAAATTTTCATTGATTCTTTGAATTTGACAGAATTGTGTGATCTTATTTTTCTATCTGAGCCTTTGTTGTCACTGTTCCTTATTTTCTGTGACTGATACATGTTACATGTATTACTCTATCTTTTCGGTCATGGAAAATAAATTCAGGGAAAATTACGATCTGGCTATTTTTCGCGCGGGATGTAACTTTATCCAACAAGTTGATATCGGATTGCGTATATAATATAGCCCATACTAGTCATTGGCAAAGTTGATCTATTTTGACCTTTTCTATGATACCAAGCTTCAAATGGGTTCCAGTCAATCCATACATCTCAATAAAGACATCCTCATTTTACCCTGAGCTTCAATAATGCATGATATGTCTTTGAAATTGAAAAGGGGTCTGTTCCACTAAATTTTGAATTTATTTTTCCAATTTCTCGGTAGAGAAGAAGCATCTTCCCCTCTACTGAAATAATATAACGTTTTTCGTGTCTTCCTTTATTGAACAGAAACCCATGTGTGGTTCCAGATCATATTCACTATCTTTAACTGTAATTTTACTACGCCTCATGGTTATTTTACTTTATTTGGGGGCTTAATGGTTTATGCTTTTTCAATTTACTCTAGTATTCGCTGATGACTAGAACCTATCGCAAGACTAAAACAAGGATCCAGAAAGTCCCACATGGAATGAGATTTACACAGATGAAAGCAGCACATCTGGCCGAGTGTCGACCTAACTCATCTCTAACTTTGATATTTATTACTTGGCTGACATTTACTTTACTCATCGAGCCATTGTAGAAATTTCTAACCTAGTTGACTAGTATTTACACCTAAGTAGCCACTAGGGCATCCTATTAAGCAGCCACCTCGGTACCGGCTCTGAAATTGACACACAGCTTTCGCCTCTGGAACTTCTTGCAAATGGAAGCATTGAATATAGACACATTTATCCGCCTGTTTGGTCCCTGTTTCCCCCTCTCTATACTTCGCGCCATAGACTCCGCCACTTACATAAAATTAGGAACTTCAAGTATTTCTTTGATCAAAATACCCTTGTCTCCGAACGAGGTAATACAGAAATCAATATAGTGCCTGCTGGGCCATCTCTAGGTCGATTTCTGCCAGCTTTTGCAGCCCTATTGTCCTCGGTTCTTTCAATCCGATTCTTCAGAAGTTTCTAAAATTCCACGGATCACAGTCCAACCTTACAATCTGGGAGACAATTATATCTCCCAGTCATCCAAGGAATCTCCCCGTCTCTACCAACACAATTTCTTGCCGTCGGTAAACTTTTCTGCTGCATCTCAGGGTGTTAAAGATAAATATTGAAAGGTAACCCCCTGTAAGTATTTGTCTGTTTGTATTGGTTTTCTCATTGTCCGACTGAATTCCATACATCGAAAAGAGAATTTGCGTACCAGGCAATGCACTACAATAAAGATATGTCTGAGGAGTCTATCTACTGTCTTTTCGAGGGAATTTGTAGTAATAGAGTTTTAGATATCTTGGAGGAATTTTCGTATATACCTTCAAGAATAGTTATTTCGATTTCGTATTGTAAGGTATTCTTACCTTACAATACGAAATCGCTATAGATCTAACCCGTTGCTCGCAACTTGTGTAACACTAAGTAGACTAGCGATTCCTTACAGGTGGAACAACCGCAAGATGATGTTCAGAAAACACGCACCGCAACTGAGCGAAATATTCTTGGAATCAATAGACGAGTTTCTGGACGAATATCAGCACCTTATTACAGCTCCTATAGACCCACAATTTATAGCACAACGAGTTTCCAACTACGCTAAAGCGGTACACGACAAGACGCATGCGATTGAGAACTGCGTCGGGTTTATAGACGGAACAAATATTGCGATTGCTAGGCCAAGTGACCAAAGTTTGCAAAACATTGTTCACAACGGACAAAAAAGGTTCCACGCACTAAAATTTCAAGCAGTGGTTTGCCCAGATGGGTTGATACTTCATGGATACGGCCCCGTTGAGGGAAAGAGACATGATTGGACTTTGTATTTACGCTCCGGTTTAGATGGGCAGCTTGATGACTGCATGGCTGTAAACGGTCAACAATACTGTTTATATGGCGACAGCGGGTACAACCAACGATCTTATCTTCAAGTCCCATTTCAGGGCTCACTGCTCAACCAAGATCAGCGTGAATTTAATTTAGCTATGGCTACAGGGCGGATTACGGTGTAATGGCTCTTTAAAGAGCTGAAGATGTACTGGACAACAATGTATTTTACGCGGAAGCTGCGTGTTTTACAAGCGCCAGTGGGCACTATGTATCTTGCAACCATTCTGCTGCAAAACTTCAGGGCATGCATGTACGATAACCATATTTCGAATTACTTCTGCTGTACCCCACATACCTTAGCCACATATGTAAATTCACGCTGTTGAGTAAACCTTGTTACATTTACATCAAGGGTTACAAGAAGCTGCAGCTGACAGCTACTGGGGATAAACAAACAGGGCTTCACTACCGGACCCATCATACCATTCACCCTTGCCCATCCGTCCAAGAGCAAACTACGGCTCCGTCCTCTCCCTGTGCAGAAGCTCTTTCCTTTGCGCGCCCCCATTACCCGCCTAAAATTTTTCAACTCCCATCTGGCCTTCCATGATCCGCCGCCAACTATAAATCCCTGCACGACAACTCCCCCCCGCTGCGCTACACCCAGTGCCATTTTCGAGTGGATCTGCATGGCGACCACGTTGTTAACTGCAAATCTGGCTCCGGCATTACTCACAGACACAACATCGTGCGAAATAGGCTCGCGAGGCACCCGTTAAAAACCTCAGGTTAAAAAAACAACTACATGCCCCTCCACCTGTCCCCGGCACATCGCTGCAGCCTGCTGACATCTTATCTTTAACTCCCCATGCCATCACTTAGCACTACTTCTTCTCTTTGAACGGTGCAAAATGTCACGGTAATAAGTTCATATCGTCCTGGAGTTATCCGCTGCGGCACCCAAGCCCTCAGTGCTCCAGCTGACATCGCCGACAGTGATAAACATAAGGCCTACAAACGGCAAATCCAGAACGCTATTTACCTATCACTCTCCGATCCACATCCCGTCCTTGGATGGCCATTTGTACGGCTTGCGTTCGATACGATTGGGGCAATGTCCACGCGAACTGCAGAACTGCTGAAAAACCGCACTAACAGAATTTCGTAAAAATCTTGTTCTATATCAGCCAAATTTCTGCACTACCTGCGTCAGCACTTCAGTTTCGCTGTATGATTTAGCGTGACCGCGGCTATCTTGCTCGCATACCGTCAGGGCAGGGCGTCCAAACTGTGTTACAGTAATGATCTGTAAAGTCATCTAGCGATCAACCTCTTCATAGAGAGAATAAAACTGGTTTCGTGGGTTAACAGCCTACGTGAAGGCTAACTGCATGAGATTGGAGAGATGCCGCCCTACAGCAAATCCCTCTGCTTCGCTCCGCCTTTCCCGCTATTTTCTCCGTACTCATCACCTGCCGCACAGCTTAAATCCTCTAAACGCTCCCCTGCACGCAGGTTACGACCACAGACTGAGCCTGGTGGAGAACATCCATCATAATCCAGAACTTTTCAAGCTTCGTTTTCTGATCAGCCTCCCGTTCTTCTCTCCTTTCTAAACGAGCGCGCTTGCGCTCAGTTTTGCCCTCCTCAAAGCGTCCCCGACACAGATCCAGACGCTGCGAATCGATCTCATTTCTTCGGGCGTCTCAATTCTCTAAATCTGCAGTAGAGGCAGCAGTCTCCTCCTCTATCATAGTTATGGCTTTTCTTTTTTTCTCACCCACTACCAGACATGCTTCCTATATCACTAGCTTGCACCTCATCCCCATCCTCGAGGACCACAACCTCATCTTCATCTTTTTACCCTCGGCGCTATGTCGCGTACTTCCAGATTTCCGCTCCCAGCCGCTCCTTTCGGTCTATTCGTGTGGCACCTTTTGTCGTTTGGCGTTTCGCTTTTTGTCGAAGTCGGAGCGAGCGTCGCGCATTACGCTTAAGAGCTCCTCCAGCTCCCAGAGCTCTCGCTCGACGCCACTCATGCGGCTTTCCATTCTTTCATAGCGGTCAAATCGTTCTTGCAACCGTTTATATCTGTCTTGAACGGATTTCCGTGTCACTGCATCACGGAGCCGTTTTGTTGTGTTTGCTTTTGCCGCAGCTAACTCGAAGCGCTCGCGTGTTTCCACATTCGGAGCTATGTGCGCTTTGGCAGTGGCGACCTCTTATGAGTACAAGGTCGTCTTCGCTGGAAAAGCGCGACCGCGGGCCAAGCTTATGTGGTACACGGCTCGGCCGGGTGCCAGCCTTGAGGGCGGCTTGCTGTGCATGCGGAAGGGACGAAGGATCAGGGAGCGCGGGGCATAGGGATAGAGGGGAGGGGTGTTTGGGTAGAGTCTATTCTTGGCGTTTCTGAAGTGCTGTGATCAGGCCCGAGCTCTGCCATTTTTGTCGGTGGTAGTCGAGTTGGACCGTTGGAGGCAGCTGTTCCCGCTTTTTTCCGCGCACAGAATTTCTCACGTGACTTCACTAACTAGCTACAATTCTGATCGGTTCGTCACGCAGTGTTTGCGGAATTCTGCAATACGTATGACACGTTGCAACGTGTGCAAGAATCTTATATGATAATATTCGTGGGCCGCATGTATTCGTGCCCTTCTTTGCCGCGTGTATTCTTTGTGCTTGTGGCATACAGATATTATATTTCGTATATGAGAGAGAGAACACCCTACATTGAGCCGGCCCTGTGAGGAATGTTATTTAGTGTTACCCATCAGTGACGACTTATCCCGCACAACGCACAGGCGGTGTGCATGCAGGGAAGTTTAATGCATTCAGTATCTACTGGGGACTGCGCACGTCCTTACTATGCGGTTAAGATCTAACCGCTTCGTCGTCCATGCGCATCGGGGGCTCGCGACAGGATAGCTTCAGCGATGGAGGAGCAGAGAGTGCAACTCAGTTGCTGGTAGATACGGCGGCGGATAACGCCAACTGTCGAGTGACACTTGGACGCGATCCGCGGAACTAACTCCTCGATAAATGCAATAGTTCCAGGGGAAGGGGCACCTAGGGAATCAAACGCCAGAGGTCGAAACGTGAAGTTTGGCGTGTAAGGCGCAGAAGATGGGCCAGTTGAGGGAGCGGGGAGGCGTCTGGCGATGTTGCGTTCCAGAGTTGTAAACTTGTCGCGGGCCGCCAGATCAGCAGCGCCACCGGCAACCCGGGTCGCCTTGGTGCGAACTGCGGCCTTGAACGGTGACACGACAGTGATGTCACACGCAATGGGGCGCAACGTTGTGCCATCCGGGGTTGGGGGCGGTTGTACAAGGATATCGGCGGGCCGGAGCTCGGTGCCCGGGACGAGGAGCGGAACCTCGTGCCGAGTATCCAGACCCGCGGCGCGGGTAACGTGTTTCGCAAATGCATACAACCGAGCAAATCTTCCATCAATTAAAATAACCCAAAAATTCCCCCTACCTTAGGCCATACAGTTAAGGGTGAGTGTTCTAACGGGACTGGTGTTACGTTTAAAAGTTGACTAGGTATGCTACGTCAGGCTGTGTGTGGTGGAGCGAGGCAGACGTTGCTATAGAGGAACATGCAATGGCTCGTAAGCATTTATAGTGCCGATACCGGCAGAGAAGCGGCAAGCAATTTGGGGGATAGAATCGCCTATTAGACGAATGGTGGCGTGGAAGGGGCGGAGTTGCGATTACTTAATACTTGGAAAGTAGGGTTATTTCCTAGAGATCTAATAAGATCAAGCATAGTGGGTGTACTCTGTGTGGAAAGGGTTACATGTAACCGAAATGAGTTTTGTTGGGGTGTTTTGTATAGTAGATCCCAATTCTTCAATTCATTGGGAGTGCCGTCTATAGTAATAACTAAAGGACCTCTACATCACGGGTGCCTGTGGTCTTCACACAAGGGGAGGAAATTTGGGATGCCTTACTGATGAGGGATGTAGGACGGCTATCTTCCGAAGACTGGGGGGGCAGGTCTGTGTATTAGAGAGTTTCACACAAGAGATATTGCCGTCGACGTTACTACATATTGCCCATCCTTCTGCTCGCCGCCACACCTCGCCGAGTACAGCTATCGCAGGCGGTGCCGCGAAACTCGCAGAGCGCGAGACACATCGTCAGTATGGCGAATACTCCCACCAACGCGATATCCTCCTTTCCCCGTCGAGATTGATATCTATGGCGCCTTGGTTGACGAGGGCCAGAGGTTTTTTCCGACGCCTCGCTTCCTTCTCTGTTTCCCGTCGTAGGTCCTCTCCTTAGCAGGAACTTCGCGACTTCGTTACTCGCTATGCGTTTATCCTCCAAGTGATGCAAACGCGACAGGTTGCCACCCACTGCCTGCCTGCGTAGTTGATCTCTGAATACTCTCCGCACACTATCGTGCCTTGCAACTCGTAATGATTTTCCGTTCCGTACAGTAGTAATTTGCGGTGAACACGAAAAGGGTAAGGCAGGTAAATAATTCCATTGAATTAGACATGTGCATGCAGCGTGAGATTCCTTCGACGAGGGATAAGGCGAAAGGCAACTTGTTCTACAAACACGGACTTGTTCTACAAACACAGAGACTTACGAACAAGTCTTGAAGGGCAGCGAGCCTGACCTATTTAGATGCATCATTAGACAGCAAGTGCTCCAAGGGGGCTCTTGTCGCCGCGGCGAGGAATCTGGGCCTCAATCCGTACGGAGGAGTTTCGTTATTCTTGAACGTGTTTTGAATGCAAGATTATACGATTACGGCTATCTTACCAGCTTCTTTCTCAATCCACAATGCCAGGTATTTGATAATTGCAAGTCGCCAAGGTGTAAATAAAGTGCGACTAGAAAGAATGAGACCACATTACTGAAGGTTGGACCAGGACCTGTGAAACCTGCCTGTACCAGGCAAAAGTTGCTGCTCTGACAATGTAGCATGAAGAGATTGACAAGTCCGTCTGGAATTGCTTATTGGAACTAGACATGTTGCACCTCAGGAAGAGTCTGTGGCTGTAATTCTACGCAGCCCCTGACATGGATGAATGTTACTACATTTCAGGCATCTGGTGGTGCCAAGATTGCAGTTTGTGTATATGTTACAGATTTGAAATTTTGAGCAAACTGCCATTGTCGCGAATGATCCAGCGGCAATGGCTGCAGTATTTATGAGGATGGGTTAGATTTATGATTCCTGGAGCTCATAGCGTGCAATGCTGGATTCGGAGGGAAGCAGCTCTCCTGCAAGTTGACAGAAAGTAATGAGTCTTATAGACGCAAGGATGTGCAATTGGAATCACCGTATGAATTTCATGCTTGCTATGCAGCCTAAGGCCTTCTTTAGAAAGAGGACGCCATTGTCGCTGTCCACATATTCCACGTACCGTAAAATTGAACACAATGAGCTCTGATTTCAAAATTTCCAGACGACGGTTAATTTGCATCCAATTATGAGATTCGCCGCTCTGCAACATGCGTTGCTTTCCTACTGGCACCAGCAACCAAGTGCTTTCCGTCATCATTTAACGTCTGACCAGCAGACGATGCGTATTAGAGCTGCAGCGTCATCATTCTGCTTTTCACCGCAAGAACTTTACCAAGTCTGCACTGGATTCGGTTTTAGTCTTTATGTACAAGATATTTTTCCTCAATCGACATCACAGTTACCAAGCATCTAATCGTTTCCTTGACGCATCAACTGGATCAGCTACAAAATAACCACAAGAGGGTTGTCAGATTCGCTAACAATTACCATCTCTCACCAATTTCCCTACCCCATTTACGTTACCGTTGGAATTTGTCAGAGCCAATGCTGGCGAACGAACAATTCCCCTCGCCGAGAAGCCACTGTACATCGGGGAAACGGTAGGGTAACACTCTGGTGTCGTAGTTCCGACAACTGTTTGTGTCACTCGCTCACCACGAGTCATGTGGCTATCTAAATTTTGCGGTTCTACAAGTTGGTGATGCTGTTGCAGCTGAGAAGACTGCTGATGCTGTTGATGTTGAGGAGGCTGTTGGTGCTGTTGATATTGAGGAGGCTGCTGATGCTGTTGGTGTTCAGGAGGCTGCTGCTGCTGCTGCTGCTGCTGCTGTTGCGGCGGCGGCTGTTGATGAAGTTGTTGTTGCAGCTTGCTGGGTGGTGGTGTCTGGTTATGCGGATCGTGGTTCTGGTCCTGCTGCAGCCGGTACGACTGACCCGGGTCCCGTTGCTGTTGCTGTGGCCTCACGTCCGCCAAAGCACCTTGTCTCCCGCTCCCGCAGCACCATGTACACCCTTTGCGCCAGGATCCGATGCGCCGTCCGAAGCGCTTGTCCTCAATCTCTTGTTTCGATTCTCTCGTCGCCTAGAGTTGGTTCGCATGTAGACCCAACACTGCGCACGAGGTACTTTTGTGCACGAGTCGGTGCAATGCGGACAGATCCAAGATGAATTCTCGGCAACTGCATGTTGCCAATCCCAACCATTCTCCACAATGCAGCGATTGCACACGACCTTGCGACATGTACCCTCCTTGATGTTTGAACAGACGGCCATAGGAACGGCTGTGGATGGGCGACAGCAGACATGACAATGAGTGGACGGGACGGCGTCATGATAGCGCTTCTTCCGAGGAGGGCGACGCGGACGTCTCTGTGCCGAGAGGTGATGATCTAGTTGGGAAGATTGGGAAGGATTGCCTGGATTGTGTCGAGGCAGGTGGGTAGGAGCGATGGCAGACTGGGGCGGTGGTAGAGGAGGGAGCGGAGGGGCGGGGGCGTAGACGGGCGGAAGTTGCAAGGAGGCCGACGTGGGTAGGACAGAGTGAGGGAGGGAGTGGAGTGTGGGTAGGTGATCATGGGAGGAGCGGGTGGAGGGGAGATAGGGTTTGGGACAGGGACGGATATATCGTGAAGCGCGTTGAGAACAGAGGAGACGGCGGCGGCACCGACCTCAAGCTCATGGCGGAGAGGAAAACTGAGTCGGAGGGAGTCGACGATTTCGTCGAAGATGCTGTCGAGAATGCGGACGTTGCAGCAGGAGGTTGGGTGTGTCGCGTGTGGCCGAGGAGGGCGGCGACGACTTGGACTCCATCGCTGGAGGATAGCAGTGGAAGGGAGCCCATTGTTGGGACAGGTGCGGGAAGGGTTTGAAGGGTGTGGGTGTGGATACGGTGAGAGGAATAGAGTCACAGGGTCATGTTGTCTGTCCGGAGGGTATGACGGCGGGGGGGTGGGGGGGGAATGTGAATGATTCGGGGTCGGGGTGGTGGTGGTGGTGTATTGGTGAGACTGAGCAGTAGTGATGATTGAGCGGGGTGGAGGGATAGTGGGATTATTTGGAATCACAAAAGCTGGAGGAATACGGTAAGGCTGTCGGGAAGAGGAGAAGTGCTACGGATACGCCAATGTAATTGTGCTCCTAGTAATGTGATTTTGCAGGTTGAAGTGTTTGGGTGGGGTAGGCGAGAAAGAGTTGGTCATACCAAATGAGTGTCAATCGGAGGGTTGTTACAATGTGATACAGTAACGACAGGCCAAAAGCTACACAGTGCCTTTATTCGTATTGGGTAAGCAACATTGGTCCAAAATGCCGCCACCAGTCGGCAGGATCATCCAATGAAAAGTCTCTACTGTAATGTCCCTTCCAATATTTACTACTTTTGATACTCTTCCTGCGAATAATTTAGACCCCTTCAATGATTTTTGTCCCGACTGCCTTCCTTTTTATATGTGTCAAATACACGCCGTTAAGAGACGACAACCACAAAACTAGAAAGAGCTTCCCCACATTCCCCCCCACTGCTCAACAGCTGAACACCACTATACCTCGTTCTTCAGTCTAATGGGCCATGGTCGATGGTAGTCGTGCTAAACTAAACAGCGCTTTACAGCAGGTGGAGTGGGTGCGTGGACTTTGCCTCTGCGGGGACGGGGACATTGCGAATAATTCAAAATGCAATGCAAACCTACGTACTGAATTTTAATATTCGGTGGCCCATCGTGTGAGGATTTTAATTAATGCTAGCGTTGTAAAAGTTATTTCAGAAGCACCACTTGCGAATTTTTTATTTTACCCCTGGGGTCTTTTGAATGGTTGCGAAAACTGCCCCAGTAAATACCTGAAGATGCCTTGAAGTCCTTCCTTCCGCAATTCCATACCTGTACTTTTGAACGAGGATTGTTGTAAAACCGACTGTCCATTCCACAAACTTTACTACTTGAGTCCATGGCCCGTATTGTGCGGTACAGTACATCAATCCCCGGCTACAGTACAGTGTGTACATTGTCAACAACCGCTTACAACTGAAACACGCGCCTTGAACTCGCCCCCTACTTGCTTGTCCCCGAATTCATCCACCAACAACATTGAATTCTTCAGAGTACATCAAGCTTGGCATGTGACCGGGAGAAACAATCCTGGACGATGCTTTCAAAAGGTCCAATTTAATCAACTAACAGTATCAAATTCACCCACGATCCGATTGAGCACGATCACTCACGATACATGTATCCCGTTGGGCATACTCAAAAGGCTTGAAATTTGCCACCACCCCAGCACTTGCTTCTTGTGCCACCCAGGTCGGTATAGTGCTCCAGTAGCAAAGTTAAAAGGCTTTCAATCCGTCACCACCCAACCACTCGCCTCAAATGTATCCAAGTCAGTGTAGATTTGTGTATGCTAATAAAACCGTTCCACTGTCCATTTCTCGATTCCACATTCATTTGCTATTCTACAACCATTCGTGTTACAATATCCAATACCACTGTCACTGCTGCAGTCATTGCCACCAGGTTTCGACCTGGGCCATCATAAATAACCTGATACAGTACACGTTTTGAATTACGTGGTATGCCCAAACTTGCTCTGCCATGTTTTGGGCCACACAATCCAGCCGGCTGCAAATACAACCAGCTTTAGTTGGCAATCCACACTCCATGCAACGATGTCTACAGCAACCCTTGCAAGGCACCCAAGCTTCACCGACGCGTGCGCATCAAACCCTTCCGTGAGTCACAATAACTGAATTCCTATTCATCAAATCTTTCTTACCCTTGTCTGGTTTCAGACGTGCGCGTAGAGCATCCACACAAGGGAAAACAGAAAAAAGCCAGGGAAAGTTTCACTCGAATCATACATTTCCAAACCTAAAAGGAGCAAAGCAAGTTCACTGGCGATGTGGGTGTATGCACTGAAATGCTGCTGCTACCGTCCCAGACTCCAAGGGCCACGCAATGATTGTCCCTGTGGATTAGGTTACGGGAGATACAAGCTACAATTTATCTGACTATTGGACATGAGCACGGGAGTTGGGCGATACTGCCGCCGGTCCTGAGACTAGCGCTTTCATTAGGGATTATGGTTTCTGCGAATTTATTTTGTTGATTCAGCTTAAATAGTGAGCACTGTACAGTACAACAGCGCAGCATTAATGGTACTGGTACTCGCTGGAAAAACCGCTGGATCTTTACGCCAGTCATACCGTACAAGGATAAAAACAATAAAAGCGCTTTTGAATCGCATCATGCCTTTACCCTCAACTGCCAACTGTACAGTACACTACTGCAGTGTCAGTTAGTTGATGCATTAAACTACAATAAATGAGCAATGATTCAGGTTCAAAAACGTCAACCCGCCTAGTAACCTACCCGTTTTCCACTGACGTGCTGAAAAAATGATTTGCCGTCAGTGTTCAACCCCATAAACTCAGTTTCAACAACTCCCAATCTTCCCACCACTCGCATGAAACCAACCTCATTTAGCCCCCAACAAAACTTGAAAACAGCCAGTTCTTTACGCAATAGTTTCAGTCAAGACATACAGTACTGTACTGTATGTGGCCCTTAAACAGTACAATAAGGGTAAAGTCCTGTAGTACAGGGTTGTACTCGTACCACTCTTTATATCGCCATCCCCACTCAGTTTGCACAATCAGCTGACAGCCGTAATCCGTAGAAATATTTCCCCTACTTCATTGCAGTCCTCTGAGCAGCATATTTTGAAAACAATCGCTGCGTTACGACTGCTGGCACTAATGCCTACAGAACAGTGTCGCAAATCCTTTTCAAACCTTACAAACTTTTTCTATGTTTATCATCGTGATCATCGCGGTTGTATTCCACAGCAAACTTTCAGTACAAGGCAACGTCACTAAAAAGCGTCGGCCGCATAGGGGGCACAAGGGTTTGTCTAGCCTAACAGATAAATCGGTCACTCTGCTTGCTTTATTTCAGTTTTCTCCGCGATACTTTTCCACAGCCAGAGAGTTGAGTCCCGGCTCTTGGCTCCTGAGAGATCTCCAAAGCATAAATACTGTAGCGCTGTTAAAAGACACACGACCGTAGCCTTGAAAATATGATTATTGTCAGACACAAGCGCGTGCCGCGTCGCATGAACTCAATAGCTCTCCTCCCTCCAAAAAAAACTGTAGCATTCCCAAGCAGAGATGTAGCCGAGATATAAAAGGTCGCGTGCATCTACAGTTGTACAGTACGTGTGAAAGTACCACTAATACATGTTTGCAAGATTACAAATTCCCCTGGGCAGATAACTATCAACCAGGGTTACTACAGTACAATGCTAAACTACGAGACCTGTCTTGCACGCCACAAAATAAAATTGACCTGGTCAATAAAAGGTTGACTATCATGAACTCACGCGTGGAAAGAAGCTTGATATCTACTTGCTACGGTAAAAGGTAAAAGCGTGATCGCTACAATACAGCAAATCACCCATGTTACTTTCCAATGCAGTATTATGTGGAGTGACAACAGGTAATCATTCACTGCTAAACCAGATTATGATTTATTCAGTTCGGACCAATTCGTCTTGTACCATGGCGCATTGCAGATATGCAAAGCACGGAACTTTTCAGAAGAACAGTCAGCCTCATTCTGCATGCATAATCTGCCTTCGAAACTCCCGCACTAGCCTCTTTCCGTAAACGCAAATTAACGCTGTATCAGCCAAGTATAGAAAAGAGAAGGATACAGTTTACGTTAAATTAAGGTTTGCAACATAACTACAGATGTTCGCAATCAGCACACTGGAATGCAGAACATTACGGATTTCCTGTTCGAAAATCACACCCCAGCTTTTTAAAACTCAACTGGTTCACAACAGTTCGAAAAGTCTTTCGTACAACGCAGAGTAAACTCATACCGCGACATTTAAAGACAGAAATGGCACAGGCAGAAGCGACTTGTAATAAATTATTTCTTCCACCTCACAAGAAACTCAGTCCATGGCCATGACAACAACTCGTTTTTCTTTTTCGTCAGTTGAAGCGATACGATCGCACTTCACCATATCTCCTCTATCACCCTTTGGCTGACCACTTCGGCATGATAACTGCTGCAACCTCACACCTATATATATCTGCCGCTGATCTTTAGAAGAACACAGCCTAGTGCTTTGGTAATCGGAACAGAGAGCTCAATCGTATCTTCAGTGCACAATCACATCCCTGCGTCTAGCTTGCAGATTACTGTAGTCCGTCAAAAGCTATTTCCGGGACTTGAGGCTTGATGCCTTGCTGTTGTGCAGGAGCTGCCCTTTCATGTACGTAGTGGCAATGCGGGCATTGCCTACGCACAAGCGGCCGAAATGAGGGCTTGTCAGGTATCTTGAAAACTAAACATTGCAACATCTCAACTTAATTCTGTATTACTAGTATCCGTCATGGCAGGTACCGATCTCCGCTAATGGCCTGAAATGAAACCGCATGAGGCTGAATTTGTTGGGGTGTTGAAATAGAAGATAGTAGACTCTCTAGCTAGCGAGGGCTCTAATTTGCTGCTTGGCATCGAACTGCACTGCTACGTGAAGACCGCACAGAACACTGCATTCAGTAATACCTCTTTGAATAGATATCGGTAGGGCATTGAGATTGTTGCGGGAATTGTCAATTTATGCATCGGAATGATACTGTAGAAGATGAAATTCTAGACATCGATTGGCAGCAATTTTGGGATGAAATCATCGCATTTTCTTTCGTCTCAATCGAGGCCTTCAACCGAGGCTTTCGTCTCAACCGAGGGCGTGATGCAGTCTAGCTCGAGAATGCGAATGTCATGTGGATTCATAGACTCCACTGGGCATCCTGTTTCAGTTGCCTTTTGTCTCAAGGCCCCGAAAGCCCAAGGCTTACAGTCAGGAAATCCTTTTGTGATGTGGCTCTCAGCTACCTAAATTGAGAAAAATTGAAATACGTGCGTTGCAGTAGGTACAGAATTGTATCCTTGCCACAAACGGAACAAATCGGAATTTCTACAGGAGTTCGGATTTTGCAGATAAGGCATGTACAGTAGTAAATATATGTTTATGTGCTCGCGTGAACTTTATTGCTTTTGTTGCTGAATATATAGAGGCCAGTTCACATTTGTAGGCTGTGACCAGCTGCTCTTGAAATCAATTGTCAATCCGTTGAAGATATATCATAAAATAACCCGCAGAATTATCATCTGCATGCATAATTTGAAGGTTTTAGCCCTCCTTACATTGACGCTGCTTGCCGCTATCACGTACCTTCATAAAAGCAGCACTGTGGTCGTGGTATACAACCGAATAAGTTAAATGTAGATGAGAAAAAAGGGAGTGATATAAACAGGGGATGCTATGAAACAGTCCATCTGTCAAAAATCTGTGGACTAGTTTCAATCAAAAAAGAATATGTACATAATCAACTTGGTGATATTTTGTAGAATCATACAGGTAGTGCACTTGCAACCGCAGCACATCTCCACTGTCAGAGAACGGCTACGATATTCATGCAAAGGCAAGCTGCGGCCGCTTGCCACGTCCAATGCGGCCTTCCTGATAGCTGGCCTCGAGCCAGCCTTCTGGCGATCTTGAACCAGTTTAATACCGTTTCTTGGTTCCCACATGCCGACTGCTTGTGCCAATTTTTTGATGCGTTTTGGAACATACGGTAGACTAACCTGTTTTTCAATCATTGGACTATTAAAACACCCCAATTTTCCTCCTTACATGCAACTACCGTACAACTTCACAACAAAATGTCAAGAATAATGTTGGCTCCATAGACTTCAGTTTCAAATTTCTAATCCCTAGCTAGGAAAGCTTAGTTGGAATATTTCCGCGTGTCCTACACTTGAAAGCCATACACTATTTGCGACTCAATGCTAATTTGCACTGATAACCGCTGTTTCATTAGCATTACGCATGCAAAATACACTTATGCTTCTTCGCGGATCAGACCAGCACAAATGATACTGAGCCGCCCTGTAGGGTTTCCGAAGATATCGATTCTCGAGTTCCCTTAGAAACAGAAGATTGAGTATCGGCATATCGAGAGAATTTTTCTTCCCTTCACTACAGGAGTAGACTTGATAAAGCAGACAAGATGGTGGTTTTGAGAACTTGGTCATGCCTTGCAATTGCGCTTACACTTCATCCGTCGTAGCTATAGAACAGAAGCCCAAAGAGTAGGCAGAATTTATTGAAGTATATCTGAGAACGCAAGAAGATACTGGAATAGCACTACACGAGTGAAGAGGGGCACATTAGTCCAACAGCAGAGGCATGAGGGGAGCCGACTCTTTTCTTAACAATTTGCAGTGTGGCCTGACTAGGCAGGCCAATCAAACAGCAGTACAGATTCGACGTCTGTTTGTGCTTGTCCTCTCCGTCGATTCGTAGACCGCAGATCATGTGCTGGGGAAATGGAATCCGGAAAGACGGCTTAATCAACTCTCAAACCTATCTTTACCTGAAACCATGTTCTGACGCAAAATTTACTGCCGGCATCAATGTCGATGTTCAATAGTCAAGACTCAGCACTTCGCACACTGCCTGGTCACCCATGTCTCTCCTACTCGAAGGCGGCGGGAAGATTTCGATTTGACCAAGGCCGAGGAAGCTGGGAACGATTTTCCTCGCAAACTTCACGGATACGGTCAGGTAGCAGTAAAGTTCATCTCTAGATCGGGCATTGTTCAATTCGCTACTAAATAAGAGAAGAGAGTAGGTTGTAGCCACGCCAAGTAGACCACGATAACGAAGGTCGGACTTGGCATGACTGTACCGTTACTCTTCGCAGTGGGACAGCATGCGTGCGATTAGAGCAGCGGGGCTCTTCGAACAAACGGCATAGCTTAGAGAAGTCTCTAGTGGGTGAAAAGTTTAGCGATATGGCCGCGCAGGACAGGACGCAATGCATTGTGCATGTGCCTCAAATACCGTGAGAACGTTTAGGGGGGTTGGTACCCACTGCACATTAGGGGTTGCACCTTCAGGAAGGCGGAGTGCGTCGCAAAATATTCGCATATGAGGCTTGAGCATCAGTACTGCATGGTCGGCTGCCTCAAGATTGTTTTGTCATCCCAATTGCATGTGTGGTTGTAGGGGGAACAAACATTGATTTTATAGGCTGTAGGCAGAGGGGGAACTGCGAGGGAGGAAGTGGTGTCGGATGGACCGTGATATCGGCGGACCGATAGGTTGTGCCAGGGTTTGAAAGAGGGCGTCTTGTTGACTGGCAAGACCGGCCCGTTTGAAAACGTGCCAGGTAAAAAGATCCAGAATAGTGTTTTGGCGATGAACGGCACCAACGCGATACTCAAATACCTAGGCGAGGACGATCTGGGGCTCGAGGGGATGTGGTAATGGCTGCACCGGTCGGTGTAAGCCCGTCCTCAAAGAAGATGACGTCTGGGAGTCGCTGCGGCATTACAGACTGGACATCTTTACGGACAAGTTGTGAAGCAGATGGGTGACAAGTTAGGAAAGAAGTGGTGCCAAGGCCAAGGAGGGAGTTCCAACAGACTTGCTCTGAATTATTTGCTCCACCAGGCCCTTTCGAACCCCTTTCAGCTACTACCAAATCTACCTGGCACTGTCATGAAAGCTATCGCCTAGGAATAGTTCTCGGTACTGACAGATATCGCCTTCATATTTACGTTCAAATATTACTAAACCCCCCGCCATGTTCGCTTCACATGTACTTCGTCATTTACCCTCCCGTTAGTAAGCCCCCACTCGGTAATGGCGCTCGTTCCTATCAGCAAATCTGGATTATCGCGGTTTTTTCAGGCTTGCACTCCTGCTCTCTGGAATACAACCTCCTACAATTTTCCCGCTTCAGCACTATTTAAGATGCGTACGAACATCACGCGTCTGTTAGCCACGTCACACTCGAACATTTGAAATGGTAGCGCCGACTACTCTGGTCGCACGCTAGACAGATCTAGCTATAGTGAGCCCGTGCAGCGCTAGGCTTGCCGGTCACTAGCTAGGAATCCTAGCTGGCTTCGAACTTCCGGACTACTCCGGTCACAGAAGTAAAAAGGCAGACTTTTTGGATCGGGGGGTTGTCATTTGGATTTTGGTGGGGGCGGGGCGGCTAAGGCCGCCGAGTAGTAGAAGTGCCACCTACTGTGGAACTGCCAGCTAATTAGTCCCACAGTAATTACTACAATAAAGGGATAATTAAACGAAAAAGAAGTAATTGCCAGCGACCTTACATGTGGGCCTTAAACGTGGCAAATGAACGTGGAACTGCACAGGACACCCATTCCATACTAGTGAGCTTACGCACCAACTTTTCAGAATTAAATATGACTAAATTCGGCAAATGACTTATAGACTGTAATGCAAGAGTGAAACTTGCCTTCCAGTTGTGATTAACACTGGTCATATCCTGTCCGTTAGTCACGACCCGTGAGAAATAAAATTGGCGGCAAACCAACTCTCAAAGGGTCCAACACCCCAAATCTTTCACTTCTTCAGATTACATCTTGATCCCGTCTCCAGCCCCCCTGTTGATCTTCCCCATCTCCCCCCACAGCTGTCAACCATAACCACCGCATTTTCGACCCACCCTCATCGCTCCAAACGAACTACACCGCCTTTGCACTTCTTCGTTTCTCTATCTTCATTCCCCGCACCCTTTTCTCCCATCATCACCGCTCTTGCAGACCACCTACTGTTTCCACCATTAGCACCAAATCTGAAGGCTATGTCCACTGTTTACAATAATGAAGGCCACTACCACCGTTTCAAACTATCTGCATCGCCTTTGCAGGCCGCCCACACCGTGGCTAACTATCGCAACACCCCTGCAGGCCCTCCCATCCTTCTACACTACCTCCCCCATTTACTACCATCTCCAAACCGTTCCAAGCCCTCCTGTCTTCCTTTATCCACCCCCACAGTTTCAACCATCGCCACTAGTCCGTCTTTGCAGGCCCTCCCACCCGTTTCCAAATATTGATTACCCCTTTTCAGGCCTCCCCCCTCTTTAATCGCCTTCCCTCACCGATTGCAACCTACGTTACTGCTCTTGGAGGCTTGCCTCCACTGTTTTACACCATCGCTACCGGGTTTTGCTTGCCACCCGCCTTTTTCCCCATTCCTCCCCACTGCTTCGACGACCAACGCCTCTGGAGGGCTCTCCCAGCCCCCGCCTTCTTTCCCCGTCCCCTTAACACCGTTTCTTACCATCGCGACCGGCTTTTCAGGCTACCAGTGCGTCTGCAACCCAACCTGCATCCCGTCACCCACCATCTCAGTCCCCACTACTTACGAATGCTCCAAATCAAGCACCGAGCGGTGCAACTGTTCTCTTAGATGGAACAAGATCTAATAAGTCACCTGCACCCACCGGCTCCGCGGTGCCCACACCTGTGACACAATTATCATCCCACCTTATAACCCGTCTGGATTGCAGTGATACTTGTTCTGATCGCATTCTACCCGCCACACAAAAACCCACCATCACCCTTGCAAGCACCCTCGCAAGCGAATTCGAGAGAAGCCCACAAACAACACCAAAACTCATCTTGCCCGTACAAAAACCGCCAACCGGTCAGCTCAACAGCACTGCGTCACAGGAAAAAGATCATACTGCGCCATGAGGCAGCATCTCCGCACCTGCAACTATCTCTCCCATCCAGGCACGCATTCTACCGACACTGGTAATCAACCTCAATGCACCGGCTCACCCTCCCGCTTCTCTATTAGTCGACGACATACCTCCACCTTCGGCATCAGTGGACGACGATGTCACGTTTGTCCGCGTAATGCCAAAAAAAGAAAGGAAGGGTAGACACGCGAGGTTTTCTCCTCAAGA